>CM051271.1:50221584-50301584 GCA_027921565.1 Artemia sinica
GGACCTTTGAGGACCAGTGGAGGGCCTTTGGGGGTCTGAGGAGAGCGTTTGGGGTCCGGAGGACCTTTGGGGGTCTGGTGGGCCCTTGAGGACCAGGGGAGGGCCTTTGAGGGTCTGAGGAGGGCGTTTGGGGGGCTGGGGCTCTTTGGGAGCTTGGGGGACCTTTGAGGACCGAGCGCTTCCTTCGGGGTTGGGGTAGGAGGATCGGAACCCTTTGGGGTTGGGGTAGAGGACCTCACAACACTGTTCAAATGAAACTTGTGTATTATAACGACCACAGAGTTTCACCATTAAATTCTCTTCTAAAATCTCTTCAAAAATCATCTTTTAAAATGTCTCTAACTGTTTCGTCGAAATAGTTCCATAACCTGTCTAAAACAGTTTCGCCCAAATAATCCCTAAACGTAATTCAGCGTGTTCCTTTTGTTTGGCATCCCTGCGCTGGCTTATTTCAATTATTTGGAAACCTTTTCGCGCGCTAAGATCAAAACATTTGCTCGGAAACGATTCTTCTGGAAGAACTCCAGACATTAATAAACTTCGCGCCGGAGACAATTCAAACAATCATGACATCATGTGTGATCTAACTGTTTCTCGGAAACATTTCTGTTCGAAATCCAAAGACATTAATTAACTTTACGTTATCTGTCAGACATTAATTAACTGTTTCCCGGGAACTCATAACATTTGGCTCGAACAACAAATATTGGAAACACGCGATCTCTCGGAAACTCATATCATTTGCATTGAACAACAAATATTGGAAACACGCGATCTGACTGTTTCCCGGGAACTCGTAACATTTGGCTCGAACAACAAATATTGGAAACACGCGATCTCCCGGAAACTCATAACATCTGCATTGAACAACAACAACAACATTGACCTTGGCATTCGCTGAGAGCGTGCCCAAAACAACAACAATAACATTGACCCCATTAACCACGTGTTCTCCCTAATGACTCTATCGCGTGCCCAAAACAACAACAATAACATTGACCCCATTAACCACGTGTTCTCCCTAATGACTCTATAGTCCATGAAAGTGACAAAGTTCCTGTTTTTCCATTCTCACTGACAAAAACCATAAAACGTCAAATAAATCGACCTTGGAAAAGAGGTCATTGACCCCATTACGTAATCATTCTCCCTAGGGTGGCTATGCCCATATTTGGTGTGCTGTCAGTATTCTATGCCCATATATGGTGTGCTGTCACGAGTAGCACCCACATCTCTACTTTTTTGAACCGTTACTTATCGTAATGCGTCATACCGAAAACAGAAATGAGTTTTTTTTTATATTAAAATCTAAATGAGTAAAGGAGCTGATTTTCTTTTCTAAATGACGCTTAAGATTAATGATAGCAGAATGAAGATTAGCTCTTGGATTCAGTCTTGGGCGGGAAACAGCTTCTACTGCTCTAATCTGCGTAGTTATGAGTGATGCTAGGATGTAGATTTATCATAGTTGCTAAAAAAATGCATTACAAGAAATAGCGCTGCGTTACCGCTTTATAGCTACTTCGTACCAATTGAATAGTTTAGCTTGTTAGGGTCAGTGCTCCCAGAGTGGGAATCACAGTTTGTTACGCTGTCAGTGCAAGTAATTATAGACTTGATCCTTTGACCTGGTTTAGTGTAGAAGTCATGCCTTTAATCTAAGAGTGGAAATTTGGTTGACGTGTGCTCTCCCATTTTTTAACCACATGGTTTTTTTCTCAAAACCGCCCTGAGCATCTCTTAGTTTAATAAGTATCATCATGCTAATTGATTTACTTCCTACAGAAATCAAACAAATGCCACTGTATTTACCATACCCTATCTGATCATCTTGCCTTCTTTCAAATATCATGGCTTTATTCCATTAACTTATCTCTAAGTTATTAACCACCATATTTCAAAAACTCATTTACTACGCTATCAACACTGATGCCTTATTACTTTTAATCTTTTTAGTATTCTCTTTAACTGCTCCTTGTAAAATTATTCCTCCTTTACTTTCAAATTGTCAAAATTCTCCAAATCATTTCCTCGAACGTTATCACGATTTTTCAATTTTTTAATGCCAGATGCCTGGCAATTTTATCCATGGCCTCTATTTCACATAATCTCAATTCATACTTTAATGGCTTGATTTCCACTTAGTCTCATAAATGTATTGCTAAAAAACTTCTCGTACAAACCTCCCTGTTTTTATACCCAGCTTAAAACGTTTTCGCTAATATTCCTTGCTATATTTCTAAGTTTCCTCCCTGGAAATTTATTAAACCTAAGAAATGAAAATGAGTCAGAAAATTTTAATCACCCTCCCTTAAGCACTTTGAGAGAATTGAGTGATGCTAGTAACCCAGACTCATCTACAGATTTGGGTGTACAAGAATCCCAAGTTAAAACTGTTAACAGAATTGACACTGATAAAATAAATGAAAATGCGGAGGGAAATGTTTCTGTGCAAACAAGTGTTCATAATTACGAACAGGAGAAAAGAAGTATTCATGAAAGAAAGACTGAAAAGAAACCATTAAATTATAGAGATCCTAGTTTAAAGGATTTTCTTGGTGGAAAAAATGACAAAACGGTAATAAATGATAAACATACCTTATTCTAAGGTTAATCCTCCGAAGGGCTGCTCCAGACCTGTATCGTAAGGAACTACACAAAACCCAGCAAAGTCTGCAACTTAAACTGTAAACAACTTAGTTTCTTTTCGCACTAAATTTGTACGGAAGTGTTCGAGGGTTAACAATGAAATTCCGCCCAGAACTAACACCATACAACGATAATTATCAGGGTAATCCCCACACGACAAAATGTTCCAAATCCTAAGGTTGTCAGTTTGGTCCAAAGCAACGTTATGGTGGGTATGTAGAATAACCCTCCCGTCGTTCGTTAAGAAAATTATGCACTTTACACTACACATAACGTATAAAAAAAACTAACCAAAAAATAATAAAGTTAAACCAAATTACTGTAAAATAAGAGGGGAAGGCCTGGACATAGACAACATTCCCCATGGTCAAAATCTGCGAAAGTAAGAGCGGAATATTTAGTTATCTCCACACGAAATTCAGTATGGAAGTGCAAACGGCGATGACATCTTGAAATCCAAGTACCAAAGGGAATATACTCTGGGGATGGAGTCATAACCATATCAACACGCCGAAGATTAGGGGGGGGGGGGTCGAAGTTCACAGGGAAATAGAACCGTATATAATTAGACATTCAACTTTCTCATTGCTAATAGTGCCATATGTATGTAAAATTACAGCTCCTTCTAAAAACTATCCGTTTTCGACAACTCATCGGTTTCATATTCCACTGTTCCTAGAAAGATCCTCTCAAACTCTCATCCTGGAGTCTATCAGTCATAACTTCCTGGAAGGTAATTATCCTTCCCCAATTTCAACCCTAGATTAACTCTAGACAATACTAGATGGTGATTCTCACTTTCAACATTAGTAACATAACATTTATATACTCTAGTGTCTTGTATTGGTTCCACTTCAATCTAAAAAAAAAAGTCAATAAGGCTGGCTGTCGTACAGTCATGTGAGTACCAAGTTATTTATGAGACATTGTATGACTAAATGCCGTATTGGTTCTAACTAGAGTTATAGCTAGAGTTATGGTTATAGCAAGAGTAACAAGTTACTCTTGCTATTTTGCTTCCCTACGACAAATTTACTTAGGCTGGGCTACCCCTATTTCTTGCAGCCTGGACACTAAAATACCCTAGTAGATATACCCTATCTTGTCTATTATTTCGTGTAACTGTATTTCTGAGTCACTAATGTGATTCATCTGAGTCACAAGTGTTTGCGTTAGTAAGTTCTACAGGGACTTATACTACTATGACTGACCTCTTGCACTTTTTAGTCATAAGAGAGGAACTAGAGTCCTATCTTTCCAGTCTGAACACGACTTGGACTCTCCTCATTTGGCACGGGCCCAAGTCCCTACTTATATAACCCTCCTACCTGAATAGATAAGTTTTATATTACCTAATTTCATGTTTGCTGATTTCGGAAAATGAGTTCCTCAAACTCTTAATAAGTCCAGTTGCAACGGCTTGCCTTATTATATTTCAAAATTTATGAGTTTTCTTCCATAATAGTATTTGGCTTACGATCAAATTTTGTCTAACATTGCAAAACTTTGTGGCATCGTTTTTCGATGAAATAGGTAATCCCTAGAAGAAAAGAAGAAAAATTTAAGCATTTAAGTTACAAACGTGTTAAAAAAAAAATATTTTGCGGGTATCACTGTAAAAAGGAAATTAGTTCAAATTATGCTTGGTGACTGAGCATTATTTCAAGTATTAAGCTAAAAAAAAAATAATGAGCTACCCTAAAAAGTTATTTGTTAAGCATTAAATCATCTTTGGCTTTGGAGGGAGGGGGACGAGCATAAGGACTTATTACAAATTTTAAAATACTTTTTAATCACAGTGATACTAGTGGCTTTGTCATGACTAGCGATTGCTATTATATATTGTGCTTTTTTGCTCCCTATTTTCCTTTGTATGAAGTTTTTTTTTAAGGAAACAGTAATAAAAGATGAGAACATTTTTTAATGGTTAAAAAATTCTCGGGTCCACCCATAGACTTAGAAAATTACTGAATAGCTGATATTTCTGGCTTCAAACTTCTAAAAATAATTATAATAATAATAAAAAAATTTGTTTACAAGAAATAAAGGTAGTCTAAAAATTTTGAAAATTTCTCACGTGGCCAACCGATGGAACTTACTCAACTAATAGGCTATGTAACCATTTTTTTTCTATTTTCCCCTAGAGAGTAAATTGTGCATTGCAGAAACGATAAAGCGAAATCGCTATACGACTGCCAACGACTGTGAGACTTAAATCTCATTCATTAGCGGAGTCTTAAACAACCGTATATACTAGTATCTTAAAAAATTAGGGATAATTGCGAATTCTATTTTTAATGAAACCGACTACCATATACAGCTAAGCAGTTTTTTCTGATAGTAGGTTCCAGATTAAAAAAAAGAAACAAGGGGGGGGGAATAAGAAGAAAATCAACTAAAAAACAATAGCACTACACAGCTGAAGAAGGTGGAGCTTCTCTTTGAAGGTTTTAATTTTCTTTGGATATCAATTGATTAATCATGAATGTTTGAATCATACGGGCGAAATCTTCTGCTAATTCGTTTTCACGATTGAGCTTGACAACACTGACAAAAATGGAATGCTGCCCTAAAAACTTCATAAATTGGAAAAAACGAAAAAAAAACTTTTAAAATGACAATTTTCGGGTATAAATAGACTTCAGGTGGGCCCGAGACAAAAAAGTTTTTGTTCTGATGTCCTTGTTACATTAATTATTGTTAGCTAATACGACTGCTTACCTTACTCTATTCAAAATATTACGAGAATCATCCTTATAATTGCATTTGGCTCATGAAGTTTCGAAATTTTCTCAAACGGTGCAAATTCGAGCCTCCGCTTCTTGGCAATGTAGATAATTCCTAGAAAAGAAAAGAAAAGAGTGACTTATAAATAAAAAAACACTTTAAAAACCACATTATTTTGGCGTTATCAGTTTAAAAAAGAAAATCAGGTCAATTCATGCTTGGTGACTGAGCATCATTACAATATTAAGTTGAAAGAATGATGATTTTAATCCTTAAATGGCTTTATATTTGTTAACGATTAAATATAAAAATGAAAATATTTTTTTCCAACTGAAAGTAAGGAGAAGCATCAAAACTTAAAACAAACAGGAATTATTACGTTTATAATGGGGGTCAACCTATCCTCATTTCCTCGCTCTTCACTCTAAAAGTTTTAAGCGTTAAAAAAAGGTTCTTATTGTTCTGATTAAACGGCCCTTGTATTTCAGGAACGGTTCTTAAAGAATGGCGACAGAAAGTCTACTTTAGCGTAAAGGAACGAGTTATTGAGGAGGGCATAACCCCCCTCATATACGTAAAAATTTCAGTTCGTCTTAATTTTTGATGCTGCTCCTTGCTTTCAGTCGAAAAACATGTCTTCAATTTAATTTCTGATCATTTTTTAATTAAGCCCGAGAAATCTGGCTCCCCCCTACATGAAATTACATCCCCTCACAGAATGTCCCTCCATGGAAAGTTCTTCTGCCGTAAAATCCCCCCCCCCTCAGGAAAATCTTCCCAGACAATTTCCTCCTCATTGAAAATTTCCCTCGGTAAATTTCTTGCAGACAATTCCGGCTGAATAATGTTTCTTAGCACACTTTCTTTCGAAAAATATTTTAATTTCTGATTGCTTTTCAAAACATGTTGGAAATCCTCGTCCGTGGGAAATTTTGTATGCAAATCTGCCCCCCCCCCCCTCTCTAGCGATGAAGTTGCTCCCGCAGAAAATTCCCCCCGGAGAACTTATCCTGGTGAAAAACCCCGTGGAGAATTTCTTCAATCAAAAATTCACCCCCCCCCCCACAAAAAGATACTCTAGAAAATTTAAACTCGGAGAAAATTTCCTCCGGACAATTCCCCTTAACATCTCTGTATGTAGAATTGAGTCAACAAAGAGGATGTAAGACAAATAAAAGAAATTCCCTATAGGAATTCTGGTAAATTTGCCTAGCGTAAAATTTCCCCTGAAAAGTCTACCATCCGCAATCTTCCCCCCTTAATGGAAAATTATCTTCGTGGAACCCCCCCCCCTTAAAAACGTCTCTGACACTTCCCATTAACAAATACTATATGCAAGAAATGGGCAAATTTCGTAACTTAAAGACCTTTTCTGAGCGTTTGTGGGGTGGGGGTCATGTTATCCCGACAGGCATAGTTACTGGAGCTTTCAACTACGCTGAACAATATGGCTATTTCAAAATTTTGATCAGACGGCTTTGCGGAAAAAAGAGACGTGGGACTTGGGCTAGTTACGCTCCAATCTTTTTGGTCACTTAAAAACGGCACTAGAACTTTTAGTTTCTGTTCGGATGAGCCCTCTCCCAATATTCTAAGACGGTTGATTCGATACGATCATCCTGGGGAAATAAAAAGAACAACAAATAAACACGCATCCGTGATCTTTTTCTTGCAAAAAATACAAATTCTACATTTTAAAGCGGGGGAAATAAACCAGTAAGAAATAAACCTTTAATATACAGTTTCCCACAAGGGGAACATGAGGACACAATTGGTGTTGAAAATGCAATCAAGGAAATAAGTGAAGTAATGTGTCAAGAATTGGGTCCTAATTTTTATCTGTGAGCGTTCTTTAGTAAATTTTAAAGTAAAAAACAACATCTAACTTAAGACTAACTTATTAAATTGAAAAAGTGGTAAAATTCTACAATAGCTACTTTTGGCTATCTTGGAAAGGGGTTAAGTTAGAAAAATGAACCTTTCAGGGATGGTTCTACAGGCTAAAGTATGTCCCGGGAACTTATTTTGAGGTACCTATTCACTTCTTTTCCCTCTAGAGGGTCCTGAAATTTTCCTACATGACATATTAAAATTTTGACAAAACAAATTTTACCTTAATTTTTAGGCATCAGTTTCTTTTTCTCTGGCTTTAGTTTTGAAAATGTAATTCTTGTTATTTGAGTAGAATTTCAAGCCATATCAATGTTTTTTTTCTCAGAAATTAGGAAACAGATTTGCATATTTTTAAAACCTTATAAATTGGGATTGAGCACAGTTGTGAAGCTGAAAACAATTTTGGGTACTGGTGCATTAGATGATTGCTTTTATATATTGTGCAAGAAAACCAGTCACGAAAAACCCGCCAGACGGGTTAAATGCAAGAGACCGCTATAGAGAAATGCAATGCAAAGCGTGGTTTTATTGCGTTTACGATATTTAAACTGTTGTTTTTTGGGGTTTAGGGGGGGGGGAGGTACCAAGGTTAGGTACGTATTTAATATATGATATTCTTTACCCAACACCCTCCCCCCCTAATTTGCAAATATATAGCCCAAATTTGTTTATAAACTATTAAGCTATATATTCATCCTATTTCATTTCATTAGCATTAACCAAACTTGACTTCTTTAGCATTATATAGAAGTGACCATTTAATGCACGAGTGCCCAATTTTGTTGTACGTCATTTAAGCGAAAGATGTATTTTGCAGTTTCACTTTTATAACACACAGATTTTTAAAGGTCATCAAAGGTCAGAACCCTTTAGAGGGAGAAGGAGTGGAGGTAAATACTTCTTAATAAGTGTAAAGTATAATAGAGCTACAGTCAAAATGTGTTAACTACCATTATTTTGCATACTATGAAATAAGAATTGTTTTCTTCTCAACCTTAAGCATAAGTTTCCTCCCTATATTCTTATCTCAATATTAATGGTATAAGCCACAGAATCTTGTCATATAAGAAACAAATTACTCACATTTATATGGTTTCGTCTATGCTGGCGAAGTCACTCATCAAAAAGCAGAAAGGTCACTGAGAAATCAAATGTAAAACTGGCATGAACTGGATTTTAATGTTTCCTAGCCATGACTTGTTTTTTAAATGAACTAAACCGTTGCGAAACAAAATGTCAGTTTAGATTATTAACTTCTGGGAACTTCGGATCAAATTTAGGGGATTTTTAACTTACTTCTTCGAAAAAACAACTCAGAACCAGAAAAAATTAAAATTCTATGGAAGCATTATAACTTATGGCAAACTATTTATAAAACCGATAGGAATGAATCAATAAATTTCATTATCCACTTAGATGTAGCTTTAAAAACTTGTGTGAGATGGTAAGACTTGGTAGACTCAGTCTCAGAAGGTTGTAGTTTTGTCGCTAGATTGGATAAAAGGAGCCCCTTCCGAAGTTTCTACTTAATAAAACGACATGGTTCCCATATATTCCTTTCCTAGCTACTTTATATGGAAGGAATGGTTGTGGAAACTTGGGAGTGATCTCGTTTGATTAGAAATAGAAAGCTCTATGCCTTTTATAGGGACCAAAAATAGAGTTCAACTAGCCCCCGTCCCAGGCTCTTTTTCCCTAGGTTTTCTCGTAGCCCCGTCCCTCCGTGGCATCAACTTTTTAGATAGCCATTTATTCTATGAATATTCAAGAGATTCAATTAACATGGTTCGAAGACGACACGATCCACAAAGCCCCAGGGACAAGGACCTTAAATTATGCAGATTGTCCGGTTTTCAAATATAGGTTTCAGAATAATAAAACTAAGGCGCCTTTAGTTTCGACTGGGGCTCAAAAAAAGGTTAAAGACTGTTTTCTTTTCTGAAAAGCTTATAACTTACATTTAAACACTTGGGCTATGCTAAGGTGACTTTAACGAGACACTTGCCTCTTGAAAGTGCCACCCGAAAATTAGCCAAAAGTCTTAATTTTGCAATCAGCTCTAAACTTTCTGGGATTGCTCTCTGGGCCCATTGAACCTCGAGTTTTAATCGGGAAGGGGAGGAAATTAGGGGGTCCGAAAATAGGCAAAAAATATTTTCCAATTGACATGAAATTTATCCTTAAGTATTTTTGCCAAAGAAACCTCAATATACACTAAAACACTGAATGAAAAATATTGTTCCGCAAGAAAATGGGGCTCCAAAAAGGTCAACAAACTCAGTTTTCTGATAGACTTGAAACTTGCGTCTGTAAATTCCTGAGCCAAGGTGGCCCTTGTACACAAAATATTTGTGTTAGGGGTATGGGCCTCCTGAAACTTCACCCCAAAACTTATTTTTACGATTTGCTTAAGGTCTATACATGTGACTTTTTTTTTCTGAACGGCATGAAAATCACATCCATAAGTCCCTGGGTCAAGGGGACCTTACTATAAAAACGGTTTTCCTGGCTGGGACCGCGATTTCGTCAAAAATGTGGCAAAATATTACATTTTTAGGCAGCGGCATTTCCAGGATTTTTGTTCGGGGAGGGGCTATTTTCTATTACAAAAAATCTTCACAAAATGCATCAAAACTAGTTCAAATATATTTCTGTTGATTTTTTACGGATCGGGCTTTTTTTTTTGGGGGGGGGGGGGTCAAACTTGATGCCCCCTGGATACGGCCTTGGTTTTAGATCAGCTTGAAACTTACAGATATTATCCTTGAGCTAATAGAACCTTACACATTTGTGGGAAAAGAGGATGGTATCTGAGCAGCCGTGAAAAAAGACAAATTTTTCTGTATGATCAGTGTAAAAATTACATTTACCGAACTGTAAGTAAGGAGCGACCCGGCTCAATAGTAACCGAAACTCAAAAAACGGAATTACGCGGGAGGATCTTTCCATAGAGGATGTTTCCGTGGGGGAAGGGACTTTTCTATAAAGGGGGCACCGGATTTCCCAGCATTATTTAAGAAACAATCAGAAATTAAATAAAAAAACAAGTTTTTCAACTGAAAGTAAGGAGCAAAATTAAAACTTAAAACGAACAGAAATTATGACGTATATGCGGCGGTTCACCCCCTAGTCAATACCTCGCTCTTTACGCTATAGTTTTTTGTTACTTTCAAAATAGCTATCTATTCTAATTAAACTGTCTTTGTGATTTATGGGTTTGTGATTCGAACAAAATTTTAACTTTGGCGTAAAGAGCGAGGTATTGACTATGGGGCGAACTCCCTAATATACGTAATAAAAACATACGAATATAGAAATTCGTAACGTAAGTAGTGTGTTATCAATTAGTCCAGCACCTACAAGCCTAGGGCATGATTATGTGTGCAGTTTCACGGGTAAATTGGCTTTCCACGGTCATTAATCTATTACTATGAACGCTATATATATATATATATATATATATATATATATATATATATATATATATATATATATATATATATATATATATATATATATATATATATAATATATATATATATATATATATATATATATATATATATATATATAATATATATATATATATATATATATATATATATATATATATATATATATATATATATATATATATATATATAATATATATATATATATATATATATATATATATATATATATATATATATATATATATATATATATATATATATATATATATATATATATATATATATATATATATATATATATATATATATATATATATATATATAGTTGAACTCTCTTTCTGCATTAGTTGAAGAAACAACTTGAATTAAGCCTTTTATAGTTAAATTAATTCTTTTTCCAATGATGAGCTCTAAAAGAATCTTGAGGGTAGGTGAATATACATTACTCTTGAATTATTATAAATAAAACATGATCTTTTTCATATAGCTATCTGCCATATGTCTTTCGAATTGACAGTGGACGTCATATCTACTACAAAATTCACGTGCTTAATAACAGCTGTTTAGGTTTTTTTGACTAAAAGGGTACTTAGCCGCTTCTCGTGAAATTCTATCCATACTTCATTGCAGTCTTAATTAGGCAAACTCAATGAAAGGAACATCGCTTGCTCGGCTAATAATCAGCTACTTGTATGCGCGCGTGTATATTTACTCAAGGGGGGTGATTATTGAAAAAACGGAGGAATTAAGGGAAGGGGTGCCCTCCATTAATATTCTCAATAAATAATAGATGAACTAAATAATCAAAATTGTATTAATTTTTTTCATGCATCGTATTAAAAATATATTTGGTTTAGGCTCTACCTAGGAAGAGTTTAAGTAAATAGCAATTTAGGCCTATAAGTTTTAAAACCTTGACATACATAATTGAAACAGATCTTAGATTATCATGTTTTGAGGATTGGTATTGTGGAATTGAGGGGGCAGCGCTCCCCATTAATATTCTGAATAAATAGTAGATGAACTAAATAATCAAATTGTGCTTTTTTTCATGCATTGTGTTAAAAATATATCTGGTTTAGCCTCCGTCTAGGAATCATCTTCTTTTTTCTATGTGTTTCAAGATGATTTAGGTCTATATGATTATAAGTTACCTAGTAAAAAAACTGAAATTAATTTTTATTCCAGGACACAGATAATCAAAGCCCAGGCCAAAAGCGAGCGAAGTTGGATGTCGTCCCTGACAACACTGACGGGCACTTTATACAATCCTTGAACTCCAGGAGGGATAGTTTGACCCGCTACGCACCCCATTCAGATGGACAAGGGGTTTCTAACGACATACCTGCCATTTCTAAGGTAGTTTTCAAGTTTATAATACGCCCACAATTTCGCAAAAGCATATTTTCTTTTAACTAACCGGTAGCAATTATCTTCACACCTCTTAGTCTGCATTACATTCTAAATATGACAGATATTTTTTATCGTACTTCCATTTATTTTACTGCTATTACCCAAACTTCACGTTATGTGTGTGTGTGCCTACCAACTAGTAAATATGTATCGGGCTTTTTTCTGCTCAATTTTTTTCAGTGAATTTAATATCATAAAAATCATGAAATATAAAATTGATTAAGCTCTATTTGGCTACTTTATATGGGTGAAGTGGCCATTTATTTAGCCGATATAATGCTAGGAGGGAAATTAAGTTTTGACGAGATGAAAAATTGGTATAGTTTTTGACATTATAAAATAGTGGATATTGCACATGGAAAATAAACCCTATTTTTTTATAGATTAAGATCAGTGAATTGCCGTCACCACCATACCATTTCAGGCCTCAGAAGAAAATACGAGTATTGGAATTAAAAACACCCACCAATGTATGGGCTACATCACCACTAGCCAAGGATGAGGAGATGCGTGTCATATATCTTACCACTTCAGTTGAAAGATGGCATAGTTTCGAGGAGAGTTGGGAGCACCAGGCACAGTGCTACGAGTTAGACCCCTATTACGTTTTAAATGTTGTTACTGATCTGAGTAAAACCAAGACCATTATACATCATTCTTTTATTCTAACTTAACTTGTAGGAATAGGACTTCTAGAATGAGGTTAATTGAATAAGGCTCCATTTCCCCGACTGAATCATTTTATTCAACTATACATCTATATAATGAAAATACACTATTGAATGGTGAGCATAAGGCTATTAATTTTCTTTTTCATCTTTCACCGTATTCTTCTTCTTCATATCAAGCGCCCATGCCTCCTTCTCACTCAGGGTCAGTTGGTGTCTTAATATCCGATAGTAATTGCATACACCACTCGTCCTCCATATCTCATAAAACCCATCATGGGTGATATAGTGGGAATCCTCAATCTAGGTTCGCGAAGGTTGAGTTAATCCTTTTCTAGTTAATCCAATCCTAGTTAATCCTTTAAAAAATTAAAGGATTAAAATATGTGAATTTTGTATAACTTGAAATGAAAAAAAATTATTGCTTCAATCTGATATACGTAAAAAAAAACTAGCGCTTCACTGAAAACACACGCAATGTATTAAAAAGACCATTATAACTTTTGATTTTGTCTGAAAAGGTTAACTATTGAGAGAAGCTGCTTCTACTGTACAATTCCCCACCGTGAACCTATTATATTGTTTCAAAATCAGATATCTTTGAAACGAGTAGAGTATGAACAGACCATTTTTTTGTTAAAGTAAAACTATTGTTTCTTTTGATTATGTTCTTTTCATTATAGGATTTTATTGAGGATGATGTGGATAATGCTTGGCTGGCATTTCCATTGAATGGAGAAGAAGAAAAGACACTGTGTGATCTTTTGAGGGAAATCCCATCATAAAACCAGTGATACAACAAACTATTTCAATGAAATCCCCCTCAACACAACATCTACCCACATCTTGCCATTACAGAGAGAGAGCGTTCAACACTTAAAGCGTTATAGAAAAATACACAATGAAAATATCCCCTTGCACATTTTCAAAGATTCGAGTGGTACAAGAAAACAGATAAGGATGCTTGTAAAAACACAAGAAAAAGTTAGACATTCTTTTCTGTTTAAAGGAAGAGATGTGAGGCGCTATTCTCAGTTAAACCATGCAAGGAAGTATCCTATAGTGTCGTTATGCTAAACTACCAATTCGATTTGTGAATGTTCCTTGTAAAAGCTGTATTTTTATGATTTCAAATAAAATTTGTTGAATTTTTAATATTTGCATCACTCAAAAGGTCCAGAGATTCTTAGAATATATTTTATATCCTAATCTCCTGCGATATAATCTATTCATCACTTGAAAAGCCCATTATAACTGTTGATTTTTTATCTAAAAATGTACTTTAAATTGGATTATAGAATGGATTTGTTCCTGTTCGGCACCCATAGTCTGCTTTCAGGTACTGTTCCTATTTGCATCGATTGCTAAACTACCAAGTGAGAAAAACTTGTCATTTGTAGCTAATTTGGAAGGGTAAATATCAACTTGACAGCATCATCTTTGAATGTCAAGGTTACTAGTGCATTATCACATCAATCATTGAAAGAATATAGTCAAATGGTTTTGAACTTTAAATGATAACATGCTATGCGAGCATTCAACCCTGAGATCTAGACCAATTAGGAAAATACTCATGTATTTCGTGTTTTATGGATGCAAGGAAGGCTTTCTTAGGAATTCGAAAGAGCAAAAAAAAATATAGTTAGTAGAAATGACTATAAAGGTCGTGGCAGGGCTCCTTATATGGGCATAGAATACTGACAGGGCTCCATATATGGGCATGGAATCCCTAGGGAGAATGATTGCGTAATCGGTCAATGACCTCTTTTTCCAAGGTCGATTTATTTGTTGTTGTTGTTGTAAGTGCACGCTCTCAGCGAATGTTATGATCCAGAAATAGTATTTGTTGTTGTTTTGGACATGTACATGCTCGAGGCGAATGTCATGGTGTCCAGAAATAGTATTTGTTGTTGTTGCTCGAGCCAAATGTTATGAGTTTCCTGGAAACAGTTAGATCACGTGTTTCCTTCTCAGCCAATCAGAGGGCTTGTTTACATAGTAGCGGCGGCGTGAATATAAAGAAAAGGATTTTTGCTATAGTTTTATTAGTCTGTGAATAGAATTCAAGGAGTGAGAAGAAGAACAGTTTGACTTTACTCATTTGGATATGTATTTGTGATGGCGATGAGTGGAATGTTTACCCTATTAGAAGTTGATAGTGGAGTTGATGATAATAGTACAAGAGCACCAAACATTGCGGTGGAAATCACGAAAGGATCACGTCTTTGTCTGGAATGGGATGCAGTATATGCAAGATATGTGATATCCTTGAGCAAATTTAAAATGGAGGATCAATTATGTTTTGCCGCTAAAGTTGATATAGCACATGTGAATAGACTTCAATGCGCTTTAAGTGCATTAGTGAAACATATTGAAGACAATAAACTCTATCGCTAATTGTACATGCTCTGTATTATTGATCTTGTTGTAATTATTCAATAAAATTGTTTCGAAATCGAAAATGTTCTCTTTCTTTTCTGGTTAGGGCTAACGAATCAGGGTCAGTCTAGAGTGAATCCAAATGATTTACCAGCACTAGTGGTTCACGTCAGATGCCTATACACCGAAGAAGAAGAAATCTAAAGTGAAGAATAAAAAGACATTTTTGTTGCATACATTTTTTTTATTAATAAACAAATTCAGATACATTTTTAAAGCACTTTACTCATAGAAAACTAAAATCATTTTTTTTATTTTCAAGGACAGCTCTTATTGCAAAGGTCATTACTCATGTCAACTATGATATGGGTTTTGCATCTTCTACACTTAAGATGGAATACGTTCGCACATGTGCTTATGCTTAACAATTCGAACACTGTAGATCTGCATTTACGACAAAATGGGTTATTCCAAGCCTGAGGGGTATACTTGATTGAAAATTTCACAGATTTATCCTGAAAGAAGATCAAACAGGATTAAAAAATAGGTTCTGGGCTTCATTACGGAGTTCTGAAAGTAGAAGTTTATCAAAATATTAAGAAGACTATTATTTCTTTGAAATATGCATTTACATGATAATTTTCATGTTGTTGATTTTATATTAATGAAGAATTTAAACATAGCTTCAATTAGCTATTTTTTTGTTCGGTATAGTTGAAAGATCCAATATCAAAATCAAACTACGAGATTACATATTGTTAAACCAGAGAAATGTATGGTCATAAGCTTTTATCGTAAAAGCCACTATAGTTTATAAAATTCCTTTTTCCTGTTTCATTTCCCAACTAAAACAAATTGAAAATACAGTTAGCCACTAAAACTATAGAAGGTTTGCATCCTAAGACAAAATCCCAGTTTTCAAAGAAATGTGAAGAACTCCGTTAAACCAAACAGAGCAATAAAATAGTGCTCAAAAGCTCTATGTCTTTCCAAGGTAAAGCATAAATTTGCAGTTTACTGAGTATTAAAAAAAAGTAAAAATACGGTTATCCTCTAAAACTATAGAAGGTTTGCATCCTAAGACAAAATCCCTGTTTTTTAAGAAATTTAAAGAACTCCATTAAACCAAAAAAGAGCAATAAAATAAAACCAAATAATCTATGGATCGTAAAACTTCTTCAAATCAGCATTGAAAAAACAAATTGGACCCAAAACGAGCAGAAAATACAATATATAGCTGAGTCAAACTCAAAACAAGCAGAAATTAACAAGAGTAATTCTCGAAACCTCTATGCCTTTCCAAGGTAAAGCATAAATTTGCAGTTTACTGAATATTAAAACAAAGTAAAAATACGGTTAGCCTCTAAAACTATAGAAGGTTTGCGTCCTATGACAAAATCCCAGTTTTCATAGAAATGTAAAGAACTCCATTAAACCAAAAAGAGCAGTAAAACAATGCTCGAAAGCTCTATGTCTTTCCAAGGTAAAACATAAATTTTCAGTTTACTGAATATTAAAGCAAAGTAAAAATACGGTTATTCTCTAAAACTATAGAAGGTTTACGTCCTAAGACAAAATCCCTGTTTTTTAAGAAATTTATAGAACTCCATTAAGCCAAAAAAGACTAATAGAATAAAACCAAATAATCTATAGATCGTAAAACTTCTTCAAATCAGCATTGAAAAAATAAATGACCCAGTCAAACTCAAAACAAGCAGAAAATAACAAGAATAGTTTTCGAAACATCCTCTATGGTGGGGGAGCATGCACAGCTGTGTCCTCTTCGGTCGACTAGGTGCTGTAGTGAGTTCTTGGTAGTAGGAGTACATTATTTTTGAAGATTTAAATGAATCAGATTAGTTAAACAAAGCTTATAAATAAAAATTACATTAACAGTTAATTTTGTACCGACTACATAAATATTTAAGACCAAGTGCACCACGATGCACCATTGTGGTCTGAGAAATTCAAAAACTCAGAAACTCAATACATAGTTTTTGATAATTTCAAGTCGTTTGCTATCTAAGAATTTTATTTCTACAACACTTAGACCTTCCTTAGGTTGAAGTGCTGTTTTGCGCCACAAAATGGTAGAAAATCCCGCTTTTACTTGAGTACATTATACGTTTTGCCTCTTACAATAGACACTAAAAAGGTAAGTATAGACCGCTCATCCTCTATGGTGGGGGAGCATGCACAGCTGTGTCCTCTTCGGTCGACTAGGTGCTGTAGTGAGTTGTTGGTAGTAGGAGTACATTATTTTTGATGATTTAAATGAATCAGATTAGTTAAACAAAGCTTATAAATAAAAATTCTATTAACAGTTAATTTTGTACCGACTACATAAATATTTAAGACCAAGTGCACCACGATGCACCATTGTGGTCTGAGAAATTCAAAAACTCAGAAACTCAATACATAGTTTTCGATAATTTCAAGTCGTTTGCTATCTAAGAATTTTATTTCTACAACACTTAGACCTTCCTTAGGTTGAAGTGCTGTTTTGCGCCACAAAATGGTAGAAAATCCCGCTTTTACTCGAGTACATTATACGTTTTGCCTCTTACAATAGACACTAAAAAGGTAAGTATAGACCGCTCATCCTCTATGGTGGGGGGGCATGCACAGCTGTGTCCTCTTCGGTCGACTAGGTGCTGTAGTGAGATGTTGGTAGTAGGAGTACATTATTTTTGAAGATTTAAATGAATCAGATTAGTTAAACAAAGCTTATAAATAAAAATTCTATTAACAGTTAATTTTGTAGCGACTACATAAATATTTAAGACCAAGTGCACCACGATGCACCATTGTGGTCTGAGAAATTCAAAAACTCAGAAACTCAATACATAGTTTTCGATAATTTCAAGTCGATTACTATCTAACAATTTTATTTCTACAACACTTAGACCTTCCTTAGGTTGAAGTGCTGTTTTGCGCCACAAAATGGTAGAAAATCCCGCTTTTACTTGAGTACATTATACGTTTTGCCTCTTACAATAGACACTAAAAAGGTAAGTATAGACCGCTCATCCTCTATGGTGGGGGGGCATGCACAGCTGTGTCCTCTTCGGTCGACTAGGTGCTGTAGTGAGTTCTTGGTAGTAGGAGTACATTATTTTTGAAGATTTAAATGAATCAGATTAGTTAAACAAAGCTTATAAATAAAAATTCTATTAACAGTTAATTTTGTAGCGACTACATAAATATTTAAGACCAAGTGCACCACGATGCACCATTGTGGTCTGAGAAATTCAAAAACTCAGAAACTCAATACATAGTTTTCGATAATTTCAAGTCGATTACTATCTAAGAATTTTATTTCTACAACACTTAGACCTTCCTTAGGTTGAAGTGCTGTTTTGCACCACAAAATGATAGAAAATCCCCCTTTACTTGAGTACATTATACGTTTTGCCTCTTACAATTTGCCCCATTAGCTTGATATGTTATCTCGTGAGAAAAAAAAAACTATCAAATAAACACGCATCCGTGATCTTTCTTCTGGCAAAAATGTAAATTCCACATTTTTGTAGAAGGGAGCTTGGAACCTCTACAGTAGGCTTCTCTGATACGTTGAATATGATAGTGTGATTTTCATTAAGGTTCTATAGCTTTTAGGGGGTCTTTCCCCCCTTTTTCGAAAATCAGCCAAATTTTCTCAGGCACCTAACTTTTGATGAGTAGAACTAAACTTGATGAAACTTATATATTTGAAATCAGCATTTAAAGCTGATTCTTTGATGTATCTATTGGTATCAAAATTCCGTTTTCTAGAGTTTCGGATACCATTGAGCTGGCTCGCTCCTTACTTACACTTCGTTACCACGAAATGTTTTATTAATTAAAAAAACTTTCCACAAAATAAGTTTTTCAAAGAAAAGTAAAGAGCTACTACATTAAATCAAAGATGAGCAGAAATAAACTTAAATAATTGTTCAAACGTAAACTTATGACTAATGCCATACTAGTTAAAGTGACAAAAACTCTTTCCCACAAGAGGACACTTTTCAACTAAAAGTAAAGAGCTACTAAATCAAAGATATGATGAAATAATAACGAATAATTGTTCAAACGTAAACTTATGTTTAGCGATAAACATGTTAGAGTGATAAAAAACTTTTTTCCACAAGAGGACACTTTTCGAGTAAAAGTAAAGAGCTACCAGACTAAACCAAAGATATGATGAAATAATAACGAATAATTGTTCAAACTTAAATTTTCTGTATTATGGGAATACTTTATTTTCGAACCATTATATCTACCAAAGGTTCAATACCTGAGTTAAACTAAGAGGTTTCAATTTCAGGAAAAAATTACATTTTGACAACATTTGACAATTTACCAAATTTAAAGTTTTGTTTAGTTTCAAAATGTTTTCTGTCACTCATCATCTTTTAATCATTCACAAACAATACTAAAGAAAACCACTTCCCACGGTTTATTGATTTTAAATTATTAAGAAGGCTATTATTTCATTGAAATATACATTTTACATTTTTAATTTTCATGCTTTTGATAAGTATCTTGTCCTTTTGGTGTAAATTGCAGCTGAAGGCTTATCGCAAAATCACTGTTTCAAGTTTTTTCATAATTAAAGGATATGAATTAGAACCAAGGGAATGCATTTTCATCTTATTTTGCTTATTTTTGTTGGAAAACACACTGAAAAGACATATTATTGAACTCACATCAAACATTGCTGGGCTTGCATTTGAAGAACCTTCCATTATTTTCTATCTTGTCCTCTATTTCAGCATATACTGACTTTTAAAGCTTTTCAAAGCTCTTAAATATACTAACCTAACGGTTATTTATTTACGAAATCGTGCAAACTGTTGATTTAGAACAATAATTACCTTTCTATATATCAATTAACACTCACTAGAATTGCCACTTTTCACTCGTGGAGAATGGTTTCAAAACAATACTTCTTACATCGCATAGACTAATTATGTCAAACGAGACATCTTCAATGCAGATTAATTAATTGTTACGTTCGATTTTGTTTTGGACATAGGAGAGCATCAATGCGAGTGAGAATTTCTGTAAAACTATCAAAGATTGATAAACTCTGTGATTTCACACTTCTTGTGTAATCAGAAAGAAAAAAAAAGAAAAATTGATAAAAGATATTTGAAATATGCCCCAAAATCAGAGCTATTACAACTTAAATGACGCGAAGGGAGGGGGAATCGGGTTTAAGAATATCCTGGATATATCATTTTATATTTTCTAAGTACTCACAGAAGGACTCGTCACAGAAACTTTGAAAAGGACTCATTTGATTGGGAATTAAAGTGACTAGCACTCAATTCACAGGAGGGGGCGTGAAAATTTCTAGGAACATATTTTCAACATATTTAAATATTTACCTACGTACGCATCACTTAGGTTAGATTAGATTAGGTTAGAGACAGACAAAAAGTTAGGTGTATGGTTAGGTTAGATTATGTTAGGTTAGGTTAATTTAGGATAGACTAGCTTAACCTACGTACGAGAAAGAAAAGTTCTTAGGTGTGGAGCTCCCACACCGCCTCAACCATCGCTCTTGAAATCCCTTGAATTAGGTTAGAGACAGACAAAAAGTTAGGTGTAAGGTTAGGTTAGGTTAGATTATGTTAGGTTAGGTTAATTTAGGTTAGACTAGCTTAGCCTACGTAGAAGAACCTTCCATTATTTTCTATCTTGTCCTTTATTTCAGCATATACTGACTTTTAAACCTTTTCAAAGCTCTAAATATACTAACATAACAGTTATTTATTTACTAAATCGTGCAAACAGTTGATTTAGAACAATAATTACCTTTCTATATATCAATTAACACTCACTAGAATTGCCACTTTTCACTCGCGGAGAATGGTTTCAAAACAATACTTCTTACATCACATAGACTAATTATGTCAAACGAGACATCTTCAATGCAGATTAATTAATTGTTACGTTCGATTTTGTTTTGGACATAGGAGAGCATCAATGCGAGTGAGAATTTCTGTAAAACTATCAAAGATTGATCAACTCTGTGATTTCAGAGGAGGGGGCTTGAAAATTTCTAGGAACATATTTTCAACATATTTAAATATTTACCTACGTACGCATCACTTAGGTTAGATTAGATTAGGTTAGAGACAGACAAAAAGTTAGGTGTATGGTTAGGTTAGGTTAGATTATGTTAGGTTAGGTTAATTTAGGATAGACTAGCTTAGCCTACGTACGAGAAAGAAAGGTTCTTAGGTGTGGAGCTCCCCTACCGCCTCAACCCTCGCTCTTGAAATCCCTTGAATTAGGTTAGAGACAGACAAAAAGTTAGGTGTATGGTTAGGTTAGGTTAGATTATGTTAGGTTAGGTTAATTTAGGTTAGACTAGCTTAGCCTACGTACGCGCGTACGTAGGCTAAGCTAGTCTAACCTAAATTAACCTAACCTAACATAATCTAACCTAACCTAACCATACACCTAACTTTTTGTCTGTCTCTAACCTAATTCAAGGGATTTCAAGAGCGAGGGTTGAGGCGGTAGGGGAGCTCCACACCTAAGAACCTTTCTTTCTCGTACGTAGGCTAAGCTAGTCTATCCTAAATTAACCTAACCTAACATAATCTAACCTAACCTAACCATACACCTAACTTTTTGTCTGTCTCTAACCTAATCTAATCTAACCTAAGTGATGCGTACGTAGGTAAACATTTAAATATGTTGAAAATATGTTCCTAGAAATTTTCACGCCCCCTCCTGTGAAATCACAGAGTTGATCAATATTTGATAGTTTTACAGAAATTCTCACTCGCATTGATGCTCTCCTATGTCCAAAACAAAATCGAACGTAACAATTAATTAATCTGCATTGAAGATGTCTCGTTTGACATAATTAGTCTATGTGATGTAAGAAGTATTGTTTTGAAACCATTCTCCGCGAGTGAAAAGTGGCAATTCTAGTGAGTGTTAATTGATATATAGAAAGGTAATTATTGTTCTAAATCAACTGTTTGCACGATTTCGTAAATAAATAACTGTTAGGTTAGTATATTTTAGAGCTTTGAAAAGGTTTAAAAGTCAGTATATGCTGAAATAAAGGACAAGATAGAAAATAATGGAAGGTTCTTCTACGTAGGCTAAGCTAGTCTAGCCTAAATTAACCTAACCTAACATAATCTAACCTAACCTAACCATACACCTAACTTTTTGTCTGTCTCTAACCTAATCTAATCTAACCTAAGTGATGCGTACGTAGGTAAATATTTAAATATGTTGAAAATATGTTCCTAGAAATTTTCACGCCCCCTCCTGTGAATTGAGTGCTAGTCACTTTAATTCCCAATCAAATGAGTCCTTTTCAATGTTTCTGTGACGAGTCCTTCTGTGAGTACTTAGAAAATATAAAATGATATATCGAGGATATTCTTAAACCCGATTCCCCCTCCCCTCGCGTCATTTAAGTTGTAATAGCTCTGATTTTGGGGCATATTTCAAATATCTTTTATCAATTTTTCTTCTTTTTCCTTTCTGATTACACAAGAAGTGTGAAATCACAGAGTTGATCAATCTTTGATAGTTTTACAGAAATTCTCACTCGCATTGATGCTCTCCTATGTCCAAAACAAAATCGAACGTAACAATTAATTAATATGCATTGAAGATGTCTCGTTTGACATAATTAGTCTATGCGATGTAAGAAGTATTGTTTTGAAACCATTCTCCGCGAGTGAAAAGTGGCAATTCTAGTGAGTGTTAATTGATATATAGAAAGGTAATTATTGTTCTAAATCAACAGTTTGCACGATTTCGTAAATAAATAACCGTTAGGTTAGTATATTTAAGAGTTTTGAAAAGCTTTAAAAGTCAGTATATGCTGAAATAGAGGACAAGATAGAAAATAATGGGAGGTTCTTCAAATGCAAGCCCGGCAATGTTTGATGTGAGTTCAATAATATGTCTTTTCAGTGTGTTTTCCAACAAAAATAAGCAAAATAAGATGAAAATGCATTCCCTTGGTTCTAATTCATATCCTTTAATTATGAAAAAACTTGAAACAGTGATTTTGCGATAAGCCTTCAGCTGCAATTTACACCAAAAGGACAAGATACTTATCAAAAGCATGAAAATTAAAAATGTAAAATGTATATTTCAATGAAATAATAGCCTTCTTAATAATTTAAAATCAATAAACCGTGGGAAGTGGTTTTCTTTAGTATTGTTTGTGAATGATTAAAAGATGATGAGTGACAGAAAACATTTTGAAACTAAACAAAACTTTAAATTTGGTAAATTGTCAAATGTTGTCAAAATGTAATTTTTTCCTGAAATTGAAACCTCTTAGTTTAACTCAGGTATTGAACCTTTGGTAGATATAATGGTTCGAAAATAAAGTATTCCCATAATACAGAAAATTTAAGTTTGAACAATTACTCGTTATTATTTCATCATATCTTTGGTTTAGTCTGGTAGCTCTTTACTTTTACTCGAAAAGTGTCCTCTTGTGGAAAAATTTTTTTTATCACTCTAATATGTTTATCGCTAAACATAAGTTTACGTTTGAACAATTATTCGTTATTATTTCATCATATCTTTGATTTAGTAGCTCTTTACTTTTAGTTGAAAAGTGTCCTCTTGTGGGAAAGAGTTTTTGTCACTTTAACTAGTATGGCATTGGTCATAAGTATACGTTTTGAACAATTATTTAAGTTTATTTCTGCTCATCTTTGATTTAATGTAGTAGCTCTTTACTTTTCTTTGAAAAACTTATTTTGTGGAAAGTTTTTTTAATTAATAAAACATTTCGTGGTAACGAAGTGTAAGTAAGGAGCGAGCCAGCTCAATGGTATCCGAAACTCTAGAAAACGGAATTTTGATACCAATAGATACATCAAAGAATCAGCTTTAAAAGCTGATTTCAAATATATAAGTTTCATCAAGTTTAGTTCTACTCATCAAAAGTTAGGTGCCTGAGAAAATTTGGCTGATTTTCGAAAAAGGGGGGAAAGACCCCCTAAAAGCTATAGAACCTTAATGAAAATAACACTATCATATTCAACGTATCAGAGAAGCCTACTGTAGAGGTTCCAAGCTCCCTTCTACAAAAATGTGGAATTTACATTTTTGCCAGAAGAAAGATGACGGATGCGTGTTTATTTGATAGTTTTTTTTTCTCACGAGATAACATATCAAGCTAATGGGGCAAATTGTAAGAGGCAAAACGTATAATTTACTTAAGTAAAGGGGGATTTTCTATCATTTTGTGGTGCAAAACAGCACTTCAACCTAAGGAAGGTCTAAGTGTTGTAGAAATAAAATTCTTAGATAGTAATCGACTTGAAATTATCGAAAACTATGTATTGAGTTTCTGAGTTTTTGAATTTCTCAGACCACAATGGTGCATCGTGGTGCACTTGGTCTTAAATATTTATGTAGTCGCTACAAAATTAACTGTTAATAGAATTTTTATTTATAAGCTTTGTTTAACTAATCTGATTCATTTAAATCTTCAAAAATAATGTACTCCTACTACCAAGAACTCACTACAGCACCTAGTCGACCGAAGAGGACACAGCTGTGTGCATGCCCCCCCACCATAGA
Organism: Artemia sinica; assembly: GCA_027921565.1. Taxonomy (NCBI): domain Eukaryota; kingdom Metazoa; phylum Arthropoda; class Branchiopoda; order Anostraca; family Artemiidae; genus Artemia; species Artemia sinica. The sequence continues at coordinate 50,246,339 of CM051271.1, forward strand.
GGATGAGCGGTATATACTTACCTTTTTAGTGTCTATTGTAAAGAGGCAAAACGTATAATGTACTCAAGTAAAAGCGGGATTTTCTACCATTTTGTGGCGCAAAACAGCACTTCAACCTAACGAAGGTCTAAGTGTTGTAGAAATAAAATTGTTAGATAGTAATCGACTTGAAATTATCGAAAACTATGTATTGAGTTTCTGAGTTTTTGAATTTCTCAGACCACAATGGTGCATCGTGGTGCACTTGGTCTTAAATATTTATGTAGTCGCTACAAAATTAACTGTTAATAGAATTTTTATTTATAAGCTTTGTTTAACTAATCTGATTCATTTAAATCTTCAAAAATAATGTACTCCTACTACCAAAAACTCACTACAGCACCTAGTCGACCGAAGAGGACACAGCTGTGCATGCCCCCCCACCATAGAGGATGAGCGGTCTATACTTACCTTTTTAGTGTCTATTGTAAGAGGCAAAACGTATAATGTACTCAAGGAAAATCGGGATTTTCTACCATTTTGTGGCGCAAAACAGCACTTCAACCTAAGGAAGGTCTAAGTGTTGTAGAAATAAAATTCTTAGATAGCAAACGAGTTGAAAATTATCGAAAACTATGTATTGAGTTTCTGAGTTTTTGAATTTCTCAGACCATAATGGTGCATCGTGGTGCACTTGGTCTTAAATATTTATGTAGTCGGTACAAAATTAACTGTTAATAGAATTTTTATTTATAAGCTTTGTTTAACTAATCTGATTCATTTAAATCATCAAAAATAATGTACTCCTACTACCAACAACTCACTACAGCACCTAGTCGACCGAAGAGGACACAGCTGTGCATGCTCCCCCACCATAGAGGATGAGCGGTCTATACTTACCTTTTTAGTGTCTATTGTAAGAGGCAAAAACGTATAATGTACTCAAGTAAAAGCGGGATTTTCTACCATTTTGTGGCGCAAAACAGCACTTCAACCTAAGGAAGGTCTAAGTGTTGTAGAAATAAAATTCTTAGATAGCAAACGACTTGAAATTATCGAAAACTATGTATTGAGTTTCTGAGTTTTTGAATTTCTCAGACCACAATGGTGCATCGTGGTGCACTTGGTCTTAAATATTTATGTAGTCGGTACAAAATTAACTGTTAATATAATTTTTATTTATAAGCTTTGTTTAACTAATCTGATTCATTTAAATCTTCAAGAATAATGTACTCCTACTACCAAGAACTCACTACAGCACCTAGTCGACCGAAGAGGACACAGCTGTGCATGCTCCCCCACCATAGAGGATGTTTCGAAAACTATTCTTGTTATTTTCTGCTTGTTTTGAGTTTGACTGGGTCATTTATTTTTTCAATGCTGATTTGAAGAAGTTTTACGATCTATAGATTATTTGGTTTTATTCTATTAGTCTTTTTTGGCTTAATGGAGTTCTATAAATTTCTTAAAAAACAGGGATTTTGTCTTAGGACGTAAACCTTCTATAGTTTTAGAGACTAACCGTATTTTTACTTTGTTTTAATATTCAGTAAACTGCAAATTTATGCTTTACCTTGGAAAGGCATAGAGCTTTCGAGCATTGTTTTACTGCTCTTTTTGGTTTAATGGAGTTCCTTACATTTCAATGAAAACTGGGATTTTGTCTTAGGACGCAAACCTTCTATAGTTTTAGAGGCTAACCGTATTTTTACTTTGTTTTAATATTCAGTAAACTGCAAATTTATGCTTTACCTTGGAAAGGCATAGAGGTTTCGAGAATTACTCTTGTTAATTTCTGCTTGTTTTGAGTTTGACTCAGCTATATATTGTATTTTCTGCTCGTTTTGGGTCCAATTTGTTTTTTTCAATGCTGATTTGAAGAAGTTTTACGATCCATAGATTATTTGGTTTTATTTTATTGCTCTTTTTTGGTTTAATGGAGTTCTTTAAATTTCTTAAAAAACAGGGATTTTGTCTTAGGATGCAAACCTTCTATAGTTTTAGAGGATAACCGTATTTTTACTTTTTATTAATACTCAGTAAAACTGCAAATTTATGCTTTATCTTGGAAAGACATAGAGCTTTTGAGCACTATTTTATTGCTCTGTTTGGTTTAACGGAATTCTTCACATTTCTTTGAAAACTGGGATTTTGTCTTAGGATGCAAACCTTCTATAGTTTTAGTGGCTAACTGTATTTTCAATTTGTTTTTAGTTGGGAAATGAAACAGGAAATAGGAATTTTATAAACTATAGTGGCTTTTACGATAAAAGCTTATGACCATACATTTCTCTGGTTTAACAATATGTAATCTCGTAGTTTGATTTTGATATTGGATCTTTCAACTATACCGAACAAAAAAATAGCTGATTGAAGCTATGTTTAAATTCTTCATTAATATAAAATCAACAACATGAAAATTATCATGTAAATGCATATTTCAAAGAAAATAATAGTCTTCTTAATATTTTGATAAACTTCTACTTTCAGAACTCCGTAATGAAGCCCAGAACCTATTTTTTAATCCTGTTTGATCTTCTTTCAGGATAAATCTGTGAAATTTTCAATCAAGTATACCCCTCAGGCTTGGAATAACCCATTTTGTCGTAAATGCAGATCTACAGTGTTCGAATTGTTAAGCATAAGCACATGTGCGAACGTATTCCATCTTAAGTGTAGAAGATGCAAAACCCATATCATAGTTGACATGAGTAATGAACCTTTGCAATAAGAACTGTCCTTGAAAATAAAAAAAATGATTTTAGTTTTCTATGAGTAAAGTGCTTTAAAAATGTATCTGAATTTGTTTATTAATAAAAAAAAATGTATGCAACAACAATGTCTTTTTATTCTTCACTTTAGATTTCTTCTTCTTCGGTGTATAGGCATCTGACGTGAACCACTAGTGCTGGTAAATCATTTGGATTCACTCTAGACTGACCCTGATTCGTTAGCCCTAACCAGAAAAGAAAGAGAACATTTTCGATTTCGAAACAATTTTATTGAATAATTACAACAAGATCAATAATACAGAGCATGTACAATTAGCGATAGAGTTTATTGTCTTCAATATGTTTCACTAATGCACTTAAAGCGCATTGAAGTCTATTCACATGTGCTATATCAACTTTAGCGGCAAAACATAATTGATCCTCCATTTTAAATTTGCTCAAGGATATCACATATCTTGCATATACTGCATCCCATTCCAGACAAAGACGTGATCCTTTCGTGATTTCCACCGCAATGTTTGGTGCTCTTGTACTATTATCATCAACTCCACTATCAACTTCTAATAGGGTAAACATTCCACTCATCGCCATCACAAATATATATCCAAATGAGTAAAGTCAAACTGTTCTTCTTCTCACTCCTTGAATCCTATTCACAGACTAATAAAACTATAGCAAAAATCCTTTTCTTTATATTCACGCCGCCGCTACTATGTAAACAAGCCCTCTGATTGGCTGAGAAGGAAACACGTGATCTAACTGTTTCCGGGAAACTCATAACATTTGGCTCGAGCAACAACAACAAATACTATTTCTGGACACCATGACATTCGCCTCGAGCATGTACATGACCAAAACAACAAACAAATACTATTTCTGGATCATAACATTCGCTGAGAGCGTGCACTTACAACAACCACAACAAATAAATCGACCTTGGAAAAAGAGGTCATTGACCGATTACGCAATCATTCTCCCTAGGGATTCCATGCCCATATATGGAGCCCTGTCAGTATTCCATGCCCATATAAGGAGCCCTGTCACGACCTTTATAGTCATTTCTACTATAGTTAATATCTGAGACGAGCAATTTCAAGTATTTTAAAGGTCTCAAAACAGTTACAGCACTACATAAGCAAAGAGTGATGAATTTCTCATCAAATCCTGACAAGAAAATGTTGGTCTTAAAATTGAAATGGGAGGACTCACCAAGTTTTGCTAGATATATTCTTCTATTCATAGTTCTATTCAATAGACCCAACTGATCATACATCTTGATTTTTTAATGTTTTATACAATTTATTTTAGAACTTAAGGTTACTAATATCATTATCATGTCAATCAACAAAAGATGTACTTAAATGTTTCTCAAGTTCAAACGGATAATATTCAGCATATACGACTCGAATTTCCCTTTAGATTTGATTATATTTTTAAATATTTAAATGTTTTCGGAAACTCGCTAAGGTTAAAGGTGCATTGGGTTAAAGGATTGGATGATTTTTTAAGGGATGCAGGAGTTATTTTTGTTTTTATCCTGTTTTGTGATCAAAATTCTATTTTTTAACATATTTCAATGTTTTCGGAAACTTGCTAAGGTTAAAGGTAGACAGGGTTTAAGGATTAGGTGATTTTTTAAGGGAAGCAGGAATTTTTTTTAAAATTCTGTTTTGTGGTCAAAACTAAACTTTTTATTACATATTTCAATGTTTTTGGAAACTCACTAAGGTTAAAGGTGCACAACGTTAAAGGATTACGTGATTTTTTAAGGGAAGCAGGAGTTATTTTTGTTTTTATTCTGTTTTCTGGTCAAAATTCTATATTTTTTAACATATTTCAATGTTTTCGGAAACTTGCTAAGGTTAAAGGTAGACAGGGTTTAAGGATTAGGTGATTTTTTAAGGGAAGCAGGAGTTTTTTGTTTTTATTCCGTTTTGTGTGCTCAAAATTTTATTTTTTTACATATTTCAATGTTTTGGGAAACTCGCTAAGGTTAAAGGTGCACAGGGCTTAAGGATTAGGTAATCTTTTAAGGGAAGCAGGAGTTTTTTTGTTTTTAATTCTGTTTTGTGGTCCAAATTCTATTTTTTTTTTTACATATTTCAATGTTTTCGGAAACTCGCTATGGTTAAAGGTGCAGAGGGCTAAAGGATTAGGTGATTTCTTAAAGGAAGCAGGATTTTTTTGTTTTTATTCTGTTTTATGGTCAAAATTCTATATTTTTTAACATATTTCAATGTTTTCGGAAACTCACTAAGGTTAAAGGTGCACAGGGCTAAAGGATTAGGTGATTTTTTAAGGGAAGCAGGAGTTTTTTTGTTTTTAATTCTGTTTTGTGGTCAAAATTCTATTTTTTTTTTTACATATTTCAATGTTTTCGGAAACTCACTAAGGTTAAAGCTGCGCAGGGTTAAAGGATTATGTGATTTTTTAAGGGAAGCAGGATTTTTTTTGTTTTTATTCTGTTTTATGGTCAAAATTCTATATTTTTTAACATATTTCAATGTTTTCGGAAACTCACTAAGGTTAAAGGTGCACAGGGTTAAAGGATTAGGTGATTTTTTTAAGGAAAGCAGGAGTTTTTTTTCTTTTTTATGGTCAAAATTTTATATTTTTTAACATATTTCAATGTTTTCAGAAACTCACTAAGGTTAAAGGTGCACAGGGTTAAAGGATTAGGTGATTTTTTTAGGGAAGCAGGATTTTTTTTGTTTTTATTCTGTTTTATGTGCTCAAAATTCAATTTTTTTTACATATTTCAATGTTTTCGAAAACTCACTAAGGTTAAAGGTACACAGGGTTAAGGGATTAGGTGATTTTTTAAGGGAAGCACGAGTTTTTTTTTGGTTTTTATTCTGTTTTATGGTCAAAATTCATATTTTTACATATTTCAATGTTTTTGGACACTCGCTAAGGTTAAAGGTGGACAGGATTAAAGGATTAGGTGATTTTTTAAGGGAAGCAGGATTTTTTTATTGTTTTATTCTGTTTTGTGGTCAAAATTCTATTTTTTTACATATTTCAATGTTTTCGAAAACTCACTAAGGTTAAAGGTGCACAGGGTTAAGGGATTAGGTGATTTTTTAAGGGAAGCAGGACTTTTTGTTTTTTATTCTGTTTCGTGGTAAAAATTCTATTTTTTACATATTTCAATGTTTTCGGAAACTTGCTAAGGTTAAAGGTGCACAGGGTTAAAGGATTATCTGAGATGAGCTTTTCAAGTGTTTTAAAGGTCTCAAAACAGTTAGAGCACTACATAAACAAAGAGTGATGAATCTCTCATCGAAACCTGACAAGAAAATGTTCTTACATCACTACATAAGCAAAGAGTGATGAATCTCTCATCGAATCTTGACAAGAAAATGTTGGCCTTACAATTGAAATAGAGGAACTCGCCAAGTTTTTCTAGATATATTCTTCTATTCATATTTCTATTCACTAGATCCTACTGATGATGCATCTTGCTTTTTTAATGTTTTATACATTATATTTTAGAAATTAAGGTTGCATATATCATTATCATGTCAATCAACAAAAGATATTCTTAAATGTTCTCAAGTTCAAACGGATAATATCCAGCATATGCGACTCGAATTTCACTTTAGATTTGATTATATTTTTACATATTTCAATGTTTTCGGAAACTCGTTATGGTTATAGGTATACAACGTTAAAGGATCAAGCGTTTTTTAAGGGGAGTAGGAGTTTTTTCTTTGTTTTTATTCTGTTTTTGTGGTCAAAATTCGATATTTTTACGTATCTTAATATTTTCGGAAACTCTCTAAGGTTAAAGGTGCACAACGCTAAAGGATTAGGTGATTTTTTAGGGGAAGCAGGATTTGTTTTTCATATTCTGTTTTGTGTCAAAATTCTATTTTTTAACATATTTCAATGTTTCCGGAAACACGCTAAGGTTGAAGGTGCACAGGGTTAAAGGATTAGGTGATTTTTTAAGGGAAGCAGGAGTTTTTTTTATTCTGTTTATGTGCTCAAAATTCTATATTTTTACATATCTCAATGTTTTTGGAAACTTGCTGAGGTTAAAGGTGCACAGGGCTAAAAGATTAGGTAATTTTTTAAGGAAAATAGGAGTTTTTTTGTTCTTATTCTGTTTTGTGGTCAAAAGTCTTTTTTTTATAAGTTTCAATGTTTTCGGAAACTCACTAAGGTTGAAGGTGCACAGGGTTATAGGATTAGGTGATTTTTTAAGGGAAGCAGGAGTTTTTTTGTTTTATTCTTTTTTATGTGCTCAAAATTCTATATTTTAACATATTTCAATGTTTTCGGAAACTCGCTAAGGTTAAAGGTGCACAGGGCTAAAGGATTAGGTAATTGTTTAAGGGAAGCAGGAGTTTTTTTTGTTCTTATTCTGTTTTGTGGTCAAAAGTCTTTTTTTTATAAGTTTCAATGTTTTCGGAAACTCACTAAGGTTGAAGGTGCACAGGGTTATAGGATTAGGTAATTTTTAAGGGAAGCAGGAGTTTTTTTTGTTTTATTCTCTTTTATGTGGTCAAAATTCTATATTTTTACATCAGTCAATATTTTCGGAAACTTGCTGAGGTAAAAGGTGCACAGGGCTAAAGGATCAGGGAATTTTTTAGAGGAAGCATGAGTTTTTTTTATTCTGTATTTGTGGTCAAAATTCTACATTTTTACATATCTCAATGTTTTCGGAAACTCACTACGGTTAAAGGTGCACAGGACTAAAAGGATTGAGCATTTTTTCAGGGAATTAGGTTTTTTTTTGTTTTTATTAGGTTTAGTGATCAAAATTAACTAACTTAAATTCTTTAATAGTACAAGGTGGGTTGTGGTGGGTTTTTAAATTCTGTTTTTTTTCTTATCAAACTTTTTCATATTTTCTTTCAAAATTTCAATATGTGTGCGTGCAAGGCAGAGCACTTACTTCTTCTTTCTTCATAAATTCCACTATTTAGAGTTATTTAATGCCCCCGACCCGGTCCGCAGCACTTCCCGGCCACCGCATTGGCCACCCTCCCGGCCCGTGGCGCTTTCCAGCCACCACATCGGCCTTCAGCCGCCGCAGCGGCCGCCATCGGCCTTCGGCACCGCATCGGCCGCCCTCAGACTTCGGCCGCCGCAACGACCACCCCTGGGATCCGCCGCGGATCCCGGAGGCTGCCATTGCGGTGGCCAAAGGCCGAGGGTGGCTGCTGCGGCGGCCGGGAAGCACCGCGCGCTGGGGTTGGGGCATTAAATAACTCTGATTAGTGGAATTTATGAAGAAAGAAGAAGTAACTGCTAAGCCTTGCACGCACACATATTGAAAATTGTTTGATAAGAAAAAAAAACAGACTTTAAATACCCACCACCGCCCACCTTTTACTATTAAAGAATTTAAGTTATTTAATTTTGATCACAAAACAGAATAAAAACTAAAAAAACTCCTGCTTTTCCTTACAAAAGCACCTAATCCAATTAACCCTGTGCACCTTTAACCTTAGTGAGTTTCTGAAAACATTGATATATGTAAAAATGTAGAATTTTGACCACAAATAAAGAATAAAAAAACTCATGCTTCCCCTAAAAACTCACCTGATCCTTTAGCCCTGTGAACCTTAAACCTTAGCGAGTTTCCGAAAACATTGAGATATGTAAAAATATAGAATTTTGCGCACACAAAACAGAATAAAAAAAACTGCTTCCCTTAAAATATCACCTAATCCTTTAACCCTGTGCTCCTTTAACCTTAGCGAGTTTCCCAAAACATTGAAATATGTAAAAAATAGAGTTTTGACCACAAAACAGAATAAATAAACAAAAAAAAACTCTTGCTTCACTGAAAAAATTACCTTTTCCTTTAGCCCTGTGCACCTTAAACCTTAGCGAGTTTCCGAAAACATTGAGATATGTAAAAATATAGAATTTAGAGCACATAAAACAGAATAATAAAAAGTCCTGCTTCCCTAAAAAAATCACCTAATCCTTTAATCCTGTGCACCTTCAACCTTAGCGAGTTTCCGAAAACATTGAAACCCGTTAAAAAATAGAATTTTGACCAAAAAAACAGAATAAAAACAAAAAACAACTCCTGATTCCCCTAAAAAATCTCCTAATCCCTTAGCCCTGTGCACCGTCAACCTTAGAGAGTTCCGAAAATATTAAGATATGTAAAAATATCGAATTTTGACCACAAAAACAGAATAAAAACAAAGAAAAAACTCCGACTCCCCTTAAAAAACGCTTGATCCTTTAACGTTGCATACCTATAACCATAGCGAGTTTCCAAAAACATTGAAGTATGTAAAAATATAATCAAATCTAAAGTGAAATTCGAGTCATATATGTTGGATATTATCCGTTTGAACATGAGAAACATTTAATTATATCTTTTGTTGATTGACATGATAATGATATCAGTAACCTTAATTTCTAAAATATAATGTACAAAACATTAAAAAAGCAAGATGCATGATCAGTTGGGTCTTGTGAATAGAACTATGAATAGAAGAATATATCTAGCAAAACTTGGCGAGTCCCCCCATTTCAATTTTAAGGCCAACATTTTTCTTGTCAGGATTCGATGAGAGATCCATCACTCTTTACTTATGTAGTGCTGTCAAAACATTATCTTGTCAGGATTCAAAGAGAGAATCATCACTGTTTGCTTATGTAGTGCTGTTGTAACTGTTTTGAGACCTTTAAAACACTTGAAATGCTCGTCTCAGATAATCCTTTAACCCTATGCACCTTAAACCTTAGCGAGTTTCCGAAAATATTGAAATATGTAAAAAAATAGAATTTTGACAACATAAAACAGAATAAAAACAAAAAAAAAATCCTGCTTCCATTAAAAAATCACCTAATCCTTTAACCCTGTCCACCTTTAACCTTAGCGAGTTTCCGAAAACATTGAAATATGTAAAACATACAATTTGACCATAAAACAGACTAAAAACAAAAAAAAAACTCTTGCTTCCCTAAGAAAATCACCTAATTCTTTAACCCTGTGCACCTTGAATTTTGACCACAAAACAGAATTAAAATAAATAAAAAACTCCTGCTTCCCTTAAAAAATCACCTAGTCCTTTAGCCCTGTGCACCTTTAACCTTAGCGAGTTTCTGAAGATATTGAAATATGAAAAAAAAGAATTTTGATCAGGTAAAACAGAATAAAAACAAAAAAAAAATCCTGCTTCCATTAAAAAATCACCTAATCCTTTAACCCTGTCCACCTTTAACCTTAGCGAGTTTCTGAAAACATTGAAATATGTTAAGAAATATAGAATTTTGACCATAAAAAAGAATAAAAAAACTCCTGCTTCCCTTAAAAAAAAATACCCCATCTTTAACCCTGTGCACATTTAACCTTAGTGAGTTTCCGAAAACTTTGAATTATGTAAAAAATAAAATTTTGGACCACAAAAAAGAATAAAAAAAAACTCCTGATTCCCTTACAAAATCAGCTAATCCTTTAACCCTGTGCACCTTTAACCTTAGCGAGTTTCCGAAAACATTGGAAACACGTTAAAAAAAAGAATTTTGACCACAAAAACAGAATAAAAGTAAAAAACAACTTCTAATTCCCCTAAAAAAATCAAGTATATCTTTACTAGCATTTATATAGCATTTAAGTATATCTTTTATTGATTGACATGATAATGATATCAGTAACCCTAATTTCTAAAATATAATTAAAGCAAGATGCATGATCAGTTGGGTCTCGTGAATAGAACTATGAATAGAAGAATATATCTGCAAAACTTGGTGAGTCCCCCCATTTCAATTTTAAGGCCAACATTTTCTTGTCAGTTTTCGATGAGAGACTCATAACTCTTGCTTATGTAGTGCTGTAACTGTTTTGAGACCTTTAAAACACTTGAAATGCTCGTCTCAGATATTAACAATATTTTTTTTTTTGCTCTTTCGAATTCCTAAGAAAGCCTTACTTGCATTCATAAAACACGAAATACATGAGCATTTTCCTAATTGGTCTAGATCTCCTTGTTGATTGCTCGCAGAGCATGTTATCATTTAAACTGAAAACCATTTGACTATATTCTTTCAATGATTGATCTGATAATGCACTAGTAACCTTGACATTCAAAGATGATGTTGTCAAGTTGATATTTACCCTTCAAAATCAGCTACAAATGACATTTTTTTCTCGTTTGGTAGTTTAACTATCGATGGAAGTAGGAACAGTACCTGAATGCAGACTATGGGTGCCGAAAAGGAACAAATCCAATCTATAATCCAATTTAAAGTACATTTTTAGATAAAAAATCAACAGTTATAATGGGCTTTTCAAGTGATGAATAGGTTGTATCGCAGGGGGTTAGGATATAAAATATATTCTAAGAATCTCTGGTCCTTTTGAGTGATGCGAATATTAAAAGTCAACGAATTTTATTTGAAACCATAGAAATACTGCTTTTACAAGGAATATTCACAGATCAAATTGTTAATTTAGCATAACGACTGAACTGAATTTAGCATAACGACACTACCTTATAAGGAAGTATCCTTATAGGATACTGCCTTGCATGGTTTAACTGCCTCACATCTCTTCCTTTAAACAGAAGAGAATGTCTATCTTTTTCATGTTTTTACAAGCATCCTTATCCATTTTCTTGTACCACTCGAATCTTTGAAAAAATGCAACGGGGTATTTTGATTGTGTATTTTTCTTTGACTCCTTAAGTGTTGAACGCTTTATCTGTTATGGCAAGAAGTGAATAGGTATTGTGTTGAGGGGAATTTCATCGAAATAGTTTGTTGTATTACTGGTTTTATGATGGGAGGTCCCTTAACAAGATCAGATAGTGCCTTTTCTTCTTCTCCAGTCACTGGAAATGCGAGCCAAGCATTATCCACATCATCATCAATAAAATCCTATAATGAAAAGTACATAATCGAAAGAAACAATAGTTTTACTTGAACAAAAAAAATGGTCTGTTCATACTCTACTCGTTCCAAAGATATCTGATTTTGAAACAATATAATAGGTTCATGGTGGGGAATTGTACAGTAGAAGCAGCTCCTCTCAATAGTAACCTTTTTAGACAAAAATCAAAAGTTATAATGGTCTTTTAATACATTGCCTTTTTTGTTTTCCGTGAAGCGCTGTTTTTTTTTCTTTTTTTCTTTTTTTATGTATATCAGATTGATCGTGAAGCAGTAATTTTTGTTCATTTCAAGTTATACAAATTTCGCATATTTTAACCCTTTAATTTTTTCTCCTTTATCTCGCGAACCAAGGATTGAGGATTCCCACTATATCACCCATGATGGGTTTTATGAGATATGGAGGACAAGTGGTGTATGCAATTACTATCGGATATCAAGACACCAACTGACCCCAAGTGAGAAGGAGGCATGGGCGCTTAATATGAAGAAGAAGAACACGGTGAATGATGAAAAGGAAAATTAATAGCCTTATGTTCACCATCAGATAGTGTATTTTCATTATATAGATGCATAGTTGAATAAAATGATTTAGTCGGGGAAATGAAGCCTCATTCAATTAACCTTATTCTAGAAGTCCTATTCCTACAAATTAGTTAGAATAAAAGAATGACGTATAATGGTATTGGTTTTACTCAGATCAGTAACAACATTTAAAATGAAAAGGAGTAATAGGGGTCTAACTCGTAGCACTGTGCCTGGGGCTCCCAACTCTCTACGAAATTATTCCAGCTTACAACTGAAGTGGTAAGATCTATGACACGCATCTCCTTATCCTTGGTTAGTGGTGATGTAGCCCATACATCGGTAGGTGTTTTTGATTCCACTACTCGTATTTTCTTCTGAGGCCTGAAATGGTATGGTGGTGACGGCAATTCGCTGATCTTAATCTATAAAAAAACAGGGTTTATTTTCCATGTTCAATATCCACTATTTTATAATGTCAAAAACTATACCAATTTTTCACACCGTCAAAACTTAATTTCCCTCCTAGCATTATATCGACTTAATACATGACCACTTAACCCATATAAAGTAGCCAAATAGAGCTTAATCAATTTTATATATCATTATTTTTATGATATTGATTTCACTGAAAAAAATTGAGCAGAAAAAAACCCGATACATATTTACTAGTTGGTCGGCACACACACACATAACGTGAAGTTTGGGTAATAGAAGTAAAATAAATGGAAGCACGATACAAAATATCTGCCATATTTAGAATGTAATGCGGACTAAAAGGTGTGAAGATAGCTGCAACCTGTTAATTGAAAGAGAATATGCTTTTGCGAAATATTTGGTGCATTATAAACTTGAAAACTACCTTAGAAATTGTAGGTAGGTTGTTAGTAACCCTTTGTCCATCAGAATGGGTGCATAGCGGATTACACTATCCCTCATCGAGTTCAAGGATTGTATTAAGTGCCTGTCAGTGTTGTCAGGGGTGACATACAACTTCGCTTTCTTTTGGTCGGGGATTTGATTATCGGTGTCCTGGAATAAAAATTAATTTCAGTTTTTTCACTAGGTAACTTATAAGCATATAGACCTAAATCATCTTAAAACACATAGAAAAAAGGAGAAGAGTCCTAGACGGAGGCTAAACCAGATATATTTTTAACACAATGCATGAAAAAAAGCACAATTTGATTATTTAGTTCATCTATTATTTATTCAGAATGTTAACGGGGAGCGCTGCCCCGTCAATTCCACAATACCAAACCTCAAAACCTGTTCAATTATGTATGTCACAGTTTTAAAACTTATAGGCCTAAATTGAAATCTACTTAAACTCATAGAAAAAGAACAACAGTCCTAGGTGGAGCCTAAACCAAATATATTTTTAATACTTTGCAAGAAAAAAAATACAATTTTGATTATTTAGTTCATCTATTATTTATTCAGAATATTAATGGAGGGCACGACCTTCCTTTAACTCCTCTTTTTTTTCTTCAATAGTCACTCCCGTTGAGTAAATATACACGCGCATACAAGTAGCTGATTATTAGCCGAGCAGGCGATGTTCCTTTCATTGAGTTTGCCTAATTAAGACTGCAATGAAATATGGATAGAATTTCACGAGAAGCGGCTAAGTACCCTTTTAGTCAAAATACCTAAACAGCTGATATAAAGCTCGCGAATTTTATAGTAGATATGAAGCCCACTGTCAATCCGAAAGACATATGGCAGATAGCTATATAAAAAAGATCACGTTTTTTTTCATGATAATTCAAGAATAATGTATATTTACTTACCCCCAAGATTCTTTTAGAGCTCATCATTGGAAACAGAATTAATTTATCTATAAAAGGCTTAATTCAAGTTGTTTTTTCAACTAATGCAGAAAGACCAATTCTATCTTTATTTCTAGTGAAAAAATGATTATAAGCCCTCCAGGTGAAAACCAGTATTTCTATTTTTCTCCATGACCAAACTGCCTTTTCTATGACAAAATCAATAAGAATTCCAAATAGGGATAGGTCCATTTATTAGACAGTGAAACAAAAATATAAACACAAAGACTCTAAATATTTCGATGACACAGTCGGTCATCATCATCAGTAGAGTTTTTAATATATCAAAATTAAAACAAACTGCTTTTATACTAAACAAAATCATCTTGCAATCACTTGCTTTGACCCGGAAGTGATGATTTTGTTTAGTATAAAAGCAGTTTATACTTAAATATATATATATATATATATAAGGCTAGGAATAAGTGAAGATGAAAAGGTGACGTTGGGTAATGAAAAGATTGATCAGGTGGGCAGCTTCACTTACCTTGGTAGTATTATTAGTAAAGATGGTGTGGAGCAGTGAAGATGTTAAAAATAGAATAGTCAAGGCTCAGGGTGTTTTTCACAGTTAAAAAAAGTCTGGAAGAATAGGAAGATAAGTCTGCAAACCAAGATTAGAATCTTAGAACCTACAGTGATGACAGTGGTCAAATATGGCTCTGAAGCATGGACGCTCCGAAAAGCGGATGAAGATTTGCTAGATGTTTTCCAGAGAAATTGCTTAAGGATTGTTCTGGGTACCCGGCTGACTGACCGTATTTCAAACAATAGGCTATACGAAAAATGTGGTTCAATACCGCTTTCTAGGTCTATAATGAAAGAAAGGTTGAGGTGGTTAGGGCACGTTGTGCGGATGAAGGATGACAGATTGCCGAACATTGTTCTTTTCGGCCAACCATCTAGGGCTAAACGGAAGGCAGGTCGTCCCTGTCCGGGGTGGGAGAACGTCATAAAGATAGATTTAAAGGAAATGGGAACTTCGTAGGTGGGTGTAAAAAGGGAGGCTTTGAATAGATTGGGGTGGAGGAGGAGCGTGCGTAGCTGTGTTGGCCTCAGGCGGCTTGGTGCTGCGATGAGTTGTTAGTAGTAGTAGTAGTAGTAGTAGTATATATATATATATATATATATATATATATATATAATATATATATATAGATATATATATATATATATATTATATATATATATATATATATATATATTATATATATATAATATATATATATATATATATATATATATATATATTATATATATATATATATATATATATATATATATATATATATATATATATATATATATATATATATATATATATATATATATTATATATATATATATATATATATATATATATATATATATATATATGTATATATATAGTATATATATATAGATATATATATATATTATATATATATATATATATATATATATATATATATATATATATATACATATATATATATATATATATATATATTATATATATATATATATATATATATATATAATATATATATATATATATATATATATATATATATATATATATATATATATATATATATATTATATATATATATATATATATATATATATATATATATATATATATATATATAATATATATATACTATATATATATATATATATATATATATATATATATATATATATATATAATATATATATTATATATATATATATATATATATATATATATATATATCTATATATATATATATATATATATATATATATATTATATATATATATATATATATATACATATATATATATATATATATATATAAAGTTCATTCAACTTGATACGCTTCAGTGGTTCCTAAAGCCTAAGCCTCTATAGAAATGGAACATAGATATCTACTAGCACCCATTTTCTGGGCCAATCAGAAATGTATATGGAATTACACAAGAATATGTGTGCAGTTTCACGGGGAAATGCCTTACCATGGTTAGGTATTTATATATTTCACGACTACAAGCCTTGTCAGACATGTTTTTTCTAGGTTCAATAGCCAAAACTAAAATTCGTCATATTACGTATTCAAAGGTTTACTACACTTTTCTGTAAAAAAAACTGGTTTCACCTGGAGGGCATAATTGGATTCAAATATAAGGAGGGATTTTCATTGTAGTTCATATTAGTAAGAGACTTGAATTCATTTATTCGTTTGTTTGAATAGGTCGTTCAGCGATTAAAATATATTAATTGCTCAGATTAATTATTTGCTCTGATATAGAGATTAGATGGAGAATTCTAAGAGACGCATGTGATCACATTTTTTTTCAAAAGAACTAAACAATTTAATGTAAGGAGCTAGCTCTTTAGGAGGAGACAACCCCCTCAACCCCTCAATTAGGATTATTCTGAATTAATATCAAACGGGCAATTTTATTTTTTGAAAGGAACTAAACAAACTAATGTAAGGAGCTAGCTCTTGAGCAGAGACACCCCCTTAACCCCCTCAATTAGGATTTTTCTGTATTAATATCAAACGACACAATTTTTTTATGTATCGTATTTAAAAATGTTTTATGATAGTCGTATAGATATAGGCTATTCGGCTTAAAATGCCGTTCATTGTAGTTCATATTAATAAAAGGCTTGAATTCATTTATTCGTTTGTTTGAATAGGTCGTTCAGCGATTAAAATATATTAATTGCTCAGATTAATTATTTGCTCTGATATAGAGATTAGATGAAGAATTCTGAGAGAACGCATGTGAGAGCGTTTTTTTTTTGTTTTCAAAAGAACTCAACAATTTAATGTAAGGACCTAGCTCTTGAGGAAGAGACAACTCCCTTCGACCCCCTCAATTAGGAATATTCTGAATTAATATCAAACGGACAAAATTTTTTTCAAAAGAACTAATGTAAGGAGCTAGCTCTTGAGGAGGACACAACCCCCTTCAACTCCCTCAATTAGGATTATTCTGAATTAATATCAAACGGACACAATTTTTTTTCAAAAGAACTAAACAATTTAATGTAAGGAGCTCTTGAGGAGGAGAAAACCCCCTCAACCCCATCAATTAGGATTATTCCGAATTAATATCAAAGGAGTAGAGTAGTACCTACCATTTCTATCGCGCCCCTAGGAATCTCCATGTTATTCTATCGCGCCTCTACACCTTTTCAAAGAGATTCAGAACTCCCTCACATGGCATTATACTTCTGGTCCATCCTGTGCTATTTGGGTTATTGACTTACCAAGGCCAACCAGACAGATTTCTGGTGGGTATAGTCTGGTTTGGTGGGTATAGTCTGGTTTGGTGGGTATAGTCTGGTTTTGTAGGTATAGTCTGGTTTGGTGGGTATAATCTGGTTTGGTGGGTGTAATCTGGTTTGGTGGGTGTAGTCTGGTTTGGTGGGTATAGTCTGGTTTGATGGGTATAGTCTGGTTTGGTTTTTCAAAGAGAGTGAGTATTACACTTTACTTTTTTGTTTTTGTTTGTTTTTGTTTTTTTTTTAAATCAAAAACTATAGATTGTCAAATTGCGTATTTAGGAATTGTTTTGATTGACATTTTTGCAAAAAGGGATAAGGAATTCGCAAATTGGACACTATGAACGATATTAATTAATGTTTTGAATAATAGGAGTGTGAATGATTCTAATTAGTGATTGGATTGTATGAAGGTGGAGAAAAAAAAGATTATACTGATTAGCAGTTAAGGTAACCCCGAAGGGGTTGTTAACTCAGGTAATTTGTTATAAATTTGAAACAGCATTAGTCTATGAAAATGGCTAACGACGATAGAATGACATTGTGAGTTGACCTAGCTTTACCTCTCCGATGTGGTCTGTATAATACACAAGTGATGTTTGAACAGTATTGTCAATTTAAAATAGGGTTTAACGTTTATAGGAAGATATTTCTACCGGTCCTATAGGAAGACATTTCTACCGGTCCTATAGGAAGACATTTCTACCGGTCCTATAGGAAGACATTTCTACCGGTCCTATAGGAAGACATTTCTACCGGTCCTATAGGAAGACATTTCTACCGGTCCTATAGGAAGACATTTCTACCGGTCCTATAGGAAGATATTTCTACCGGTCCTATAGGAAGATATTTCTACCGGTCCTATAGGAAGACATTTGTACCGGTTCTATAGGTAATCATTTCTACCGGTCCTATAGGAAGACATTTCTACCGGTCCTATAGGAAGACATTTCTACCGGTCCTATAGGAAGACATTTCTACCGGTTCTATAGGAAGATATTTCTACCGGTCCTACAGGAAGACATTTCTACCGGTCCTATAGGAAGACATTTCTACCGTTCCTATAGATAGACATTTCTACCGGTCTTATAGGAAGATATTTCTACCGGTCCTACAGGAAGAGATTTCTACCGGTCCTATAGGAAGACATTTCTACCAGTCCTATAGGAAGACATTTGTACTGGTCCTATAGGTAAACATTTCTACCGGTCCTATAGGAAGATATTTCTACCGGTCCTATAGGAAGACATTTCTACCGGTCCTATAGGAAGACATTTCTTCCTGTCCTATAGGTAAACATTTCTACGAGACGTATACAGCTTTTAAAAGAGAGTGAGTATCCTCTCACATTTGACCACTGGTTCGATACGATCACCCCTGGAAAAAAAATTAAATAAACACGCATCAGTGATCTTTCTTCTGGCAAAAAAAATACAAAATTCCACATTTTTGCAGATAGGAACTTAAAACTTCTGCAGTAGGGTTCTCTGATATGCTGAATCTGATAGTGTGATTTTTTATTAAACTTTTACGACTTTTAGAGGGTATTTCCCACTTTTTTCGAAAATGTGGCAAATTTTCTCAGGCACCTAACTTTTGACGGGTATAACTAAACTTGGTGCAACTTATATATTTGAAATCAACACACAAATCTAATTCTTTTGCTGTATCTTTTGGTATCAAAATTCCATTTTTTAGAGTTTCGTTAATATTGAGCTGGGTCGCTCCTTACTCTCTTTTGATAGTACTAAAGAACTTTCAACAGAGAACTTTCAAAACTTTAGATATCTCTTTTGAAAGTTCTAAAGAACTTTATCGTAAAGAGTGGGGATTTTCCTTCATGGATAATCCCCTTCTTCCATACAAAATCCCTCCATGGAAAGATGTTCCCACGTAAATTCCTCCCCCAACCCCCTCCCCCATCAGAAAAAGTCCACCCTGAAAACATCTGTATACTTCCCAATAACAAAAACTATATGTAAACAATGGGCAAAGTTCATAACTTGCAGCCTTTCCCCTGGAGACTGTGGGAGATTAAGCCATCCTCAATGACATAGTTATTAGATATTTCGACTATGCTGAACAAAATGGCTTTCTAAAAATTTGGATCGTGTAACTTTGGGAAAAATTGAGAATTGAATGGGGCATAGTTGCCCCCTTCAGTTTTTTTTGGTCACTTAAACAGGGCACTAGAACTTTTAATTGTCGTTCAAATGAGTCCCTACAGTAGGGTGTCCGCCACTATCCTAAGCTTCTGGTGAAGCTAGTTTAAAATATTGAACCTAAAAGATTCATATTAACATGGTTACGAAGTGTTTATAGAATTGGTGTTCTTTAAAAAGACCGTTGGGTAGTCATGGGTGTGATGACTATTGTAAAAATTCATCATTGTTTGTCATCCACTCAGTGTGATTCCAATCTATATCACAGATTTGTTTGTTCTTCTTCTTCCTAGGAAATCTCACACACATATTCCGAGAAGGAATATCTATTGGCCCATTTGCTAAGAAATCGAACCTCGTCCTCTGAGTTGTGTATTTTACTCGGAAATACTTCACAATTAAAATCTTCCAAGTTGAATATTGGTATATCTGATTTGCATTTGTCAATTAAAAGTTTATCAGTGGGCACATTCCCTTTTGTGTACAGTGCTGTTACGCCAAAAAAACAGCATATCTCTCTAACTTCCTCTTGTACATAGGATAAATCCTTCCCTTTGTTATAGGATGGAAGAATCATTCTATTATACCTATTTTGTTTATAACGTACAGTGTATTGCGCCACCTGTCTTCGTTGTACTCATGCATATTGTAGTTTATATACCAGTGGTAACAAGAGACTCCTTGATGATATGTAGTCAACAGTAGAAACGCACATTCAAAAATCACTCCACATGCCGATTTCTTCAAGCAAATGTATTCGCAATCGAAAAAACCATACATCCTTGAAGTTATACTCCCTCTTCTTCTTCATGTAATTTTCCCATGCTTCTTTCTCACTTTGACTCAGTGGACGTTTTAATATTCTATAATAATTGTAGATACCGCTTGACCTCCATATTTCATAAAAGCCATCATGGGTTATATATTAAGAATCGTCGATCCTCGGTTCGTGAGCTGAAGGAGAAAAAATTAAAGGGTTAAAATATGCGAAATTTGTATATCTTAAAACGGACAAAAATTATTGCTTCACGATCGATCTGATATACATCAATAAAACTAGAACAAATAAATCAACTGATTACACCTCCCTATGATTCTATGATTATGGAAAACTAGCAAACCTGATGATGTGATTTTCATTAAAGTTCTATTAGAAAACCGGCGCTTCACTGAAAACGCAAACGTCATGCATTAAAAAAAGAAAGAAAAGAAGCTGATGTGGAACGGTAAATATTATTCCAATTAATCCTGAAAGTGGGTCATAGAAAACATAAAGTCTAAAAACACGTTAAAAAAATCAAAACAATCATATAGGTTAAAAAAAATCAATAAATAACTGATATTTCCCTGCAATATAGTCTATTCCTCACTTGAAAAGGCAATTATAACTTTAGATTTTTGTCTAAAAAGGTTACTACTGAGACAAATTGCTTTTACTATACAATTTCTTACCATGAACCTTTTTATTGTTTCAAAATCAGTTATCTTTGAAACGACTAGAGTATGAAAAGACATTAAAAATGCAATTTTGAGTTAAAAATGTATTTTATAGACAATAAACACTGTTTTTTTGTTTCAAGTAAAACCATTGTTTCTTCCGATTATGTTCTTTTCATTATAGGATTTTATTGATGATGGTGATAATGCTTGGAACGCATTTCCATTGAGTGGAAAAGAAGAAAAGGCAATGTCTGATCTTGTTGAGGGACCTCCCCCCGTAAAACCGGTGATACAACAATCTATTTCAATGAAATCCAACCCAACACCACATGTATCCTCGTCATATCATAACAGAGAGAACGTTCAATGCTTAAGGGGACATAGAAAAATAAACAAGGATAATAATCCCTTGTACATTTTTAAAGATTCTAATGCTACAAGAAAACGTGTAAGAATGCTTATAAAAGCACAACAAAAAGATAGACATTCTCATCTGTTTAAAGGAAGAAAGATAAGACGTTATGCACAGCTAAATTATGCAAAGAAC
The DNA here is from genome assembly GCA_027921565.1 of Artemia sinica. Classification (NCBI taxonomy): domain Eukaryota; kingdom Metazoa; phylum Arthropoda; class Branchiopoda; order Anostraca; family Artemiidae; genus Artemia; species Artemia sinica. The sequence continues at coordinate 50,267,683 of CM051271.1, forward strand.
TATCCTCTAGTATCGTTATGGTAAATTTCCAATTCGATCTGTGAATGTTCCTCTAAAAGTGTTATTTTTTGTGATTTCAAATAAAATTCGTTGATTTCTTATATTCTCAGTACTCAAAAGGTCCAAAGATTCTTAGAATATATTTTGTATCCCAATTTCCATCGATATAATCTATTCCTCACTTGACAAAACCATTATAACTTTTGATTTTGGTCTAAAAATGTACCTTAAATTGGATCATGAAGTGCTATTGTTACTCTTCATCAGCCATAGTCTGCCTTCAGGTAGTGTTCATAGTTGCAGCAATAGCTGCAACTTAGCATAGGGCAAGCCACGACCCATTCCAACCAAAAAGTTAAAAATTTATTTTATTTAAAAAAGTGCTACTACGAACATTATTTTTCTAATAGTAACAGTCATGACTAACATATCTATAAAATTCTCATTTTGAGTTTCGAAAATATTAAATATGATTTTTTTATTTCTGAAGTATGTTTTATCTCATTCGAAGACATGTAAAAAAAAGTTGAAAAAAATACCATGTTAAAAAAATAAAAAAAACGTTAAAAAAGTATAAAAAATGGGGAGAGGGGAACCGAAAAGTTGGAGGGAGTGGGCCCTTGGAGGTCTGGGATAGGGGACCTTTGGTGGTTGAGGTCCTTGGTGGTTATGGTCATTGATGGTTGCGATCCTTGATGCTTCAAACCTATAATCATCTCACTACTCAATTTTATAAGGATTTCTAAGGATTGTTCTGAATTTCTTTATTAAAATTTCTTTCTCGGCATTTACATCACTATTAGTATCAACTTTTTAGTATACTATGATTTTAGAGCATATTTTATACTGACAACAATGTTTAAATGGTACTTGTGTATTATACAGAACACATCCGAGAAGTAAAGCTAGTTTAAGTCACAAGGTCATTTTGTCATCGTTAACCATTTCAGATAGATTGATACTATTCCAAATTTTTTAATAAATTGCCTATGAGTTAACAACCCCTTCGGGCTTACCTTAACTGGTAATCAGTTTAACCCTTTTTTACAGCCTTCATACAATCCAATTAAAATATTACACAATTGTTATAACTTTCAACTTAAAACAATTCTGAGTGTAGCAACCCATTCTTTAATTACCAGCGATGCATTCCAAAGCAAACCAGTCTTGACTAAAGGCAATGGTCTTCGCAAATTGAGTTAGCTTATGCAAATGTTATAACTTTCAACTTAAAACAATGCTGGCGACAGCATCCCATTCCATATTCTTTAATTACCTGTGACGCATTCCTAAGCAAACCAGTCTTGACTAAAGGCATTCTTGTGTAATTCCTTGTACATCTTTGATTGGCCCAGAAAATAGGTGTTGGCTCAGAAACCTGTCTGCTAAGGCATATACCGGTCGAAGTAATAGATGAATGACCGTGGTAAGCCAATGTACCCGTGAAACTGCACATATATTCATGCCCCAGGCTTGTAGGTGCTTGGCTAATTGATAACACACTACTGACCACGGAATCAATTGGGGAAGAAAATGTCTCATGGACTTAGATTATGCTGATGATTTAAACATCCTAGATGAAAGTGTGACCAAAATGAAGGAAGTCTTAGAGTTTTTGCGAGTTCAGGGTGCTAGAATAGGTTTGAAAATTAATTTTAAAAAGACTAAGTCACTAAGGCTTGGAATAGGTGAAGATGAAAAGGTGACGCTGGATAATGAAAAGATTGATCAGGTGGGCAGCTTCACTTACCTTGGTAGTATTATTAGTAAAGATGGTGGGAGCAGTGAAGATGTTAAAAGTAGAATAGCCAAGGCTCAGGGTGTTTTCTCACAGTTAAAAAAAGTTTGTAAGAATAGGAAGATAAGTCTGCAAACCAAGATTACAATATTAGAAGCTACAGTGATGACAGTGGTCAAATATGGCTCTGAAACATGAGCGCTCAGAAAAGCAGATGAAGATTTGCTAGATATTTTCCAGAGAAATTGCTTAAGGATTGTTCTGGGTAGCCGGCTGACTGACCGTATTTCAAATAATAGACTATGCGAAAAATTTGGTTCAATACCGCTCTCTAGGGCTATAATGAAAGAAAGGTTGAGGTGGCTAGGGCACGTTGTGCGGATGAAGGATGACAGATTGCCGAAGATTGTTCTTCTCGGCCAATTGTCTAGGGCTAAACAGAAAGCAGGTCGTCCTCGTCTGAGGTGGGAGAACATCATAAAGAAAGATTTAAAGGAAATGGGAACTTTGTGGTGGGTGTAAAAAGTCAGGCTTTAAAGAAATTGGGACGGAGGAGGAGCGTGTGCAGCTTTGTTGGCCTCAGGCGGCTTGGTGCTGCGGTGAGTTGTTAGTAGTAGTAGTAGTAGTAATAAGGTTAGTAGCTCATGTTGCGTTCTATCCTTATTTATGTACATTTTTATGGATTTCGCCCTAAGAAACATGGCAAATGCTATGGGAGCATAGAATAAAAAGGGAAGGTAAAATTAAAATTTGATTGGGCTGTTGATTTGAGTATCCTAGACGAGATTTTTATCAAAATGAATGATTTTGAAGGGGGTTTGAAATTTTAGGGTCATGGAATGTGTTGGGAAATTAATATTAAAGACTAAGTCGCTTAAAACCCCCCTATCACGCCCACCCTTTCCCCAAACTCATCCAATCCAAATTTTGAGATAGCCATTTTATTCAACGTAGTTTTAAGTTCGATAAATTAGGTCTTTGAGAATGATAACCCCCTCACAGCCCTCAGGGCAAGGGTTGTAAGTTATGCCCTGGGGGCATTTAAAGTTTTTATAGAACGCGTTGTCGTAGAAACTTCAAAAAGGGCTCATTTGATTGGAAATTGAAATGGCTAGTGTCCTTTTTAATAGTCGAAAGTAATTGGAAGGAAACTAACACACCTTCCACGCCCACCATTTCCCCAAACACATCCAATCAAAATTTTGAGATAGCCATTTTATTCCACGCAGTTAAAGTTCAGGAAATTATATCTTTGGATAGGACACTCTCCCCACAGTCTTCGGGGCAAGGGATATAAGTTATACCCTGGGGGCATATAAGTTTTTACTGCAATTTTTGTCGTAGAAACTTGAAAAAGGGCTCATCCGATTGAAAATTCAAAGGTCTAGTGCCGTTTTTAATAGTCGAAAGTGATTTGAGGGCAACTAGCCACCTTTGTAGCCAACCTGTTCCCCAAACACATCCAATCAAAATTTTTAGATAGCCATTTTGGTCAGTGCTGTGGATTTCCAGATAGAATTTTTTTTTGAGGAGGATACTCCCCCACAACCCTCAGGGCAAGGGTTGTTAGTTATGCTCTGGGGGTATATATGGTTTTATAGAACGTGTCGTCGTAGAAACTTCAAAAAGGGCTCATTCGATTAGAAATTGAAATGGCTAGTGTCCTTTTTAATAGTCGAAAGTGATTGGAAGGCAACTAACACCCCTTCCATGCCCAACATTTACCCAAACATATCCAATCAAAATTTTTAGATATCCATTTTGTTTCACGCAGTTTGAAATTCTGGAAATTATACCTTTGAGCAGGAAACTACCCCCACAGTCTTCGGGGCAAGGGTTATAAATTATACCCTGGGGACATATTAGGTTTTTATTGAAATCCTTGTCGTAAAAACTTGAAAAAGGGCTCATTAAATTGGAAATTCATAGGGCTAGTGCCCTTTTTAATATTCGAAAGTGACTTGAGGGTAACTAATCCCCCCCCCTCTCACGCCCATCTTTTCCCCAAACACATCCAATCAAAATTTTTAGATAGCCATTTTATTCAACGTAGATGAAAGTTTTGGAAATTAGGTCTTTAAGAATGACAATCCATCCCCCCCACAACCCTCAGGGGAAGGGTTGTTAGTTATGCCCTGGGAGCAGGTAAGGTTTTTTATAGAAAGGATGTTGTAAAAACATCAAATAGGGCTCATTAAATTTAAAATTGAAAGGGCTATTGCCCTTTTAATAGTCGAAAGCGATTGGAGGGAAACTAATCCCCCTCCCAAGCCTACTCTCCCATTTGACTACGTTTAAAAACTAAATGTTGCCGTAAGATTAAATCAAAATGCACTATGTTAATGCTAATTCCCAATAAGGCATCTCAGCAGTATCCCAAGAACGACTGAGGGTATGCCCATCATATATATATATATATATATATATATATATATATATATATATATATATATATATATATATATATATATAGATATATATATATATATATATATATATATATATATATATATATATATATATATATATATATATATATATATATATATATATATATATATATATTTATATATATATATTAAATAATATTAAATACGTAACCTAACCTAGGTACCTCTCCCCCCCCCCTAAACACCAAAAAACAACAGTTTAAATATCGTAAACGCATCAAAACCACGCTATGCATTGCATTACTCTATAGTGGTCTCTTGAATTAATGCATAAAAAACGGGTTTTTTCGTGACTGGTTTCCTTGTAAAGGCCCATATAGTACCCAAGTACCGAATTTCCCAAAACTTTCAGCACCTACTATAGAAGTTTCAACCTTCTATCTGCAAAATGTGGAATTTTTTATTTTTTGTTAGAAGAAAGATCACAGATGAATGTTTATCACTGATGAATGTTTTTTTTGTGTTTTTTTTTTTTTTTTCAGGGTCGATTGTATCGACCGAATGGTCTTAGAATATCGCGGGATGGCTCATTCGAACGAAAATCAAAAGTTCTAGTGCCCTTTTAAAGTGACCAATGGAGGGTGACTAGGCCCCCTCCCACGTTCATTTTTCCCCAGTCAGCCCATCAAAATTTTGATAGCCATTTTGTTCAGCATTGTTGAAAAATACAATAGATATATCTCCGAGGACGACTTTATCCCCCACAGTCCCCAGAGGAAGGACTGCAAGATCTGAACTTTGCCCATGTTTAAATACTGTATTGGTTATTGGGAAGTATACTGAAGTATTCAGGGGGATATTTTCTGGTAGTAGGTGGGCGGGGGTAACGTAGGAGGATCTTTCCATGCAGGAAGTTTCACGGGGGAAGGGACATTGCTAAGAAGGGGGTGCCATATTTCCCAACATTATTAAAAAAAACAATCAGAAATTAAATTAAATAACAATTTTTTCATCTGAAATTAAGAAGCAACATCAAAACTTAAAACGAAAAGAAACTCCTCCTCAAAGACCCAGTTTCCACAACTTTCAATAACGTTGAACAAAATGGCTATCTTAAAATTTTGATTGGATGTGTTTGGGGAAACGGTGGGCGCGAGAGGGGAATTAGTTGCCATCCAATCACTTTCGACTATTAAAAAGGGCACTAGCTGTTTGAATTTCCAATCGAATTAGCCTTTTTTTTAAGTTTCTACGACAACGCTTTCTATAAAAACCTTATATGCCCCCAGGGCATTACTTACAACCCTTGCCTTGAGGGCTGTGGTAGAGTGTCCTCCTCAAAAACATAATTTCTATCTGGATTTTAACTACGCTGAACAAAATGGAAATCTCAAAATTTTGATTGGATGTGTTTGGGGAAATGGTGGGTTGGCAGGGGTGTTAGTTGCCTTACAATCACTTTCGACTTTATTAAAGGGAACAAGCCACTCCAATTCCAATTGAATAAGCCCTTTTGGAAGTTTCTACGACAACTTCTTCGACACGAAGTGCCCTGGTCTAAAGGAAAAAAAATAAACAATACATTGTGCCAGCATCGTTCTTATATGCCCCTAGTGCATAACTTAAAACCTTTGCCCTGAGGGCTGGGGGGAGTGTCCTCCTCAAAAACATATTATGTGGAAATCAGCAAAGCTGAACAAAATGGCTATATCAAAATTTTGATTGGATGTGTCTGGGGAAATGGTGGGCGTGGAAAGGGTGTTAGTTGCCTTTCAATCACTTTCGACTATTAAAAAGGGCACAAGCCACTCCAATTTTGAATCGAATGAGCCCTTTTTTAAGTTTCTACGACAACTCCTTCGATACGACTTGCCCTGGTCTAATGGAAAAAAAGACATTGTGCCAACATCGTTCTTCACTTAGGCAGCGCTATTGCGCTGCCTATGATATTCCATATATGTTTCCTTTTCCTAATGATAAATCCTGCACATAAAAAAGGGCAAACTACATAACTTACAACCCTAGGGAGTGTAGGGGGCATTGCATCCCTGGAGGCACAGTTATAAGATCTTTTAACTCTTTTGCAAAACTGTTAAGTTCAATTCAGTTCCAATTGAACTGAAATTGAATTGAATTGAACAGGATGTTTTTTCTAAGTTTTATTGAATATCAGAGGCAACGCAATAGCGTTGCCAACAGCTGCGATATTTTATTGCTATTAATTAAAAAAAAACTTTCCGAACAATAGGTTTTTCAAAGAAAAGTAAAGGTCATTTTACACTTAAGCTCAATTTTATTGAGCCAATAAAACCAATTTTATGACAAATATATTCTTTTGTATTTCATATTGAAAATAAAAATTAAATTTATAGTAACATTAAAATTATAATAAAATTTTGAACTGATGAGCCTTCGGCAATTAATATCATTATTCATCAAATATTCAGTTTAATTTTTTAGCTCTTTTTAAAGTTGTTCAAGACGAATATAGTTTCACTACAAACAAGTGTTTGGTTACTAATTGCCTTCTTCCTTAACTGTAAATAAAAACCAAAAGCCTACTGCGTCATTGGTGCTTAACTGAAAACGAATTATTTTACAAATATTTTCTTTTTCAGTTCTTAGAGCATTGAAAATAAAAATAAAATTACAGTGACATAAATTTTAGAACGGATGGATCTTTCAACATTTGATATCATACATCAAATATTCAATTTGATGTTGTTTATACTTTCCAAGACTGTTCAAGACGCATATAGTTTTCAGTAAAGCACCAATGACGCAGTAGGTTTTAGACTTTTACAGTTAAGAAGGAGGTGATACCCAAACTCTTGTTTCAAGCCTGATTTGCATATTAAATTTAAGTTTCACTCGTTTTGAGATTCATTTACTAATTTAGATTAATATCTATTGTATGTTTGTTTGCATTGATTGTTTATTTAATTTCTGTTCGTTTTAAGTTTCATTTATGCTTCAATTCGAAAATATTTTTTAAGCTTGATTTTCATATTCAATCTAAGCATTACTCGCTTTAAGATCTATTTATTCATTTATATTATTACTTGTTGTATGTTTTTTGCTATGATTGTTTATTTAATTTCTGTTCGTTTTTGGTTTCATTTATTCTTTAATAGTAATTTCTGGTCGTTCTGAGTTTGAATTTCAACAGATATTTGAATCTGCTGAGATTAAGTTTAAAATGGCCTTTACTTTTCGTTGAAAAACATATTTTTCGGAGTTTTGTTTGATAATTTTTTTTTTTTCGTTTTTGATTGCAAAAAGTTTCAAGTTTTTTAAATTCCTGATTATAAAATCAAACTTTTTAAAAAGAAAATCAAAAGTTCATCAAAGTATCAAAACTGATATCAAAGTAACAACATCAAAGTGAATACATGGGCTTCTGTCAACCTCGGAGTTTTTATTATCTGATAAACTATTTTTAACAAAATGGCTATCTCAAAATTTTTATCAGATGGGTCGAATCCGATAATAGTCGAAAGTGACTGGAGGGCAACTATCCCCCCCCCACATGCCCACCTTTTCTCCAAACACATCCAATCAAAATTTTGAGATAGCCATTTTGTTCAATGTAGTTGAATATTCAGGAAATTAGGTCTTTGAGGATAACACCCCCCCCCCCAGAGCCCTCAGGACAAGGGTTGCAAGTTATGCCCTGGAAGCATATAAGGTTTTTATAGAAAGATTTTTCGTAGAAACTTCAGAAAGGGCTCATTGAATTGGATATTTAAATGGATAGTTTCCCGTTTTAATAGTCGAAAGTGATTAGAAGGCAACTAACACCCCTTCCACCTGCTGAGATTAAGTTTAAAATGGCCTTTACTTTTCGTTGAAAACATATTTTTCTGAAAGTTTTGTTTTTTTAATTTTATTTTTCGTTTTTGATTGCAAAAAGTTTCAAGTTTTTAAAAATTCCTTAGCATAAAATCAAACTTTAAAAAAAAAAAATCAAATGTTCATCAAAGTATCAAAACTGATACCAAAGTAACAATATCAAAATGAAAACATGGACTTCTGTAAACCTCGGAGATTTATTATCTGATGTTTGAACTATTTTTAACAAAAGGGCTATCTCAAAATTTTATCGGATGGGTATGGGGACAAAGGGCGTAGGGGGGCTAGTTGCCCTCTGATTATCTATTGACTCTTAAAAATTCAACAAGAATTTTCAATTTCTAATCAAATGAGCCCTCTCTGAAGTTTATAAAAGTATCTATTTCGTAAGAACCATTGGAAGGCAACGATCACCCCTTCCAAGCCCACCAGTTCCCCAAACACATCCAATCAAAATTTTTAGATAGCCATTTTGTTTAGCGTAGTTGATTTCTAGATACAAATTATGTTTTTGAGGAGGACACTCCCCCACAGCCCTCAGGGCAAGGGTTGTAAGTTATGCACTGGGGGCATATAAGGTTCTTATAGAAAGTTTTGTCGTAGAAACTTCAAAAAGGACTCATTCGATTGGAAATTCAAAGGGCTAGTGCCCTTTTTAATAGTCGAAAGTGACTGGAGGGCAACTACCCCCCCCCCACATGCCCACTTTTTCCCCAAACACATCCAATCAAAATTTGAGATAGCCATTTTGTTCAATGTTGTTGAAAATTCAGGGAACTAGGCCTTTTAGGAGAATTACCCCCCACAGCCCCCAGGGCAAGGGCTGTAAGTTATGCCCTGGTGGCATATAAGGTTCTTATAGAAAGTTTTGTCGTAGAAACTTCAAAAAGGACTCATTCGATTGGAAATTTAAATGGCTTGTTCCCATTTTAATAGTCGAAAGTGATTGGAAGGCAACTAACACCCCTTCCACCCGCTGAGATTAAGTTTAAAATGGCCTTTACTTTTCGTTGAAAACATATTTTGCTGAAAGTTTTGTTTTGATTAATTTTTTTCATTTTTGATTGCAAAAAGTTTCAAGTTTTAAAAAAAAATTTATTATAAAATGAAACTTAAAAAAAAAAATCCAATGTTCATCGAAGTATCAAAACTGATATCAAAGTAACAATGTCAAAATGAAAACATGGGCTTCTATCAACTTCGGAGTTTTTATTATCTGATGTTTGAACTACTTTTAACAAAATAGTTATCTCAAAATTTTTATCGGATATGTATGGGGGAAAAGGGCGTAGGGGGGCTAGTTGCCCTCCGATCTCTTTTGACTCTTAAAAAATGAACAACAACTTTCAATTTCCAAACAAATGAGCCCTCTCCGAAGTTTAGATAAGCATTCCTTCCATAAGAACTTTATATGCCCCTAGAGCATTACTCATAACCTCTGCCTACAGGCCCTGGGGGGTTGCGTCGACACAGTAATTTTGTTTATCTAACCTTTCAACTATTTTCAATGAACTGGCTATTATAAAAATTGTATTGGATGGGCTTGGGGAAAAAAGGGTGCGTGGGGGGGGGGCTAGTTGCCCTCTGATATCTTTTGACTCTTAAAAATTGAACAAGAACTTTCAATCAAATTAGCCCTCTCTGAAGTTTATAAAAGCATCTATTTCATCAGAACCATTGGAAGGCAACGAACACCCCTTCCAAGCCCACCAGTTCCCCAAACACATCCAATCAAAATTTGAGATAGCCATCTTGTTTAGCCTAGTTGATTTCTAGATAAAGTTATGTTTTTTGAGGAGGACACTCCCCCACAGCCCTCGGGGAAAGGATTATAAGTTATGCACTGGGGACATATAAGGTTCTTACAGAAAGTTTTGTCGTAGAAACTTGAAAAAGGACTCATTCGATTGGTAATTCAAAATGCTAGTGCTCTTATTAATAGTCGAAAATGACTGGAGGGCAGCTACCCCCCCCCCCCTCATGCCCACCTTTACCCCAAACACATCTAATCAAAATTTTAAGATAGCCATTTTGTTCAATGTAGCTGAAAATTCAGAAAATTATGTCTTTGAGGATAACAACCCCCCACAGCCCTCAGGGTTTTAAGTTATGCCCTGGAGGCATATAAGGTTTTTATAGAAGGATTTTTCGTAGAAACTTCAGAAAGGGCTCGTCCGCTTGGAATTTTAAATGGATAGTTCCCTTTTTAATATGTCAAAAGTGATTGGAAGGCAACTAACACCCCTTCCAGGCCCACCATTTCTCCAAACACATCTAATCAAAATTTTGATACAGCCTTTTTGTTCAACGTAGTTGAAAGTTCCGGAAATTATATGCTTGAGCAGGACACTCCCCCCACAGTCTTCTGGGCAAGGGTTATAAGTTATGCCCTGGGTGCATATATAGTTCTTATGGAAGGAATGCTCGTATAAATTTCAGAGAGGGCTCATTTGATTGGAAATTGAAAGTTGTAGTTCACTTTTTAAGCGTCAATGGATATCGAAGGTAGCCCCCCCCTAAAAAAAACAACCTTTTTTCCCAAATGTATCCGAGAAAAATTTTGAGATAGCTATTTTGTTAAAAATAGTTCAAAGGTCATGTAAAAAAAAAACTGGTGTCGACAAAACCCTCCAGAACCCGGGGGCAGGCGTTGTGTTCAAATGTAAGACATGTTAAATCAAATATTATAATTTTCTTCAAAATTACCCACCTTCTTAGGAGGCGTTTCTCCTTTTTCTACAATTAATTAAAAAAAACTTTCCGAAAAAGAAGTTTTTCAAAGAAAAGTAAAGGCCATTTTAAACGTAAGACCAGCAGATACAAATACCTGTTAAAATTCAAACTCAAAACCAGGAGAAAATACTATTAAAGAATAAATGAAACCCAAAACGAAACAGACTTTTTCTCATGAATGAAAAGAGCGGCGTTAAAACTTAAAATAAATATTAATTATTCAATGTTTGGAGTGGGCTCCCCCTCTCCCTCCTTTGGCTCTTTATGCGAAAGTTTCAACTTAGGTATAAGCCTATAAAAAGTACTATTGAGAAGAAAACATGATAAGAAAACAATTATTACTTAGTATTATGTAGGAACATTACAGTTTACAAATTCTCAAAGTGATACCACTATACTTTACCCCCCCCCCCCTAATGTGCAAACATATAACCCAAATTGTATATTTGTCATTTGTTTTTCCACTTCTTGATTTCGTCAGTGTTGATTTAATTTATGGGTACACGGGTTGAAACAATAATGACGCATGGCAAAATGTTGGGAAACATACAATTTGGGCTATATATTTGCACATTAGGAGGGTGTGGGGTAAAACTTTACTTTAGCTACTTTTGGCTATCTTAGAAAGGGGTTAAGTTAGGAAAATGAAACTTTCTGGGATGGGTCTACAGGCTAAAGTATGTCCCGGGGAGGTATTTTGAAGTACCTACTTCCACTCCTTCTCCCTCTAGAGGGTCCTGAAATTTGCCTACATGGCAGGTCTATATCTATTAAAATGTTGACAAAAAAAATATTTTACCTTAATTTTCAGTTATCAATTTCTTTTTCTCTGGCTTTAGTTTTGAAAATGCACTTCCTGTTCTTTTAGTAAAATTTTAAGCCATATCAATGGGTATTTTTTGAATATTTAGGAAATGTATTTGCATATCTTTAAAACCTTATAAATTGGGATTGAACAATTTTGTGAAGCTGAAAACAATTTTATTGTACTTTATTTAAGGAGAAGATCTATTTTGCAGGGTTTTACTTTTATAACTCACATATTTTTAAAGGTCAGAACCCTTTAGAGGGAGAAGGAGTGGAGGTAGGTACTTCAAAATACCTTCCCGAGGCCTATAGACCCATCCCTATAAGTTTCATTTTCCCAACCTAATCCCTTTCCAAGATAGCCAAAAGGGGTACGGTTTATATTAACAGACTATTCAGGTAGCTAAGAAATAAACTTACCTCTATAGTTGGATTTGCATTCTGAATCCAAATCTAACATCCCTTTGCATTGGAAATGAACTTTATCCCATCCCCTATATACACCAATGCAGGATATATATTTGCACATTAGGAAGGGTGGTGAGGGTAAAGTTCAAACTTACTTCTATAGTCAGAATTACATCCTGAATCCAAATTTACCATTCTCCCTAATGTCAAATATATACCCTGAATTGGTATATATAGAGGTGGGGTCAAGTTCATTTCCAACGCAGCTGAATGTTAAATTTGGATTCAGGATGTAATTCTGTCTATAGAGGTAAGTTTATTTCTTAGCTACCTGAATAGTCTGTTAATATAAACCTCACCCGCCAAAAGTGGCTAAAGTAGAATTTTACCAACAAACATATAACACTAGCCCCCGTCCCAAGCTCTTTTTCCCTTGGTTTTCTCATAGCCCCTTCCCCCTCCGTGGCATCAAATAATGTTTTCAGACAGTCATTTATTTTATAAATATTCGGAAGGTTAAATTAACATGGCTCGGAGACGAGATGATCCACAAAGCCCCAGGGACAAGGGCCCTAAATTATGCAGATTGCCCAGTTTTCAAATATAGGTTTCAGAGTAATAAAACTGAGGCACGTTTAGTTTCGGCTGAGGGTAAAAAAAGGTTTAAAAACTGTCCTCTTTTCAGAAAAGCTTATAACTTACATTCAAACCCTTGGGCTTAGGTAACCTTAACAGTACACTTGCCTCTTTAAAGTGCCAAACTAAAATCAGCAAAAAGTCTTTATTTTAAGATCAGATCTAAACTTTCTGGGATCGTTCCCTGGGCCCATTGAACCTCGAGTTTTAATCGGGAGGGGGAGGAAATTAGGGGGTCCAAAAATGGGCAAAAAATATTTTATAATTGACATGAAATTTTATCCTTAAGTCCTTTTGACAAAGAAACTTCAATATACACTAAAAAAAATCTGAATGAAAATATTGTTCCGCAAGAAAAAGTGGCTCCAAAAAGGTAAAAAAACTCAACTTTCTGATTGACTTGAAACTTATATCAGGAAACTTCTGAGCCAAGGTGGCCATAGTGCACAAAAATATTTGTATTTTGGGGTAGTAGCCTCCTTAAAATTTACCCAAAAGCACATTTTTACGATTTTCTTAAGGCCTATACACATAATATCTTTCCCCAACGGCAAGAAAACCAAATCTGTAAGTCCCTGCGTCAAGGGAAAAAGTCCCTGATTTGCCAGGCTGGGGACGCAGGTTCGTGAAAAATGGGGAAAATATTATAGTTTCAGACAACGACATATTCAGGATTTTTGTTCAGGAGAAGGGCTATTTTCTATTACAAAAAATCTTCACAGAATGCATCAAAGCTAGTTTATATGTATTTTTGATGATTTTTAACGGGTTAGGCTTTTAATGGAAAAATCAACTTTTTTCTCTCTAATTGGCTTAAAAATTACATCCGTAAGTTTCTGGGCAAAACAAGACAAGGGCTACCACCCCCTTAGACCCTCTAAAGGCAAGAGTGTTATTCTTACTCCACTGAATATGGTTTCATTTCAATTCAAACTTTTTGTTTCTTCCGAATACGAAGAGTAAAAAAATTAATAAAAATTATAACCGCTAATCCAGGCCATAAAATTATTTTAAACTATAGTACGCAAAGGCCTTCAATCAGAATTACGACGCAAATTAACACTTCATTCAATAGATAATAAATTAACATCTGATTATTCATCTGAATAAATTAACATCTGAGGCAAAGCGACTGTATTATATACCCGAGCCAGTGACGACTGAAAATAACCTTTAACATAAATAAAAGTCAACTGAATTTGATCAAATAGCCCCGAAACAATAATATTTAAAATCAAAGGAGAAATAATGCCACCTTGTCTCAGCCCCCTACATAACTTAACATTATAGTCACTAAACAGATTCTTCCACTTGATACGAGTACGAGAGGAGCCATACCACTTTTTTAAAACCAAAACCACTGGTAGTTTGACATTATTCTTCAGAAGCGCAGTCATAGCCCAAGAATGGATAATTGAATCATACGCCGCCGCAAAATCTAACGCAAATGTATAAACTCTATCCCATTGCTCACAAAAGGATATTATTTTTGAAAGGAGGGTATGAGCAACATCCATGCTTAGACCCTTACGGAACCCAATTTGATTGAGGCCTTTGTTACAAGACTCCAAATACTTTAATAAAACTAACTCAAAAATTTTGCTAATCTGGCACGAAACAGTAATCGGCCTGTAATCAGAACATCGATTCGTGTTCCCTCCTTTTACATTTTGATTGGATGTGCTTGGAGAAGAGTTGGGCGTGAGAGGGGGGTCAGTTGCCCTCAAATCAGTTTCTACTAGCCTATTAAAAATGGCACGAGTCTTTTCAATTTTGAGCTCTTTTTGAAGTTTCTATGACAACGTTTTCTATAAAAAGAACTCTTATGCCCCAGGGCATAACTTACAACCATTGCCGTAAAGGCTTCTGGGGGGGGGGGGGGGATGTCATGCTCAAAGACCTACTTTCCAGGGCTTTTAACTACGTTGAATCAAATGGCTATCTCAAAATCTTGATTGGATGTGTTTGGGGAAATGATGGGATTGAAAGGGGGATTAGTCGCCCTCCAATCACTTTCGACTATTAAAAAGGGCACTAGCACTTTCAATTTCCGATGAAAGGAGCTCTTTTTGAAGTTTCTAGGAAAACACTTTCCATAAGAAACCCTTATCCCCCCTGAGAATAACTTACAACCCCTTGCCCTGAGGGGTCTGGGGGTTAGTCATCCTCAACAACCTAATTTCTAGAACTTTCAACTACGTTGAAGAAAATACCTATCTTAAAATTTTAGTTAGATGCGTTTGGGCAAATGATGGGCGTGAGAGGGAGATTAGTTGCTCTCCAATCAGTTTTGACTCTTATAAAAGGTACTAGCCCTTTCAATTTCCGATCAAATGAGCTTTTTTCTGAAGTTTATATGACAAAACTTTCCATAAAGACCTTATATGCCCCCAGGACATAACTTACAACCCTTACCCTGAGGGCTTTGAGAGGGTTATCATCCTCAAAGACCTAATTTCCAGAACTTTTAACTACGTTGAACAAAATAGATATCTCAAAATTTTGATTGCATGTGTCTGGGGAATGGTGGGCGTAAGAAGGGGGATAGTTGCCCTCCAATTATTTTCAACTATTAAAAAGGGCACTAGCCTTTTTAATTTCCAATTGAGTGAGCTCATTTTGAAGTTTTTGCGACAACGCTTCTATAAAAACCTCGTGTGTCCTCAGGGAATAACAAAAACCCTTGCCCTAAGGGCTTCAGGAGGAATGTCATCCTCAAAGACATAATTTTCAGACCTTTCAACTACGTTGAACAAAATGTCTGTCTAAAAATTTTGATTGGATGTGCATGGGGAAATGATGGTTGTAGGGGGGGGGGGGTTAGTTACTCTCCATTAGTAGAATATATCTATGGAATTCTATAGAGAATCTACACATTTTCAAAGAGAGTGAGTACCCCCTCACATGGTATACACTACAGTTTGACTTGCATATTGTAAAAAGCGAGCAAACCTTTACCTATAAAGTGGTCAAACACGTTTTGAAACTATAGCCGAGATCGTATAACACAAACAGACTGGTTTTTGCTATTGATATCAATTGCACAAGGAATTTCACAAGAATATACAGTACAGTTTGACGTGCACATTGCAAAAAGCGGGCAAACCTATAAAGTGGTCAAACATGTTTTGAAAATATAGTCGAGATTGTATAACACAACCAGACTGGTTTTTAAGGCAACACCCATTTCTTAGGGCCAATCAGAGACAGCGGAGGTTATTCTATATACGATAACTTGATTGGTAATTGGATTCAAATAAAAGGTGTGATTTTCATTCGCCCTTAAGATTTTATATAAAATGCTCATGCGTTACGATTAAATTTTCATTATGTTCTAACATACCATGGATAACACATTTGATATTATTGACTTTGAAGCTATGGCTACATCGATTTATAATGTGAGTTCAGTTTACTAAATTTTCTTAATTTATTTCCAAATAAAATCGTTTTACATTGTCACCACTCCAGTAAATTCAAATTCAGGGCACACCCCCACCCCTCTACAATACAAACTCTACAATATGATGATTATAGTCGCTAGAAAACGTAAAATACCCTCTTTTTTCCATTACATAAACCCCATATTCCCTCCCCTCCCTGCTTACGAGTTGAATTCATTCATTACAAATAATTTTTTCCTTCAAAATGTCATTTCCCGTCATGCATTTAAAATGTGCTTTCGTTGCAGTCTAGATTACAAAAGGGTGATCTTCATAAAACAAACTTCACACGCTTGTGTTATCGGCACAAATTAATGCCAGATGCGTTTGTGTAATTCTAGCCAGTTTGAAAAAGAGATTTTTTTAGTCAAATTAGCGAGAGTAAATTCTTTGAAATACAAAGAGGGGATGAGTGTTAGTTTCATAAAGTATTCGTTATCCATTTTGAGTGCTCAGTTTTTATACGGGGGGGGTGTTTGCAATATATCAATTCTAACACCTTCGTTGTAAGGTGAAAACAAACTGTTTCTTCGTATGAAAAGCAAGAGGGGGGGTTCTTTGTGCAGACATGTATACCCTTTGACAAGAAAACTAATGTGGTCATTCCGACACGCATCACTGAAGTTTAGTCTTTGGTTAGCTTTTTATTATACCATATTTATGGCTGACTATGACTATGGCGAGGGGTACTAATTTTTCTTTTGTAAAAAGGGGAATCGTTCTTCCATACTATTTTTTTCTTCTTTTTAAGCACAATTTTGAAGAATGCCTGTCTCCCCCTCAAAAGAGAGCTAAGGCTAATGGCGCTACTCCAATGCAACAACTGGAGAGAGCTGAGTTATCCAGAGCCAGGCTGTACCAGCCCCCTGTGTCCTCCATGAAGGCAGGAATACAGTCTGGTCAAAAACCGAAAAGAGAATGGGCGGCTGCTCACAGGATGGTGAACCCCGCTTGCTCATCTGTACAAGCCAGTGACATTGCCGCCAACACCACATCTATGCAAGAAAAGGACATCACCGTCCCGTTTATCCCTCATCATCCTTTGCCAGGACCATCCGGCACACAAGTGGAGTCTGAATTTGGAAACGTAAGCATTTTTACCTAATGTACTTTACTTTATTGCTAATACAAATAGTAGATTTGTAAACGGGTAGATTTGTAGGGAAAGGAATCTGATGCTAGTCTGATCGCTATTTCTTATGGATGGCTAGATTTGTAGGAAAAAAGAGTTAGTTTTTTTAATAAGGTATTAAGACAATTATTGAGTTGTTTTTTTTACTGTATTTTATTGCTATTAGCCAAACATTACGATATGTGTGCGCGTGTGTGTACGTGTGTGTGTGTGTGAGCGTGTGTGCGTGTGCGTGTGCATATGTGTGTGCGCGCGTGTGTGCGCATGTGTGTTTGTGTGCTATTAAAAAAAATTTTAATTTATTATGCACTTGTTTTATAATAATACTATAAGCAAAAATTTGTAGTTTATTATGCATTTGTTTGATAAATACGAATCCAATTAAGAAAAAAAACATTAAACGGGTAGATTTGTAGGAAAAGGAATCTGCTTCTAGTCTGATCGCTATTTCTTATGGGTGGCTATATTTGTAGGAAAAAAAAGTTAGTTTTTTTAATAAGGTATTAAGACAATTATTGAGTTGTTTTTTTTACTGTATTTTATTGCTATTAGTCACAATTTGCGAATTGTGTGTGTGAGTGTGTGTGTGAGCGTGTACGTGTGTGTGTGTGTGTGCGTGTGTGCGCATGTGTGTGTGTGTGCGTGTGTGCGCATGTGTGTGTGTGTATGTGTGTGTGTGTGTGTGTGTGTGTGTGTGTGTGTGTGTGTGTGTGTGTGTGTGTGTGTGTGTGTGTGAACGTGTGCGTGTGGGCTATTAACAAAATTTGTAATTTATTGTGCACTTGTCTTATAAATAATGCTATAAGCAAAAATTTGTAATTTATTATGCATTTGTTCGATAAATACGAATCCAATTAAGAAAAAAAACATTAAACGAGTAGATTTGTAGGAAAAGGAATCTGCTTCTAGTCTGATCGCTATTTTATATGGATGGCTAGATTTGTTGGAAAAAAGAGTCAGTTTTTTTTAAAATTAGGTATTAAGAAAATTATTGAGTTGATTTTTTTTACTGTATTTTATTGCTATTAGTCAAACGTTGCGATGTGTGGGTGTGAGTGTTTGAGTGAGCGTGTGAACGTTTGCGTGTGTGCTATTAACAAAATTTGTAATTTATTTTGCACTTGTGTTATAAATAATGCTATAAGCAAAAACTTGTAATTTATTATGCATTTGTTTGATAAATATGAATCCAATTAAGAAAAAAAATATTAAACGGGTAGATTTGTAGGAAAAGGAATCTGCTTCTAGTCTGATCGCTATTTTCTATGGATGGCTAGATTTGTAGGAAAAAAGAGTCAGTTTTTTAAATGAAGTATTAAGACAATTAATGAGTTGATTTGTTTTTACCTTTATTTTATTGCTATTAGTCAAACGTTGCGATGTGTGTGCGCGTGTGTGCGCATGTGTGTGTGCGTATGCGTGTGTGCGTGCGTATGTGTGTGTTTGTGTGTGCGCGTGTGCGTGTGTTTTATTAACAAAATTTGTAATTTATTATGCACTTGTTTTATAGATAATGCTATAAGAAAAATTTGTAATTTTTTTTTGCATTTGTTTGATAAATACTAATCCGTTTTAGAAAAAAAACAACATTTGTTTGATAAATAATATGAATACAAATCCAACTAATAAAAAAAATAATGTACTATAATTGCGATAAAACTTTCCTCAAAGAAAAAAAACTCAACCCATTTATTTTAGTTTCAGGGGGAGGCTACAAAAACAACTGCCTTCCCTGGCCCAGGACTTCAGAATATCATGGGTAATTGTCCCCTCTCACTGGATGATGTTAGTGAAGGTACGTCGTTTACTATCCCCCTGTATTTTCAATTTACAATGGAAGAAATGGATAGCCTTATGGAAATTGTTGGATCTAATGTTTCCGGGGACATTTTTGACGATGAATTTACTATTAGTGAATTGGGTCCTGTGCAAATAGGTGCAGGACATGAAAATAACGTCCCATCCCCGGAACTACGTACATAAAAGTTATACCATTCGATTGGTCGCTTTTTGTCGAGTATGAATGGGTTGAAGCACTTAAATCTAGCGAATATCCACATGTCAAATTGAAATATATTGAATATGATAATATGACAGATTTATGTCCTACAATCAATAGAAAAATCTCATATCGTAGGAATGGTACATTCCATTTTAATTATTCAATGCAACACGATAAGATTTACATTACCTCAACTGTTGACACTGAAAAGATTATTCTCAATGATAATCTGAGAGACGTTCTTGGCTTTAAACAGAATATGATCAATGGGATAAACGGTGGCACTGTGTACGGCATGGATTAAGTTATTTTTGCTGATTATCCACCTGGTTTCGCCTCGGAATCTTGCATATTTCTCTATGCATTTTTTGTGGAAACATCGAGAGTTGGTAATTCAAATGTCCCCTTCCTACGTGTTCTTGAACGAAAAATAACCCATTAACTTGTTCATCACTATAATATGCAGCATCTTCAGTAAGTTCCTGTAAACACTTCGTATTTGGAACTCTGTCAGTTAACAGTAAGAAGTGAATTGGGTGATCCTCTAGCAATAACAAAAGGTTTAGCAGTGATTACATGTCATTTTCGACCCA
Organism: Artemia sinica; assembly: GCA_027921565.1. Taxonomy (NCBI): domain Eukaryota; kingdom Metazoa; phylum Arthropoda; class Branchiopoda; order Anostraca; family Artemiidae; genus Artemia; species Artemia sinica. Next base: position 50,287,417 of record CM051271.1, read on the forward strand.
TTGTCGGCGACACCAGCACCATCACCTAAAATGAACAATAGAAGAATTCCATCTGTCCTGATATCGATTGCTATATTGGTACTCTGAGTCCAAGTCAAATAGGCAATGGACTGGACTACTACAAGGGGCGTACTATAATGTCTGGCTATGGTCTCGGTAGCTGGTTTGCTAGGCTATTTTCTTCTGCACTACCCCTTGCCAGAAAATATCTTGTACCTGCTGCATCAAATTTTGCTGCCTCAACACTACAGGACAGGGGGTTGGGTAAGAATTTCAACGAGAGTGTTAAGGAAAATATTAGATCTTCAGCAAGAGCCGTTGGTGAGCAATTCAAATCTCGGCAAAATGGGGAGGGATTGAAAAGGATGCGTGCGCGTCATTCACTCATGAGTCTCTACCCAAGCGGGAAGCGAAGGACATCAACAAGGACTTTGAGAAATAAAACAAGGAAGACCAATAATAAAACGAAAAAGTAAAAGATTGTTAGATCAAGGAAGGAATTCTTCTCTTAAGATGACTTATCTCCCTCACAAGGAATCGCATCCATCAATCAGTTTCTCATTGAATCTCTTCAATGCTGAAAATGTTGATGTCAGTGTCAAGTATGGCTACTATGAACAATTTTATCCCCAGCACACCCTCTCGGAAAATATACACTTTCAAATATTTTCCAATGAAGACTATTTCATTGATTTTCATCAATATTTATTGATTTAAATGTTGCGGTGAAGAAAAAGTCAGATAATACAACTGCAACTGCTGCCGATGGTTTCTTCTACGAAAACTGTATTCTACACAACCTGTTCAAACGAATTAATGTATTCATTAATGGGATATTGGTGAAAACTAGCAATAATTTATCCAACTATGCAAGCTACATACAATTTATGATGATGACACCAAAGGTTTCTAAGGAGTTGAGAGGACAATCATTGGGCTATGAATATTGATCAGATGTTGATACTGACGGTGAGTTGACTACTGCAGTGACCCATGAGTATCATCTGGTTGGAAAATTAAATCATGAGATATTCAATATATCCCAATGGTTACCCCCCAATGTCAAGATTGACATAAAGTTGCAACTGGCCCCATCGAATTTCATTTTCAGAAAAACCCTTCCTGCAGCACCTGATGCAAATGTCATTATCACATCGGCAATTCTCCATGTCTGAAAACAACAGGTTATGAGCTCTGTTGCATTGACAGTGGATAAGCTAAGAGCCAATGGCAACAACATTAAACCTCTTGTCCCCCATACGATCACCAATCAACGTCACGTTGCCACCGGCTCTCGTAGCTATACCGATTCATCATTTATCAATAGGGAAATCCCATCAAAATTGGCTTTGGCCTTTTTGAAGAGTGGCAGTGCTTTTGAATCCTGGACTGAATATCCCCATGATTTTAATTTTTTCGGTCTATCTAGCCTTGTGTGCAAAGTGAATGGTATTCCACTGTACACTCTATCATTTGACAAAAAATCCTATAGAACTCTCTACGAGTTGACCATGCAATCCCTAGATCATGACTCCCAACTATTTGATGGAATAACCGATTCAATGTTTTCAAAAAATGAAGGTGTAATTGTTTTGGACCTGTCGGGGACCCAGGATATGAGCATAGTACGAACAGGGAATGTACGTTTAAAGTGTACATTTGCCAATGTTTTCAGTTTGAAACCTATTGGGAAATCATACCCGACGGTAGTGTTCTACTAGACCTAGCACCATGAACACAAACCAAATAATCAATGTATTTAGTATGGATCCATAGATGTCCCAGTACAAGTCCTACTGCATACCATCGGACTTCATTGAAAAATTCCATGTTTTGACAATGCCCAAATAATTGTTAATAGCAGTCCATCGACTTTGAAGACAGGCCATTGGCTATGCATCTTTCAAACAGCGAAGGTCATTGAATTTTTTGATCCTCTTGGCCTATCGTATAAATTCTACACTCCATACATCAGCAACTTTATTGAAAGCAGTGGGAAAACTATTATTCAAAATCGACGAAGAGTACAGGATTTAACGACTAAGACATGTGGCTTTCATTCACTACTTTTTTCATGTTCAAATGTCGTGGCTATACCTACAAGCAGTTTCTCGACATCTACATTGACTTACCTCGATTGAACGACTTTCTAGTGGAAAATATACTTACAAGCGTGCTTAATATTGATTTTAGTGCCCTACGAATAAAATGTTCTAAAAATGTATGTGAAATTGCTTATTAATAAAGATAATGTATCTACGTGATAAAAACGACTTTTTTACTCCTAAGATTTTATCTTCTACTAGGTATAGGTATTTGTCGAGAACAACTAATTCAAGTAGATTATCTGAATTCACAGTATACTGATCCTGATGTGCTGAAATGTCTGGGTCGCATTTTCCACAATAGAGTGTAACTTCACTCTTGTCATTTCTCTTTGTATAGTCAATGATACTATTCTCATTCATTCTGTAGAATTCACATGTTTCAATTTGCTTATTTGAAGCAATTTCACAAACAGTGTCCTCAAGTGGCGAATCACATTCCGCCACAGCCAAATAAAAATCAGGGGGCTTATAATCGTAGTAGTCATATTCTTCACAACGATTACGTAGACACCAAATTCTTTTGTTGTTCCAACAGTTGAATCGCTGACCCGGCTCCTCCTCCCAAAACAATCTAAAGCCACGACGATACCAATCTCTTAGCAATAAACTAAAATCACGCATAGGATTCTTTCCAATCATACCAGGATATGTATTCTCCCACTGATTATTTTTATCATAGTGGCAATTGGAGCATAGGTGTCCTCTAGGACGAGAGTCACACTCCTCTTCAAGACAGGAATTACAACCTTTAATTTGTACAGCATATCCTCTATGCAATTTACACGGGTTGCATAATCTACACTTTTTATCAAACTCATCAATCATTGTGCAATTCTCACATGATGACCAGCCACCCAGTGTGTACATGCATAGCGGATATGTATGGAACATTTTTTTCATGTGTTGACACTCTCACTACCACAATGAAACTGAGCTAGCAACAACAAATTGAGTGGGATAGAGAGAGAGAGAGAGGAGTAAATCATCCTTGAACTCCATCTTTCTCATAAAAAAACTCCTAAATTTCTAAACTAGTGTTTTAAAGCATATCCACAATATCATTTTGCCGTGTTGTGATTAATATATCAATAAAATGTGTAAATGTATTTGGACCACAACGTAAAAGCTTCATGCGATAGTCTAATGACGGAGAATCAGTTTTCATTATATCGACAAGCATTCCCTGAGAAAATATCTTCCTTTGAATAGACAGCTCTAAAAAATCATCATCTAGAATCAAACGTTTTTCCTTAAGCACAAGATTCCCCATGATTTGCTCTTTCTCAAATCTATCCATTTTTTAGAGTCCTAACAATCTCACAACCAACTTCAGACTAACCAGAATTTTTTTTTCTACTCTAAAAATATACACTAGTCTACTATAGAAAGAAAAATACCTTTGATTTAGAAACAATTTTATTTAGCATAATTATAACAATAATAATCACTGATTCATTTTGTTCTCATCAATATATTTCACTATCGCATCTAATGCTGTCTGAAGTCTATTTATATGCACAATATTCAGTTTCGCAGCAAAACATAATTGTTCCTCCATTTTAAATTTGCTTAATGATATCACATATCTAGTATATATATCGGCCCATTCAAGGCATAGTCTACAGCCTCCTGTTATTTGCACAGCCACGTTTGGTACTCGTATATCTTTGCTGCTGCTGGCTCCACCATCAATCTCCAATAGTGTAAATGCTCCACTCATTTTTTCTACTAATATCCTCTCAAATAAACTATTCTCTCTTAAATCAATTCTCTTACTAATATGAATTGCAATGAAAATCACTCCTTTTATTCGAATCCAATTATCAATCAAGTTATCGTATATGGAGTAACCTCCGCTGTTTCTCATTGGCCCTAAAAAATGGGTGTTGCCTCAAAAACCAGTCTGGTTGTGTTATACAATCTTGACTATAGTTTCAAAGCGTGTTTGACCACTTTATAGGTTTGCTCACTTTTTGCAAGCTGCACGTCAAACTGTAGTGTATATTCTTGTGAAATTCCATGTAAGTTTGAAATATATAGCAATAACCAGTCTGCTTGTCTTATACAATCTCGACTATAGTTTCAAAACGTGTTTGACCACTTTATGGGTAATGGTTTGCTCGCTTTTTACAATGTGCACGTCAAACTGTAGTGTATACCATGTGAGGGGGGTACTCACTCTCTTTGAAAAGGTTTAGAGCCTCTATAAAATTCCATAGATACATTCTACTTCCAATCACTTCAGATTATTATAAAGGGCACTAACCCTTTGAATTTCCAATCAAATGAGCTTTAGCTGAAGTTTCTACAACAACGCTTTCTCTAAAACCTTATATGTCCCAAAGACATAACTTACAACCCTTGCCCTAAGGGCTCTGATAGGGTTATCATCCTCAAAAACCTAATTTCCAAAACTTTCAGCTACATTGAGCAAAATGAATATTTAAAAATTTTGATTGCATGGGTTTTGGGGAATAGTGGGCGTGATAGGGGAGTTAGTTGCCTTCCAATTACTTTCAACTATTAAAAATTGCTCTAGCCCTTTGAATTTTCAGTCGAATGAACCATTTTCAAGTTTTTACTACAACGCTTTCTTTAAAAACCTTATATGTCCTCTGGGCATACCTTACAACCCTTGGGCTCGTAACTTTTGACGGGTAAAACTAAACTTGATGAAACTAATATATTTGAAATCAGCACAAAAATCCGCTTCTTTTGATGCATCTACTGGTATCAAAATTCCGTTTTTTAGAGTTTGGGTTACTATGGAGCCGGGTCACTCCTTACTTATAGTTCGTTACCACGAACTGTTTGATCAGCTACTAGCCTTATTTCTTAAAATAAGCACAGCAATGTTGTTCTTGTACCAGAGGTGGTACACCCAGAGCGCAGAAATTTTTGGGGCGCAAAATTTCAACTAAATTTAACGGTTATTATCATTTTGTAAATTTCGAAATTCATTTTTATTAAAATAATGTAGAAGAGAAATTTTATTTTTCTCTTATCTTCATCAGCATATCTTGAATCCGAAATAAGAAGCAGTAACAGAAAAACATTGCAATGATTGAAATACCATTCAGTTTTCCCACAAGTTCCAGAAATGAAAAAAATATAATCCTCACCTGGCCCTAAACGAGCAAAAATTAACATGAGTAGGGCTAGCAACCGTCATGCCATCTCACGACCAGAATATAATTTAAACTTTACTGAAAAGAAAAAACAAGACAAAAACAAATGACCGTGGATTGTCATTAACATACTGATATTTATTCCTTAAAGTTTCAATAATTCGTTATTTGTCAAAGTCAAAGAGGTGAAAACTTCTAAAATAAATTTTGTTTTCAGTAAAGTGCATTTATGTCTCTCCTCAGAAAAAGAGAAAGGCACGGTCTTTGTAATCATCTTATAAGGAGACTAACATAGGCAGCGCAGCGCTGCCTAAGTAAAAAACGATGTTGGCACAATTTATTATTTTTTTTTAATACCAGGGCACTTCGTATCAAAGAAGTTGTCGTAGAAACTTCAAAAAGGGCTCATTCGATTGAAAATTGGAATGGCTAGTGCTCTTTTTAATAGTCGAAAGTTATTGGAAGACAACTAACACCCCTTCCACGCCCACTATTTTCCAAAACCCATCCAATCAAAATTTTGAGATAGCCATTTTGTTCAGCGTAGTTGATTTCCAGAAAGAAAATATGTTATAAAAGAAAATAGTTATAAAAGAAAATAGTGGGCGTGGAAGGGGTGTTAGTTGTCTTCCAATAACTTTCGACTATTAAAAAGAGCACTAGCCATTCCAATTTTCAATCGAATGAGCCCTTTTTGAAGTTTCTACGACAACTTCTTTGATACGAAGTGCCCTGGTATTAAAAAAAAATAATAATAAATTGTGCCAACATCGTTTTTGAAACACTAAAACACTTCTGAAACACTATGTTCGTTTAATTGGAACAATGAGAGTGTTTTTTCAAGAGAATTAAGAAACTTTAGCGTAAAGAGTGAGGTGTTGAGGAGGTGTCAACCCCCTTAATATACGGAATAACTTCTGTTCATTTTAAGTTTTAATATCGCTTCTTACTTTCTGTTAAAAAAAGCTATTTTTTTATTTAATTTCATATTGAATCAAGGTGGATTGTGTTCTATCCTCACTTATGGATATTTTCGATATGGTAAAACATAGAATCCAAACGGAAGGGAAAACTCCTAAAATTCAATTATGCTGTTGATTTGAGTATCCCAGACGAGATTGTTAGCCAAATGAAAAATTATTTGGTTGTTTTCTGATTTTAGGGTGATGAAATGGGTTGGAAAATTAATGTTAAAAAGGCTAAGTCGCTTAAACTAGGAATAAATGAAGGTGAAGAGGTGATGTTGGGTAAAGAAAAGATCGATAAATTAGATAGCTTTACTTACCTGGCTAGCATTATTAGAAAATTAATAACAAAAATAAAGTTTTTCCAAGGGAAATAAAGAGCGAAGTTGAAAATAGTTTCTAAGGCCACACTGCTTTTCCATTTACGAAAAATTAAGCAAGAAAAACGGGTTTTAATTTTTATAAAGCAGTGAATACAATAAAATAAAAACTTAATTAAACAAAAATACTCCGAATATTTCGGCCCCACGTCCGGGAGCCTTTCTCAACGGAAAAAAAGAAAAAGAAACAAAAAATGTTCTTTTTAAAAACCTTAACTTACATCAAAATAAAAACATACTAAACACACAAAGAGAAAAACAAACAACAAAAAATATAAATAAATAGGAAACAAAATTCACATATTAAATAAACACTTCCATTCACTGGCGTATAAACAAAATTGAATGTCTATATTGATTCGAACACACCTCCTCACAGTATATAAATGGACATATATCAAAAAATGAAGAATATATTTATACTTAAACCAAAACAATAAAGGTCAGCTAACCCCCGGCCCATAATCCCTAATTAAATCCCACAAGTTCATCAATCAATGTTTGTATTATGAACTGACGGGATTCGTTTGTTTGCAAGCTTAGCTGCAGTTCGTTTACTTTTCCTAGCATTTAACCCATTCTGACCTTTGTTCGCAAGGTCATCTTTCGTTTCAGAACTATTATTAAAATCAGTACTGGTTTTTAAAGTTTTGCCCTTTTAAAGTTTTTATTGAAAGCTTTGTCGTAGAAACTTCAAAGGGCTCATTCAATTGGAAATTGAAAGGGCTAGTGCCTTTTTTAATAGTCGAAAGTTATTGAAGGGCAACTAACCCCCTCGGAAGCCCAAACATATTCAATCAAACATATTCAATCAAAATTTTGAGACATTCATTTTGTTCAACGTAGTCGAAAGTTCTGGGAATTATTTCTTTTAGGATGTTAACCCCTAAGAGCCCTCAGTGAAACGATTTTAAGGTATGCCCTGGGGGCATGTAAGGTTTATATAGAAAGTTGATGTAGAAATTTCAAAAAGGGCTCATTTGATTGAAATTGAAATTGCTCTTTTAATAGACGAAAGTGATTTGAGAGTAATTAACCCCCCTCTCACGCCCACCATTTCCACAAAAACTTTCGATATGAAATATTTGTTTTTTATAGAAATTGAAATTGCCCTTTTTAATAGTCAAAAGTGAGTGGAGAGTAATTGACCCCCCTCTCACACCCACGGGTAGGGGGTAGGATCTTTTTAATTACGCCCACCTTTTCCCCATATAGCTTTAAAATGAGTATTCCCAGGATAAGCTTTGAAAAATGAGTGTATCAAATTTGCAAAAAGAGTGGATTGTCTAAAAAGTAATCATAAGAAGGGACAAACCATGATTGAAAAAAAAGAATCCAAGGAGGAATCGAACGCATGATAATCTAATTTGAAGTCCAGCGCTGTACTAACAGAATCACGCCTCAAATAATCTAATTTCATATATTGGTGTTTTTAGCTTATTAAGGGGACATGGAGGAGGAACAAGTGGGAGGTGTTCTTGCAAACTTCCAGTTAAGAGTTTTGGACCATAATTATTACAACTATACCGTTTTAAGCTTTCAAAATTTTCCCCTTAAGAAGTGGCACCAAAAGTCTTGTTTTCAGTGCTATATCGCATTTACTAATGGTAGAACTGATAAAAAAAAAGCCCGCTGACATGTGCAATAGCTTTCAAATGAGCCATTAAACATAGCTCCTATAAGTTCTGCTAGTCTAATAGCCTCAGCTTTTTCACTTAAGACGTGGCACAAAAAATGCCGTTTTTAATGCCAATTGGAAATTGTAGATGCTGGAATTTTTAGAAAGAACGTAGATATGAGCAATATCTTTTATATGAACTATACAAAATCTGTACAATGTTTTTGGTAGCCAAATAGCGTCACCACTTGAGAAATGGCAGAGTGCCTTTGAATTGAAAGACAAGTCTAAAATCCAATATTAGAGTATGGGAATCTACAGAGATGATAGTTGTGAAATATAGTTCCGAAACGCAGGTACTTTGGAACACGGAGGAGGATTTGTTAGATTTTTTCAAAATATCTACGGACTGATTTGGGTACCCGTTTGACAGACCATATTTTAAAAGGTAACCTAAACGAAAAATGTAGCTCAATCCCGTTTTCCAGGGCTATAGTGAGATTAATTTTTTAAAAACAAAGTTTTCCCAAGGGAAATGAAGAGCGAAGTTGAAATTTAAAACGAACCAAAATTATTACTTAACAGCCTATCTAACGTATATCAATAAAACTAATTCAAATAAATTAACGGGTGATATTTCCCTATATTTGTAGGATTGCAGAAAACTAGTTCTTTACTGAAAACAAAAAACAATTTAGGAGTTTTGGTCTGATAAAAGTAAACCTTTTAAGGACACTTCTAATAGTATAAAAGTAAAGCATTTTTAGATTGTTGTTATATTTTTTTTTTCGTTTAATGTGGTATCACTTCTGCACAATAAGCTCAGTTAAATGATTGACTGTTGTTTTGGACCTGAAAAGGACATTTCATGATTATTTTGTAGACAAGTTTGAAGTGAAGGAATCTTATTAACATTAAGACTACAAACTCGCTTTAGAGTTTGTATCATTACTTAAAATCCTCCGTCTTATAAAGAGAAATAACTTGGTTTCCAGAGTTCATATAATGGTTGATATGTTCTTCATTTCGAGTAATACTAGGTGAGACCAAAATCTTACCCGATAAATCAATCCATTATTTTATATGCTGTGCAATGACTTTAAACTTGTTATTTTTATGCCTAAGTTTTAAGACAACTTTAATTGTATACTGAAAGTTACTGATATCACAGCTTCTGAATGACTATGAAAAGTGTTATAGATTAGTTTGTTGTCGTGTGGCTATGTATTTAATTTTGAATCCTAAATTAATGATCTTGTTTTTATGCTTGGCTTTTGTCTTTTCAGTAAAGGGCTAGTTTTTTGTAATCCTACAAATATAGGGAAATATCACCAGTTGATTTATTTGCATCAGTTTTATTGATATATGTTAGATAGTCTGTGAAGTAATATCACCAGTTGATTTATTTGCATCAGTTTTATTGATATATGTTAGATAGTCTGTGAAGTATTTTTTTTTTCCTTTTAAGTTTCAACTTCGCTCTTTACTTCCCTCGGAAAAACAGTGTTTTTAAATTTTTCTATGCTCGTTTTTGATTAAAACTTAATTTAGAAACAACACTGCTATGACCTTTTCTATTTGTACGGAATAATTTCTGTTCCCTTTAAGTTATAATGTTGGTCCTTAGTTTCAGCTGAAGACTTATTTTTTAAATAGTTTCTAATCACCTCCAATCTAGGGGAGATAAGACACCTCAACCCTTATTAAGGAGCTGAACTAAGAAGCTCTATTAGAATTGAAGGAAAAAATAAGTTTAGACTGGGGAAACGAAATCAAAACATAGTATAGTTTCTGGTATTACAGGTAGTTTCTGGTATCTGGTTTTAATGGTATTATAAACTAAGTTTGTTTTCATTTCAAAAGTTTTGGGAGGAATTAACCCAAATTCTCCTGCTGAACCGTTTTCATTTGTTTTCTTCCTCTTTGGATGCACAACCTTACGTAAAGAATATTACGGAGGAATTGTCAAGTAAATAATTTGAGTAAGTTGAATAACAATAAATTATTTTCCTTTTAATATAACTTTCAGTGGTTCCCGAACCACGTGCCTACACTTCTTCAGCCACTTAGTGGCAAGGAGTTCGGGTCAGGGGCGTAATTTGCTATTGGGAAGAAGAGGCAACTTCCCCTCCCAAACCTCAGTTTTGCTCCAGACCCCAGTCCCCCCTTCCAGTTAAAATTTAGTTTCTCCAAAAAGGTTGTCAAAACTAAGATAAGCCTGCATAATTCAAGCATCCACTGAAACATGTCAATTTTCTGTATTACACCATTACCTTTTTTATTGCTACACGGCTAGTTTATCAGTTTTCTCTGTCATTTCCAAATTTGCCCCCCCCTCCACAGGATTTTGAAAAAAATTACACCATTCGCTGGGGTGTTGATTTAATGATCTACTTAGAATGTCGTTACAAACCATGAACTGGATGACCTCTATTCCCTTTTAAATCAAAATGCTTGACCAAATACCTTAAAAGAATGAGGGCATCATATTTACAAAAACAGTGAAATTATCTGAAAATGAGGTTATAGAAGGGAAAAAACTGGAATTGAAGAAAAAACACCCAAGCAGAAATCGAATGCACGACACTCTATTTTAATGTCGAACACTTTACCAACAGAAACCACACCTCTAATAATGTGTTTTGGTATATTAGTGATTGTGCCTTAATTGCGTAGCTTATGAAGGGTTCTTTGAGGAAGAACATAGGAGAGGTGATCTTGCAAACCTCCAGTTACGAGTTTTGGACCACAATTATTACAATGATGATTTCGTTTTATACTTCCAAGCTGTTTTACTAAAGAAGTGACACCACAAGTATTGTTTTTTTCCTCTATCACACCTGGGGCTGGTAGAATTAATAATAATCACGTAGATATAAGCAAAACCTTTCAAATGAGCCATTAAACGTCACTCCAAAAAGTTCTGGTAGCCCACTAGCACCAAACATTCCACTTGAGACATGGCACCAAAAGTGCCGTTTGTTGTGCTATTTGGCACTTATGGATCGCAACATTGATTAAAGGCACTTAGGTATGAACATTAGCTTTGACATCAGCCATTAAAAATCTCTCTAAGAAGTTCTGGCAGCCCACTAGTTCCTAGCTTTTCCTCTTGAGACATAGCATCAATAGTACCATTTTTAGTGGCATTTAGCACTTTTAGGTGAAGGAATTTATAAATAAAACATAGACATGAGAAATAGCTTTTATGTGAGCTATTAGGTATTTGTCTTTTGCTGCCCGCTAGCCCCATCTCTTGAGAAATGTGTGCCATTTTTGTGTCATATGGCACTTGCAGATGGCGGAATTAATAAAATCACTTAGATGTGAGAAATAGCTTTTTTAATGAGTTTTTAAGGATCTCTCTATGATGTTCTGGTAAACCACTAGCTCTGGAAAAAGAGGAAAAAAATGGGAGACATATCCGTGCTACCCAAGCAAAAAACTGATTTTCCTTATTGTTAAAGGTTGGGGACTGTAATTTCCGTGAACAAGGTTTACAACTATGCTGATTCCAATGATACACTTTTCATTTTTATCTGACACCATTTTAGAGGAGTCTTATGCTTTTTTTCTAAACTACCATAAGTTTCTTTTCACAATAAGTCTTTATTTTGAACACGAACGGAAATAAAAATTACCATTCCCAAATCATTGTCAGGTGGTAACTTTATTTTACTAGGCAGTTTTTTTCTAAGCAAGTTTTTTAACTTTTGGTTACTATGGGCTGTTGTTCACTTTTTATTATTTTGTGGATAAAAATGACCGATTGCCGAAGATCGTCCTATTCAACTATCCATCTAGGGCCAACAGAAACAGGTCGTCCTCAAATGAGGCAGGCAGAGGTTGTAAGAAAGGATATTAAGGAAATTCTAGCTTCTTGAGATGATGTGAAGAGGGAAACTTCGGATAGATTTGAAGAGGATAGGAACTGCATAACTGTTGGCCTCAGGCGGCTTGGTGAAACCCTGGGTTGGGTTGTTAAACGTGGGTTGTTAGTAGCAACTTTAAGTTTTAAAGTCACTTTTTACTTTCATTAGAAAAATATTTAATGTGATATGCAATGGCTTAAAATACCTTAAAAAAGAGTTTATACCTTCAAAATAAAACAACCCTCTTAAATTTTGTCATATCACTCAAACATTTTCTGAGAATTTGTATTTGCTATGCCAAAAAGGCACTAGGGTGTACCATTCAATGAGAAAAAAGTAAACTTTTCAGCCACAATTTTTCAGATTTTAAGGAAATTTTAGTTTACACTCACAAGGTGTGTGTCAATTCTACTTTTTATTAACTACTATTTGTTAAAAAACAAATAGGGTCAGCCAAAATAATGACCAACTCTAACCACAAATTGTTTGGATGAAAATTTTGGGTTCTATAAAGGCATGATTTATAACTATGCACAAGGAAGGGGCACATTCTGTAGAATGTATCAAGAGGATCCTCCTCTTTGGACCAAGAAACAGATTCAAGGTACCAGATTTCTGATAAAATCTACAAAACCCCCCAGACATTTGAACCATGATCACCAACACCAGGAATATGTTTGAACCAAAGTAAAAGGAATTGGAGTTGGACTTAGCAAAATTTACTTTGAATCTAACAGAAACCCTAGAAATTCGTTTTATTGACTTGGATCAGGAACTGACTGTTCCGGGTGAATCATTTTTACTTTTCTCTCCAAAAGAAAAATACACATTTACTTTGAATCTAACAGAAACCGTATAAATTCGATTTATGGACTTGGAACAGGAACTGACTTTGACACAAACCCTAACTCTGACAGTGATTTTAGTGTTTCACAAACTTTGTATTGGCACAATAAAAGTAACCTTTCCTACAATGAGTATGTCATCCAAGTAAACAACAGAAATATAACCTCCTCGTCAGTTAATTTAAGAAAACAAAGTATTTCCAAAGAAAGTAAAGAGCGAAGTTGAAACCTAAAACGAAAAAAAATATTACTTCACATCCTATCTAACACATATTAATAAAACTAATGCAAATAAATTAACTGGTGATATTTCCCTATGTTTGTCGGATTACAGAAAACTAGTAGTTTACTGAAAACACAAAAGCCAATTATAAAAAACAAGAATATTGACTTAGGAGTCAAAAGTAAATAGATTGTTTCACAACAACAAACTAATCTATATTGCTTTTCGTAGTCTCACACGAGCTTTGATATCAGTAACTTTCTGTATACAATTAAAATTATCTTAAAAACTTAGGCATAAAATAAAAAGTTTACAGCAATTGAACAGTATAAGAAATAATGGATCGATTTATCGGGTAACATCTTGGTCTCACCTAGTATTACTAGAAATGAAGAAAATACCAACCATAATATGGACTCTGGAGATCCAGTTATTTCTCTCTATTAATTAAAAAAACTTTTTTCCACAAAACAAGTTTTTCAAAGAAAAGTAAAGAAACCAAAAATGAGAAAAAATTAAATCAAATAATCTACCAAGCATGAAACTACCACAAATCCGCATCGATAAATAAAAGAAACCCAAAACGAACAGAAATTACAATAACTAACCGAGTCAAACTCGAAACGAGAAGAAATTATCATGAGTTGGACTCAAAACCCCTATGCCTTCTCAAGACCAGAATTTAATTTGCACTTTACTGAAAAACATGAATGTTTTCACTTTTATAACTTTAATAAAACAAATAATATTGACATGTCCCCAGGGCTTAACTTACAAACCTTGCCCTGAGCACTGTGACGAAGTTATCATCCTCAAAGACCTAGTTTCTAAAATTTCTAACTACGTTGAACAAAATGGCTATTTAAAAATTTTGATTGGATGTGTTTGGGGAACAGGTGGACGTGAGAGGGGGGATAGTTGCCCTCAAATCACTTTCGACTATTAAAAAGGGCACTAGCTCTTTGAATTTCACTTTGAATGAGCCCTTTTTCAACTTTCTGCGACAAAGTTCTCAATAAAAACCTTATA
>CM051271.1:50301684-50358684 GCA_027921565.1 Artemia sinica
TGTCCCCAGGGCATAACTTACAGCCCTTACCTTGAGGACTGTAGGGGAGTGTCATCCTCAAAGATATAATTTACGGACCTTTCAATTACTTTGAACAAAATAGCTATCTCAAAATTTTTCTTAGATGTGTTTAGATAAATTGTGGGCGTGGAAGAGGTGATAGTTGCTTTCCAATCATTTTCGACCATTAAAGTAGAGTCCCCTTATTGACTCCCACGAGAACACCTTGCTGCCACCTACAACTTTTTTTACATAATTTATGCATGTTTTTATGGTTTTTTGTCAGTGAGAATGAAAAAACAGGATTTTTCTCACTTTGATGGATGTTTCTTGGATGGTTATGAGTGTTGGTCAATTTATTTGATGTTTTTCACGGATGTCAACAGCAATTTATGTCTGTTTTTATAGTTTTTGTCAGTGAGAATGAAAAAAACAGGATTTTTCTCACTTTGATGGATGTTTCTTGGATGACAGACGATGTCAAGGTTAATCAAATTGTTTCCGGGCAAAGTTTATTAATGTCTGACAGGTGATGTCCAGGTTGATCAAATTGTTTCCGGGTGAAGTTTATTAATGTCTGACAGGTGATGTCAAGGTTAATCAAATGGTTTCCGGGCAAAGTTTATTAATGTCTGACAGGTGATGTCAACGTTGATCAAATTGTTTCCGGGTGAAGTTTATTAATGTCTGACAGGTGATGTTTGACAAGGTTGAATGATTTGTCACGAAAGGGGAATTGTTTTCGGGCTAATGTTTTGATCTTAGAGATGAAGAGATTAACGCGGGAAAGAGTTTCCTAGTAATTTCAAATGTGACAGTGCAGGGATGCCAAAAACAAAAGGAACACGCATAAATTACGTTTAAGGGTTATTTGGGTGAAACCGTTTTAGACATTTTAGGGTATTATTTGGGCGAAACAGTTAAACAGTGTTGTGAGGTCCTCTACCCCAGCCCCAAGGGCTCTGATCCCCCTACCCAAACCCCAAAGGGTTCCGATCCCCCTACCCCAAGCCCGAAGGAAGCCCCCGGTCCCCAAAGGTCCCCAGGGCTCCCAAAGGGCCCCCGGACCCCCAAAGGCCCCTGAGCCCCCATTTCTTTATATTTTTTAATTTGCGCATTTTGGGACACAAAAGGGCCCCACCCCCCAATTTTTGACTCCCCCTCACAACATTAGTGTTTTGTCATGGTTTACCATGTCACAGTTACATTCTCTTGGTTTTTCAAAGTTCATTTTGAATTTCTTTCGTTGAAATGCAAGAGTTGGAATATTTCAGTAGTGTTTTGTCGTGGCTTACCATGTCACAGTTACATTCTCGTGATTTTTCAAAGTTCATTTTGAATTTCTTTCGTTGAAATGCAAGAGTTGGAATATTTCAGTAGTGTTTTGTTGTGGTTTATAGTGTCACAGTTACATTCTCTTGATTTTCAAAGTTCATTGCGGATTTCTTTCATTGAAATACAAGAATTGGAATATTTCAGTAGTGTTTTGTTGTAGTTGACATTGTTGCAGTTACATTTTCTTGATTTTTCAAAGTTCATTTTGGATTTCTTTCGTTGAAATGTAAGAGTTGGAATAATTCAGTGCTGTTTTGTCGAGGTTTACCCTGTCACACTTTCATTCTCTTGATTTTTCAAAGTTCATTTTGAATTTCTTTCATTGAAATGCATGAGTTGGAACATTTCAGTAGTGTTTTGTCGTGGTTTACCTTGTCACAGTTACATTCTCGTGATTTTTCAAAGTTCATTTTGAATTTCTTTCGTTGAAATGCAAAAGATGGAATATTTCAGTAGTGTTTTGTTGTGGTTTATCACGTCATAGTTACATTCTCTTGATTTTCAACGTTCATTGCGGATTTCTTTCATTGAAATACAAGAGTTGGAATATTTCAGTAGTGTTTTGTTGTAGTTTACCTTGTCGCAGTTACATTTTCTTGATTTTTCAAAGTTCATTTTGGATTTCTTTCGTTGAAATACAAGAGTTGGAATAATTCAGTATTGTTTTGTCGTGGTTTCATTGAAATGCATGAGTTGGAACATTTCAGTAGTGTTTTGTCGTGGTTTACCTTGTCATAGTTACATTCTCGTGATTTTTCAAAGTTCATTTTGAATTTCTTTCGTTGAAATGCAAAAGATGGAATATTTCAGTAGTGTTTTGTTGTGGTTTATCACGTCATAGTTACATTATCTTGATTTTCAACGTTCATTGCGGATTTCTTTCATTGAAATACAAGAGTTGGAATATTTCAGTAGTGTTTTGTTGTAGTTTACCTTGTCGCAGTTACATTTTCTTGATTTTTCAAAGTTCATTTTGGATTTCTTTCGTTGAAATACAAGAATTGGAATAATTCAGTAGTGTTTTGTCATGGTTTACCCTGTCAAACTTTCATTCTCTTGATTTTTCAAAGTTCATTTTGAATATCTTTCATTGAAATTCATGAGTTGGAACATTTCAGTAGTGTTTTATCGTGGTTTACCATGTCGCAGTTACATTCTCTTAATTTTTCAAAGTTCATTTTGAATTTCTTTCGTTGAAATGCAAGAGCTGGAATATTTCAGTAGTGTTTTGTTGTGGTTTATCGTGTCACAATTACATTCTCTTGATTTTTCAAAGTTCATTTTGATTTTTTCATTAAAATGCAAGAGTTGGATTATTTCACTGGTGTTTTGTCATGATTTACCTTGTCACAGTTAGATTCTCTTGATTTTTCAAAGTTCATTTTGAATTTCTATCGTTTAAACACATGAGTTGGAATAATTCAGTAGTGTTTTGACGTGGTTTACCTTGTCACAATTACATTCTATTGATTTTTCAAAGTTCATTTTGAATTTCTTTCATTGACATGCATGAGTTGGAACCTTTCAGTAGTGTTTTGTTGTGGTTTACCTTGTCACAGTTACATTCTCGTGATTTTTCAAAGTTCATTTTGAATTTCTTTCGTTGAAATGCAAGAGTTGGAATATTTCAGTAGTGTTTTGTTGTGGTTTATCGTGTCACAGTTACATTCTCTTGATTTTTCAAAGTACATTTTGATTTTTTCATTGAATTGCAAGAGTTGGATTATTTCAGTTGTGTTTTCTCGTGGTTTACCTTGTCACAGCTACATCCTCTTGATTTTTCAAAGTTCATTTTGGATTTCTTTCGTTTAAATGCAAGAGTTGGAATAATTCAGTTGTGTTTTGTCGTGGTTTACCCTGTCACACTTTCATTCTCATGATTTTTCAAAGTTAATTAGAATTTCTTTCATTGAAATGCAAGAGTTGGATTATTTCAATAGTGTTTTGATCGTGGTTTACCTTGTCACAGCTACATTCTCTTGATTTTTCAAAGTTGACTTTGGATTTCTTTCGTTGAAATGCAAGAGTTGGAATAATTCAGTAGTGTTTTGTCGTGGTTTACCCTGTCACACTTTCATTCTCATGATTTTTCAAAGTTAATTAGAATTTCTTTCATTGAAATGCAAGAGTTGGATTATTTCAGTAGTGTATTGTCGTGGTTTACCATGTCGGAGTTACATTATCTTAATTTTTCAAAGTTCAATTTGAATTTCTTTCGTTGAAAAACAAGAGTTGGAATATTTCAGTAGTGTTTTGTCGTGGTTTACCATGATACAGTTACATTCTCTCGATTTTTCAAAGTTCATTTTGAATTTCTTTCACTGAAATGCAAGAGTTGGGTTATTTCAGTTGTGTTTTGTCATGATTTACCATTTCACAGTTACATTCTCTTGATTTTTCAAAGTTCATTTTCGATTTCTTTCGTTGAAATGCACGAGTTGGATTATTTCAGTAGTGTTTTGTCATGATTTACCTTGCCACAGTTACATTCTCTTAATTTTTCAAAGTTCATTTTGAATTTCTATCGTTGAAATGCAAGAGTTGGAATATTTCAGTAGTGTTTTGTTGTGGTTTATTGTGTCACAGTTACATTTTCTTGATTTTTCAAAGTTCATTTTGAATTTCTTTCACTGAAATGCAAGAGTTGGATTATTTCAGTAGTGTTTTGTCGTGGTTTACCGTGTCACAGTTACATTCTCTTGATTTTCAAAGTTCATTGTGGATTTCTTCCATTGAAATGCAAGAGATGGATTATTTCAGTAGTGTTTTGTCATGGTTTACCTTGTCTTAGTTACATTCTCTCGATTTTTCAAAGTTCTTTTGAATTTCTTTCATTGAAGTGCAAGAGTTGGATTATTTCAGTAGTGTTTTGTCATGATTTACTATTTCACAGTTACAGTCTCTTGATTTTTCAAAGTTCATTTTCGAATTTTTTCGTTGAAATGTACGAGTTGGATGATTTCAGTAGTGTTTCGTCGCGGTTTACCTTGTCACAGTTACATTCTCGTGATTTTTCAAAGTTCATTTTGAATTTCTTTCGTTGAAATGCAAGAGTTGGAATATTTCAGTAGTGTTTCGTTGTGGTTTATCGTGTCACAGTTACATTCTCTTGATTTTCAAAGTTCGTTGTGGATTTATTTCATTGAAATGCAAGAGTTGGAATATCTCAGTAGTGTTTTGTTATAGTTTACCTTGTCGCAGTTACATTTTCTTGATTTTTCAAAGTTCATATTGAATTTCATTCCTTGAAATGCAAGAGTTGGAATATTTCAGTAGTGTTTTGTTGTGGTTTACCTTGTCACAGTTACATTCTCTTAATTTTTCAAAGTTCATTTGAATTTCTTTCATTGAAATGCAAGAGTTGGATATTTCAGTAGTGTTTTGTCGTGGTTTACCTTGTCACAGTTACATTCTCGTGATTTTTCAAAGTTTATTGTGGATTTCTTTCATTGAAATGCAAGAGTTGGAATATCTCAGTAGTGTTTTGTTATAGTTTACCTTGTCGCAGTTACATTTTCTTGATTTTTCAAAGTTCATATTGAATTTCATTCCTTGAAATGCAAGAGTTGGAATATTTCAGTAGTGTTTTGTTGTGGTTTACCTTGTCACAGTTACATACTCTTAATTTTTGAAAGTTCATTTTGAATTTCTATCGTTGAAATGCAAGAGTTGGAATATTTCAGTAGTGTTTTGTCGTGGTTTACCTTGTCACAGTTACATTCTCTTGATTTTTCAAAGTTCATTTTGAATTTATTTCATTGAAATGCAAGAGTTGGAATATTTCAGTAGTGTTTTGTTGTGGTTTACCTTGTCACAGTTACATTCTCTTGATTTTTCAAAGTTCATTTTGGATTTCTTTCATTGAAATGCAAGAGTTGGATTATTTCAGTAGTGTTTTATCGTGGTTTTATTGTCACAGTTACATTCTCTTGATTTTTCAAAGTTCATTTTGAATTTCTTTCGTTGAAATGCAAGAGTTGGAATATTTCAGTAGTGTTTTGTTGTGGTTTATCGTGTCAAAGTTACATTCTCTGGATTTTTCAAAGTACATTTTGATTTTTTCATTGAAATGCAAGAGTTGGATTATTTCAGTAGTGTTTTCTCGTGGTTTACCTTGTCACAGCTACATCCTGTTGATTTTTCAAAGTTCATTTTGGATTTCTTTCGTTGAAATGCAAGAGTTGGAATAATTCAGTTGTGTTTTGTCGTGGTTTACCCAGTCACACTTTCATTCTCTTGATTTTTCAAAGTTCAATTGAATTTCTCTCATTGAAATGCAAGAGTTGGATTATTTCAATAGTGTTTTATCGTGGATTACCTTGTCACAGCTACATTCTCTTGATTTTTCAAAGTTCATTTTGGATTTCTTTCGTTGAAATTCAAGAGTTGGAATAATTCAGTGGTGTTTTGTCGTGGTTTACCCTGTCACACTTTCATTCTCTTGATTTTTCAAAGTTCATTTGAATTTCTTTCATTGAAATGCAAGAGTTGGATTATTTCAGTAGTGTTTTGTCGTGGTTTACCATGATACAGTTACATTCTCTCGATTTTTCCAAGTTTTTTTGAATTTCTTTCATTAAAATGCAAGAGTTGGGTTATTTCAGTAGTGTTTTGTCAGGATTTACCATTTCACAGTAACATTCTCTTGATTTTTCAAAGTTCATTTTCGTTTTCTTTCGTTGAAATGCAGGAGTTGGATTATTTCAGTAGTGTTTTGTCGTGATTTACATTGTTACAATTACATTCTCTTAATTTTTCAAAGTTCATTTTCATTTTCTATCGTTGAAATGCAAGAGTTGGAATATTTCAGTAGTGTTTTGTTGTGGTTTACCTTGTCACAGTTACATTTTCTTGATTTTTCAAAGCTCATTTTGAATTTCTTTCATTGAAATGCAAGAGTTGGATTATTTCAGTAGTGTTTTGTCGTGGTTTACCATGTCACAGTTACATTCTCTTGATTTTTCAAAGTTCATTTGAATTTCTTTCATTGAAATGCAAGAGTTGGATTATTTCAGTGGTGTATTGTCGTGGTTTACCATGTCGGAGTTACATTATCTTAATTTTTCAAAGTTCATTTTGAATTTCTTTCGTTGAAAAACAAGAGTTGGAATATTTCAGTAGTGTTTTGTCGTGGTTTACCATGATACAGTTAAATTCTCTCGATTTTTCAAAGTTGTTTTGAATTTCTTTCATTGAAATGTAAGAGTTGGGTTATTTCAGTAGTGTTTTGTCATGATTTACCATTTCACAGTTACATTCTCTTGATTTTTCAAAGTTCATTTTCGATTTCTTTCGTTGAAATGCACGAGTTGGATTATTTCAGTAGTGTTTTGTCATGATTTACCTTGTCACAATTACATTCTCTTAATTTTTCAAAGTTCATTTTGAATTTCTATCGTTGAAATGCAAGAGTTGGAATATTTCAGTAGTGTTTTGTTGTGGTTTATCGTGTCAGAGATACATTTTCTTGATTTTTCAAAGTTCATTTTGAATTTCTTTTACTGAAATGCAAGAGTTGGATTATTTCAGTAGTGTTTTGTCGTGGTTTACCTTGTCACAGTTACATTCTCTTGATTTTCAAAGTTCATTGTGGATTTCTTCCATTGAAATGCAAGAGATGGATTATTTCAGTAGTGTTTTGTCATGGTTTACCTTGTCTTAGTTACATTCTCTCGATTTTTCAAAGTTCTTTTGAATTTCTTTCATTGAAATGCAAGAGTTGGATTATTTCAGTAGTGTTTTGTCATGATTTACCATTTCACAGTTACATTCTCTTGATTTTTCAAAGTTCATTTCGGAATTTTTTCGTTGAAATGTAACAGTTGGATTATTTCAGTAGTGTTTCGTCGTGGTTTACCTTGTCACAATTACATTCTCGTGATTTTTCAAAGTTCATTTTGAATATCTTTCGTTGAAATGCAAGAGTTATAATATGTCAGTAGTGTTTTGTTGTGGTTTAGCGTGTCACAGTTACATTCTATTGATTTTTCAAAGTTCATTTTGATTTTTTTCATTGAAATGCAAGAGTTGGATTATTTCAATAGTGTTTTATCGTGGTTTACCTTGTCACAGCTATATTCTCTTGATTTTTCAAAGTTCATTTTGGATTTCTTTCGTTGAAATGCCTGAGTTAAAATAATTCAGTGGTGTTTTGTCGTGGTTTACCCTGTCACACTTTCATTTTCTTGATTTTTCAAAGTTCATTTGAATTTCTTTCGTTGAAATGCAAGAGTTGGATCATTTCAGTAGTGTATTGTCGTGGTTTACCATGTCGCAGTTACATTCTCTTAATTTTTCAAAGTTCATTTTGAATTTCTTTCGTTGAAAAACAAGAGTTGGAATATTTTAGTAGTGTTTAGTCGTGGTTTACCATGATACAGTTACATTCTCTCGATTTTTCCAAGTTTTTTTGAATTTCTTTCATTGAAATGCAAGATTTGGGTTATTTCAGTAGTGTTTTGTCATGATTTACCATTTCACAGTTACATTCTCTTGATTTTTCAAAGTTAATTTTGGTTTTCTTTCGTTGAAATGCACGAGTTGGATTATTTCAGTAGTGTTTTGTCATGATTTACCTTGTCACAGTTACATTCTCTTAATTTTTCAAAGTTCATTTTCATTTTCTATCGTTGAAATGCAAGAGTTGGAATATTTCAGTAGTGTTATGTTGTGGTTTACCTTGTCACAGTTACATTTTCTTGATTTTTCAAAGTTCATTTTGAATTTCTTTCATTGAAATGCAAGAGTTGGATTATTTCAGTAGTGTTTTGTCGTGGTTTACCTTGTCACAGTTACATTCTCGTGATTTTTCAAAGTTTATTGTGGATTTCTTTCATTGAAATGCATGAATTGGAATATTTCAGTAGTGCATTGCTGTGGTTTATCGTGTCACAGTTACATTCTTTTGATTTTCAAAGTTCATTGTGGATTTATTTCATTGAAATGCAAGAGTTGGAATATTTCAGTAGTGTTTTGTTATAGTTTACCTTGTCGCAGTTACATTTTCTTGATTTTTCAAAGTTCATATTGAATTTCATTCCTTGAAATGCAAGAGTTGGAATATTTCAGTAGTGTTTTGTTGTGGTTTACCTTGTCACAGTTACATTCTCTTAATTTTTCAAAGTTCATCTTGAATTTCTATTGTTGAAATGCAAGAGTTGGAATATTTCAGTAGTGTTTTGTCTGGGTTTACCTTGTCACAGTTACATTCTCTTGATTTTTCAAAGTTCATTTTGAATTTATTTTATTGAAATGCAAGAGTTGGAATATTTCAGTAGTGTTTTGTCGTGGTTTACCTTCTCACAGTTACATTCTCTTGATTTTTCAAAGTTCATTTTGGATTTCTTTCATTGAAATGCAAGAGTTGGATTATTTCAGTAGTGTTTTATCGTGGTTTACATTGTCACAGTTACATTCTCTTGATTTTTCAAAGTTCATTTTGGATTTCTTTCGTTGAAATGCAAGAGTTGGAATAATTCAGTAGTGTTTTGTCGTGCTTTACCCTGTCACACTTTCATTCTCTTAATTGTTCAAAGTTCATTTTGAATTTCTTTCATTGAAATGCAAGAGTTGGAATATTTCAGTAGTGTTTTGTCGTGGTTTACCTTCTCACAGTTACATTCTCTTGATTTTTCAAAGTTCATTTTGAATTTCTTTCATTGAAATGCAAGAGTTGGATTATATCAGTAGTGTTTTGCCGTGGTTTACAATGTCACAGTTATATTCTCTTGATTTTTCAAAGTTCATTTCGGATTTCTTTTGTTGAAATGCAAGAGTTGGAATATTTCAGTAGTGTTTTGGTATGGTTTACCTTAACACAGTTACATTCTCTTAATTTTTCAAAGTTCATTTTGAATTTCTATCGTTGAAATGCAAGAGTTGGAATATTTCAGTAGTGTTTTGTCGTGGTTTACCTTGTCACAGTTACATTTTCTTGATTTTTCAAAGTTTATTTTGAATTTCTTTCGGTGAAATGCAAGAGTTGGAATATTTCAGTAGTGTTTTGTTGTGGTTTACCTTGTCACAGTTA
Organism: Artemia sinica; assembly: GCA_027921565.1. Lineage (NCBI taxonomy): Eukaryota > Metazoa > Arthropoda > Branchiopoda > Anostraca > Artemiidae > Artemia > Artemia sinica. The sequence goes on from CM051271.1 coordinate 50,311,049, forward strand.
CATTCTCTTGATTTTTCAAAGTTCATTTTGAATTTCTTTCATTGAAATGCAAGAGTTGGAATATTTCACTAGTGTTTTGTCATGGTTTACCATGTCACAGCTACATTCTCTTGATTTTTCAAAGTTCATTTTGAATTTCTATCATTGAAATGCAAGAGTTGGAATATTTCAGTAGTGTTTTGTTGTGGATTACCTTGTCACAGTTACCTTCTTTTAATTTTTCAAAGTTCATTTTGAATTTCTATCGTTGAAATGCAAGAGTTGGAATATTTCAGTAGTGTTTTGTCGTGGTTTACCTTGTCAGAGTCACATTCTCCTGATTTTTCAAAGTTTATTTTGAATTTCCTTCATTGAAATGCAAGAGTTGGAATATTTTAGTAGTGTTTTGTCGTGGTTTACCTTCTCACAGTTTCATTCTCTTGATTTTTCAAAGTTCATTTTGGATTTCTTTCATTGAAATGCAAGAGTTGGATTATTTCAGTAGTGTTTTATCGTGGTTTACATTGTCACAGCTACATTCTCTTGATTTTTCAAAGTTCATTTTGGATTTCTTTCGTTGAAATGCAAGAGTTGGAATAATTCAGTAGTGTTTTGTCGTGCTTTACCCTGTCACACTTTCATTCTCTTAATTTTTCAAAGTTCATTTTGAATTTCCTTCATTGAAATGCAAGAGTTGGAATATTTTAGTAGTGTTTTGTCGTGGTTTACCTTCTCAAAGTTACATTCTCTTGATTTTTCAAAGTTCATTTTGAATTTCTTTCATTGAAATGCAAGAGTTGGATTATTTCAGTAGTGTTTTGTCGTGGTTTACCATGTCACAATTATATTCTCTTGATTTTTCAAAGTTCATTTCGGATTTCTTTCGTTTAAATGCAAGAGTTGGAATATTTCAGTAGTGTTTTGTTGTGGTTTACCTTAACACAGTTTCATTCACTTAATTTTTCAAAGTTCATTTTGAATTTCTATCATTGAAATGCAGGAGTTGGAATATTTCAGTAGTTTTTTGTTGTGGTTTACCTTGTCACAGTTACATTTTCTTGATTTTTCAAAGTTCATTTTGAATTTCTTTCGGAGAAATGCAAGAGTTGGAATATTTCAGTAGTGTTTTGACATGGTTTACCTTGTCACAGTTACATTCTCTTGATTTTTCAAAGTTCATTTGAATTTCTTTCATTGAAATGAAAGAGTTGGAATATTTCACTAGTGTTTTGTCATGGTTTACAATGTCACAGTTACATTCTCTTGATTTTTCAAAGTTCATTTTGAATTTCTTTCGTTGAAATGCCAGAGTTGGAATATTTCAGTAGTGTTTTGTTGTGGTTTACCTTGTCACAGTTACATCCTTCAAATTTTTCAAAGTTCATTTTGAATTTCTATCATTGAAATGCAAGAGTTGGAATATTTCAGTAGTGTTTTGTCGTGGTTTACCTTGTCACAGTTACATTCTCTTAATTTTTCAAAATTTCATTTTGAATTTCTTTCGATTAAATGAAAGAGTCGGAATATTTCAATAGTGTTTTGTCATGATTTACCTTGTCACACTTACATTCTCTTAATTTTTCAAAGTTTGTTTTGGATTTCATCACATGAAATGCAAGAGTTGGAATATTTCAATAGTGTTTTGTCGTGGTTTACCTAGTCACAGTTACATTCTCTTAATTTTTCAAAGTTCATTTTGGATTTCTTTCGTTGAAATGCAAGAGTTGGAATATTTCAGTAGTGTTCTGTTGTGGTTCACCTTATCACAGTTACATTTTCTTGATTTTTCAAAGTTTATTTTGAATTTCTTTCGTTGAAATGCAAGAGTTGGAATATTTCAGTTGTGTTTTGTCATGGCTTACCTTGTCACAGTTAAGTTTTTTGGATTTTTCAAAGTTCATTTTGGATTTCTTTCATTGAAATGCTTGAGTTGGAATATTTCAGTAGTGTTTTGTCATGGTTTACCTTGTCACAGTTACATTCTCTTGATTTTTCAAAGTTCATTTTGGATTTCTTTTGTTGAAATGCAAGAGTTGGATTGTTTCAGTAGTGTTTTATCGTGGTTTACATTGTCACAGTTACATTCTCTTGATTTTTCAAAGTTCATTTTAGATTTCTTTCGTTGAAATGCAAGAGTTGGAATAATTCAGTAGTGTTTTGTCGTGCTTTATCCTGTCACACTTTCATTCTCTTAATTTTTCAAAGTTCATTTTGAATTCCTTTCATTGAAATGCAAGAGTTGGAATATTTCATTAGTGTTTTGTCGTGGTTAACCTTCTTACAGTTACATTCTCTTGATTTTTAAAAGTTCGTTTTGAATTTCTTTCATTGAAATGCAAGAGTTGGATTATTTCAGTAGTGTTTTGTCGTGGTTTACCATGTCACAGTTACATTCTCTTGATTTTTCAAAGTTCATTTTGAATTTCTTTCGTTGAAATGCAAGAGTTGGAATATTTCAGTAGTGTTTTCTTGTGGTTTACCTTAACACAGTTACATTCTCTTAATTTTTCAAAGTTCATTTTGAATTTCTATCGTTGAAATGCAGGAGTTGGAATATTTCAGTAGTTTTGGTTGTGGTTTACCTTGTCATAGTTACATTTTCTTGATTTTTCAAAGTTCATTTTGAATTTCTTTCGGTGAAATGCAAGAGTTGAAATATTTCAGTAGTGTTTTGACATGGTTTACCTTGTCACAGTTACATTCTCTTGACTTTTCAAAGTTCGTTTTGAATTTCTTTCATTGAAATGCAAGAGTTGGAATATTTCACTAGAGTTTTGTCATGGTTTACCATGTCACAGTTACATTCTCTTGATTTTTCAAAGTTCATTTTGAATTTCTTTCGTTGAAATGCAAGAGTTGGAATATTTCAGTAGTGTTTTGTTGTGGTTTACCTTGTCACAGTTACATTCTTCAAATTTTTCAAAGTTCATTTTGAATTTCTATCATTGAAATGCAAGACTTGGAATATTTCAGTAGTATTTTGTCGTGGTTTACCTTGTCACAGTTACATTCTCTTAATTTTTCAAAATTTCATTTTGAATTTCTTTCGATGAAATGAAAGAGTTGGAATATTTCAATAGTGTTTTGTCATGGTTTACCTTGTCACACTTACATTCTCTTAATTTTTCAAAGTTCATTTTGGATTTCTTTACATGAAATGCAAGAGTTGGAATAGTTCAATAGTGTTTTGTCGTGGTTTACCTAGTCACAGTTACATTCTCTTAATTTTTCAAAGTTCATTTGGATTTCTCTCGTTTAAATGCAAGAGTTGGAATATTTCAGTAGTGTTCTGTTGTGGTTCACCTTATCACAGTTACATTTTCTTGATTTTTCAAAGTTTATTTTGAATTTCTTTCGTTGAAATGCAAGAGCTGGAATATTTCAGTAGTGTTTTGTCATGGCTTACCTTGTCACAGTTACATTCTCTTGATTTTTCAAAGTTCATTTTGAATTTCTTTCATTGAAATGCAAGAGTTGGAATATTTCAGTAGTGTTTTGTCATGGTTTACCTTGTCACAGTTACATTCTCTTGATTTTTCAAAGTTCATTTTGAATTTCTTTTCGTTGAAATGCAAGAGTTGGAATATTTCAGTAGTTTTTTGTTTAGGGTTACCTTGTCACAGTTACATTCTCTTGATTTTTCAAAGTTCATTTTAGATTTCTTTCGTTGAAATGCAAGAGCTGGAATATTTCAGTAGTGTTTTGTCATGGCTTACCTTGTCACAGTTACATTCTCTTGATTTTTCAAAGTTCATTTTGAATTTCTTTCATTGAAATGCAAGAGTTGGAATATTTCAGTAGTGTTTTGTCATGGTTTACCTTGTCACAGTTACATTCTCTTGATTTTTCAAAGTTCATTTTGAATTTCTTTCGTTGAAATGCAAGAGTTGGAATATTTCAGTAGTTTTTTGTTAGGGTTACCTTGTCACAGTTACATTCTCTTGATTTTTCAAAGTTCATTTTGAATTTCTTTCATTGAAATGCAAGAGTTGGAATATTTCAGTAGTGTTTTGTCATGGCTTACCTTGTCACAGTTACATTCTCTTGATTTTCAAAGTTCATTTTGAATTTCTTTCATTGAAATGCAAGAGTTGGAATATTTCAGTAGTGTTTTGTCATGGTTTACCTTGTCACAGTTACATTCTCTTGATTTTTCAAAGTTCATTTTGGATTTCTTTCATTGAAATGCAAGAGTTGGAATATTTCAGTAGTGTTTTGTCATGGTTTACCTTGTCACAGTTACATTCTCTTAATTTTTTAAAGTTCATTTTGAATTTCTTTTCGTTGAAATGCAAGAGTTGGAATTGTCACAGTTACATTCTCTTGATTTTTCAAAGTTCATTTTGAATTTCTATCGTTGAAATGCAGGAGTTGGAATATTTCAGTAGTGTTTTGTTGTGGTTTACCTTGTCACAGTTACATTTTCTTGATTTTTCAAAGTTCATTTTGAATTTCTTTCGGTGAAATGCAAGAGTTGGAATATTTCAGTAGTGTTTTGATATGGTTTACCTTGTCACAGTTACATTCTCTTGATTTTTCAAAGTTCATTTTGAATTTCTTTCATTGAAATGCAAGAGTTGGAATATTTCACTAGTGTTTTGTCATGGTTTACCATGTCACAGTTACATTCTCTTGATTTTTCAAAGTTTATTTTGAATTTCTATCATTGAAATGCAAGAGTTGGAATGTTTCAGTAGTGTTTTGTTGTGGATTACCTTGTCACAGTTACCTTCTTTAATTTTTCAAAGTTCATTTTGAATTTCTATCGTTGAAATGCAAGAGTTGGAATATTTCAGTAGTGTTTTGTCGTGGTTTACCTTGTCAGAGTCACATTCTCCTGATTTTTCAAAGTTTATTTTGAATTTATTTCATTGAAATGCAAGCGTTGGAATATTTCAGTAGTGTTTTGTCGTCGTTTACCTTGTCACAGTTTCATTCTCTTGATTTTTCAAAGTTCATTTTGGATTTCTTTCATTGAAATGCAAGAGTTGGAATATTTCAGTAGTGTTTTATCGTGGTTTACCTTGTCACAGCTACATTCTCTTGATTTTTCAAAGTTCATTTTGGATTTCTTTCGTTGAAATGCAAGAGTTGGAATATTTTAGTAGTGTTTTGTCGTGGTTTACCTTCTCACAGTTACATTCTCTTGATTTTTCAAAGTTCATTTTGAATTTCTTTCATTGAAATGCAAGAGTTGGATTATTTCCGTAGTGTTTTGTCGTGGTTTACCATGTCACAATTATGTTCTCTTGATTTTTCAAAGTTCATTTCGGATTTCTTTCGTTGAAATGCAAGAGTTGGAATATTTCAGTAGTGTTTTGTTGTGGTTTACCTTAACACAGTTTCATTCACTTAATTTTTCAAAGTTCATTTTGAATTTCTATCATTGAAATGCAGGAGTTGGAATATTTCAGTAGTTTTTTGTTGTGGTTTACCTTGTCACAGTTACATTTCTTGATTTTTCAAAGTTCATTTTGAATTTCTTTCGGAGAAATGCAAGAGTTGGAATATTTCAGTAGTGTTTTGTCGTGGTTTACCTAGTCACAGTTACATTCTCTTAATTTTTCAAAGTTCATTTTGGATTTCTTTCGTTGAAATGCAAGAGTTGGAATATTTCAGTAGTGTTCTGTTGTGGTTCACCTTATCACAGTTACATTTTCTTGATTTTTCAAAGTTTATTTTGAATTTCTTTCGTTGAAATGCAAGAGTTGGAATATTTCAGTAGTGTTTTGTTATGGTTTACCTTGTCACAGTTACATTTTTTTGATTTTTCAAAGTTCATTTGGATTTCTTTCATTGAAATGCAAGAGTTGGAATATTTCAGTAGTGTTTTGTCATGGTTTACCTTGTCACAGTTACATTCTCTTGATTTTTCAAAGTTCTTTTTGGATTTCTTTCATTGAAATGCAAGAGTTGGATTGTTTCAGTAGTGTTTTATCGTGGTTTACATTGTCACAGTTACATTCTCTTGATTTTTCAAAGTTCATTTTAGATTTCTTTCGTTGAAATGCAAGAGTTGGAATAATTCAGTAGTGTTTTGTCGTGCTTTACCCTGTCACACTTTCATTCTCTTAATTTTTCAAAGTTCATTTTGAATTCCTTTCATTGAAATGCAAGAGTTGGAATATTTCAGTAGCGTTTTGTCGTGGTTAACCTTCTCATAGTTACATTCTCTTGATTTTTAAAAGTTCGTTTTTAATTTCTTTCATTGAAATGCAAGAGTTGGATTATTTCAGTAGTGTTTTGTCTTGGTTTACCATGTAAGAGTTATATTCTCTTGATTTTTCAAAGTTCATTTCGGATTTCTTTCGTTGAAATGCAAGAGTTGGAATATTTCAGTAGTGTTTTGTTGTGGTTTACCTTATCACAGTTACATTCTCTTAATTTTTCAAAGTTCATTTTGAATTTCTTTCGTTGAAATGCAGGAGTTGGAATATTTCAGTAGTTTTTTGTTGTGGTTTACCTTGTCACAGTTACATTTTCTTGATTTTTCAAAGTTCATTTTGAATTTCTTTCGGTGAAATGCAAGAGTTGAAAGATTTCAGTAGTGTTTTGACATGGTTTACCATGTCACAGTTACATTCTCTTGATTTTTCAAAGTTCGTTTTGAATTTCTTTCATTGAAATGCAAGATTTGGAATATTACACTAGTGTTTTGTCATGGTTTACCATGTCACAGTTACATTCTCTTGATTTTTCAAAGTTCATTTTGAATTTCTTTCGTTGAAATGCAAGAGTTGGAATATTTCAGTAGTGTTTTGTTGTGGTTTACCTTGTCACAGTTACATTCTTCAAATTTTTCAAAGTTCATTTTGAATTTCTATCATTGAAATGCAAGACTTGGAATATTTCAGTAGTATTTTGTCGTGGTTTACCTTGTCACAGTTACATTCTCTTAATTTTTCAAAATTTCATTTTGAATTTCTTTCGATGAAATGAAAGAGTTGGAATATTTCAATAGTGTTTTGTCATGGTTTACCTTGTCACACTTACATTCTCTTAATTTTTCAAAGTTCATTTTGGATTTCTTTCGATGAAATGCAAGAGTTGGAATATTTCAATAGTGTTTTGTCGTGGTTTACCTAGTCACAGTTACATTCTCTTAATTTTTCAAAGTTCATTTTGGATTTCTCTCGTTTAAATGCAAGAGTTGGAATATTTTAGTAGTGTTCTTTTGTGGTTCACCTTATCACAGTTACATTTTCTTGATTTTTCAAAGTTTATTTTGAATTTCTTTCGTTGAAATGCAAGAGCTGGAATATTTCAGTAGTGTTTTGTCATGGCTTACCTTGTCACAGTTACATTCTCTTGATTTTTCAAAGTTCATTTTGAATTTCTTTCATTGAAATGCAAGAGTTGGAATATTTCAGTAGTGTTTTGTCATGGTTTACCTTGTCACAGTTAAATTCTGTTAATTTTTTAAAGTTCATTTTGAATTTCTTTTCGTTGAAATGCAAGAGTTGGAATTGTCACAGTTACATTCTCTTGATTTTTCAAAGTTCATTGTGGATTTCTTTCGTTGAAATATGTTGTGTTGTGCTTTACCTTGACACAGTTACATTTTCTTGATTTTTGTTAGGTTAGGTTAGGTTAGATCAAGTTACATTAGGTTAAGTTAGGTTAGGTTAGGTTAGCCTACGTACGCGCGCGTACGTAGGCTAACCTAACCTAACTTAACCTAACCTCTTGATCAATGATCGTATGATCTTGATCTTGATCTTGATCGTACGCGCGTAACCTAACTGATTCTTGATCAATAAAATGGCTTCTACCACCTGAAAACATGTTTGGACATGTATAAGCGTCTAGACATGGGTAATTTTGCCTATAAAAATAGCTCTAACAAAAATTCACAAGGGTGTATCACAGAAAATTATAGGGCATGTTGTAGAAATACACAGGGGTGTGTGCCGTGACGTAACAGGGCACCACTAGAAATCCAAAGCTATTTTTCCTATTAATGTCCTTCAAATCCTATGCTAATTTTCCTATGGCTGCCGTGACGTCAGAGGGCTCCTCCACTAGAAACAGCCGACAGCATTTTACAGGCACTAGGGGCTAGGAGCTTCACTTATCTGACTTCCGGAAATTCCCTATTAATTTCCCTATGGGCGTCGAAGATAGCCAATACTATTTCCCTATGGCTGCTGTGACGTCAGAGGGCATGTCTTTAAAATCCTGGGAGGGCATGTTCTAGAAACTCAATGCTAATTCCCTATGAGCCTATTTAAAGCGCGAGGGTGTGTCGTGTGACGTAACAGGGCGGGGATCTTACCAGGTGACCAGTAGAAACAGGGTTGCCCTGACGTCAGAGGGCACATTCTTATTATCTGAGGAGGGGATGTCCTTGAACCAATGGAGGCCCCACTACTGTGGTAGGAGAAGTATAGGCATTTGGTTCTGGAACCACTCAAAGTTGTATATTAAAAGAAGGGTTACTACGCTGTTATATTTACTTATTCAAATTGTTTACTTGATAATTCCGCTGTAATATTCTCTCCATACGCAAGATCGTGCATCCAAAAAGGAAGAAAAATATATAAAAACTGTTCTGTAGGAGTATTCAGGTAATTTTTTCCCAAAATTTTTGAAATGAAAAAAAACTTAGTTTTTAATACCATTTATTGTAAATACACAAGAAATAATCCTTTTTGATTTTTCGATTCATTTCTAAGTAATGAGTGGCATTTCTATCTAGGGACAGGTCATATAACTCCCTAAGCCTAAGGGCATATTTTTGTTACTAGCAAAAGTTCCCAAAAGCACGTCAATATGCAAACAGGTCCGCTTAGTTAACCTTTTGTGTCGAAACCACTTGCCTGGAGCTACTCTGTTTAGCGCTACTAAATCTAATTTTATAAAACAAAACAATTAAAGGTTTAGTGCTTTTTAAAAAATGTAAAATTACAAAAAGAACTGAGATTGTTTTTCCCTAGATTGGAGGTGATTAAAAACTTTATAAGAAAAATAAGTCTTGAAGTAAAACTAAGGAGCAGCATTAAAAGTTAAAAAAAACAGAAATTATTCCGTAAAACAAAAAAGATCATGGCAGTGTTGTTTCTAAACTAAATTTTAATCAAAAACAAGCAATGATTAATTTAAAAAAAAAAAACAAAGTTTTTCCAAGGGAAGTAAAAAGCAAAGTTGAAACTTAAAACGCAAAAAAATTATTGCATCACAGGTTATCTAACATACATCAATAAAACTAGTGCAAATAAATCAACTGGTGATATTTCCCTATGTTTGTAGGATTAAGAAGACTAGTGCTCTACTGAAAACACAAAACAATATAAGAGTTTTGGTACGGTAAAAAAAATATTTAAGGGGATTTTTTAACAATATAAAAATGAAACATTTTTAGATTGTTGGTTTATTTATTTATTTTTTCGTTTAATTTGGCATCACTTCTGCACAATGAGCTCAGTTAAATGATTGACTGTCCTTCAATCACTTTCTACTGTTAAAAAGGGGACTAGTCCTTTCAATTTCCAATCAAATGAGTCCTTTTGAAGTTTCTACGACAAAACGTTCTATAAAAGCATTGTATGCCCCCAGGACATACCTTACAACCTTTTCCCTGAAGGATGTGAAGGGGAGGGTTCTTATTCTCAAAGACCTAATTTCCAGAACTTAAAACTACGTTGAACAAAATGAATATATCAAAATTTTGATTGGATGTGTCTGGAAAAGGGTGGGTGTAAGAGGGGGGTTAGTTGCTCTTCAATCACTTTCAACTATTAAAAAGGGTTTTACCCGTTTTAATTTCAAATCGAAGGAGCCCTTTTTACTATAAAAAATCTTTCTATAAAAACCTCAAATGCCCCCAGGGCATAACTTACAACCCATGCCCTGAGGGGTGTTGGGGGAGTGTCATCCGCAAAGACATAATTTCCAGTTTTCAACTACGTAGAAAAAAAATACCATCTCAAAATTTTGATTGTATGTGTTGGGCAAATGGTGGGCGTGAGAGGGGGATTAGTTGCCCTCCAATTACTTTTGACTATTGAAAAGGGCACTAGCCATTTCAATTTTCAATCGAATAAGCCCTTTTTGAAGTTCCTACGACAACGCTTTCTATAAAAATCTTGGAATATTTCAGTAGTGTTTTGTTGTGGTTTACCTTGTCACAGTTACATTCTCTTAATTTTTCAAAGTTCATTTTGGATTTCTTTCATTGAAATGCAAGAGTTGGAATATTTCAGTAGTGTTTGGTCATGGTTTACCTTGTCACAGTTACATTCTCTTAATTTTTCAAAGTTCATTTTGAATTTCTTTTCGTTGAAATGCAAGATTTGGAATTGTCATAGTTACATTCTCTTGATTTTTCAAAGTTCATTGTGGATTTCTTTCGTTGAAATATGTTTTGTTGTGCTTTACCTTGACACAGTTACATTTTCTTGATTTTTGTTAGGTTAGGTTAAGCTAGATCAAGTTAGGTTAGGTTAAGTTAGGTTAGGTTAGCCTACGTACGCGCGCGTACGTAGGCTAACCTAACCTAACCTAACTTAACCTAATCTAACTTGATCTAACCTAACCTAACCTAACAAAAATCAAGAAAATATAACTGTGTCAAGGTAAAGCACAACAAAACATATTTCAACGAAAGAAATCCACAATGAACTTTGAAAAATCAAGAGAATGTAACTGTGACAATTCCAACTCTTGCATTTCAACGAAAAGAAATTCAAAGTGAACTTTAAAAATTAAGAGAATGTAACTGTGACAAGGTAAACCATGACAAAACACTACTGAAATATTCCAACTCTTGCATTTCAATGAAAGAAATCCAAAATGAACTTTGAAAAATTAAGAGAATGTAACTGTGACAAGGTAACCCTAAACAAAAAACTACTGAAATATTCCAACTCTTGCATTTCAACGAAAAGAAATTCAAAATGAACTTTGAAAAATCAAGAGAATGTAACTGTGACAAGGTAAACCATGACAAAACACTACTGAAATATTCCAACTCTTGCATTTCAATGAAAGAAATTCAAAATGAACTTTGAAATATCAAGAGAATGTAACTGTGACAAGGTAAGCCATGACAAAACACTACTGAAATATTCCAGCTCTTGCATTTCAACGAAAGAAATTCAAAATAAACTTTGAAAAATCAAGAAAATGTAACTGTGATAAGGTGAACCACAACAGAACACTACTAAAATATTCCAACTCTTGCATTTAAACGAGAGAAATCCAAAATGAAGTTTGAAAAATTAAGAGAATGTAACTGTGACTAGGTAAACCACGACAAAACACTATTGAAATATTCCAACTCTTGCATTTCATGTAAAGAAATCCAAAATGAACTTTGAAAAATTAAGAGAATGTAAGTGTGACAAGGTAAACCATGACAAAACACTATTGAAATATTCCAACTCTTTCATTTCATCGAAAGAAATTCAAAATGAAATTTTGAAAAATTAAGAGAATGTAACTGTGACAAGGTAAACCACGACAAAATACTACTGAAATATTCCAACTCCTGCATTTCAACGATAGAAATTCAAAATGAACTTTGAAAAATTTGAAGAATGTAACTGTGACAAGGTAAACCACAACAAAACACTACTGAAATATTCCAACTCTTGCATTTCAACGAAAGAAATTCAAAATGAACTTTGAAAAATCAAGAGAATGTAACTGTGACAAGGTAAACCATGACAAAACACTACTGAAATATTCCAACTCTTGCATTTCAATGAAAGAAATTCAAAACGAACTTTGAAAAATCAAGAGAATGTAACTGTGACATGGTAAACCATGTCAAAACACTACTGAAATCTTTCAACTCTTGCATTTCACCGAAAGAAATTCAAAATGAACTTTGAAAAATCAAGAAAATGTAACTGTGACAAGGTAAACCACAACAAAAAACTACTGAAATATTCCAACTCCTGCATTTCAACGATAGAAATTCAAAATGAACTTTGAAAAATTAAGAGAATGTAACTGTGTTAAGGTAAACCACAAGAAAACACTACTGAAATATTCCAACTCTTGCATTTCAACGAAAGAAATCCGAAATGAACTTTGAAAAATCAAGAGAATATAACTCTTACATGGTAAACCAAGACAAAACACTACTGAAATAATCCAACTCTTGCATTTCAATGAAAGAAATTAAAAACGAACTTTTAAAAATCAAGAGAATGTAACTATGAGAAGGTTAACCACGACAAAACACTACTGAAATATTCCAACTCTTGCATTTCAATGAAAGGAATTCAAAATGAACTTTGAAAAATTAAGAGAATGAAAGTGTGACAGGGTAAAGCACGACAAAACACTACTGAATTATTCCAACTCTTGCATTTCAACGAAAGAAATCCAAAATGAACTTTGAAAAATCAAGAGAATGTAACTGTGACAATGTAAACCACGATAAAACACTACTGAAACAATCCAACTCTTGCATTTCAATGAAAGAAATCCAAAAAGAACTTTGAAAAATCAAGAGAATGTAACTGTGACAAGGTAAACCATGACAAAACACTACTGAAATATTCCAACTCTTGCATTTCAATGAAAGAAATCCAAAATGAACTTTGAAAAATCAAGAGAATGTAACTGTGACAAGGTAAGCCATGACAAAACACAACTGAAATATTCCAACTTTTGCATTTCAACGAAAGAAATTCAAAATAAACTTTGAAAAATCAAGAAAATGTAACTGTGATAAGGTGAAGCACAACAGAACACTACTGAAATATTCCAACTCTTGCATTTCAACGAAAGAAATCCAAAATGAACTTTGAAAAATTAAGAGAATGTAACTGTGACTAGGTAAACCACGACAAAACACTATTGAAATATTCCAACTCTTGCATTTCATGTAATGAAATCCAAAATGAACTTTGAAAAATTAAGAGAATGTAAGTGTGACAAGGTAAACCATGATAAAACACTATTGAAATATTCCAACTCTTTCATTTAATCGAAAGAAATTCAAAATGAAATTTTGAAAAATTAAGAGAATGGCATTAAGAAAGTAACTTGTTCTGAAATGCCTTTTGAAAAGTATTTCTTGGTGTTGAGGTATCCAAAAAGCTGTAAAGTAAAGTTGTGGATGAAAAGGAAGGATACTTCAAGTTGGAAAATGGGTTTAGGAGGGACATTAAGAAAGGAACTTGCTCTGAAAATGGCTTTATGAGGGACATTAAGAAAGGAACTTGCTCTGAAATGCCTTTTGAAAAGTATTTCTTGGTGTTGAGGTATCCAAGTGAAAAGGATGGATGCTTCAACTTGTAAAATGGGTTTAGGTGGGGCATTAAGAAAGTAACTTGTTCTGAAATGTCTTTTGAAAAGTATTTCTTGGTGTTGAGGTATCCAAAAAACTGTAAAGTAAAGTTGTGGGTGAAAACGATGGGTACTTCAAGTTGGAAAATGGGTTTAGAAGGGACATTAAGAAAAGTAGTTGCTCTGAAATGTCTTTTGAAAAGTATTTCTTGGTGTTGAGGTATCCAAAAGCTGTAAAGTAAAGTTGTGGGTGAAAAGGATGGGTACTTCAAGTTGGAAATTGGGTTTAGATTGGACATTAAGAAAAGATGTTGCTCTGAAATTCCTTTTGAAAGGTATTTCTTTGGTGTTGGGGTATCCAAAAAGCTGTGAAGTAAAGTTGTGGGTGAAAAGGAAGGATACTTCAAGTTGGAAAATGGGCTTAGAAGGGACATTAAGAAAGGAACTTGCTCTGAAAAGGGACATTAAGAAAGGAACTTGCTCTGAAATGCCTTTTGAAAGGTATTTCTTGGTGTTGAAGTATCCAAAAAGCTGTAAAGTAAAGTTGTGGGTGAAAAGGAAGGACACTTCAAGTTTGAAAATGGACTTATAAGGGACATTAAGAAAGGAACTTGCTCTGAAATGTCTTTTGAAAAGTATTTCTTGGTGTTGAGGTATCCAAAAAACTGTAAAGTAAAGTTGTGGGTGAAAACAGTGGATGCTTCAAGTTGGAAAATGGGTTTAGAAGGGACATTAAGAAAAGAAATTGCTCTGAAATGCTTTTTGAAAGGTATTTCTTGGTGTTGAGGTATCCAAAAAGCAGTAAAGTAAAGTTGTGGGTGAAAAGGATGGATGCTTCAAGTTGGAAAATGAGTTTAGGAGGGAAATTAAGTAAAGAACTTGCTCTGACATGTCTTTTGAAAAGTATTTCTTGGTGTTGAGGTATCCAAAAAGCTGTAAAGTAAAGTTGTGGGTGAAAAGGATGGGTACTTCAACTTGTAAAATGGGTTTAGGAAGGCCATTAAGAAAAGAACTGGTTCTGAAATGTCTTTGAAAAGTATTGCTTGGTGTTGGAGCATTCAAAAAAGCAGTATAGTAAAGTTGTGAGTGAAAAGGATGGCTACTTCAAAAGCCCTTTGAAAAGTATTGCTTGGTGTTGGAGCATTCAAAAAGCTGTAAAGTAAAGTTGTGGGTGAAAAGGATGGGTACTTCAACTTGTAAAATGGGTTTAGGAAGGCCATTAAGAAAAGAACTGGTTCTGAAATGCCTTTGAAAAGTATTGCTAGGTGTTGGAGCATTCAAAAAAGCAGTATAGTAAAGTTGTGGGTGAAAAGGATGGCTACTGCAACTTGTAAAATGGGTTTAGGATGGACATTAAAAAAAGAACTGGTTCTGAAATGCCCTTTGAAAAGAACATAACATAACATAACATAACAAAACATAACATAACTTAGCATAGCATAACATAACATAACATAACATAATATAATATAACATAACCTAACATAACATAACATAACATAACATAACATAACCTCACATTTGAAATTACTAGGAAACCGGGGGACCTTTGAGGACCGGGGCTTCCTTCGGGGTTGGGGTGGGGTATGAGGGTCCTTTTGGGGTTGGGGTAGAGGACCTCACGACACTGTTCAAATGGAACTTGTTTATTATAACGACCACAGAGTTTCACCCTCAAATTCTCTTCTAAAACCTTTTCTAAAATCATCTTTTAAAATGTCTCTAACTGTTTCGCCAAAATAATTCCCTAAAATGTCTAAAACGGTTTCGCCCAAATAACCCCTAAACGTAATTTCTGCGGGTTCGTTTTGTTTTTGACATCCATGCGCTGTCACATTTCAAATTACTAAGAAACCCTTTCATGAATCAATAATTCCCCTTAGAAACAACAAATTAATTCCCCTTTCTTGACAAATCAATCAATCATGACATAATCTGTCAGACATTAAAACTTTGCCTGGAAACAATAATTGACCTTTGGAAATTTAGGTCGTTGACCCACTTCGATTATGCAATCATTCTCCCTGGGGATTCCAAGCCCATATTTGGTGTGCTGACAGATTTAGACTAAATTGTAGATGGCAGCAGGGGTGAGGGATGGGAGTAGCACCCCCCTTTCTACTATAGTAACCATAAATGAGTTCGATATTTTTTTTGCTTTCATAAAGGAATAAGGAGGAGTGTAATAAAACTGAGAAATTGGTAATATGGTAATTTTAGGATGTCCAAAGACATTAGAGAGAATTTCTATGCCAGTGTCTTCAAACTTGATCGGATGAGGGTTTCTTTGGACTTACCTAAGAGGGAATACCAATTATTTTAAATAGAATTTCATCAATAATTGACTTACCTTTGGACATTCAACTGATGAATAGAAATTGTTTGATGTTTTCAAATTAATAACTGAAAAAGTTAGCCTATCTATTTTTAAAATATAGCTTTGTTTTAAAATATTCCTAGTTATCTAGTTTATCTCATAAAGTCTCCTGTGAATTATCTTTTCATAGATTTTAGAAAAAATGGGCAATAACGAAATTGGTCGCTAATTCGATAGTTCTTGTCTGTTGCCTCCTTTATGCAGCGGTATTACCTTTGCCAGTTTTAGACCACTAGGGAATTCACCGGTCTGGAGTGATAGATTTATCAAATGGAGTAGACAAGGTAATATATAAACTAGAATAGCATTTACAGCCCTAAGATTAAGTCCATCTATTCCGGCCGAGTTGGACTTCAGTCCTTTCACTGTGCTCTCGATCTCCTATGCTGTGCACCTCTCGAACTAAAAACTGCACCCTTCGCCTCAATTATCAATAAAGTACTTTTCCAGATGTCTTCGTGACTTTTTCGCTACTTCTTCCTTAATACTTGCGCCAATATTCGTGAAATATTTTCCAAATTCATCTGCCATTTCCTGTTTATCAGTCATTTCACTTCCATTCACCAACATACTCTTAACTCCATGATTATCATTAGCTTTCCTTTTAAAACCTCATCTATTAGTCGCCAGGTCCCTTTTAAGTCACCATTTTTACCATCAAAAGCAGAAGCATAATATGATTTTTCTCACTGCGACACTTATGGTTAACTTTGTTTCTCCCTCACTTAAATTCTTCAAATAAACTCAAAATTTCCGGGCTCTGTAAATGTTTTTCAAAAAGCTGGTTTCGCATTACCATCATTTCAAGCAATTCTGTGGTCATCGATGGCTTTCATGGCTCATTTTTATTTTTTTTCTCATTTTCTTCAGGGGACAAGACGCCTCATATATCGGTAAGAGAATATTCATAAGCCTGTCGAACACTGTGGTTGCATTTTGCTATTTGCTAACTTTATCCCATGCTATAGTGCTAACTTGATCTTTCCGCTTTCTCAAGTTATTATCTCTCATATCTCTATAATCTCTCTTACTTAGGTTTTTAGCCAATGGTTTAATACTTTTTATCATACAAACAATCGGGAGGTGGTCAGATGCAGGTTGAAGGAGAACATCACAGAATGCTTGCCTCAATAGATTTGAAGAAAGAAATATATTATCAATTAATGTTGCCGACTGAGCAGTGATACGGGAAAGAATCAGATTCACTGGGTAAAAATCATAAGATAACGCAAACTTTTAAAATTCTTAATTAAAACCATTTAAATTCAATAAATCAAAGTTAAAATTACCAAAAATAAAGCACTCCGATCGACTAGACTGGACCCTACTTAAAAACTGATCAAACTTCTGAAAACATTCCTCCGGAGCACCAGGAGGTCCATAAACCAGGCTGACAATTAACTTTTTACTTTTTTCTATTTCAATCTCAATAGAAAAAAAAATCAATCTTACCTTCATTCCATAAAGGAAGGTCCTTCCTTTATTTATATATGGGAAAATATAGAATATAATAAATACGGAATTTAGCATCAAATGATTATTATACATGAAACTTTATTGTACCAAAAGTCTTTCAAAGGAGCATAGAGAAAATATAGAGTATAACAAATACAGATTTTAGCATCAAATAATTACTATACATGAAACTTGATTGTACCAAAAGTCTGTCAAAGGAGCATAGAGAAAATATAGAATATAATAAACACAGATTTTAGCATCAAATAATTACTATACATGAAACTTGATTGTACCAAAAGTCTGTCAAAGGAGCATAGAGAAAATATGGAGTATAAAAAATACAGATTTTAGCATCAAATGATTACTATACATGAAACCTGATTGTACCAAAAAGTCTATCTTTAAAGAAGTAAAGAGAAAATATAGAGTATAACAAATACAGATTTTAGCATCAAATGATTACTATACATGAAACTTTATTTTACCAAAAGTCTGTCAAAGGAGCATAGAGAAAATATAGAATATAATAAATACAGATTTTAGCATCAAATTATTACTATACATGAAACTTTATTGTACCAAAAGTCTGTCAAAGGAGCATAGAGAAAATATGGAGTATAATAAATACAGATTTTAGCATCAAATTATTACTATACATGAAACTTTATTGTACCAAAAGTCTGTCAAAGGAGCATAGAGAAAATATGGAGTATAATAAATACTGATTTTAGCATCAAATGATTACTATACATGAAACCTGATTGTACCAAAAAGTCTATCTTTAAAGAAGTATAGAGAAAATATAGAGTATAACAAATACAGATTTTAGCATCAAATGATTTATAATTTTTTTTAATTTCATAACTTTAATAAATCAAATAATATTAACATTTTGATAACTAATTATCAGTAAATGTATATTAAACTGAGAATTAATATTCATTTGTAGTTTTTTTTTTACTATAGAAAAAAACTATAAGACATTTTTATTATAAAAATGTCATGCCTTCCTATCACTTTCGACAATTAAAAAGGGCACATTCTGTTTCCAATCGAATGACCGCTTTTTGAGTTTTTACGACAAAACTTTCTATAAACACCTGATATGCCCCCAAACCATAACTTACAACCCTTTCCCTGAGGGCTGTGAGAGGGTTGTCATCCTCAAAGGCCGAATTTTACAGAACTTTCAACTACGTTAAACGAAACGGCTATCGCAAAATTTTGATTGGATGTGTTTGGGGAAATGGTGGGTGTGAGAGGGGGGTTAGTTGTCCTTGAATCACTTTCTACTATTAAAAAGGGGACTAGCCCTTTCAATTTCCAATCAAATGAGTCCTTTTGAAGTTTCTACGACAAAACGTTCTATAAAAGCCTTGTATGCCCCCAGGACATAACTTACAACCTTTTCCCTGAAGGATGTGAGGGGAGGGGTCTTATTCTCAAACACCTAATTTCCAGAACTTAAAACTACGTTGAACAAAATGAATATCTCAAAATTTTGATTGGATGTGTCTGGAAAAGGGTGGGTGTAAGAGGGCGGTTAGTTGCTCTTCAATCACTTTCAACTATTAAAGGGTTTTACCCGTTTTAATTTCAAATCGAAGGAGCCCTTTTTACTATAAAAAATCTTTCTATAAAAACCTCATATGCCCCCAGGGCATAACTTACAACCCTTGTCCTGAGGGGTGTTGGGGAGTGTCATCCGCAAAGACATAATTTCCAGTTTTCAACTACGTAGAAAAAAAATACCATCTCAAAATTTTGATTGTATGTGTTTGGGCAAATGGTGGGCGTGAGAGGGGGATTAGTTGCCCTCCAATTACTTTTGACTATTGAAAAGGGCACTAGCCATTTCAATTTTCAATCGAATAAGCCCTTTTTGAAGTTCCTACGACAACGCTTTCTATAAAAACCTTATATGTTCCAAGGGCATAACTTACAACCCTTGCCGTTACAACCCTGAGGGCCGTAGGAGGGGGTGCCATCCTTAGAGACCTAATTTCCAAAACCTTCAACTACGTTGAATGAAATGGATATCTAAAAATTTTGATTGGATGTGTTTGGGGAAAAGCTGGGCGTGAGAGGGTTGTTAGTTGTCCTCCAATCATTTTCGACTATTAAAAAGGTACTAGCCCTTTGAAATTCCAATCGAATGCACCCTTTTTTCAAGTTTCTATGACAAAGCTGTCAATAAAAACCTTATATGCCCCTAGAGCATAACTTATAACCCTTGCCCTGAGGGATCTGAGGGGAGTGGTTTTCATCCTCAAAGACCCAATTTTCAGAACTTACAACTACGTTGAACAAAATAGCTATCTCAAAAATTTTGACTGGATGTATTTGGATAAATAGTGGGCGTAAGAGGGGAGTTAGTTGCCCTCCAATCACTTTCGACTATTAAAAATGGCAAAAGGTCTTTGAATATTCAATCGAATGAGCCCTTTTTCAAGTTTCTACGACAAAGCTTTCAATGAAAACCTTATATGAACCTAGGGCAAAACTTATAAGCCAGGCCTTGAAGACTGTGGGGGAGTGTCCTGCTCAAAAATATAATTTCCAGAACTTTCAACCACGTTTTACAAAATAACTATCTCAAAATTTTGATTGGATACGTTTGGTATATGGTGGGCGTGGAAGGGGTGTTAGTTGCCTTCCATTCACTTTCAACTATTAAAAAGGGCACTAGCTATTTCAATTTTCAATCGAATGAGCCCTTTTTGAAGTTTCTACGACAACACTCTTTAAAAACCTTATCTCCACCCAGGGCATAACTTAAAACTCTTACCCTGAGGAATATGGGGGAGGGGGTTGTCATCCTCAAAGACCTATTTTCTAGAACTTCAACTACGTTGAACAAAATGACTATCTCAAAATTTTGATTGGATGTGTTTGGGGAAAAGCTGGGCGTAAGAAGGGGGTTAGTTGCCCTTCAATCACTTTGGACTATTAAAAAGGGCACTAGCCCTTTGAATTTCCAATCGAATAAGCCTTTTTTAAGTTTCTACGACAACGCTTTCTACAAAAACCTTATACGCCCCCAGGGCAAAATTTACAACCCTTGCCCTGAGGGATGTGGGGGAATGTCCTCCTCATAATATAATTTCTATCAACTACTTAGAACAAAATGACTATCACAAAATTTTTAATAGATGTTTTTCGGGAAATGGTTTGCGTGGAAGGGGTTTTAGTTGCCTTCCAATCACTTCACACTATTAAAAAGGGCACTAGCTGTTCCAATTTCCAATCGAATGAGCCCTTTTTCATGTTTCTACGACAACTCCTTCGATAGGGAGTGCCCTGGTATGGAAAAAAAAATATTGTGCCAACATCGTTCTTTACTTAGGCAGCACCATTTTGCTGCTTATGATAGTGTAGTCTCATTTTTATTAAATCTCTTTGTAAAGTCAATAATACTACTCTGGTTCATATTGTAAAATTCACGTGTTTCAATTTGCTTATTTGAAGCAATATCATACACAAAATTCTCATATGAAGAAGCACTTTCTGTAACAGCCAAATACAAGTCTATAGGTTAATAATCAAAGTAGCCTGTATCTTCACAGCAATTTCATAAAAACCAGACTCTTTACTTCCCCCACATTCCCCCACATCCCTCAGGGCGAGGGTTGTAAATTTTGCCCTGGGGGCGTATAAGGTTTTTGTAGAAAGCGTTGTCGTAGAAACTTAAAAAAGGCTTATTCGATTGGAAATTCAAAGGGCTAGTGCCCTTTTTAATAGTCCAAAGTGATTGAAGGGCAACTAACCCCCCTCTTACGCCCAGCTTTTCCCCAAACACATACAATCAAAATTTTGAGATGGGAGGGCAGGGAGGGCAGTTGAGGGCTTGGGGGACATTTGGGGACCGGTGGAGGGCCTTTGGGATCAAGTTGGTCCTTTGGGAGCTCGATGGGCCTTTGGGGGGCCCGGGGATGGCCTTTGGGGGTCTGGGTGTGCCTTTGGGGGCTCCGGTGGCCCTTTGAGAGCTTGGGGGCCTTTGGGGACCGGGGGGCTTCCTTCGGGGCACAGGGAGGGCAGTTGAGGGCCTGGGGGACATTTGGGGACCGGTGGAGGGCCTTTGGGATCCCGTTGGTCCTTCGGGAGCTCGATGTGCCTTTGGGGGACCCGGGGATGGCCTTTGGGGGTCTGGGTGGGCCTTTGGGGGCTCCGGTGGCCCTTTGAGAGCTTGGGGGGCCTTTGAGGACCGGGGGCTTCCTTCGGGGTTGGGGTGGGGTATGAGAAGCCTTTGGGGTTGGGGTAGAGCAATCGGGGCCCTTTGGGTTGGGGTAGAGTAATCGGGGCCCTTTGGAAGCCCTGGGAGCCCGGGGAGGGCCTTTGGGGACCGGGGGAGGGCCTTTGAGGACCGGGGGAGGGCTTTTGGGGTTCTGGTGGACCTTTGGGGACCGGGGAGGGCTTTTGGGGGTCTGGTGGACCTTTGGGGACCGGGGAGGACCTTTGGGGCTCGGGTATGGCCTTTTTAGGGTCTGGGGCCCTTTCGGTGTCTGGGGACCTTTGGGGACTGGGTGAGGGTCTTTGAGGGTCCGGGGGGGGGGTCCTTTGGAAGCCCAGAGAACCTTTGAGGACCGCTGGCTTCCTTCGGGGTTGTGGTAGGGGGATCGGAACCTTTGGGGTTGGGGTAGAGGACCTCACAACACTGTCCAATTGAAACTTGTGTATTATAACGACCACACTCAAATTCTCTTCCAAAATCTCTTCTAAAATCATATTTTATAATGTCTCTAGCTGTTTCGCCGAAATAATTCCATAAAATAGCTAAAACGGTTTCGCCAAAATTATCCCTAAACGGAATTTCAGCATGTTCCATTTGTTTGGCATCCCTGCGCTGGCTTATTTCAAATTATTTGGAAACCTTTTCGCACGCTAAGATCAAAACGTCTGCTCGGAAACGATTCTCTTGTTAGAAACAACAAATTAATTTCCCTTTCGTGAATCAATTCTCTTTAGAACAACAAATTAATTCCCCTTTCGTGTCAATCAATCAATCATGACATCATGTGTGATCTAACTGTTTCTCCTAGACAATTCTCTTTGGAAATGCAAAGACATTAATTAACTTGACGTCATCTGTCAGACATTAATTAACTGTTTCCCGGGAACTCGTAACATTTGGCTTGGAAACAACAATAACAAATACTGTTTCCCGGAAACTCGTAACATCTGGCTTGAACAACAACAAGAAGGAAGTGTCAAAGTTCCTGTTTTTCCATTCTCACTGACAAAATCCATAAAACCATCAAATAATCAACACACATAACCATCCATGAAAACAGACATAAATGTGACAAAGTTCCTGTTTTTTCATTCTCACTGACAAAGTCCATAAACCACGTGGTTCTATGCCCATATAAGGTGTTCTCGTGGGACTCAATAAGGCATCTCTACTAATGACTGATAAACAGGAAATGGCAGATGAATTTGGAAAATATTTCACGAATATTGGCGCAAGTATTAAGGAAGAAGTAGCGAAAAAGTCCAGAAGACATCTGGAAAAGTACTTTATTGATAATTGAGGCGAAGGGTGCAGTTTTTAGTTCGAGAGGTGCACAGCATAGGAGATCGAGAGCACAGTGAAAGGACTGAAGTCCAACTCGGCCGGAATAGATGGACTTAATCTTAGGGCTGTAAATGCTATTCTAGTTTATATATTACCTTGTCTACTCCATTTGATAAATCTATCACTCCAGACCGGTGAATTCCCTAGTGGTCTAAAACTGGCAAAGGTAATACCGCTGCATAAAGGAGGCAACAGACAAGAACTATCGAATTAGCGACCAATTTCGTTATTGCCCATTTTTTCTAAAATCTATGAAAAGATAATTCACAGGAGACTTTATGAGATAAACTAGATAACTAGGAATATTTTAAAACAAAGCTATATTTTAAAAATAGATAGGCTAACTTTTTCAGTTATTAATTTGAAAACATCAAACAATTTCTATTCATCAGTTGAATATCCAAAGGTAAGTCAATTATTGATGAAATTCTATTTAAAATAATTGGTATTCCCTCTTAGGTAAGTCCAAAGAAACCCTCATCCGATCAAGTTTGAAGACACTGGCATAGAAATTCTCTCTAATGTCTTTGGACATCCTAAAATTACCATATTACCAATTTCTCAGTTTTATTACACTCCTCCTTATTCCTTTATGAAAGCAAAAAAAATATCGAACTCATTTATGGTTACTATAGTAGAAAGGGGGGTGCTACTCCCATCC
This sequence comes from Artemia sinica, assembly GCA_027921565.1. NCBI lineage: Eukaryota > Metazoa > Arthropoda > Branchiopoda > Anostraca > Artemiidae > Artemia > Artemia sinica. The sequence goes on from CM051271.1 coordinate 50,334,341, forward strand.
CTCACCCCTGCTGCCATCTACAATTTAGTCTAAATCTGTCAGCACACCAAATATGGGCTTGGAATCCCCAGAGAGAATGATTGCATAATCGAAGTGGGTCAACGACCTAAATTTCCAAAGGTCAATTATTGTTTCCAGGCAAAGTTTTAATGTCTGACAGATTATGTCATGATTGATTGATTTGTCAAGAAAGGGGAATTAATTTGTTGTTTCTAAGGGGAATTATTGATTCATGAAAGGGTTTCTTAGTAATTTGAAATGTGACAGCGCATGGATGTCAAAAACAAAACGAACCCGCAGAAATTACGTTTAGGGATTATTTGGGCGAAACCGTTTTAGACATTTTAGGGAATTATTTTGGCGAAACAGTTAGAGACATTTTAAAAGATGATTTTAGAAAAGGTTTTAGAAGAGAATTTGAGGGTGAAACTCTGTGGTCGTTATAATAAACAAGTTCCATTTGAACAGTGTCGTGAGGTCCTCTACCCCAACCCCAAAAGGACCCTCATACCCCACCCCAACCCCGAAGGAAGCCCCCGGTCCTCAAAGGTCCCCCGGTTTCCTAGTAATTTCAAATGTGAGGTTATGTTATGTTATGTTATGTTATGTTATGTTAGGTTATGTTATATTATATTATGTTATGTTATGTTATGTTATGTTATGCTATGCTATGTTATGTTATGTTATGTTATGTTATGTTATGTTATGTTCTTTTCAAAGGGCATTTCAGAACCAGTTCTTTTTTTAATGTCCATCCTAAACCCATTTTACAAGTTGAAGTAGCCATCCTTTTCACCCACAACTTTACTATACTGCTTTTTTGAATGCTCCAACACCAAGCAATACTTTTCAAAGGGCATTTCAGAACCAGTTCTTTTCATAATGTCCATCCTAAACCCATTTTACAAGTTGAAGTACCCATCCTTTACACCCACAACTTTACTTTACAGCTTTTTGAATGCTCCAACACCAAGCAATACTTTTCAAAGGGCTTTTGAAGTAGCCATCCTTTTCACTCACAACTTTACTATACTGCTTTTTTGAATGCTCCAACACCAAGCAATACTTTTCAAAGACATTTCAGAACCAGTTCTTTTCTTAATGGCCTTCCTAAACCCATTTTACAAGTTGAAGTACTCATCCTTTTCACCCACAACTTTACTTTACAGCTTTTTGGATACCTCAACACCAAGAAATACTTTTCAAAAGACATTTCAGAGCAAGTTCTTTACGTAATGTCCCTCCTAAACCCATTTTCCAACTTGAAGCATCCATCCTTTTCACCCACAACTTTACTTTACAGCTTTTTGGATACCTCAACACCAAGAAATACCTTTCAAAAAGCATTTCAGAGCAATTTCTTTTCTTAATGTCCCTTCTAAACCCATTTTCCAACTTGAAGCATCCACTGTTTTCACCCACAACTTTACTTTACAGTTTTTTGGATACCTCAACACCAAGAAATACTTTTCAAAAGGCATTTCAGAGCAAGTTCCTTTCTCAATGTCACTCCTAAACCCATTTTACAAGTTGAAGCATCCTTTCTTTTCACCCACAACTTTACCTTACAGCTTTTTGGATACCTCAACACCGAGAAATACTTTTCAAAAGACATTTCAGAGGAAGTTCCTTTCTTAATGTCCCTCCTAAACCCATTTTAAAAGTTGAAGCATCCTTCTTTTTCACCCACAACTTTACTTTACAGCTTTTTGGATACCTCAACACCAAGAAATACTTTTCAAAAGACATTTCAGAGCAAGTTCCTTTCTTAATGTCCCTCCTAAACCCATTTTACAAGTTGAAGCATCCATTCTTTTCACCCAAAACTTTACTTTACAGCTTTTTGGATACCTCAACACCAAGAAATACTTTTCAAAAGACATTTCAGAGCAATTTCCTTTCTTAATGTCCCTCCTAAACCCATTTTTCAAGTTGAAGCATCCTTCTTTTTCACCCACAACTTTACTTTACAGCTTTTTGGATACCTCAACACCAAGAAATACTTTTCAAAAGACATTTCAGAGCAATTTCCTTTCTCAATGTCCCTCCTAAACCCATTTTTCAAGTTGAAGCATCCTTCTTTTTCACCCACAACTTTACTTTACAGCTTTTTGGATACCTCAACACCAAGCAAGACTTTTCAAAAGACATTTCAGAGCAAGTTCCTTTCTTAATGTCCCTCCTAAACCCATTTTACAAGTTGAAGCAACCTTACTTTTCACTCAAAACTTTACTTTACGACTTTTTGCACACCCCAAGATCAAGCAATACTTTTCAAAAGACATTTCAGAGCAAGTTCCTTTCTTAATGTCCCTCCTAAACCGATTTTACAAGTTGAAGCATCCTTCCTTTTCACCCAAAACTTTACTTTACAGCTTTTTGAATACCTCAACACCAAGAAATACTTTTCAAAAGACATTTCAGAGCAAGTTCCTTTCTTAATGTCCCTCCTAAACCCATTTTACAAGTTGAAGCATCCTTCCATTTCACCCACAACTTTACTTTACAGCTTTTTTGATACCTCAACACCAAGAAATACTTTTCAAAAGACATTTCAGAGCAAGTTCTTTTCTTAATGTCCCTCCTAAACCCATTTTACAAATTGAAGCATCCTTCCTTTTCACCCACAACTTTACTTTACAGCTTTTTAGATACCTCAACACCAAGAAATACTTTTCAAAAGACATTTCAGAGCAAGTTCCTTTCTTAATGTCCCTCCTAAACCCATTTTACAAGTTGAAGCATCCTTCCATTTCACCCACAACTTTACTTTACAGCTTTTTGGATATCTCAACACCAAGAAATACTTTTCAAAAGACATTTCAGAGCAAGGTCCTTTCTTAATGTCCCTCCTAAACCCATTTTACAAGTTGAAGCATCCTTCCTTTTCACCCACAACTTTACTTTACAGCTTTTTGGATACCTCAACACCAAGAAATACTTTTCAAAAGACATTTTAGAGCAAGTTCCTTTCTTAATGTCCCTCCTAAACCTATTTTACAAGTTGAAGCATCCTTCCTTTTCACCCACAACTTTACTTTATAGCTTTTTGGATACCTCAACACCAAGAAATACTTTTCAAAAGACATTTCAGAGCAAGTTCCTTTCTCAATGTCCCTCCTAAACCCATTTTACAAGTTGAAGCATCTTTCCTTTTCACCCACAACTTTACTTTACAGCTTTTTGGATACCTCAACACAAAGAAATACTTTTCAAAAGACATTTCAGAGCAAGTTCCTTTCTTAATGTCCCTTCTAAACCTATTTTCCAAGTTGGAGTTCCCATCCTTCTCACCCACAACTTTACTTTACAGCTTCTAGGATACCTCAACACCAAGAAATACTTTTCAAAAAACATTTCAGAGCAAGTTCCTTTCTTAATGTCCCTTCTAAACCCATTTTCCAACTTGAAGTACATCGTTTTCACCCACAACTTTACTTTACAGCTTTTTGGATACCTCAACACCAAGAAATACCTTTCAAAAGTCATTTCAGAGCAAGTTCCTTTCTTAATATCCCTCCTAAAACCATTTTACAAGTTGAAGTACCTTCCTTTTCACCCACAACTTTACTTTACAGCTTTTTGGATACCTCAACACCCAAGAAATACTTTTCAAAAGACATTTCAGACCAAGTTCCTTTCTTAATGTCCCTTCTAAACCCATTTTCCAACTTGAAGTACCATCCTTTTCACCCACAACTTTATTTTACATCTTTTTGGATACCTCAACACCAAGAACTACTTTTTAAACGGCATTTCAGAGCAACTTCTTTTCTTTATGTCCCTTCTAAACCCATTTTCCAACTTGAAGCATCCTTCCTTTTCATCCACAACTTTACTTTACAGCTTTTTGGATACCTCAACACCAAGAAATACTTTTCAAAAGGCATTTCAGAGCAAGTTCCTTTCTTAATGTCCCTCCTAAACCCATTTTACAAGTTGAAGCATCCTTCCTTTTCACCCACAACTTTACTTTACAGCTTTTTGGATACCTCAACACCAAGAAATACTTTTCAAAAGACATTTCAGAGCAAGTTCCTTTCTTAATGTCCCTCCTAAACCCATTTTCCAACTTGAAGTATCCATTGACTTTTGAAAAGTATTTCTTGGTGTTGAGGTATCCAAAAAGCTGTAAAGTAAAGTTGTGGGTGAAAAGGAAGGGAACTTCAACTTGTAAAATGGGTTTAGGAGGGACATTAAGAAAGGAACTTGCTCTGAAGAGACTTTTGAAAGGTATTTCTTGGTGTTGAGGTATCCAAAAGCCTGTAAAGTAAAGTTGTGGATGAAAAGGATGGGTACTTCAAGTTGGAAAATGGGTTTAGAAGGGACATTAAGAAAGGAACTTGCTCTGAAATGTCTTTTGAAAGGTATTTCTTGGTGTTGAGGTATCCTAGAAGCTGTAAAGTAAAGTTTTGGGTGAGAAGGATGGGAACTTCAACTTGGAAAATAGGTTTAGAAGGGACATTAAGAAAGGAACTTGCTCTGAAATATCTTTTGAAAAGTATTTCTTGGTGTTGAGGTATCCAAAAAGCTGTAAAGTAAAGTTGTGGATGAAAGGGAAGGATGCTTCAAGTTGGAAAATGGGTTTAGAAGGGACATAAGAAAAGAAGTTGCTCTGAAATGCCTTTTGAAAAGTATTTCTTGGTGTTGAGGTATCCAAAAAGCTGTAAAGTAAAGTTTTGGGTGAAAAGAAAGGGAACTTCAACTTGTAAAATGGGTTTAGGAGGGACATTAAGAAAGGAACTTGCTCTGAGATGTCTTTTGAAAAGTATTTCTTGGTGTTGAGATATCCAAAAAGCTGTAAAGTAAAGCTTTGGGTGAAAAGGATGGGTACTTCAAGTTGGAAAATGGGTTTAGAAGGGACATTAAGAAATGAACTTGCTCTGAAATGTCTTTTGAAAAGTATTTCTTGTGTTGAGGTATCCTAGAAGCTGTAAAGTAATGTTTGTGGGTGAGAAGGATGGGAACTTCAACTTGGAAAATAGGTTTAGAAGGGACATTAAGAAAGGAACTTGCTCTGAAATGTCTTTTGAAAAGTACTTCTTGGTGTTGAGGTATCCAAAAAGCTGTAAAGTAAAGTTGTGGGTGAAAAGGAAGGATGCTTCAACTTGTAAAATGGGTTTAGGAGGGACATTAAGAAAAGTAGTTGCTCTCAATTGTCTTTTGAAAAGTATTTCTTGGTGTTGAGATATCCAAAAAGCTGTAAAGTAAAGTTGTGGGTGAAAAGGATGGATGCTTCAATTTGGAAAATGGGTTTAGGAGGGACATTAAGAAAGGAACTTGTTCTGAAATGTCTTTTGATAAGTGCGTCTTGGTGTTGAGGTATCCAAAAAGCTGTAAAGTAAAGTTTTAGGTGAAAAGAATGGGTACTTCAAGTTGGAAAGTGGGTTTAGGAGGGACATTAAGAAAGGAACTTGCTCTGAATTGTCTTTTGAAAAGTATTTCTTGGTGTTGAGATATCCAAAAAGCTGCAAAGTAAAGTTGGGGGTGAAAACGAAGGATGCTTCAACTTGTAAAATGGTTTTAGGAGGGACATTAAGAAAGTAACTTGCTCTGAAATGACTTTTGAAAAGTATTTCTTGGTGTTGAGGTATCCAAAAATCTGTAAAGTAAAGTTGTGGGTGAAAAGGATGGATGCTTCAATATGGAAAATGGGTTTAGGAGGGAGATTAAGAAAGGAACTTGCTCTGAAATGTCTTTGAAAAGTATTTCTTGGTGTTGAGGTATCCTAGAAGCTGTAAATTAAAGTTGTGGGTGAGAAGGATGGGAACTTCAACTTAGAAAATTGGTTTAGAAGGGATATTAAGAAAGGAACTTGCTCTGAAATGTCTTTTGAAAAGTATTTCTTGGTGTTGAGGTATCCAAAAAGCTGTAAAGTAAAGTTGGGGGTGAAAACGAAGGATGCTTCAACTTGTAAAATGGGTTTAGGAGGGACATTAAGAAAAGTAGTTGCTCTCAAATGTCTTTTGAAAAGTATTTCTTGGTGTTGAGGTATCCAAAAAGCTGTAAAGTAAAGTTGGGGGTGAAAACGAAGGATGCTTCAACTTGGAAAATGGGTTTAGGAGGGACATTAAGAAAGGAACTTGCTCTGAAATGTCTTTTGAAAAGTATTTCTTGGTGTTGAGGTATCCAAAAAGCTGTAAAGTAAAGTTTTAGGTGAAAAGAATGGGTACTTCAAGTTGGAAAATGGGTTTAGGAGGGACATTAAGAAAGGAACTTGCTCTGAAATGTCTTTTGAAAAGTATTTCTTGGTGTTGAGGTATCCAAAAAGCTGTAAAGTAAAGTTGTGGGTGAAACAGTAGGATGCTTCAACTTGTAAATGGGTTTAGGAGGGACATTAAGAAAGGAACTTGCTCTGAAATGCTTTTGAAAAGTATTTCTTGGTGTTGAGGTATCCAAAAAGCTGTAAAGTAAAGTTGTGGATGAAAAGGAAGGATGCTTCAAGTTGGAAAATGGGTTTAGAAGGGACATAAAGAAAAGAAGTTGCTCTGAAATGCCTTTTGAAAAGTATTTCTTGGTGGTGAGGTATCCAAAAAGCTGTAAAGTAAAGTTGTGGGTGAAAAGGATGGGTACTTCAAGTTGGAAAATGGGTTTAGAAGGGACATTAAGAAAGGAACTTGCTCTGAAATGTCTTTTGAAAAGTATTTCTTGGTGTTGAGGTATCCAAAAAGCTGTAAAGTAAAGTTGTGGGTGAAAAGGAAGGATGCTTCAACTTGTAAAATGGGTTTAGGAGGGACATTAAGAAAGGAACTTGCTCTGAAATGACTTTTGAAAGGTATTTCTTGGTGTTGAGGTATCCAAAAAGCTGTAAAGTAAAGTTGTGGGTGAAAAGGATGGGTACTTCAAGTTGGAAAATGGGTTTAGAAGGGACATTAAGAAAGAACTTGCTCTTAAATGTCTTTTGAAAAGTATTTCTTGGTGTTGAGGTAACCAAAAGCTGTAAAGTAAAGTTGTGGGTGAAAAGGATGGGAACTTCAACTTGGAAAATGGGTTTAGAAGGGACATTAAGAAAGGAACTTGCTCTGAAATTTCTTTTGAAAAGTATTTCTTGGTGTTGAGGTATCCAAAAGCTGTAAAGTAAAGTTGTGGATGAAAAGGAAGGATGCTTCAAGTTGGAAAATGGGTTTAGAAGGGACATAAAGAAAAGAAGTTGCTCTGAAATGGCTTTTGAAAAGTATTTCTTGGTGTTGAGGTATCCAAAAAGCTGTAAAGTATAGTTGTGGGTGAAAAGGATGGGTACTTCAAGTTGGAAAAAGGGTTTAGGAGGGACATTAAGAAAGGAACTTGCTCTGAAATGTCTTTTGAAAAGTATTTCTTGGGCGTTGAGGTATCCAAAAAGCTGTAAAGTAAAGTTGTGGGTGAAAAGGAAGGGAACTTCAACTTGTAAAATGGGTTTAGGAGGGACATTAAGAAAGGAACTTGCTCTGAAATGTGTCTTTGAAAAGTATTTCTTGGTGTTGAGGATATCCAAAAAGCTGTAAAGTAAAGTTGTGGGTGAAAAGGAAGGATGCTTCAACTTGTAAAATGGGTTTAGGAGGGACATTGGGAAAGGAACTTGCTCTGAAATGACTTTTGAAAAGTATTTCTTGGTGTTGAGGTATCCAAAAAGCTGTAAAGTAAAGTTGTGGGTGAAAAGGATGGATGCTTCAAGTTGGAAAATGGGTTTAGAAGGGACATTAAGAAAGGAACTGCTCTGAAATGTCTTTTGAAGAGTATTTCTTGGTGTTGAGGTATCCTAGAAAGCTGTAAAGTAAAGTTGTGGGTGAGAAGGATGGGAACTTCAACTTGGAAAATAGGTTTAGAAGGGACATTAAGAAAGGAACTTGCTCTGAAATGTCTTTTGAAAAGTATTTCTTGGTGTTGAAGTATCGAAAAAGCTTTAAAGTAAAGCTTTGGGTGAAAAGGAAGGATGCTTCAACTTGTAAAATGGGTTTAGGAGGGACATTAAGAAAAGTAGTTGATCTCAAATGTCTTTTGAAAAGTATTTCTTGGTGTTGAGGTGGTATCCAAAAAGCTGTAAAGTAAAGTTGTGGGTGAAAAGGAAGTATGCTTCTACTTGGAAAATGAGTTTAGGAGGGACATTAAGAAAGGAACTTGCTCTGAAATGTCTTTTGAAAAGTATTTCTTGGTGTTGAGGTATCCAAAAAGCTGTAAAGTAAAGTTTTAGGTGAAAAGAATGGGTACTTCAAGTTGGAAAATGGGTTTAGGAGGGACATTAAGAAAGGAACTTGCTCTGAAATGTCTTTTGAAAAGTATTTCTTGGTGTTGAGATATCCAAAAAACTGTAAAGTAAAGTTGTGGGTGAAAAGGAAGGATGCTTCAACTTTTAAAATGGGTTTAGGAGGGACATTAAGAAAGGAACTTGCTCTGAAATGACTTTTGAAAAGTATTTCTTGGTGTTGAGGTATCCAAAAAGCTGTAAAGTAAAGTTGTGGGTGAAAAGAATGGGTTTTTCAAGTTGGAAAATGGGTTTAGGAGGGACATTAAGAAAGGAACTTGCTCTGAAATGTCTTTTGAAAAGTATTTCTTGGTGTTGAGGTATCCTAGAAGCTTTAAAGTAAAGTTGTGGGTGAGAAGGATGGGAACTTTAACTTGGAAAATAGGTTTAGAATGGACATTAAGAAAGGAACTTGCTCTGAAATGTCTTTTGAAAAGTATTTCTTGGTGTTGAGGTATCCAAAAAAATGTAAAGTAAAGTTGTGGGTGAAAAGGAAGGATGCTTCAACTTGTAAAATGGGTTTAGGAGGGACATTAAGAAAAGTAGTTGTTCTCAAATGTCTTTTGAAAAGTATATCTTGGTGTTGAGGTATCCAAAAAGCTGTAAAATAAAGTTGTGGGTGAAAAGGAAGGATGCTTCAACTTGGAAAATGGGTTTAGGAGGGACATTAAGAAAGGAACTTGCTCTGAAATGTCTTTTGAAAAGTATTTCTTGGTGTTGAGGTATCCAAAAAGCTGTAAAGTAAAGTTTTAGGTGAAAAGAATGGGTTTTTCAAGTTGGAAAATGGGTTTAGGAGGGACATTAAGAAAGGAACTTGCTCTGAAATGTCTTTTGAAAAGTATTCTTGGTGTTGAGATATCCAAAAAGCTGTAAAGTAAAGTTGTGGGTGAAAAGGAAGGATGCTTCAACTTGTAAAATGGGTTTAGGAGGGAGATTAAGAAAGGAACTTGCTCTGAAATGACTTTTGAAAAGTATTTCTTGGTGTTGAGGTTTCCAAAAAGCTGTAAAGTAAAGTTGTGGGTGAAAAGGATGGATGCTTCAAGTTGGAAAATGGGTTTAGGAGGGACATTAAGAAAGGAACTTGCTCTGAAATGTCTTTTGAAAAGTATTTCTTGGTGTTGAGGTATCCAAAAAGCTGTAAAGTAAAGTTGTGGGTGAAAAGGAAGGATGCTTCAACTTGTAAAATGGGTTTAGGAGGGACATTAAGAAAGGAACTTGCTCTGAAATGCCTTTTGAAAAGTATTTCTTGATGTTGAGGTATCCAAAAAGCTGTAAAGTAAAGTTGTGGATGAAAAGGAAGGATGCTTCAAGTTGGAAAATGGGTTTAGAAGGGACATTAAGAAAGGAACTTGGTCTGAAATGTTTTTTGAAAAGTATTTCTTGGGTGTTGAGGTATCCAAAAAGCTGTAAAGTAAAGTTGTGGGTGAAAAGGAAGGGAACTTCAACTTCTAAAATGGGTTTAGGAGGGACATTAAGAAAGGAACTTGCTCTGAAATGACTTTTGAAAGGTATTTCTTGGTGTTGAGGTATCCAAAAAGCTGTTATAGTTCTGAAATGTCTTTGAAAAGTATTGCTTGGTGTTGGAGCATTCAAAAAAGCAGTATAGTAAAGTTGTGAGTGAAAAGGATGGCTACTTCAAAAGCCCTTTGGAAAGTATTGCTTGGTGTTGGAGCATTCAAAAAGCTGTAAAGTAAAGTTGTGGGTGTAAAGGAAGGATACTTCAACTTGGAAAATGGGTTTAGGAGGGACATTAAGAAAGGAACTTGCTCTGAAATGTCTTTTGAAAAGTATTTCTTGGTGTTGAGGTATCCAAAAAGCTGTAAAGTAAAGTTTTAGGGGAAAAGAATGGGTACTTCAAGTTGGAAAATGGGTTTAGGAGGGACATTAAGAAAGGAACTTGCTCTGAAATGTCTTTTGAAAAGTATTTCTTGGTGTTGAGGTATCCAAAAAATTGTAAAGTAAAGTATGTGGGTGAAAAGGAAGGATGCTTCAACTTGTAAAAAGGGTTTAGGAGGGAGATTAAGAAAGGAACTTGCTCTGAAATGACTTTTGAAAAGTATTTCTTGGTGTTGAGGTATCCAAAAAGCTGTAAAGTAAAGTTGTGGGTGAAAAGGATGGATGCTTCAAGTTGGAAAATGGGTTTAGGAGGGACATTAAGAAAGGAACTTGCTCTGAAATGGATTTTGAAAAGTATTTCTTGGTGTTGAGGTATCCTAGAAGCTGTAAAGTAAAGCTGTGGGTGAGAAGGATGGGAACTTCAACTTGGAAAATAGGTTTAGAAGGGACATTAAGAAAGGAACTTGCTCTGAAATGTCTTTTGAAAAGTATTTCTTGGTGTTGAGGTATCCAAAAAGCTGTAAAGTAAAGTTGTGGGTGAAAAGGAAGGATGCTTCAACTTGTAAAATGAGTTTAGGAGGGACATTAAGAAAAGTAGTTGTTCTCAAATGTCTTTTGAAAAGTATTTCTTGGTGTTGAGGTATCCAAAAAGCTTTAAAGTAAAGTTTTAGGTCAAAAGAATGGGTACTTCAAGTTGGAAAATGGGTTTAGGAGGGACATTAAGAAAGGAACTTGCTCTGAAATTTCTTTTGAAAAGTATTTCTTGGTGTTGAGATATCCAAAAAGCTGTAAAGTAAAGTTTTGGGTGAAAAGGAAGGATGCTTCAACTTGTAAAATGGGTTTAGGAGGGACATTAGGAAAGGAACTTGCTCTGAAATGACTTTTGAAAAGTATTTCTTGGTGTTGAGGTATCCAAAAAGCTGTAAAGTAAAGTTGTGGGTGAAAAGGATGGATGCTTCAAGTTGGAAAATGGGTTTAGAAGGGACATTAAGAAAGGAACTTGCTCTGAAATGTCTTTTGAAAAGTATTTCTTGGTGTTGAGGTATCCTAGAAGCTGTAAAGTAAAGTTGTGGGTGAGAAGGATGGGAACTTCAACTTGGAAAATAGGTTTAGAAGGGACATTAAGAAAGGAACTTGCTCTGAAATGTCTTTTGAAAAGTATTTCTTGGTGTTGAAGTATCGAAAAAGCTTTAAAGTAAAGTTTGGGTGAAAAGGAAGGATGCTTCAACTTGTAAAATGGGTTTAGGAGGGACATTAAGAAAAGTAGTTGATCTCAAATGTCTTTTGAAAAGTATTTCTTGGTGTTGAGGTGTTATCCAAAAAGCTGTAAAGTAAAGTTGTTGGTGAAAAGGAAGGATGCTTCAACTTGGAAAATGGGTTTAGGCAGGGACATTAAGAAAGGAACTTGCTCTGAAATGTCTTTTGAAAAGTATTTCTTGGTGTTGAGGTATCCAAAAAGCTGTAAAGTAAAGTTTTAGGTGAAAAGAATGGGTACTTCAAGTTGGAAAATGGGTTTAGGAGGGACATTAAGAAAGGAACTTGCTCTGAAATGACTTTTGAAAAGTATTTCTTGGTGTTGAGATATCCAAAAACTGTAAAGTAAAGTCGTGGGTGAAAAGGAAGGATGCTTCAACTTTTAAAATGGGTTTAGGAGGGACATTAAGAAAGGAACTTGCTCTGAAATGACTTTTGAAAAGTATTTCTTGGTGTTGAGGTATCCAAAAAGCTGTAAAGTAAAGTTGTGGGTGAAAAGGATGGATGCTTCAAGTTGGAAAATGGGTTTAGGAGGGACATTAAGAAAGGAACTTGCTCTGAAATGTCTTTTGAAAAGTATTTCTTGGTGTTGAGGTATCCTAGAAGCTTTAAAGTAAAGTTGTGGGTGAGAAGGATGGGAACTTCAACTTGGAAAATAGGTTTAGAATGGACATTAAGAAAGGAACTTGCTCTGAAATGTCTTTTGAAAAGTATTTCTTGGTGTTGAGGTATCCAAAAAATGTAAAGTAAAGTTGTGGGTGAAAATGAAGGATGCTTCAACTTGTAAAATGGGTTTAGGAGGGACATTAAGAAAAGTAGTTGTTCTCAAATGTCTTTTGAAAAGTATATCTTGGTGTTGAGGTATCCAAAAAGCTGTAAAATAAAGTTGTGGGTGAAAAGGAAGGATGCTTCAACTTGGAAAATGGGTTTAGGAGGGACATTAAGAAAGGAACATGCTCTGAAATGTCTTTGAAAAGTATTTCTTTGTGTTGAGGTATCCAAAAAGCTGTAAAGTAAAGTTTTAGGTGAAAAGAATGGGTTTTTCAAGTTGGAAAATGGGTTTAGGAGGGACATTAAGAAAGGAACTTGCTCTGAAATGTCTTTTGAAAAGTATTTCTTGGTGTTGAGATATCCAAAAAGCTGTAAAGTAAAGTTGTGGGTGAAAAGGAAGGATGCTTCAACTTGTAAAATGGGTTTAGGAGGGAGATTAAGAAAGGAACTTGCTCTGAAATGACTTTTGAAAAGTATTTCTTGGTGTTGAGGTTTCCAAAAAGCTGTAAAGTAAAGTTGCGGGTGAAAAGGATGGATGCTTCAAGTTGGAAAATGGGTTTAGGAGGGACATTAAGAAAGGAACTTGCTCTGAAATGTCTTTTGAAAAGTATTTCTTGGTGTTGAGGTATCCAAAAAGCTGTAAAGTAAAGTTGTGGGTGAAAAGGAAGGATGCTTCAACTTGTAAAATGGGTTTAGGAGGGACATTAAGAAAGGAACTTGTTCTGAAATGCCTTTTGAAAAGTATTTCTTGATGTTGAGGTATCCAAAAAGCTGTAAAGTAAAGTTGTGGATGAAAAGGAAGGATGCTTCAAGTTGGAAAATGGGTTTAGAAGGGACATTAAGAAAGGAACTTGGTCTGAAATGTCTTTTGAAAAGTATTTCTTGGGTGTTGAGGTATCCAAAAAGCTGTAAAGTAAAGTTGTGGGTGAAAAGGAAGGAACTTCAACTTCTAAAATGGGTTTAGGAGGGACATTAAGAAAGGAACTTGCTCTGAAATGACTTTTGAAAGGTATTTCTTGGTGTTGAGGTATCCAAAAAGCTGTTATAGTTCTGAAATGTCTTTGAAAAGTATTGCTTGGTGTTGGAGCATTCAAAAAAGCAGTATAGTAAAGTTGTGAGTGAAAAGGATGGCTACTTCAAAAGCCCTTTGGAAAGTATTGCTTGGTGTTGGAGCATTCAAAAAGCTGTAAAGTAAAGTTGTGGGTGTAAAGGAAGGATACTTCAACTTGGAAAATGGGTTTAGGAGGGACATTAAGAAAGGAACTTGCTCTGAAATGTCTTTTGAAAAGTATTTCTTGGTGTTGAGGTATCCAAAAAGCTGTAAAGTAAAGTTTTAGGGGAAAAGAATGGGTACTTCAAGTTGGAAAATGGGTTTAGGAGGGACATTAAGAAAGGAACTTGCTCTGAAATGTCTTTTGAAAAGTATTTCTTGGTGTTGAGGTATCCAAAAAATTGTAAAGTAAAGTTGTGGGTGAAAAGGAAGGATGCTTCAACTTGTAAAAAGGGTTTAGGAGGGACATTGGGAAAGGAACTTGCTCTGAAATGACTTTTGAAAAGTATTTCTTGGTGTTGAGGTATCCAAAAAGCTGTAAAGTAAAGTTGTGGGTGAAAAGGATGGATGCTTCAAGTTGGAAAATGGGTTTAGGAGGGACATTCAGAAAGGAACTTGCTCTGAAATGGATTTTGAAAAGTATTTCTTGGTGTTGAGGTATCCTAGAAGCTGTAAAGTAAAGCTGTGGGTGAGAAGGATGGGAACTTCAACTTGGAAAATAGGTTTAGAAGGGACATTAAGAAAGGAACTTGCTCTGAAATGTCTTTTGAAAAGTATTTCTTGGTGTTGAGGTATCCAAAAAGCTGTAAAGTAAAGTTGTGGGTGAAAAGGAAGGATGCTTCAACTTGTAAAATGAGTTTAGGAGGGACATTAAGAAAAGTAGTTGTTCTCAAATGTCTTTTGAAAAGTATTTCTTGGTGTTGAGGTATCCAAAAAGCTTTAAAGTAAAGTTTTAGGTCAAAAGAATGGGTACTTCAAGTTGGAAAATGGGTTTAGGAGGGACATTAAGAAAGGAACTTGCTCTGAAATTTCTTTTGAAAAGTATTTCTTGGTGTTGAGATATCCAAAAAGCTGTAAAGTAAAGTTTTGGGTGAAAAGGAAGGATGCTTCAACTTGTAAAATGGGTTTAGGAGGGACATTAGGAAAGGAACTTGCTCTGAAATGACTTTTGAAAAGTATTTCTTGGTGTTGAGGTATCCAAAAAGCTGTAAAGTAAAGTTGTGGGTGAAAAGGATGGATGCTTCAAGTTGGAAAATGGGTTTAGAAGGGACATTAAGAAAGGAACTTGCTCTGAAATGTCTTTTGAAAAGTATTTCTTGGTGTTGAGGTATCCAAGAAGCTGTAAAGTAAAGTTGTGGGTGAGAAGGATGGGACTTCAACTTGGAAAATAGGTTTAGAAGGGACATTAAGAAAGGAACTTGCTCTGAAATGTCTTTTGAAAAGTATTTCTTGGTGTTGAAGTATCGAAAAAGCTTTAAAGTAAAGTTTTGGGTGAAAAGGAAGGATGCTTCAACTTGTAAAATGGGTTTAGGAGGGACATTAAGAAAGTAGTTGATCTCAAATGTCTTTTGAAAAGTATTTCTTGGTGTTGAGGTGTATCCAAAAAGCTGTAAAGTAAAGTTGTGGGTGAAAAGGAAGGATGCTTCAACTTGGAAAATGGGTTTAGGCAGGGACATTAAGAAAGGAACTTGCTCTGAAATGTCTTTTGAAAAGTATTTCTTGGTGTTGAGGTATCCAAAAAGCTGTAAAGTAAAGTTGTTAGGTGAAAAGAATGGGTACTTCAAGTTGGAAAATGGGTTTAGGAGGGACATTAAGAAAGGAACTTGCTCTGAAATGACTTTTGAAAAGTATTTCTTGGTGTTGAGATATCCAAAAAACTGTAAAGTAAAGTTGTGGGTGAAAAGGAAGGATGCTTCAACTTTTAAAATGGGTTTAGGAGGGACATTAAGAAAGGAACTTGCTCTGAAATGACTTTTGAAAAGTATTTCTTGGTGTTGAGGTATCCAAAAAGCTGTAAAGTAAAGTTGTGGGTGAAAAGGATGGATGCTTCAAGTTGGAAAATGGGTTTAGGAGGGACATTAAGAAAGGAACTTGCTCTGAAATGTCTTTTGAAAAGTATTTCTTGGTGTTGAGGTATCCTAGAAGCTTTAAAGTAAAGTTGTGGGTGAGAAGGATGGGAACTTCAACTTGGAAAATAGGTTTAGAATGGACATTAAGAAAGGAACTTGCTCTGAAATGTCTTTTGAAAAGTATTTCTTGGTGTTGAGGTATCCAAAAAAATGTAAAGTAAAGTTGTGGGTGAAAATGAAGGATGCTTCAACTTGTAAAATGGGTTTAGGAGGGACATTAAGAAAAGTAGTTGTCTCAAATGTCTTTTGAAAAGTATATCTTGGTGTTGAGGTATCCAAAAAGCTGTAAAATAAAGTTGTGGGTGAAAAGGAAGGATGCTTCAACTTGGAAAATGGGTTTAGGAGGGACATTAAGAAAGGAACATGCTCTGAAATGTCTTTGAAAAGTATTTCTTTGTGTTGAGGTATCCAAAAAGCTGTAAAGTAAAGTTTTAGGTGAAAAGAATGGGTTTTTCAAGTTGGAAAATGGGTTTAGGAGGGACATTAAGAAAGGAACTTGCTCTGAAATGTCTTTTGAAAAGTATTTCTTGGTGTTGAGATATCCAAAAAGCTGTAAAGTAAAGTTGTGGGTGAAAAGGAAGGATGCTTCAACTTGTAAAATGGGTTTAGGAGGGAGATTAAGAAAGGAACTTGCTCTGAAATGACTTTTGAAAAGTATTTCTTGGTGTTGAGGTTTCCAAAAAGCTGTAAAGTAAAGTTGTGGGTGAAAAGGATGGATGCTTCAAGTTGGAAAATGGGTTTAGGAGGGACATTAAGAAAGGAACTTGCTCTGAAATGTCTTTTGAAAAGTATTTCTTGGTGTTGAGGTATCCAAAAAGCTGTAAAGTAAAGTTGTGGGTGAAAAGGAAGGATGCTTCAAGTTGGAAAATGGGTTTAGAAGGGACATAAAGATAAGAAGTTGCTCTGAAATGCCTTTTGAAAAGTATTTCTTGGTGGTTAGGTATCCAAAAAGTTGTAAAGTAAAGTTGTGGGTGAAAAGGATGGGTACTTCAAGTTGGAAAATGGGTTTAGAAGGGACATTAAGAAAGGAACTTGGTCTGAAATGTCTTTTGAAGAGTATTTCTTGGGTGTTGAGGTATCCAAAAAGCTGTAAAGTAAAGTTTTAGGGGAAAAGAATGGGTTTTTCAAGTTGGAAAATGGGTTTAGGAGGGACATTAAGAAAGGAACTTGCTCTGAAATGACTTTTAAAGGTATTTCTTGGTGTTGAGGTATCCAAAAAGCTGTAAAGTAAAGTTGTGGGTGAAAAGGAAGGGTACTTCAAGTTGGAAAATGGGTTTAGGAGGGACATTAAGAAAGGAACTTGCTCTGAAATGTCTTTTGAAAAGTATTTCTTGGTGTTGAGGTATCCAAAAAGCTGTAAAGTAAAGTTGTGGGTGAAAAGGAAGGAACTTCAACTTGTACAATGGGTTTAGGAGGGACATTAAGAAAGGAACTTGCTCTGAAATGTGTTTTGAAAAGTATTTCTTGGTGTTGAGATATCCAAAAAGCTGTAAAGTAAAGTTGTGGGTGAAAAGGAAGGATGCTTCAACTTGTAAAATGGGTTTAGGAGGGACATTAGGAAAGGAACTTGCTCTGAAATGACTTTTGAAAAGTATTTCTTGGTGTTGAGGTATCCAAAAAGCTGTAAAGTAAAGTTGTGGGTGAAAAGGATGGATGCTTCAAGTTGGAAAATGGGTTTAGAAGGGACATTAAGAAAGGAACTTGCTCTGAAATGTCTTTTGAAAAGTATTTCTTGGTGTTGAGGTATCCTAGAAGCTGTAAAGTAAAGTTGTGGGTGAGAAGGATGGGAACTTCAACTTGGAAAATAGGTTTAGAAGGGACATTAAGAAAGGAACTTGCTCTGAAATGTCTTTTGAAAAGTATTTCTTGGTGTTGAAGTATCGAAAAAGCTTTAAAGTAAAGTTTTGGGTGAAAAGGAAGGATGCTTCAACTTGTAAAATGGGTTTAGGAGGGACATTAAGAAAAGTAGTTGATCTCAAATGTCTTTTGAAAAGTATTTCTTGGTGTTGAGGTGTATCCAAAAAGCTGTAAAGTAAAGTTGTGGGTGAAAAGGATGGATGCTTCAAGTTGGAAAATGGGTTTAGGAGGGACATTAAGAAAGGAACTTGCTCTGAAATGTCTTTTGAAAAGTATTTCTTGGTGTTGAGGTATCCAAAAAGCTGTAAAGTAAAGTTTTAGGTGAAAAGAATGGGTACTTCAAGTTGGAAAATGGGTTTAGGAGGGACATTAAGAAAGGAACTTGCTCTGAAATGTCTTTTGAAAAGTATTTCTTGGTGTTGAGATATCCAAAAAACTGTAAAGTAAAGTTGTGGGTGAAAAGGAAGGATGCTTCAACTTTTAAAATGGGTTTAGGAGGGACATTAAGAAAGGAACTTGCTCTGAAATGACTTTTGAAAAGTATTTCTTGGTGTTGAGGTATCCAAAAAGCTGTAAAGTAAAGTTGTGGGTGAAAAGGATGGATGCTTCAAGTTGGAAAATGGGTTTAGGAGGGACATTAAGAAAGGAACTTGCTCTGAAATGTCTTTTGAAAAGTATTTCTTGGTGTTGAGGTATCCTAGAAGCTTTAAAGTAAAGTTGTGGGTGAGAAGGATGGGAACTTTAACTTGGAAAATAGGTTTAGAATGGACATTAAGAAAGGAACTTGCTCTGAAATGTCTTTTGAAAAGTATTTCTTGGTGTTGAGGTATCCAAAAAAATGTAAAGTAAAGTTGTGGGTGAAAAGGAAGGATGCTTCAACTTGTAAAATGGGTTTAGGAGGGACATTAAGAAAAGTAGTTGTTCTCAAATGTCTTTTGAAAAGTATATCTTGGTGTTGAGGTATCCAAAAAGCTGTAAAATAAAGTTGTGGGTGAAAAGGAAGGATGCTTCAACTTGGAAAATGGGTTTAGGAGGGACATTAAGAAAGGAACTTGCTCTGAAATGTCTTTTGAAAAGTATTTCTTGGTGTTGAGGTATCCAAAAAGCTGTAAAGTAAAGTTTTAGGTGAAAAGAATGGGTTTTTCAAGTTGGAAAATGGGTTTAGGAGGGACATTAAGAAAGGAACTTGCTCTGAAATGTCTTTTGAAAAGTATTTCTTGGTGTTGAGATATCCAAAAAGCTGTAAAGTAAAGTTGTGGGTGAAAAGGAAGGATGCTTCAACTTGTAAAATGGGTTTAGGAGGGAGATTAAGAAAGGAACTTGCTCTGAAATGACTTTTGAAAAGTATTTCTTGGTGTTGAGGTTTCCAAAAAGCTGTAAAGTAAAGTTGTGGGTGAAAAGGATGGATGCTTCAAGTTGGAAAATGGGTTTAGGAGGGACATTAAGAAAGGAACTTGCTCTGAAATGTCTTTTGAAAAGTATTTCTTGGTGTTGAGGTATCCAAAAAGCTGTAAAGTAAAGTTGTGGGTGAAAAGGAAGGATGCTTCAACTTGTAAAATGGGTTTAGGAGGGACATTAAGAAAGGAACTTGTTCTGAAATGCCTTTTGAAAAGTATTTCTTGATGTTGAGGTATCCAAAAAGCTGTAAAGTAAAGTTGTGGGTGAAAAGGATGGATGCTTCAAGTTGGAAAATGGGTTTAGGAGGGACATTAAGAAAGGAACTTGCTCTGAAATGTCTTTTGAAAAGTATTTCTTGGTGTTGAGGTATCCAAAAAGCTGTAAAGTAAAGTAGTGGGTGAAAAGGAAGGATGCTTCAACTTGTAAAAAGGGTTTAGGAGGGAGATTAAGAAAGGAACTTGCTCTGAAATGACTTTTGAAAAGTATTTCTTGGTGTTGAGGTATCCAAAAAGCTGTAAAGTAAAGTTGTGGGTGAAAAGGATGGATGCTTCAAGTTGGAAAATGGGTTTAGGAGGGACATTAAGAAAGGAACTTGCTCTGAAATGGATTTTGAAAAGTATTTCTTGGTGTTGAGGTATCCTAGAAGCTGTAAAGTAAAGCTGTGGGTGAGAAGGATGGGAACTTCAACTTGGAAAATAGGTTTAGAAGGGACATTAAGAAAGGAACTTGCTCTGAAATGTCTTTGAAAAGTATTTCTTGGTGTTGAGGTATCCAAAAAGCTGTAAAGTAAAGTTGTGGGTGAAAATGAAGGATGCTTCAACTTGTAAAATGGGTTTAGGAGGGACATTAAGAAAAGTAGTTGTTCTCAAATGTCTTTTGAAAAGTATTTCTTGGTGTTGAGGTATCCAAAAAGCTTTAAAGTAAAGTTTTAGGTGCAAAAGAATGGGTACTTCAAGTTGGAAAATGGGTTTAGGAGGGACATTAAGAAAGGAACTTGCTCTGAAATTTCTTTTGAAAAGTATTTCTTGGTGTTGAGATATCCAAAAAGCTGTAAAGTAAAGTTTTGGGTGAAAAGGAAGGATGCTTCAACTTGTAAAATGGGTTTAGGAGGGACATTAAGAAAGGAACTTGCTCTGAAATGACTTTTGAAAAGTATTTCTTGGTGTTGAGGTATCCAAAAAGCTGTAAAGTAAAGTTGTGGGTGAAAAGGATGGATGCTTCAAGTTGGAAAATGGGTTTAGAAGGGACATTAAGAAAGGAACTTGCTCTGAAATGTCTTTTGAAAAGTATTTCTTGGTGTTGAGGTATCCTAGAAGCTGTAAAGTAAAGTTGTGGGTGAGAAGGATGGGAACTTCAACTTGGAAAATAGGTTTAGAAGGGACATTAAGAAAGGAACTTGCTCTGAAATGTCTTTTGAAAAGTATTTCTTGGTGTTGAAGTATCGAAAAAGCTTTAAAGTAAAGTTTTGGGTGAAAAGGAAGGATGCTTCAACTTGTAAAATGGGTTTAGGAGGGACATTAAGAAAAGTAGTTGATCTCAAATGTCTTTTGAAAGTATTTCTTGGTGTTGAGGTGTATCCAAAAAGCTGTAAAGTAAAGTTGTTGGTGAAAAGGAAGGATGCTTCAACTTGGAAAATGGGTTTAGGCAGGACATTAAGAAAGGAACTTGCTCTGAAATGTCTTTTGAAAAGTATTTCTTGGTGTTGAGGTATCCAAAAAGCTGTAAAGTAAAGTTTTAGGTGAAAAGAATGGGTACTTCAAGTTGGAAAATGGGTTTAGGAGGGACATTAAGAAAGGAACTTGCTCTGAAATGACTTTTTGAAAAGTATTTCTTGGTGTTGAGATATCCAAAAAACTGTAAAGTAAAGTTGTGGGTGAAAAGGAAGGATGCTTCAACTTTTAAAATGGGTTTAGGAGGGACATTAAGAAAGGAACTTGCTCTGAAATGACTTTTGAAAAGTATTTCTTGGTGTTGAGGTATCCAAAAAGCTGTAAAGTAAAGTTGTGGGTGAAAAGGATGGATGCTTCAAGTTGGAAAATGGGTTTAGGAGGGACATTAAGAAAGGAACTTGCTCTGAAATGTCTTTTGAAAAGTATTTCTTGGTGTTGAGGTATCCTAGAAGCTTTAAAGTAAGTTGTGGGTGAGAAGGATGGGAACTTCAACTTGGAAAATAGGTTTAGAATGGACATTAAGAAAGGAACTTGCTCTGAAATGTCTTTTGAAAAGTATTTCTTGGTGTTGAGGTATCCAAAAAAATGTAAAGTAAAGTTGTGGGTGAAAATGAAGGATGCTTCAACTTGTAAAATGGGTTTAGGAGGGACATTAAGAAAAGTAGTTGTTCTCAAATGTCTTTTGAAAAGTATATCTTGGTGTTGAGGTATCCAAAAAGCTGTAAAATAAAGTTATGGGTGAAAAGGAAGGATGCTTCAACTTGGAAATGGGTTTAGGAGGGACATTAAGAAAGGAACATGCTCTGAAATGTCTTTGAAAAGTATTTCTTTGTGTTGAGGTATCCAAAAAGCTGTAAAGTAAAGTTTTAGGTGAAAAGAATGGGTTTTTCAAGTTGGAAAATGGGTTTAGGAGGGACATTAAGAAAGGAACTTGCTCTGAAATGTCTTTTGAAAAGTATTTCTTGGTGTTGAGATATCCAAAAAGCTGTAAAGTAAAGTTGTGGGTGAAAAGGAAGGATGCTTCAACTTGTAAAATGGGTTTAGGAGGGAGATTAAGAAAGGAACTTGCTCTGAAATGACTTTTGAAAAGTATTTCTTGGTGTTGAGGTTTCCAAAAAGCTGTAAAGTAAAGTTGCGGGTGAAAAGGATGGATGCTTCAAGTTGGAAAATGGGTTTAGGAGGGACATTAAGAAAGGAACTTGCTCTGAAATGTCTTTTGAAAAGTATTTCTTGGTGTTGAGGTATCCAAAAAGCTGTACAGTAAAGTTGTGGGTGAAAAGGAAGGATGCTTCAACTTGTAAAATGGGTTTAGGAGGGACATTAAGAAAGGAACTTGTTCTGAAATGCCTTTTGAAAAGTATTTCTTGGTGTTGAGGTATCCAAAAAGCTGTAAAGTAAAGTTGTGGGTGAAAAGGAAGGATGCTTCAAGTTGGAAAATGGGTTTAGAAGGGACATAAAGATAAGAAGTTGCTCTGAAATGCCTTTTGAAAAGTATTTCTTGGTGGTTAGGTATCCAAAAAAGTTGTAAAGTAAAGTTGTGGGTGAAAAGGATGGGTACTTCAAGTTGGAAAATGGGTTTAGAAGGGACATTAAGAAAGGAACTTGGTCTGAAATGTCTTTTGAAAAGTATTTCTTGGTGTTGAGGTATCCAAAAAGCTGTACAGTAAAGTTGTGGGTGAAAAGGAAGGGAACTTCAACTTCTAAAATGGGTTTAGGAGGGACATTAAGAAAGGAACTTGCTCTGAAATGACTTTTGAAAGGTATTTCTTAGTGTTGAGGTATCCAAAAAGCTGTAATAGTTCTGAAATGTCTTTGAAAAGTATTGCTTGGTGTTGGAGCATTCAAAAAAGCAGTATAGTAAAGTTGTGAGTGAAAAGGATGGCTACTTCAAAAGCCCTTTGGAAAGTATTGCTTGGTGTTGGAGCATTCAAAAAGCTGTAAAGTAAAGTTGTGGGTGAAAAGGAAGGATACTTCAACTTGGAAAATGGGTTTAGGAGGGACATTAAGAAAGGAACTTGCTCTGAAATGTCTTTTGAAAAGTATTTCTTGGTGTTGAGGTATCCAAAAAATTGTAAAGTAAAGTTTTAGGGGAAAAGAATGGGTACTTCAAGTTGGAAAATGGGTTTAGGAGGGACATTAAGAAAGGAACTTCCTCTGAAATGTCTTTTGAAAAGTATTTCTTGGTGTTGAGGTATCCAAAAAATTGTAAAGTAAAGTTGTGGGTGAAAAGGAAGGATGCTTCAACTTGTAAAATGGGTTTAGGAGGGACATTAAGAAAGGAACTTGCTCTGAAATGACTTTTGAAAAGTATTTCTTGGTGTTGAGGTATCCAAAAAGCTGTAAAGTAAAGTTGTGGGTGAAAAGGATGGATGCTTCAAGTTGGAAAATGGGTTTAGGAGGGACATTAAGAAAGGAACTTGCTCTGAAATGGATTTTGAAAAGTATTTCTTGGTGTTGAGGTATCCTAGAAGCTTTAAAGTAAAGCTGTGGGTGAGAAGGAAGGGAACTTCAACTTGGAAAATAGGTTTAGAAGGGACATTAAGAAAGGAACTTGCTCTGAAATGTCTTTTGAAAAGTATTTCTTGGTGTTGAGGTATCCAAAAAGCTGTAAAGTAAAGTTGTGGGTGAAAAGGAAGGATGCTTCAACTTGTAAAATGGGTTTAGGCAGGGACATTAAGAAAGTAGTTGTTCTCAAATGTCTTTTGAAAAGTATTTCTTGGTGTTGAGGTATCCAAAAGCTTTAAAGTAAGTTTTAGGTGAAAAGAATGGGTACTTCAAGTTGGAAAATGGGTTTAGGAGGGTCATTAAGAAAGGAACTTGCTCTGAAATTTCTTTTGAAAAGTATTTCTTGGTGTTGAGATATCCAAAAAGCTGTAAAGTAAAGTTTTGGGTGAAAAGGAAGGATGCTTCAACTTGTAAAATGGGTTTAGGAGGGACATTAGGAAAGGAACTTGCTCTGAAATGACTTTTGAAAAGTATTTCTTGGTGTTGAGGTATCCAAAAAGCTGTAAAGTAAAGTTGTGGGTGAAAAGGATGGATGCTTCAAGTTGGAAAATGGGTTTAGGAGGGACATTAAGAAAGGAACTTGCTCTGAAATGTCTTTTGAAAAGTATTTCTTGGTGTTGAGGTATCCAAAAAGCTGTAAAGTAAAGTTGTGGGTGAAAAGGAAGGATGCTTCAACTTGTAAAATGGGTTTAGGAGGGACATTAAGAAAGGAACTTGCTCTGAAATGCCTTTTGAAAGTATTTCTTGGTGTTGAGGTTTCCAAAAAGCTGTAAAGTAAGTTGTGGATGAAAAGGAAGGATGCTTCAAGTTGAAAAATGGGTTTAGAAGGGACATAAGATAAGAAGTTGCTCTGAAATGCCTTTTGAAAAGTATTTCTTGGTGGTGACGTATCCAAAAAGTTGTAAAGTAAAGTTGTGGGTGAAAAGAATGGGTACTTCAAGTTGGAAAATGGGTTTAGAAGGGACATTAAGAAAAGAACTTGCTTTGAAATGTCTTTTGAAAAGTATCTCTTGGGTGTTGAGGTATCCAAAAAGCTGTAAAGTAAAGTTGTGTGCGTGAAAAGGACTGGAACTTCAACTTGTAAAATGGGTTTAGGAGGACATTAAGAAAGGAACTTGCTCTGAAATGACTTTTAAAAGGTATTTCTTGGTTTTGAGGTATCCAAAAAGCTGTAATAGTTCTGAAATGTCTTTGAAAAGTATTGCTTGGTGTTGGAGCATTCAAAAAAGTAGTATAGTAAAGTTGTGAGTGAAAAGGATGGCTACTTCAAAAGCCCTTTGAAAAGTATTGCTTGGTGTTGGAGCATTCAAAAAGCTGTAAAGTAAAGTTGTGGGTGTAAAGGATGGGTACTTCAACTTGTAAAATGGGTTTAGGATGGACATTATGAAAGAACTGGTTCTGAAATGCCCTTTGAAAAGAACATAACATAACATAACATAACATAACATAGCATAGCATAACATAACATAACATAACATAACATAACATAACCTCACATTTGAAATTACTAGGAAACCGGGGGACCTTTGAGGACCGGGGGCTTCCTTCAGGGTTGGGTGGGGTATGAGGGCCCTTTTGGGGTTGGGGTAGAGGACCTCACGACACTGTTCAAATGGAACTTGTGTATTATAACGACCACAGAGTTTCACCTTCAA
>CM051271.1:50358784-50566284 GCA_027921565.1 Artemia sinica
TACACCCATTAAAAGTTAGGAGGCAATAATTAATTTCTTTCATGAAACGTTAATTTTTGACCAGTCTTGTCTTATCAGAACACTATTCACGAAGTTTTATTTCGTCCTGGAGACAAAATTAGTGAAGGAAAGCTGTGATGTCACTTACATCCGATTTTTTTTCTCTGGGAACTTACGAGTCTCTAGGCTATAATTGTTTGTGAGTTTATTTTCGATGTTAATAATTTTTACTGACGAGATATATTATGAAGGAAATTTTGACGTTATTAACATACCGATTAAAGGAAGAAAAAAATATAGATATTTCTTTACAGGCTCTTTACTCGTTTTCTTTTTCCCAGGTTGTCATTATTTTATTCAAATACTAATCAGCTGGGAGAAACACTAGTTCCCCCTTCATCCGTTTCCTGGTCTGAATTTGGGATTCCAAATTTTTGTTTCTCTTCCTTATAGTATTGACAAGTTTTTCTGCGGACTCTATAATGTGGTTTACAAGGTTCCGAATTCAAGCGTGGTTTTGTTGCCTCGTTAAATGTCTTTAGCTTCCTTTCATCATGACGTTTGGCCTTTCTCATTAGGGATTTAGCCACTTGTGCTGCTGAAGCAGGAACTTGTTGCTGTCTATCTGTCTTCTTTACTATTTTCCATAATTTTTCTCTTAAGGATGTTTTTCTTAATAATGGTCCAGGTTTAGTTATATCTGTGTCTGTAGAAGAATTATCGGTTTCACATTCTGTTAACTCGCGTCTGGTAGACGGCATTTGTTCCAAAAGCCATTTTTGTGTTAAGACTGTAGGGAAGTCTAGCGTATGAAAACTAGATAATTCTTTGGTTTCTTCCAATATTTCTTCCTCTTTGGATTTAACCTCTGGTTTATTATGTCTTAAACCAGTAGGTTTAGTTTGAGGCTCTTCTCTATCGTTTTCATCGCTAGTATCTGATGAGCATTGAACTTTTCCCCTTTTCTCTTAATTTTTGTGGAAAGTTTGTAGCCAAGACTGGGCTAAATGTTCCTTCCACTTCTCCCAACTGTTGTGGTCATTAAAAAGGTCATAGAATTCATATGGCCTTCTGATATATACTGGTGCAATTGTTTCATCGATTTTTTCGTTTGAAGGAATCGGCTCTGACTTCCATGGTTTTTGAGGAAAATCCTTTTTTTCTATAATGGTGTACTATTTCTTCCTATTCATTATACTGATGTTTTAGAACATAGGTTAAGATATTTGGTTGAAATTTTACAATTCTATGGGGCCTTTTCCGTCCCATTTCGGTTTTAACTTTTTTTCCATTCTAGATTTGTTTTGTATGCATAGACCAATTCTCCTAAACAATAATTACTCTTATTTTTGCTTTTTCTGTTATTTTTGCTTTTTGTTTCTATTTCGCATCTTCCAAATTGTCATTAATCTGTTCCATAGCTTTTTGCATTCGCATAACCATTTCTTGTTTATATTGGTCCAGATTGTAATATATCCTATCATTTTGTATTTCATCCAAAGAAATTCTGGGATCTCTTAGATGTTGTAAAAAATGGCGTTTCTTTTAAAGAACGTGAACAAGCCGTATTCACTGCAAAAACTACGAATGGTATGTGACCGTCCCAATTGTCATTTTCCTCTCTTGCGTGTATCTCCAGCATGTATTCTAATTCCCCATGTTTGCGTTCAACTTTTACATTAGCTGACGCCATGCAAGAGGAGGTAAGTCATCGCTTTATGCCCAAACATTCTGTAATCTCGTCAAATAATTTGGCTCTAACACATGGCCTATTGTTACTAAAACTTTCGTAATAGTTTTGCTTTTTCGTCTTTAGTTAGGAAAGCGTATTAATATGAGTTGAAATGGTCAACTTTGGTTAGTACACACCTATTTCCTTACTTGGAAACTGTTAAACTTCCTCCTGCCCCCAAATTTCTATAGAAGTTGATTCTCCTACCCCTGAAGGGGTTGGGTATTGACCCAATTTGGCCCCAGGGGTCTTTGGTGGCGACTTCTGCTTGGCACACTCTTGGCAGCTTAGTATGAAAGTTTTTATTTTTGAGTACATTTATGGAAAATAAAAATTTCCTTTTATCCTCCCAATAGTTTTCGCTTCTGCCATGTGACAGCCACTAGTTGCTTGTACCATGTTTAAAATTTCACCTTCCAACGATTTTGGAATTACTGGAATAATTTTTAAGTCATTTTTTCTATATTCTTGTGGTGCTCTGCAATATCTTATCAAAATATTTTTACATTCATCTAGATCAAAATTATCTATGTCCTTCAAAAAATGTTTAAAGTGTTCCGGCAATTCTGTTCCTTTTTGATAAAAAGGATTTCATGGCTGAAAAAAAATCATCTTTATCTTGATGATTCGAAATATTTCCATTAGATAGTATTTTCACCCCGCCCCATTCGTCTTGGGTGGTTGTTTTCAAATTTCCTTCCGTATCTTGACTTCGTGACAAATAGTCTGGTAAAACGTTTGTAAGGCCCTTTATATATATTGGGGTACATGAATATGCTTTCAGACGTAGTATTCATCGTGTCAGCCCTGCTGAAGTAATTTGCATCGTATGTAGCCAAATTAGTGATTTTCGGCCTACGCGTAAAATGAATTTTTTTCCCAATCAAAAATTGACGAAAATATTCTGTAAAAACTACAACTGCTAGGCATTCTCTTTCAACCGTTGAATATTTTCTTTCTGACTCTGTCAGCGACCTGCTATTTGATTGGACTATTGATTCTACTCCTTCCGAATTTATGTTTAATAATATTGCCCCAATTCCGTACCCCAAAGCATCTGTCTGTAAACAGAAGTCTTTTGACAAATCTGGCAGTTTAAGTATTGGCGCCTGTAATAATTGCCTTTCTATTTCATTCAGCGCCTGTATTGCGTCATATCTACATTCGATTTTCCTTGATTTTTTAAAAGGTTTGTCAAAGGTAGTGATATTGTCACATAATTTTTAATATATCGTCGGAAATAGCTTAGAAAACCACAAACTGATCTTCATTTTTTTATCTTTCGGTGGCTGTAATTTTTCTATGACCGTAAATTTTTTGGGATTTGGCGAAATAGTACCTTGGTTTATCAGATGTCCAGGAAAAAAACTAGTTTTGGTACTACAATTTTTAAATTTTCTGGTTTTAATTTTAAGCCTGCTTTTTCAAATTTTTCCAGTATTTTTTCTAACTCCGACTAAATGGTCTTCCAGGTTTTCAATAAACAAAATTATATCATCTAAGTAAGCCAATATATCTTTTTTCTTTCTGGTTCGTTATCTTTTAACACCAGATTCATTAGTTGACTAAAAAAGTTTTGACTAAATGATAAGCCAAAAGGCATACGTTCAAATGTAAACGTTCTTCCATCATCTAAGATTATTGTTGCTTTGTGCTTTGTTTCTGGATCTAAGGCTATTTGCCAATATCCTGCTATTAAGTCAAAACTAGTGTAGTATTTCGTACCTCCCAGCGAATCTAATATCGTATCAATTCCAGGTAATTACATAACATCTTTTACCGTGACTGCATTTATAGCTCTAAAATCTATGCATAATCTCCAGGTATTATCTTTTTTTTCTGACTATTACTAGTGGAAAACACCAATCGCTAAAACTCTCTTTAATTATACCCTGTGCTTCCATTTCCTTTTTTGGTCGTCCAGCCATGGTTTTAAATTTATAAGGTGTTTTATACGGTGATTTTTTAATTGGAGGACAATGTGTTGTTATTTTTGTGCGTGATTAAGTGAGTTAATCCGTAATCAACTTTGTTTCTTGCGAATGCCCATCTAAAGTCCCAAAGAATATTTCCCAGCCGGTTTTTTTATGATTTCCGGTAAATGTTTTCAATCAAATTGTTGCAAAAAATCAGTTTTGTTATTCCATACTTTTCTTGTGGTTGCAGTTTCGAAGACATTTGTTCATGGCTAGTGAAATTTACGCTCAATTCTGGGCTGCTTAGAGATTTTATTTCTGAATTTGAAATATTTTCCACTGATCCAAGCCCTATTTGGTTCAGCTTTACTTTGTTATTCCTTAGATTTGACAATTTTAAATATATGATACTATTTTCAATTTTAATAACATGATTTTCCATGAAAATCGTGGGGTATTCTTCGAGGGTTTATCCCCCTATCATGGCATCCATTGTTTTAACCTTTCTTTTTTTCTGTATTTAATGTCGCTAGCACTTGAGCTGTTGTTCTCCTTCTATTGTGATTTTTCCGTTTATTTTTAGGTTATAATCCGAATCGTCTTTCTTTTTGTCTGTTGTTACGCAAATTTGTCTATTAGTTTCATTTGCATGGCTTATGGTTATTGCATCAGTTAGGGGTTCCCATACGATCCCATATTTCGTTATAGCATCTACTCCTAGAATACAAAGATATGGTAGCTGCTTACATATCATCACCGTTACTGTTATTTCCTTATCCCCTGTGCTAAATTTTAATGGACATTCCCCCAAAATTGTCAGCTCGTGACCTGTTACTAATGTCAGGGTATTCTGGAATCTACTTACGTGGTTTTTGACACTAGGAGGAAACCTCTTAAAAACTTCTTTTCGGATTAAAATTTAGACGCAGCCGTATCCATTAGACACGGTAAATTTTGGAAACACTCAATTTAAAAACAACGCAAAATCGGTAGATTATTATTATTTTTATCTGTATCAAAACACTCTAAACTATAAAGGGGTCTTTGTAAGGATTCAGCTCTGTCAACCATTAAGGGCTGGTTTCTCCGTTTAAATGCCCACTGCTTGATCAAAGGTTTCTGGGGTTGTCCCAGTTTTCTTCAGCGTTGCTATTTTGACCCTGGGTGTTGTTAACCGTATGATTTCTAGGCCTAAATTCAGGAATATATTATTCGGCGTTGGTCAAGTATTATTTGTTCCTTGCCTTCCAAATTTCTGTCCCCTGCGTTTTGAACTGGTGTCTTGTCTTGTACGTCTGGCCTTCTTTGGGTATTCTATGTCAGCAATCTGCCGCATAGTGGTTTGGTTTGCCACAATAATAGCACTTGAATCTTTTCCTATATTGCTTGGTGATTTGCCCTTTCTAATGGGGTCTATACCTATTTCTATATATTCTTGACCTGCCACTATTTGCTCTGTAGCTTTCCTCAGGAGTAGGAGGTGGGAGTCCATAATACTTGGTATTCAAAGTCATTAAGGATCTAATACCGTGGGATTGGTCGTCAAATGGGGAGTGGTCAGTCCATGGTTGGAGAGTTTGGCCTTCCTCGTGCCTTTTTGTTTCACGATTTGGCTCCTCAAAGCTCACCCGCTTTTGTCCCCTCTCATATTGTACAAATGCTTGGGTTCCTGTGTTATTTATTGACATCTGATCAAACTTTTTAATGGCCTCGTCAATTTTTACCTCTGTTTCTACTAGGATTATAGCCTGCTCTAGATTTTCAGCTTTCTGTGATAATAGTAGTCTTAGTAGCTTTTCTGGTAACCCTTGCGTAAAAGTATGTAATTGTATTTTCTGTAGTGTCTCATCATTTCTGCCCTTCTCTAACTGTAAGGATACAGATCAACAAATTTTGTCTGCATATTGCCTGATACTAGATTAGGTATTGAATGTCACTACCTCTGTTCTTAGCCTCTCGGAGATACTCGTTTCTATGAACCTTGTTTTAAAAGATTCGATTATAGTGCTAATGTCCTTGGGCTCTTTTTCCTTATTCGCCTCCAAGTGTTTAAGGGTGTTTCCCTTTAATCTAGCTGCAACGCATTGCTCTTTGACCTTAATCGTCAAACGACTCAGTTAGTTCGTCGAAAATTTTCAATTTGTCGATAAACTCATCTACATCTGAAATTCCCACGTATTCTGGTATAATTTTGCTAATTTCAAGTACCATTGATAGGGAAGCCATTTTTTTTCCTCTGGTAAAGTCATTTTACTTCAAAAATTAAATTTATTTAGTCCTCTCGGTCCAGTTCTTACAACCGCCACCATTTGTGGTAAAGTGGTATTATGGTTGTTGAGGTGAAGTTGTTGTAGATGCCTTTGTTCTCCCTTTATAGGGAGATAAACTATGGCCCTAACGTAATTAAACTTTGGTAGCGTGCCTTAGGCTATGACCTGACTAATGAGGCGTACCAGATGGGTATATTCGACAGACTAAATGTAGATTATAGAGAGGTTTGCTATAATACAATACTTTTATTCAGTTAACATATTCTAGTACAAGGTTTAATAATAGATATATATTCTGCTGGGACTGGTTGTCCCAGGTAGACCACAAGCATCAGAAATCTGCAATAATACATTATAAGATACTTAGACGCTTACAATAGTCCGTTCCAAGGTATTTCTAAATCAACGCACCAGAGGTCAGTCCGCCATAAAGTTAGCATCAGACAGCCCCTTCCCTAAAATGTATCTTTTATACATTTTATCAACCACACCTTAAAACAACCTTATCGGGACCCACTGACGCACATATCAAGGAAGTGGTGATTTTTTTCAATTTCCTGTTAAGCATAACTTGCCAGGATACGTTCCTTATCTTAATAAAAAGTGGTATTTCTAAACTTTTGTGTTTTTGCGTCTTAATATTTTACTAAATTCCAAATTGACTTAATTAGAAAGCGTCACCACACTTACAGTACGGTCGGATTTTGCACCGATTTTGGCTTGCACGAAAGCGTGGAACGTGCTTCCACAAGTGCTGAGATGTAGGAGCTCACTTAGGTCTTTTAAAAATAATTTGAAAAAATATCTTATTGAATTTCAAAAAATAGAATTAATTAATAACTGATATTTTTTGTCTTGTTTTAAAATTATTATCAATATTATATCGGTTTGTTTTTTCTTTTTATTTATCTATTATTATTTTGTAACGTTTAAGGTAGCTATAATTTCGGGGAGGAAGGGGAGATCTCTTAGATTGTGATTTGTAATGAAGAGTAAAGTGAGAGTCGTAAAGCGTGATTAAGAGAAATGGTTATTTTTAGGC
Organism: Artemia sinica; assembly: GCA_027921565.1. Lineage (NCBI taxonomy): Eukaryota > Metazoa > Arthropoda > Branchiopoda > Anostraca > Artemiidae > Artemia > Artemia sinica. The sequence continues at coordinate 50,365,745 of CM051271.1, forward strand.
GACTCAACGTGCGTTTTTTGTATAGAGAAGTTAATTTATGTTTATTTATTTATACAAACCCCGATTGAATTGGGTAAAACCCCGATTGAATTGAATTGAATAGGGTACGGTAGCTAAAGACTACGGTGAAGTAAGCTATAGTTCATGACTTGTTACTTGGACTTCTTATATTCCTTTCAAAATATTTGGAGAAAAAGGAGACAAAACTTTATCTGAACATTTGATGAAGTCAGCTATAGTTCAGTTAAAGATACAAGCAATCAAAATAAACACCTGCAAATTTCAAGCAGAGCAATACCTTTTAAGCTAATAAAAGAATAATAATCATTATCTAACCTATATTTCGAGGTTGATTTAAGTAGGGAGCCAGTAGTGGGGCTTCCATTGGTTCTGTGACAGCCCTATCCCTTTTCCTATGACAGCCCTCTGATGTCATAGCACACCCTCACTGGCTCCTGTGATAGCCCTGGCAAGATTCCCACCCCGGGTGAAATTACCGTGACAGCCCTATCAAAATTCCCAGGACAGCCCTATCCCTTTTCCATGTGATTTCTACGGCAGTCCTCTGACGTCACAGAAGCCATAAGAAAACAGTATTGGCATTCTTAAACACCCATAGGGAAATAGCACTGAGTTTCTACAACACCCCTATCCTTTTTCCTGTGAGAGCCCTCTGACGTCACAACACCCAAGGCAAGATTCCGAGCAGAGCCCTGGTAAGATTCCCGTGATAATCCTGGCAAAATTCCAATGACATACCCTGGCAAGAATCCCAACCTTGGCAGGATTCCCACCCCTGGCAAGATTCCCACCTTGCCAAGATTCCCATGTTGGCAAGATTCCCACCCTGGCAAGATTCCGATCGCCATATTTCTAGGTGAAATTCCCAGTTTCAATAACCTGGAATGTTGTCGGGATAATACACACGTTCAATTAACAGGGAGAGATCTTAACCCCTCGCACCTGCACAATGTAGTCACCTATTCTATTAAAGAGGACACACTTGGCAAGACTCCATGACACATCCTTCTGGACTCCAATGACGTCAAACGACTGATCACGTTTTAAACCGTCAGGTCTAATATGCATGACGCAATGTTATGTAACCCTGACACAGGAACCAATGTGGGAACCCTCGCTTGTAACTTAACGACAGCTAACACCTTACGTAATGATTATCCAACACTGTCATGTAATACTTTTTGTGCCCAAACCCTCAAAGAGTTATTTCATTAACTTAATGGTGGCACACGCTTTATATAATGTCCCTTAATGATTGCTCAATCATCACTGCAAGATAATACCATTTTTATATTTGTTGCCCAAAAGCCTAAAGTTATTTTCTTTGTTATGGCATTTAATGTTTTCGCTCGAAACACCTTTCATATTTTTTCCCCTGCTTCTTGACTCCGCCAGGACTCGAAAGGTCATTCCCTTCCAATGGCTTTGTACCTTAACTGGAAGGACTAAACTGTTATTCCCAGTATTTTGTATCTGGGGATCATATTTTAAAATTAACCTATTGCGTGACAGCTAAGATTCCCCATTTTTGGCAAACACTTGAAAGACGTATTACTTTCCCAATTGGACATGCTCCAGGTGACATTTGTTCTCAAGATATTAATAAAAGAAAATGCATGTCTTACTTGTGCTAAAGAATACATCTTAAAAATACAGACATTGTTTATAAGAGTTTTATTATTTGAAACAAATTGACAAATAATTTTAAAAAACATAGAAAGAGGCAGTTAAAAAGCACGATAAAAATCAAGTCTGGAAAAGACGTTATTCCCACAGTTTCAAATCAATTATGCATTTTAGAAATGAACGTGTCTCATACGGCATTCCCACCTCTGAACAGGGGATTCAGTATCTGTATTGATTTGTCGTAATTCTAAAACATTTAACTTTTAGCTTTTCGCCATTCCGTTGACTAGAATATTTTTTTTATGCCACAATTCACTAGAAAACCCCTGTACTGAAGAGACATAGTCTTTTTGGCTAAAATAAAGTCTATGTTATCAGTTTATTTCATAGAATTAGCGTACATTTTAGAAACGAGCGTGCCTCATACGGCATTCCCACCCCTGAAACAGGATATTCAATATCTGTATAGATTTATCGTGATTCTAAATCATTTAACTATTAGCTTTACGGCATTCCGTTGGCTAGAATGCTAGTTTTATACCACGATTCGCTTGAAAACCGCATACACTGAAGAAACAAAGTATTTTTTGGGCTAAAATAAATATCTATGTTATCAGTTTATTTTATAGCATTAGCAGTACCTTTGAGGAATGAACGTGCCTCATGCGGCATTCCCGCCTCTGAAACAGGAGATGGAATATCTGTATAGATTTATCGTAATTCTAAAACATATAACTTTTAGCTTGGACTCTCAATAAATCCAAAGGGGGAGGCATGTTGCATTTATACCCACAAGTGTATCAGCCATGGACAACACAACCCATTTAACTTAACCCCCGTTAAACTAAACCTCTCCTTAACCCCCCCCATCCGATGTAGATGTAAATGAGACCCAATTTTATAACCGTGCATCTGAACCCGTTTGTCTGAATCCACGTTCAACAGAATATCCGATTTTTACATAACCTCCCTTTGTCTCAGCCCTCATAAAACCCACGGGACATATTTCAGCAAAAATATCAAAACACGCAAAGGCGGGATAATTCTATTTCGAGAAACTCTTGTCCCCACCCATCCAACGAACTGCGAGGGAGTTTGGTTAGTGTCTACTCATTCTGGGGAGTGGAATCCGGACTCTGGCTAGGTGATAAAGGAGGTTAAAAAATGCTTTCGCTCGAGATAACTTAAAAAGTATTAATAATAGGGAAATAATATGGAATTTATCATTGAATTACTAAAGCATGCCCGCCTCTGACGACAAATTATCCCTGTTTCTAGCGCTCAGCTAGCAAGATTCCCACCCCTGGTACCCCACCCGAGAATCTAGGCGTTCTATTATTTCTTCTATAGTGGCATGATTCCTAGCCATTTTATTAAATTGTTTTTCTGGAAGATCCACCGGATTTCCGTGACCAGGTCTAATATGAATGATGCCAGTGTATCTCACCAGCTAGACTAAAAAGACCCCATAGGGGAATCCCCCAAGCACGGCACACACACGCGGGTGCTGTGTAATAACGGCAGTGCATATCTTAAGCAATGACACCTAATGGTAGAGATTGGAAAATCATCTTGCGAGAAGGGTAGGTTCCCAAACCGTTAAAAATTATACTTATAGCCCAGATCAGAATGGGGCTGCTACACTGTTTTTCACAGTGACACCAGCTATCTCCCCCCCCCCCCGTCATCCACATGACACCAGCTCTCACCCCCTAAGACATTTTCAGCCTTTTCTGTTCCGAAAATAAACTTCTGGAATCTAAATTAAACAATCCTTTGTTTTGTTTTGTTTTTTTTTTACTTGACCTGCGGGGACTCAATATTCCATTGCTAGGATGTGTTACTCCAATGCAATTCACGCCAAAGATTATTTAAAACGCTTCTAGGGTTTTCCTTGTTTTGGTAATGATTTTACAGGTTGACCACAATTTCTACACTTTGCCCCTGATTTTTATATTGGTCTTGTTTTCTTGGGCTACCCCTGGATTCTATAGTTTGCTCTTGTTCTTATAAAATTGACAGGGTTTCATTGTTTTTGCCAATGATTGCATAGAAATTGACCATGACTTCTAAACTTTGATCACGATTTCGATGGTAAGGTCTAGCTTTCTATGACTTGGTTCGGAGTTCTAGGGTTGACTCCGTCATGTAGATAAGTACCCTAAGATTTTTCCTGAAATACATTGCCTTTCTTGACTTTAATATTTCATAACGATAAGACACAGACGTTTCTCACTTGACTCTTTGTAACAATGTCAGGGAATATTTTTTTTTCCTGGAACACCAAGTATTCTTGGGTTTAATGTTTCTTGACATAAGCAATGATCAGGTTTTGCTACCCCTACGACACTCTTCATAATCTTTATAAGTGTCTTCTAATTTTTGAAACACAGAAACACGCACACACAAAAACACAAACGCACACACACACAAGCAGACACACACAAAAACACACTCACACGCAAACACACATACGTACATACACACAAAGACACACAAAAACATAAACAGCACACAAACACCCAAAAACATACACACACATACAAAAAACCCACACGCAAAAACACACACACACAAACACAACCACACACATACTAAAACACACAAACACACACACAAACACAAAACACACAAACACACACACAAGACACACACACACAAGACACACACACACACACACAAACACAACCACACACATACAAAAACACACACACAAACACACAAACACACACACCGACACACACACACAAAAACGCACACAAATAAACAAAAACACACACACACGAAAACACACACAAAAAACAAAAGCACACACACACAAAAAAACACACAAACACATAAAAAAACACACACACACATAAAACACAGATACAAAAACACACACGCGCACACACACAAAAACACACACACCAAAACACACACACACACACACACACTCACACGCACAACCATACAAAAACACACACACACACACAATCCTTTTTTTTCTCCACCGTCATACAATCCAATCACTAATTAGAATCATTCACACTCCTATTATTCAAAACATTAATTAATATCGTTCATAGAGTCCAATTTGCGAATTCCTTATCCCTTTTTCAAAAATGTCAAATACTCACTCTCTTTGAAAAACCAAACCAGACTATACCCATCAAACCAGACTATACCCATCAAACCAGACTGTACCCACCAAACCAGATTATACCCACCAAACCAGACTGTACTCACCAAACCAGATTATACCCACCAAACCAGATTATACCCACCAGAAACCTGTCTGGTTGACCTAATTGCTATACGTCTCCGCAAAATAGTACCTTGGTTACTACTGATAAGCGAAAAGTGATGAAAGAGAGGGGTAATACCGAACTCTCAGCTACCATTTTTGGGAGACATCTGACACTTTATAAGTGACCACGGAATTCCTGTGTTGTTTTAAAGTCACTTTTCTGTGAATAGGCAGCGTTGCGGCAGAATGCACCTGGCGACGATAAATCACATTAGTCCAGTTTTTGTCAAGAAAAATTACTCAGTGATAATTTATTGCTCCCGCTGGTATTATGCGCTTCTAGGTCCGGGCCTAGGGACCTAGTGGTAAATCCAGGCCTGAGCGTGGACATATTTCCTTTTGGTGAATTGACTTTCTCTTTTAAGCACTCTCTGAAAGTTTCAACTTAATACACAAATCCCTTTTTGAGATATAAACCATTTTGAAAATCTGCATGCACATAGTGTCTTTTGATTTAGTTCAAGTTCCACCTAAAATACCTCATTCTGTCAAATTTTCAACTTGATATGCGTAGCCTTAATAGTGCTAGTTTAATAGTAGCACAGATCGTAGTAGGAGCAGTAGAAGTAATAATAGTGTTGAATTAGTAGTAGTAGTAGCAGTATTAATAGAAGTAGTAGCAGGTAGATGCCCCAGAAGTTTCATCTTGATACGCTAAGCTGTTAAAAAAAAAATTGCTGATACACCTGTATCAGCAATCTGTATGTTATTGCAAGTTACCAATTGTTAAAATTTAAGGTTTTTATAGAAGGGATGATCGTAAAAACTTTGAAGGAGGCTCATTCGATTGGAAATTGAAAGTTCAAGTTCAATTTTGAAGAATCAAAGGTAATCACAGGACAATCAGCCTTTCCTCTTAACCGACATCCCCCCCCCCAAATTCATCCGATCAAAATAAAAATAAACATTTTGTTCAAAATAGTCTGAAGATCAAATAATCATGCCTTTTGGGTTAACAGCCTCACCAGCAGCATCTGGGGCAAGAGCTGTAAGTTAAGCTAGTTGCTCATTGCTAACACATAAGGTTTTTGTAGAAAAAATTATGTATGAACTTTGGGGGCGGGGCTCATTCGATTGGAAATCAAAATTTCCAGTGCACTTTTTCAGAGTTAAAAGTGATCGGAGGGCTTCCACCCCACCCTATTTTTCTGCCAAATACATCCGATCTATATTTTGGGACGGCCATTTTATTTAAAACAGTTTAAAGGTTAAATAAATATACCATAGGTAAAAAAACTATGGTTCATAACCCTATTGTGTTTTACCAAATGTAAATACGGTGGTTGAGTTGCACGAGGGTTCAGTTACACGAGGGTTCAGTTGCACGCTGGTTCGGTTGCAAGGGGGTTCAGTTACACGAGGGTTCAGTTGCACGATGGTTCAGCTGTACGGTGGTTCAGTTGCACAGGGGTTCAGTTATACGGGGATTTAGTTACATGGGGGTTTAGATACATGGGGTTTAAGTTAAATGGGGTTGAGTTGCAGGGGGGTTTAGTTACACGAGGGTTTAGTTAAATGGGGTTCAGTTGCGCGGGGGTTCAGTTGCACGGGGTTTCAGTTGCACGGTGGTTCAATTGCACGGTGGTTCAGTTTTACGGTGGTTCAGTTGCACGGGGGTTCAGTTATAGGGGTTCAGTTGGTTGGGGTTAAGTTACACGGGGGTTCAGTTACACGCACACCGATACTGCAATACTATGCTACGTTTTTACGAGTCGGACAAACATTTTGGGGAGAGGGGTTCAAAACCCCTAGTCCCCCCTGGATACGGCCATGCTTTCGTCTAAATTCAGAAAGGTTTATTTTCAAACTGTCTATCGTGTATGCAGTTTTCTATTCCCTAGAAATGATAAAATGGTAGGCATATTAGTTTGGCAATACCTTCCTAGTGTCTATTTTTGGCCCTGGATTCATTCATGTAAGCTTTTTTCACTAAACTCAACTACTTTTCAAGATAGGAAGAAGCCCCTAAACCATAGTTTTAGATAAAATGGAAAATGAAAAGGAATAAAGTAGTCTATTATAATTTTATTTACGGTTTATTGACATTTTTACCAATTTTAGTACCATGTGTTTTTATAATTATTTCACAATGCGGAAAAATGAACGAGTAAGGAACAGTTTAGTCTGAATTAGGAAACAATGTTGAAATTAACGTTATTTATTTTATTTTCTGGCGCTGTATTTTGTGTGTCAGCAAAAACTAGTTTAAACCTTAACTTAAATAAACAAAGAGGTAAGTAGATGATATTTATAATATTTTTTCTGAAATTACCACTATTTCTTTCCTCTGAAATTACCATACCACTGTTTCTTTCCTAGTGGCTTAGGATTTATGAATTTTCTTAGTATTGAGGGAATGCACTTCCATGGTTTCATTGCCCTTCTCCTTTACTAAACTATTTTCATACGTTTTTCAAGTAAAAACAATTTGAACCCAAATGTTATTGCGCTTGCCAGATATAGCCCATACCACTTAAAGGAAGGCGACTGGCACTGAGAGAGCAGGGATAGGACAGCTGAAGATGTTGCCGAAGAAATCTTCCAGCAATACTTTTAGTCATGATTTCAATATTAGGAGAATCAAGATAAGCATATTGCTAACCAAGGGTAGTTGTCAAACAGTTCGTGGTAACGAACTGTAAGTAAGGAGCGACCCGGCACAATGGTAACCGAAACTCTAAAAAACGGAATTTTGATACCAATAGATACATCAAAAGAATCAGATTTTAATTCTGATTTCAAATATATAAGTTTCATCAAGTTTAATCATACCCATCAAAAGTTACGCGCCTGAGAAAATTTGGTTGATTTTCGAAAAAAGGGGTAAAGATCCCCTAAAAATTATAGAACCTTAATGAAATATACACCATCATGTTCAGCGTATCAGAGAACCCTACTGTAGAGGTTTCAAGCTCCTATCTATAAAAATGTGGAATTTTCCATTTTTTGCCAGAAGAAAGATCACGGATACGTGTTTTATTGTTTTTTTTCCCAGGCGTAATCGTATTGACCCAGTGGTCCTAAAATATCTTAGAAGGGCTCACTGGAACGGAAATTAAAAGTTCTAGTGCCCTTTTAAAGTGACCAAAAAAAATGGAGGCCAACTAGGCCCCCTCCCACGCTCATTTTTTTCTCAATGTCACCCAATTAAAATTTTGAGATAGCCATTTTGTTCAGCATAGTCAAAAATCTAGTAGATATGTCTTTTTTAGGATGACTTAATCCCCCACAGTTCCCAGGTGGAAGGGCTGCAATTTATGAACTTTGCCCATTGCTTACATATTGTATTGGTTATTGGGAAGTATACAGACATTTTCAGGAAGGATTTTTTTCTGGGGGGGGGGGGGGGGGGCTGGAGGAGGGGGTTACTCGGGAGAATCTTTCCGTGGAGGATGTTTCGTTGGGGTAAGGGACATTTCTATGAAGGGGGAGCCGGATTTCCAAGCATTATTTAAAAAACGATCAGAAATTAAATTTAAAAAACAACAAGTTTTTCAACTGAAAGTAAGAAGCAACATTACAAATTAAAACGAGCAGAAATTATTACATGTGTGAGGGGGTTCTCCCCCAAGTCAATACCTCGCTCTTTACGCTACAGTTTTTTTAGTGCTTTCAAAAGAGATATCTATTCTAATTAAACGGCCTTTGTGATTCAGGGGTTTGTGAATTAATTTTTTTTAACTTTTAACGTAAAGAGCGTGGTATTGACTAAGGGGAGAACCCCCTCATATACGTAATAACATACACATTATAAAAAAAGAACAATAAAAAAAACGAGCGATACGGCTCAATAGTAATCGAAACTTTTAAAAACGGAATTTTGATGTCAGTAAATGTATCAAAAGAATGGGTTTATAATGCTGATTCTAAATAAATAAATTTTATTAAGTTTAGTATTACTCATCAAAGGCTACGAGCCTGAGAAAATTTACCTGATTTTTTAAAGAGGTGGGAAACAGCCCCTACAAGTTTTTGTATTTTTTTGCCAGAAGAAAAATATACGAATATAGAAGTTCGTTAGGTAAGGTAATTTGTAAATTACGTCAGAACCAAATTTAGAGACAGCCATTTAGCAAAAGAAAAGTAAAACTTTTATGCAAATTTTTTTACTTATTGAATGACGGTGAGCCAAAATAAAAGCTGCACTAACTAAAAAACGATCAGAAATTAAATAAAAAAAACAAGTTTTTTAAACTGAAAGTAAGGAGCGACATTAAAACTTAAAACGAACAGAAATTATTCCGTATATGAAAGGGGCTGTCCCCTTGTCAATGCCTCGCTCTTTACGCTAAAGTTTGACTCTGTCTCACAACTTTATTTTTTAAAACAATAAAAAACTTTAGCGTAAAGAGCGAGGCGTTGAGGAGGGGATAGCCCCTTTCATATACGGAATAATTTCTGTTCGTTTTAAGTTTTAATGTCGCTCCTTACTTTCAGTTCAAAAAACTTTTTTTTTTTATTAGTTTGAAGAAGAATCAAACAGTTCGTGGTTACGAACTGTAAGTAAGGACCCGACTCAATGGTAACGAAACTGTAGAAAACGGAATTTTCATACCAATAGATACATCAAAAGAATCAGATTGTAATGCTGATTTCAAATATATAAGTTTTATCAAGTTTAGCCCTACCTATGACTTTCTCACAACTCTATTTTTTAAAAACAATGAAAAACTTTAGCGTAAAGAGCGAGGCGTTGAGGAGGGCACAGCCCCTTTCATATATAAGGAATAATTTCTGTTCGTTTTAAGTTTTAACGTCGTTCCTTACTTTCAGTTAAAAAAACTTTTTTTTTTTTGTTTAATACCATAAAAAAGTCCATGCAAGCTAAACATTTTGTTCTAAAGAAAATTCCTCCTTTTTGTTTTATCGTATTTCGTATTCTGGGCCTATTACGATAGATTTGCTAAAGCAATTTGATTTAGTTAGAGCTTAGTTCTGTGATTAGGCAGTAGCATACTTGTAATGCTGATTCCATAGATCAAAATAGAGCATGCTAGTTTGTGGTTGTGTGGTTACTCCATTGATTAAATAAAAAAAAAGAACACAAGCTAATGTTGAAGTAAATCAATAAATTAGGCTAGACATTAGTTTTACAAGCTACTGTTGAAGTAAATCAATGTATTAGTTTTACATTAGTTTTTTACATCAGTTTTACTAGCTAATGTTGAAGTAAATCAATAAAACAGGCTAGAAATTAGTTTTACATTAGTTTTACAAGCTAATGTTGAAGTAAATCAATAAATTCGGCTAGACATTAGTTTTACAAGCTAATGTTGAGTTATACTAAATAAGAAAACCAAAAAGTCTTCTGAATAACTTTGTTCATACTTCTCTATAATAATTTGATGTTTAAAAAGTCATACAGAAGACTATACCATTTTCCATGTTTAAAGGAAACATAATATTTCTAATTAATTTCGTTTTTATGTTCCTGGCCTCCCTCAGGCTATTTAGCGTGTCTCCAAGTTGTGATAGGGGAACGCCCTACAGATATGTAGGGTAACTCCATAGGAGGCACGGACCAAGGGGGACCTTGTCCCTGGGGGTCCATAATAGAAACTGGGGTCATAAATACAGGCGAAGGAGGAAGAAGGCCCCTCAAATGTACACTCAAAAGGGTCCACTGGTTTGCCCACAAGTCCCATGCGTTACACCTTCTCCCAGTAATGGGTTAAATTGCATGGTGCTGCAGAAAACCATCGCGGGAGGATCCTCTATAGGAGGACAACTGCGGCAAGGCGTAAGATCGAGATATATAGACAACGGCCTCTGCAAAGGGCTGCCTCGATCTTTTCGGGGAACCTGCAAGAATGGGGACCTTGCGGTCAACTCTATTCCCACTTGAGGAGTGGCGCCCCTCGAGGAAATTATAGCCTAGTAAACGACACAGCATTCGCACGGGATTCTAACTAATGGACAATTCTTCTGGGCTTGGTATGTTTAGACGGGCGTCTTCGGGCTGAAGAACCTCTTCCTAGCTAATTTATCTATTATGGGCTGCCTCCCCATAGTAGCATAATATTTGTAGGCATGAATATTTAATGAGTCGGAGGTAATAGGCTTGAGATTGTCAGTGCAGTGTTTCGACTCTTGTTGATAGAAGAGCATCGCCAAGTACTGAAAATCATGTTGTGACCAAGATGGGCCCAGGATTGCACAAAGCCTCCATTCACGGAGGTCCCAGGGACTTCTTGCTGTCCGGTTCTAAGCCGGCTTAAGCACTTCGTTGTAGACTTGAGAAGATATGTGATCCCCATCCTGCACTGGTATCCGGGATCATTGCTTTTTCAATAATATCAATGATTTAAAGAACATGAGAATTGGAACTTGGAATGTTACGACGTTAAAAACTGACTATCGTATCGACATTTTGACTGACGAATTCAGACGATTCGAACTGTATTAATTAGGAGTTTCAGAAACTCATATCCCAGGGGTAGGAAGCATGAAATTAAGTGATGTAGAATTTGTTCACTCAGATAGGAAGGGTGGGGTACATAGACAGGGAGTAGGGCTCATGATGAATAAGGAAGCTGCTAAGTCTGTTTAGGCTGGGAAGGTATTAATAATAGAATACTAATTGCTCATTTTATGACTAAAAAGTTCAGGGTATCAGTTAAAGTAGTATACACCCCTGTAGAACCGACTGAAGGAGATACTAGTGACTCGGATGAATTTTACTTACAGTTACAGGAGCAAATAGACAGGGTCCCAGGTGTTTACTAGGATATTTTTAACGCCCAAATCGGCAGGAATAGGGATAGATGGTATCCTAGCCTAGGTAAATTTGAGTAGGGAGTCAGGTATTACTCCGAAACGAACACAACTGCTGCCATCTATAATCGAGTCTAATGGTTTTTCTCACTGAGGATGTTTTTTCATGGTTTCTCTCACTGAGGATGTTTTTCATGGTTTTTCTCACTGTTGATCAATGTAGACATCTGGTTATTGGATGTTTCTTAGATGGTTATGAGTGTTAGTCAATTTATTTGTTGTTTTCTTGGATGTCAACATAAGTTCACATCAACAATTGCTGGATTATCGACTCGTACGGGACAGGGTCAATGACACCTCTTTCAGGGTCAATTTTTTTATTGTTTTCTTGGAAGTCAACATAAGTTCACATCAACAATTGCTGGATGTTTCTTGGATGTCAAAAACAATTGCTGGATGTTTCTTAGATGACAACATAAGTTCACATCAACAATCGCTGGATTATTGATCGACTCTAACGGGACAAGATCATGTGTCTCTTTCTAAGCCAATCAGGGAGTCTGAAATATTAACGGGACAGGATTGCAGAGAATATAAGGAAAGGATTTTTGTTATAGTTTTTATTAGTGTGTGAATAGAATTCAAGGAGTGAGAACAGTTTGACTTTACTCATTAGGATATATTTGTAATAATGAGTGGAATGTTTACACTTTTAGAAGTTGATAGTGAAGTTGGTAGCAATGATACAAGAGTACCAAACATTGGGATGGAAATCACGAGAGGATCACGGCTTTGTCTGGAATGGGATGAAGTATATGCAAGATATGTGATATCTTTGAGCAAATTTAAAATTGAGGACCAATTATGCTTCGCTGCAAAAGTTGATATAGCGCATTTGAATAGACTTTAAAAATGCTTTAAGTGCATTAGTGAAGCATATCGAAGATACATAAGAACACAAAATATAGTAGAACATGAAAGCCACAGCTTTTAGTCGTCAGATCCTGCACTCTCTTCCGATTTTGAATAATAGTTTTCCCACTGCTCTTAATATAGTTGCTGATGTGTGGAGTGTAGAATGTATAGGGTAGACCAAGAGGATCAAAAAATTCTATATTATTTGCTGTTTGAAAGATGCACGACCAATGGCCCGTCTGCACAGTCGATGGACTGCTATTAACAATAATTAGGGTATTGTTGGCACTTTGAATTTTTCCAAGAAAGTCCGAGTGTGGACAAGAGGATCTTATTTGGACATGTAGGGGTCCATATTAATTACATTGATTATTTGACTGGTGTTCATGGTGCCAAGTCTAATAGAACACTGCCTTCGAGAGTGATTTCCCAATAGGTTTCAAATTGAATAGCGAGATTAGTGCGATACTCTCCGGTAGTGGGTCGGTAAATGTACATTCTAAACGCACACTCCCTGTACGTACTATATTCATATCCTGGGTTCCAGACAAATCCAATACAATGATACCATGTGTTTTAGCAAACATTTCTTCGGTTATACCATTTTCAAATAGTTGTGAATCATGATCTAGGGTTTGCATGGTCAACTCATACAATGTTCTATAGGATTTATCAAAAGATAGATTGTAGAGTGAGATTCCATTTACTTTGCAGACCAGAGATGAAAGCCCAAACATTTCAAATTGATGTGGGCTTCCAGTCCACGATCCTATTGCACTAGCGCTTTTTACAAATGCCAAGGCCAGTTTTGACGGAATTTCGCCATTGATAAAGGATGAGTCGGTAAAGGTGCGTGAGCCTGTGGCAATATGACGCTGAATGGTGATTTTATGAGGAACAAGTAGTTTAATATTATTTCCACTGGCTCTCAGTTTTTCCACTGCCAAGGCAACAGAACTCATAACCTGTTGTTTGCGTACATGTAGTATTGCCGAGGTGAGGGAGAGAGTTACATCAGGATTGACAGCAAGTTCTTTTCGTAAATGAAATTGGATGGAGCAAGCGTCAATTTTATATCCACTTTAATATTGGGTGGTAGCCATTGGGGTATATTAAATATTTTATGATATAGATGTAATTCACTAGTTGTAGCATTTTTAAGTGCATCTGTACTATCAGTATTAGTAATATATTCATATCCATTGGAGGTGCCTCTCAATTCCTTGTATGACTTGGGTGTCATCAGCATGAATTGCGTATAGCTTGTAAAATTTGAGAAATTGTTGCTTGTGCTCACCAATGTGCCATTTATGTAGACACTGATTTGACGAAATAAAATGTGTAATATACAATTTTCACATGATATTTCATCGGCAAGAATTGGCAATGTATTATCGGATTTCCGGACTTTCATTCGTCAATCTATAAATGTCGAAGACATTTCCATAAAGTAGTCTTGATTGGAATAAATTTGGAAGTCGATATTATCGGAGAGGGGTTGTTGTGGATAAAATTGTTCATAGTATCCATGTTTTACACTCACATCAACATTTTCTGCATTGAATAGATTTAATGAGGAGGTGATTGAAGGTTGGGAATCCTTTGCGGTAGATATGACATCTTAGAAAAAGAAATCTTGTTTCGATCTAACAATTCTCTTCCTGGGGCTTCTTCTTCTATTTACTACACGTGTCGGCTTTTTCCTTCTTTTCTTTGATAGGGGTTATGTCTTTCGTTTCTGACCTGAGTAGAGACTGATGAGTGGTGCACTGTTTCTCGACCTTTTTAAACCTTTTCCATTTTGATGAGATTTCAATTTTGTTCGCCAAGGGTTTGCGCACTGAACCTAATGTTTTCCGAAGCACTTTTTTTAAAATCCTTGCCAGAGCTCCAATCATATAGTGTAGAGGATGCAAAATCTGTCGCAGCCGGTACAATATATTTTCTATTCAAAGGTAGTGCAGAGCGAAACAGCTTAGCAAACCAACCGCGCCAAGACCATAGCCAGACATTGACGAGCGACCTTTGTAATAGTCCATTCCATTGCCCTGTTGTCTTGGGCCAAGAGTATTAACATAGCAGTCAATATCAGGACAAATGAATACCACTTTTCTATTAGACATCTTGTTGTTGAACGATGGGTCGAAAATGGCATGTAATCACAGTCAAACCTTTGTTACTGCTAGGGGATCACCTAATTCAGTTCTTAGTGTTAAGTGGCAGAGTTCCAAATAGGAAGTGTTTACGGGGATATACTGAAGATGCTTTATATTGTAGTGGTGAATATGTTCTTGATTGGTTTTTCGTTCAAGAACTCGTAGGAGGGGAACATTGCTAATGCCAACCCGGGATGTTTCTACAAATGAAGCGTAGAGAAATATACAAGTGTCCGTGGAGAAGACAGGCGGATAGTCAGAAAAAATAAAATTAGTGTTTCCAGTGCTTTTACCATTGATTATATTAAGCTTAAAGCCAAGAACATCTTTTAGATTATCATTGAGAATAACCTTTTCATCGGCAATAGGTGAACTAATGTAGATCTTGCCCTCCTCCTTTGAATAGTTGAAATGAAAGGCTCCTTTTTTACGAGCGGAAATTCTTTGATTGATAGAACGACATAAATCTTTCATACAGGTGAGTTCTTCATAGGGTAACTCAATATATGGATAATTCATCCAATTGATCTTTTGAATTTGTTCTTGATCTCCTGAGGGTGGCAGCCAATCATAGGGTCTAATTTTATATCATATTCGCGATCTTTTCTCAGGATATCATATGTAATTTTGAGAATACAGTCGACAAGAGCCACTTCATACACACCGTCGAATTTGATGGTGGGGGAGAGTTTCGTCCAAAAAATCACTTGTTCTATTCAAATCATTGTAGAGAGGATCAGAAACATTGGACATGAAAGTCACATATAAATCATTGGGCATTGTTATTGTCTTCAGCACTGACCCAAGAATCAAAACCAGAGTTGTATCCTAGCCAGCGAACAAGCAACTGTCTCTTGCCCCTGCGAGTATGACTCTTTAATATCTTTTCAATTTGATAAATTTCACTTGTGTTTCTAACTTTTTGCAGTTCATATTCATTAAAACCGCCGAGAATCTCATCATCTTTGGTGTCTCGCAGTCGATATGTCGTGGGTGTAGTGTCTAGGATTTTGGACACTTTTAAAAAGTTCAGTGCTCCTTAAATAGTTCCTCTTTTCATAAATAATGGTGGTTCCATTAATTCGAACAGTATCACCGACATTGAATTTCTTCTTCACATTTTTTTTCACTGGAATATTGCTTTAGAAAAGCATCAAATGTATTTTCACTGCAAGGAACTTCCCGAGGGCTTGAGTTGGACAGGGATCGAAGTGGTCGATGGTTGTATACTTGCATGATTTTATCTAAATCATGAATAAAAGCAGCAGTATTTTTCAGTGTACAATATCTTGAAATTAATAGACGAATCGTTCTTATCAACCATTCAGCCAATGCAGCCTTTATCGGGCTGTGACTATGATAATGTTTTGTATTATATTTCAATAAAACCTTTTGCACATGAGGATTAACAAATTTGCTACCGCGATCCGATTGAATTTTTCTATAGCAATCCTGTTCAAGAATACTTTCTAAAGCATGAGCAACTTCAACACCTCTCTTTGATTGCAATGGAATGGCATAGGCATAGCGACTAAAGACACTGATTCCCACTAGAATATATTTGTAGGGTGTATTGTGACGTCGTTGAATTGCGTCTAAAGTTAAAAGATCAGTTTGAATTATATGCAGAGGGAGAAGGCCTTAGTTTGTCGATATTGTTTGCGACGAAGCCTGCGATTTCGATGCAGTGTGTAACTCAGTTCATTTTCTAGATACTCTTTTGCTTTTTTTAATGTGCTGCCATCTATGTCAGAGGCAACTTTAGAAAGCGTTGTGGGGGAACTTAGACTTCCCACTTCACCAATATTTTCATACACATGTTTCAGAACTTCAACCATTTTGAACGCAAACACGTAGTGTAATGTCCACTCCCCTTTTGCAAACTGGAGGGTGAATAAATCCGTCGTCGCTTTTGACTAGCAGCCATTGGTGTTATAAAATCATTGCTGCTGCTGCTGCTGCTGCTGCTAGTATTTTTTAAGATTGAATCTTCTTCTTTTTTAAATGGTGGTGTTGGCGTTGTTGGAGGACTATATTCTCTTAGTTTCTTTAGAATTTGCTTATTGCCAAAAAGACTTATGGGGAAGTTTGATGCATTTAGAATGGTGTATAGATTATTGTCAAATGATAAAAGTCCTTTACAATTCGTCACCATATCACAAACTAAATCAACTAGATTATAACTTTTCCCCCGAATTATAATTCGTTTCCCTGTGCTATCAATCTGAACTTGATCACCACGTTCCAACATGAAATATGCTAATACTCTTTTACTCTGTTCTCGATAGGTCACTGGCAATAGGTTTCCAATTTTTGTCACTATCGAATTCAATTCCTTCTCCGTTGATTGTGCAGAATCTTGAGGAAATGTTTCCTTTTTAGGGGGATCTGTGACGGCGGGTCTCTCACGATAAGGTCTATGTTTGTCCACACGTCGCAATGCATCTTGAAGTAAAACTAGCTTTTTATCATCGGCAATATTCTCATCATTAATGAATTTGCTTAGATTATCTTCAAAATGTTCCACAGGCGAGAGGACAAGTTAAAATGGTATAAATTTATAGGGTTTAGCCATCTAGAGAAAGCTGTTTACAAGTCCTGCAATTATTGGCAGTAAAAGTGTAAAAAAGCTACCGCCCGCTTGAAGGAGACGTTTTCTTTTAAAAATTTTTCCCTTCTTTTTGCAAGTCAAGGTACGTACAGTAGAACGATATTGCTTTGTCTGTTGTCTAACACCTTCTGGCAAGTGTACATTGCCCTCAGTTAAATTTAAACAAAGTTCAGATATTAGATTAATGAAATCATTGTCAACACCATGTTTGAGTATGGCCTTCCTGAGTGGAGGTTTTGAAGTGCCTAAAACGGAAAATAAATGCCCTTGTTCGTGTAGTTTCTTCAGTGTCATGATGGCAATAATAGCTTTTTCTATTGTTCACCGGAAGATATACAGTAATTTCTTTGTCGAAAATATCTGTGACTGCACGTAGATCCTTGTGTGTATTCTGATTAAGATTTAGCAAAATGTACCCGTAGGGCTTATTTGTCGCCTGAGTTTACGCTGACAGCAGAAATTTGGGAGCACCTGGATATATTTGCTTATTGAGAGTTATTAGATCATAAGACTCCTGCCAAATACTGTAGCAATAATAAATTTTCTTTGGTTTTTCCAAAAATATTTTATTACAATTTTGAATTATTTTAGCTAAAAGTGTCGTTTTCCCCGACATTGATGGGCCACACAGAAACGATCTGAATGGTGTTTTAAATTCATACATACTGCTGTTGACAACAGTCGGACTACAAATAACTGTAAACCATACTTTTCCAATGAATAAGCAATAATAATTTTCCCATAGATCTATCTACGTTAACAAGAACAACAAAAACAATATTTAATTCATTTATTAACATAAAAACACCTGTACAGCATGAATAGCACACACACACTATTTGTTCAAGAAGAACATTTATTATCATAAACACTTTTCTGTACAGCAAGAACAACAAATCTATTTGTACATCAATATTTTTTCACTTTTTTTGTTCAACAAGAACAACAATATTTATAAACAAGAACAACAACAACAATATTTATTATCAAAAACATTTTTTTTTGTTCAACAAGAACAACACACACTATTTGTACAACTAGGTTGAACATTTATTGTCATAAAAAACACTTTTTTGTACATCAAGAACAGTAATAGTACACACACATTTTTGTACAACTTTACTATTTGTAAAACAACACTTATTGACATAAAAAAAACAATAGCATAGTTGAACACTATGAATTTAAAAGATACCCCCCCCCCCTAAAGGACCCCCCCAACCCCCGGGGATCGCGGGCCAAAGTCTGGCTGCGGGCGGGGCCCTCCAACCCCCCGGAGCCGCGGGCCGAAGGCCGGTCGCGGGCGGACCCCCCCCACTCCCCGGGTCACGTGGAAAAGCTGTATACAATAGTCGCCGCCACCGCTTCTGCAGGTTAGGTTAGGTTTGAGCATTTAAGTTAATTTGTCAGGTTTGGGTTAGGTTTTGGGTTAGGTTAGGTTAGGTTAATTTTTTCAGGTTGGGTTAGGTTTGGGTAGGTTAGGTTAATTTAATTTATCCAGACCGAGTTGGTTGCGATAGTAGACACATTCAACCCGGTCTGAAATTCGATAGTGGCCGTGGGGGAGTACATTTACACCATTCTCCATCACAAAGACTTTGTCGGATATACAAGACATGGCATTCTTTTCAACTCTAAGAGTATAAATTTTATACTGCAGAGAGCAAATTGCAAGCACTTGTTGCTCTCGGCACTAGACTACTCTCTACACAGTTTCTGTAGACACTCATGTTGAAATCGTTTTTTACAAAATGTGTAGGCACCCCTTTACACGCCTGTTCTACATTTTTATTGTGGGTGTCTACGCAATAAACTTTAGGACCGGGGAACACCCCATTGGATATTAAATCGCTCCCCGTCTCTGATTTTAACATGAGTAGTAGATTGGGGGCCTGACGTTTCACCAACTCGGGGTAGAGGGATGCATTCCAGTTTTTTGAAATCCATCCGCGAGCTGATGTGTTCCCCATTTTCTAAATCCTTTAATAAATCCCCGGTTTTTACTTTCAACAGCAGAGAATCTGTATCCCCATGATAAATTTGAACCTCCCCCTCCCTTGGCCATTGTACCTTGCACACATTGTAAAAAAAGGGCAACATGAGCTTTTTGGAAATTTCAAGTACTGAACTACCTCCCGCTATATTCTTGTTCAGCACCACATTTTTTTACTTTCTGTGTAGAAAACACTTTCTGTGTTTTTACTTTCAACTTTTCTTACCTCTATACTCGTGAACGATGTAAAATTAGGGTCTGCAATAATTCGTGCACATTCTTGGGGGTCAGTGACGACTTCACAACGGGATCTGTTCCGTACACTTTCACACATTTTGCCAAACACGCAGAATTTAAAATGAGCTTGTACACTTTCACACATTTTGCCAAACGCAAGAATTTTCTACTTTACTATTTGCCTGAGAGCTTTTATCGACAAAGGTATCGATAAACGTCTTCAAATATGGTTTTTGACTGAATTGCAACACCCTATGTATTTTTGTGATCTTGAAACCATTGTCCACCATCCAGCGCAAAAGCATATGGTGAACAACGATATTCTGTTTAGGGTTTAAATCTGCAATTAGTTTCTGCTCGGAGGGGGTCCAATGCATCCCCATATCATCAACCAATGATCGATTGTATGGGCTCAGCGAGTCCTTGGTCACTGGTCGATTGATACAGGGGAAACAAAGTCTTTGATAGGATCATGAAGCGCCAATAGAATGTGCCCGTTAATTTCAAAGAACCATCCTTGTGGCCCATTGTCCTCGACGGTGTGAATGTCGGGGATCTCACAAGGATTCTCAAGCCATTTATAGTTTCCACACGGCAAAGAGTAGTGAGACATTGCCGAGGGGTATAACGAGTTCATGTCAAGGAAAACTGCATTTGACTTTATAGTCGAAAGTGATTGGAGGGCAACTAACCCCCCTTTCACGCCCATCTTTTTCCCGAACACATCCAATCACAATTTGTAGATAGCCATTTTTTCAACGTAGTTAAAAAATTTTTAAATTAGGTCTTTGATAATGATAGCCTCAGAGCCCTCGGGGCAAGGGTTGTAAGTTATTCCCTGGGCGCATATAATGTTTTTATAGATAGTGATGTTGTAAAAACTTCAAAAAGGGCTCATTCGATAGGGAATTGGAAGGACTTGTGCCCTTTTGAATAGTCGAAAGTGATTGGAGGATAACTAACAACCCTTTCACACCTATCATTTTCCCAAACACATCCAATCCAAATTTTGAAATAGCCATTTTGTTCAACGTAGTTTAAAGTTCAGGAAATTATACCTTTGAGCAGGACACTCCCCCAGAGTCTTCAGGGCGAGGGTTATAAGTTATGCCCTGGGGGCATATAAGGTTTTTATTGAAATCTTTGTCGTAGAAACTTGAAAAAGAGCTCATTCAATTGGAAATTCAAAGGGCTAGAGCCCTTTTTAATATTCAAAAGTGATTTGCGGGCAAATAATCCCCTCTAACGCCCGCCCGAAACACATTTTCCCCAAAACATATCCAATCAAAATTTTTAGATAGCCATTTTATTCAACGGAGTTGAAAGTTTTAGAAATTAGCTCTTTAAAGATGACCACCCCTCCCCCCACAGCCCTCAGGGCAAGGGTTATAAGTTATGCCCTGGGGGCATATAAGGCTTTTATTGAAATCCTTGTCGTAGAAGAAACTTGAAAAAGGGCTCATTTGATTGGAAATTCAAAGGGTTAGTGCCCTTTTTAATAGTCGAAAACGATTTAAGGGCAACTAAAACCTCCTCTCACGCCCACCTTTTCCCCAAACACATCCAATCAAATGTTTTAGATTGCCATTTTATTCAACGTAGTTGAAAGTTTTGGAAATTAGGTCTTTAAGGATGACAACCCCTCCCCCTACAGCCCTCAGTGCAAGGGTTTTAAGTTATGCCCTGGGGACATATAAAGATTTTATTGAAAGCGTTATCGTAGAAACTTCAAAAGGGTTCATTCAATTGGAAATTGAAAGCGCTAGTGCCTTTTTTAATAATGTAAAAAGATGGATAGCGACTAACGCCCCTCTCACGCCCACCATTTTCCCAAACCCATCCAATCAAAATTTTGAGATATCCATTTTGTTCAACGTCGTTGAAAGTTCTGGAAATTAGGTCTTTCAGGATGATAGCCCCCTCAGAGCCCTCAGAGCAAGGGTTGTAAGTTATGCCCTGGGGGCATATAAGGTTTATATAGAAAGTTACTGCATAAATTTCAAAAAGGGCTCATTTGATTTTGAATTGAAATTGCCCTTTTTTATAGGCAGCGCAATCGCGGTGCCTAAGTAAAGAACGAAGTTGGCACAATGTATTATTTAATTTTTTTCCAAACCAGGGCAATTCGTACTGAAGGAGTTGTCGTAGAAACTTCGAAAAGGGCTAACTCGATTGGAAATTTAAATGGCTAGTGCCCTTTTCAATAGTTGAAAGTGATTGGAGGGCAACTAACTCCCCTGTCACGCCCACCTTTTCCCCAAACACATCCAATCACAATTTGTAGATAGCCATTTTTTCAACGTAGTTAAAAGTTTTAGAAATTAGGTCTTTGAGGATGATAACTTCAGAGCCCTCGGGGCAAGGGTTGTAATTTATGCCCTGGGGGCATAAAAGGTTTTTTAAAGATAGTGATATTGTAGAAACTTCTAAAAGGGCTCATTCAATTGGAAATTGGAAGGGCTTGTGCCCTTTTCAATAGTCGAAAGTGATTGGAGGATAACTAACACCCCTCTCCCACCCACCATTTCCCCAAACACATCCAATCAAAATTTTGAGATAGCCATTTTGTTCGACGTAGTTAAAAAGTCTGGAAATTATGTTTTTGAGGATAACACTCCCCCCAAAGCCCTCAGGGCAAGGTTTACAAGTTAGGTCCTGGGGGTATATAAGGGGTTTTTTATAGAAAGCGTTGTCGTAGAAACTTCTAAAAGGAATCATTCGATAGGAAATTGAAACGTATATTTTTAGAACGTAAGAAAAGTAAAGAACCATGTGGGCACAATGTATTATTATTATTTTTTCGTGGTCAAGGAGGCACACTTGTGCCTCTATAAAGTGGTGACCCACCACAATGTTAAGCGATTTCAGGTCCTAGAGGTCGCAGAGAGACGGTGTGGTGATCGCATTTTGTAGCCCAAGCTCAAATTAAGAAACGTGCAAAATTTTATCCTCCTCCGACTTTATCTTCATGTGGTAAACTGGGCCGGAAGTTTCAACCCTCCCACCACAGCCCCCCTTTAACGTTGTCCGATTGGACTGAAATTTAGAGGTTAAGCTTTCCTAGGGCCCGGGAGCTTATCCTCGAAATTTCAGCTCAATCCGATCACTCCTTCTCTGTTTTCAAAAAACCAAATATAGCCACTTAAAGTTCATTTCTCTTTTTTTTATTGTTATCCACGCCTACAGGACACAGTTGGCAACTGATCCGGGTAAATGAGGACTCATTCGAAGCAGAATTCGACCTGTTAGGGCCTTTTGATATTTTCAGACCGAAAAAATTATCCCCCGAATTTACATTTACGAAAAACCTCGTTTTCCTATAAGAGCCCATGTTAATTTTTCCCACCACAGCCCCCCTTTAACGTTGTCTGATCGGGCTGAAATTTAGAGGATAAGCTTTCCTGGGGCCTGGGAGCTTATTCTCGAAATTTCAGTTCAATCTGATCCCTCCTTCCCTGTTTTCCAAAAACCAAATCTCAAGTTTTGTGGGGATTTGCTTGCGTCAAAAATAGATTCCGCTTACTAAAAAACAATTCAATTATGTCTCTTTAGTACAGCGGTTGGTACTCCTGACTGTCAGGAGGAAAACCCGGGTTCGATTCACCTTCAGAGGAAATTTTTTATATACTGAATTTAAAGTTTAAAAAAGAAACTCAGTTTCTTTTTTAATTATTTGAAAAAAATTACGTTTTCTAAAGAGTTAAAGAGGCTGAGTTACAAGGTCGACCCTTAAAACGTACAGAGATTAGGAGGCACAGTTGGGGGGCTGTTAAAGAGGCTGAGTCACAAGTTCGAACCTTAAAACGTACAGGGATTAGGAGGCACCCTGTACGACGTGATTTGAGTATTCAGGAATTAAAAGCCTTAAACACAAGAATGTTCAAGAGCGGGGGGTTTGGGGGGCGGCAGCCCCCCAACTTTAACTCCTGACACGATCAGCTAACAGTTAGTCAAGCAATAATAAGTAATAAACTGTACAAAAACGTGCAAAAATTATTTGAAAAAAACTACGTTTTCTAAAGAGTTAAAGAGGCTGAGTTATAAGGTCGAACCTTAAAACGTACAGGGATTAGGAGGCACAGTTGGTCAACTGTGCCTTTAACTCCTGACACGATCAGCTAACAGTTAGTCAAGCAATAATAAGTAATAAACTGTACAAAAACGTGCAAAAATTATTTGAAAAAAAAACTACGTTTTCTAAAGAGTTAAAGAGGCTGAGTTATAAGGTCGAACCTTAAAACGTACAGGGATTAGGAGGCACAGTTGGGGGGGTGCCGCCCCCCAAAACCCCCCGCTTTCGCAGCCTTTAAATTAAAAAAAAAAGTTTTTTAAACTGAAAGTAAGGAGCGACATTAAATCGTAAAACGAACAGAAATTATTCCGTATATGAAAGGGGCTGTGCCCTCCTCAACGCCTCGCTCTTTACGCTAAAGTTTTTATTGTTTAAAAAAAGAGTTGTGAGAAAGTCAAACTTTAGCGTAAAGAGCGAGGCGTTGAGGAGGGCACAGCCCCTTTCATATACGGAATAATTTCTGTTCGTTTTAAGATTTAATGTTGCTCCTTACTTTCAGTTTAAAAAACTTTTTTTTTTATTTAAAGGCTGCGAAAGCGGGGAGTTTTGGGGGCGGCAGCCCCCCAACTGTGCCTCCTAATCCCTGTACGTTTTAAGGTTCGACCTTGTAACTCAGCCTCTTTAAATCTTTAGAAAACGTAGGTTTTTTCAAATAATCTTACAATAGGGCACTTTGTATCGAAGTAGTTGTCGTAGAAACTTCGAAAAGGGCTCATTCGATTGAAAATTTGAGTGGCTAGTGCCCTTTTTAATTGTCGAAAGTGATTAGAGGGCAACTAGCCCCCCTCCCCCCCCACGCCCATCATTCCCCCAAACACATAAAATCAAAATTTTGAGATAACCGTTTTGTTCAGCATAGTTGATTTACAGATAGAAATTATGTTTTTGAGGAGGACACTCCCCCGTCGCCTTCAGGGCAAGGGTTGTAAGTTGCGGCCTGGGGGCATATAAGTTTTTTTAGAGGGCGTTGTCGTAGAAAGTTTAGAAAAGGCTCATTCAATTGGAAATTCAAAGGGCTAGGGCCCTTTTTAATAGTCGAAAGTAATTGGAGGGCAACTAACCCCCCTCTCACGCCCACATTTTCCCTAAACACGTCCAATCAAAATTTTGAGATAGCCATTTTATTCAACGTAGTTTTAGGTTCTGGAAATTAGGTCTTTGAGGATAACAACCCCCCACAGCCCTCAGCGTAAGGGTTGTAAGTTATGCCCTTGGAGCATATAAGGTTTTTGTAGAAAGCATTTTCGTAGAAACTTCAAAAAGGGCTCATTCTATTGGAAAATGAAATGGCTAGTGCCCTTTTTAATAGTCGAAAGTGATTGGAAGGCAACTAAAACACCTTCCACGTCCACCATCTCCCCAAACAGATCCAATCAAAATTTGAGATAGCCATTTTGTTTCCACGTAGTTTAAAGTTCTGGAAATTATACCTTTGAGCAGGACACTCTCGCAGAGTCTTCAGGGCAAGGGTTACAAGTTATGCCCTGGGGGCATATAAGGTTTTTATTGAAACCTTTGCCTTCGAAAAAGGAAGTAGAAAAAGGAAGTAGAAACTTTGTCGTACAAAAATGGCTCATTCAATTGGAAATTCAAAGGGCTAGTGCCCTTTTTATATTCAAAAGTGATTTCAGGGCAACTACCCCTCCTCTCTTGCCCGGCTTTTCCCCAAACACATCCAATCAAAATTTTTAGATAGCCATTTTATTCAACGGAGTTGAAAGTTTCGGAAATTTGGTCTTTAAGGATGACAACCCCTCCCCCAACAGCCCTCAGGGCAAGGGTTATAAGTTATGCCCTGGGGGAATATAAGGTTTTTATTGAAATCTTTGTCGTAGAAACTTGAAAAAGGGCTCTTTCAATTGGAAATTCAAAGGGCTAGTGCCCTTTTTAATAGTCGATAACGATTTGAGGGCAACTAACCCTCCTCTCAAGCCCACCTTTTCCCCGAACACATCCAATCAAAAGTTTTAGATTGCCATTTTATTCAACGTAGTTGGAAGTTTTGGAAATCAGGTCTTTAAGGATGAAAACCCCTCCCCTTCACAGACCTCAGGGCAGAGGTTATAAGTTATGCCCTGGGGGCTTATAAAGTTTTATTGAAAGGGCTGTTGTAGAAACTTCAAAAGGGCTCATTCAATTGGAAATTGAAAGGGCTAGTACCTTTTTTAATAATGTAAAGTGATTGGATAGCGACTAACGCCCCTCTCAAGCCCACCATTTTCCCAAACACATCCAATCAAAATTGTGAGATATCCATTTTGTTCAACGTAGTTGAAAGTTCTGGAAACTAGGTCTTTTAGTATGATAACCCTCTCAGAGCCCTCAGAGCAAGGGTTGTAAGTTATGCCCTGGGTACATATAAGGTTTATATAGAAAGTTGTTGTAGAAATTTCAAAAAGGGCTCATTTGATTGTAAATTGAAATTGCCCTTTTTTCATAGGTAGCGCAATCGCGGTTCCTAAGTAAAGAACGATGTTGGCACAAATTCTTTATCACAAAAAAGTGATTGAAGGCTAACTAACCACCCTCTCACGCCCACCTTTTCTCCAAACACATCCAATCACAATTGGTGGATAGCCATTTTTTCAACGTAGTTAAAAGTCTTAGAAATTAGGTCTTTGAGGATGATAACCCCAGAGCCCTCGGGACAAGGGTTGTAAGTTATGCCCTGGGGGCATATAAGGTTTTTTATATATAGTGATGTTGTAGAAACTTCAAAAAGTGCCCGTTCAATTGGAAATTAGATGGGCTTGTGCCCCTTTTAATAGTAGAAAGTGATTAGAGGATAACTAACACCCCTCTCACACCCACCATTTCCCCAAAAACATCCAATCAAAATTTTGAGATAGCCATTTTGTTCGACGTAGTTAAAAAGTCTGGCATTTATGTTTTTGAGGATGAAACTCTCCCACAGCCCTCAGGGCAAGGGTTGAAAGTTAGGTCCTGGGTGCATAAGGTTTTTTTTTTTTATAGAAAGCGTCGTAGAAAACTTCGAAAGGAATCGTTCGATAGGAAAATGAAACGTATATTTTTAGAACGTAAAAAAAGTAAAGAACGATGTGGGCACAATTTATTATTATCATTTTTATTTTCGTGGTCTTAGACCAGGGCACCTTGTATCGAAAGAGTTGTCGTAGAAACTTCGAAAAGGGCTCATTCGATTGAAAATTTGAGTGGCTAGTGCCCTTTTTAATAGTCGAAAGTGATTGGAGGGCAACTAGCCCCCCCCCCCCCCACGCCTATCATTCCCCTAAAAACATCCAATCAAAATTTTAAGATAACCGTTTTGTTCAGCGTAGTTGATTTACAAATAGAAATTATGTTTTTGAGGAGGATACTCCCCCACAGCCTTCAGGGCAAGGGTTGTAAGTTATGCCCTGGGAGCCTATAAGGTTTTTATAGAAGGCGTGGTCGTAGAAAGTTTAAAAAAGCCTCATTCGATCGAAAATTCAAAGGGCTAGTGCCTTTTTTAATAGTCGAAAGTAATTGGAGGGCAAGTAACCCCCCTCTCTCACGCCCACCTTTTCCCAAAACACATCCAATCACAATTAGTAGATAGCCATTTGTTCAACGTAGTTAAAAGTCTCAGAAATTAGGTCTTTGAGGATGATAACCTCAGAGCCCTCGGGGCAAGGGTTGTAAGTTTATGCCCTAGGGGCATATAAGGTTTTTATAGAAAGCGTAGTCGTAGAAACTTCAAGAAGGGCTCATTCGATTGGAAATTGAAATGACTAGCGCCCGGTTTAATAGTCGAAAGTGATTGGAAGGCAACAAACACTCCTTCCACGTCCACCATTATCCCAAACACATCCAATCAAAATTTTTAGATAGCCATTTTGTTCCACGTAGTTTAAAGTTCAGGAAATTATACCTTTGAGCAGGACACTCCCCCCACAGTCTTCAGGGCAAGGGTTATAAGTTATGCCCTGGGGGCATATAAGGGTTTTATTGAAATCTTTATCGTAAAAACTTGAAAAAGGGCTCATTCGAATGGAAAGTCCAAGAGCTAGTGCCCTTTTTAGTATTCAAAAGTGATTTGAGGGCAACTAACCCCCCTCTCACGCCCACCTTTCCCCAAGCATATCCAATTAAAATTTTTAGATAGCCATTTTATTCAAACTAATTGAAAGTTTTGGAAATTTGGTCCTTAAGGATGACAACCCCTCCCCCCACAACCGTCAGGGTTAGGGCTGTAAGTTATGCCCTGGGGGTATATAAGGTGTTTATTGAAAGCGTTGTCGTAGAAACTTAAAAAGGGCTCATTAAATTGGAAATTGAAAGGGCTAGTGCCTTTTTTAATAGTTGAAAGTGATTGGAGAGTGACTAAGACCTCTCTCACGTCCACCATTTTCCCAAGCACATCCAATCAAAATTTTGAGATATCCATATTGTTCTACGTAGTTGAAAGTTCTGGAAATTAGGTCTTTTATAATGAATATTGTTGGTCTTTTTAGAATATATAGAAAGCTCTTTTGTCTTTTAGGATACATAGAAAGTTGTTTGAAATTGGAAATTGTTCTTTTTAATAGTCAAAAGTGAGTGGAGAGTAATTAACCCCCCTCTCAAGCCCATCATTTCCCTAAGAACATTCAATCAATGTTTATAGATAGCTATTTTGTTCAACGTAGGTTAAAGTTCTGGAAATTCTGTATTTAAGGATGACAAATCACCCAGAGCCCCAAGGCAAACGTTGTAAGTTATGCCCTGGGGGCATATAAGGTTTTTATAAATAAAAATGTCGTAAAACTTCAAAAGGGACTTGGTCAATTGATTCATTATGCTCAGCTTTTGAGGTTTAGGGCAGGGAAAAATGAACGTCTTGCTGGGCCCTTAATCTAATGGTGCTTTGAGGTCCCTTTTCCTAGGTGCAGGACCTATGACAGAAAATTTGGTACGCATCTGCTATAAAGGGCCAAAATTGGGACCACTTCTTTTGAGTTGGATTCCCCAACTTCTTAGTTACCTTACTTGAAGAAAACCTTTATTTTAATTTGAGTGAAATATTCAGCGGTGAAATGCTTTTTAAATACTTTACACATTTCTGAAGAAAAAAAAGTTCATTTAAAAACTACAAGTAGGCCCCTCAGGCTTGGACGCCCCCAGGCCACATCCTATTGTGGCCTATGTGGCATATTGCCCTTTGGCAGGGTATTAATATCAGTTTGAAAAAAAAAATAAATAACGCAGTTTAATTTATCACGCCTCACTTTTACTTTATTTTGTTTATGTTTTTTTAGATCCTGAAAAACAGAAACTAGTCTGCCAGTGTCACGATATTGGTTACAGACCTGAATACTTCAGCAAAGAGCAAAAACAATGCAGCTGTTACCAACACGGAAATCCAGTACAAGTTCAGCCTGTGACCACCGATGGCATATATTCATCCAAACAAGTTCACTATTATGACAGAAAAGCCCAAGAAAATAATCGAAAGCCAGAAAAAACAAATCCTCAACAGCTACAGGAATTTTACAATGAGCTCAAGAATAATATCCTGTCAGATGATTAAAACATAGATTAATAAAGTCTTATAAAATTAACATTTTTTCCAAAGACCTAATCAGATATTCATCCTATGGAAAGATGCTTAAATTTCAGGGAAGACGGCTCAAATTTGTAAAATCACATAAAAACACGAAAATTATACAAAAGAATAGGTTTAACAATAGAAATAAGAACATTGTGAGGAAGAAAACAAATCTGGAGAACCCCCTTCCCCCCTTAATATATGCTTATTTTCTTTGATAGCAGATATTCGGTAATTTATCCCCAATTACCATGGTGTAACCTGTGGTGAAAGGTTAAACCATAGATGCACTGCAATTTCAAAGTCCTATTTAGTGGCAACTGTGTTTTCAGGCGCATCAAAATAAAAAAAAAATGCAGGAAGGAGGGGGAGAAATCTTTTTTTCAATTTTTTGAAATGAAGATACAAAAAAAATATATAATCTTCAAAATCTGAAGGGAGGCAGCTTCGTTTTTTTTTCAACGGAAATAATGAAAAAGATATTTTTCAAAATATGATGGGAAGGGGGAATTGCTCCTCCCCCTTTGCCCCCGATTTGCACCCCTTTGCATATCAAACATAGTTCTGAATTACGGGGACAGAATGTGGGCAGCAACATTTCCCTCAGGCGGCTTGGCGTTGCTTCGAGTTATGAGGAATAAAAGCAGCAGTATATTAAATGACCGAATAATAACAAATTAAACGAAAGAAATGAATGAACATACGTCAGCAATTGAGCACCATATATTGAATGAATTTTTTGGTCGGACATCGAAAGAACTGATTACGCTTTAATTACAAGTTTTAGTTTGAATGAGATAATCCTTAATAAAGAGAGAAAAAACCTGAACACATTTTTGTATAAAGCT
Organism: Artemia sinica; assembly: GCA_027921565.1. NCBI lineage: Eukaryota > Metazoa > Arthropoda > Branchiopoda > Anostraca > Artemiidae > Artemia > Artemia sinica. Next base: position 50,395,754 of record CM051271.1, read on the forward strand.
CATTTATTGCGTCTCAGCCAAAAAGGGATTGATGATTTTAAATTAGGATATCTGTGGGTACTAAGAATATCGGTAGGGATTACTTTATAGAAACCACCTACCAGTTATTGTGTCTGCACTAAAAAGGAATTAGTGAACTCGAAAAGGGGTATCTGCACAGTGTCTCATAGACACCATCTAGGAGTGAATTTGTCTAAGCTCAAAAACAATTGGTTGCTTCAAATAAGGGTGTCTGCAGAGGGCCTCACATGCGCAACCTAGGAGTTATTGCGTCTATGCTAAAATGTTTGCGTCAATTTATTTACAAATCCATGCCCTTATTCAAAGGTATTGAAGAGGGTTTCATTTCCTTTATCACTGAATGGATCAACAACAAAACTGTCTTTGCCTTTCCATCCAAATATATTTTGGAAAGTGGAATTATTTCCTTTGCCCATGCTTCACCTGCAGATGTGGGCAAAACTGGCTATTTCAAAGAGAACTATAGAACTTGTTAGAACGAAGATAATATATCGCGCAGACACGTGCCTGTGCGTACTGTTACGTCACATAATAGAAAAATCAAAATGTTTGATAGACGATTAAATGGTTTATTTGTATCCGTTTTAAAATGGAAGTAAGTATTATTTAATCTTTATTTTGAACTGTAACGATTAAGAACAGAATTGTTTCTATATGACTAAATAATTCTTATGTATTTTTAATCTTTCATTCCATTTAACCTGGAGCCTATGCCCCACTTGAAAATAATTTCCTCAGGCACACTCTTTGTTTCCGTTTAATAATTTTTTTAAAGCAAATACAGTTAAAATTTGGTTATCAAATAAAGTTCAACCCCTTCATAAATGTGGAACTCTAAAAACCGTAGGCAGTGTTCAAACTTAGTTAGTTCGTATAAATCTACTCTTAGTATCCAAGAGTGTCGGCTACTCGGGCACTGCAGCTACAATAATTCAAATGGCGTCATGTTATAATAATTTTCAGAGAGCAAAAGGAAAAAAAATTAAAAACGTTTTGTGTTTTTGATGTCATTGACGAACAGTTCTTAGTAAAAAAAAGATTTTATCAAGGCTTCACGGTAAAAACAAATACAATTTCTGTCAAAATAAAAATCTTTTTATTTCTGCATTTTGAAAAAAAAAATCAAAATTTCTAATTATTCTGAAAGCCAAATAAAATGTAGGAACACTGATTGAATTAGTTAATCAAGTTCTCACATATCACATTTCGAATTATCACAGCCAACTAATCACATAAATGTTTTTTTTAAAGCTCTATCTGACACTTAAATTCTTTGCTAAAGTACCAAGGAAAACAAAATAATTCATTATATTGTTGGTTCTAAATTATGAAGTTTTTAAGCAGCATCATCAGATTTGCGTCAGTTTTGCCACGTTGAAGTGTGAAAAATAAACTCGTTTGTTAAATTTGAAAACACTGTTGTCAAGATTCAAACATAAACAATTTCTCAACTCCCCAAGACAACTGCACCTACGGAGAAATCTACATCTTCTTAAGCTGTTTGTTGCCATATGTTTTTTAGGTTTTATCTAGGCTGATTTTTCACTCATGTTTCCTTTTTTTAATTTAGTACCCACTACTATCAAAAATGCATATGAAGATTTTCTTCATTAGAAACTGAATTCCCAATTATTGCATATTATTTAAGATAACAACTGTGAAATTTTTTCACGGTTGCGGAAGTTTTCACTTCACCAACAAACAATCATATTTCATTTGCACTGGTCATGGTCCTTTGAGTTTTGATTGTGAAAAAACTCAATTGTTTCTAATTATTTCTAAGCTTCGTTCCTAATAAAGGGTGCTACAAAAAGCAAGAAATTTCTAGCTATCCAAAAGAACCAAGAGTGATAGAAGAAAAACTCTTTATTTGCAGCCTCTGAAAAGCTAAAATCGGCAATTTTAGTTGTATATATACTCCTTGATTTGGATATTATAAATGTACACAGATAACAGAGGTATCTACGCAGAGAGTACTTAGTTTTATTGAATTGTTAAAAAGTCCCTTTTTTGCGTCACTCTTTAAAAGTCAGACATTTTTACTTTGACTGTTGTTTGTAATCTGTTTGTAATTGTATGTTTGTAATTGTGTGATTGTAATTGTGTAATTGTAATTGTGTAATTGTAATTGTTATTTTTAATTGTGTAATTGTTGTTTGTAATTGTGTAATTTTAATTGTTGTTTGTATTTGTGTAATTTTTATTGCTGTTTGTAATTGTGTAATTGTAATTGTGTAATTGTTGTTTGTAATTGTGTAATTTTAATTGTTGTTTGTAATTGTGTAATTGTTGTTTTGTAATTGTGTAATTTTTATTGTTGTTTGTAATTGTGTAATTGTAATTGTTGTTTGTAATTGTGTAATTTTAATTGTTGTTTGTAATTGTGTAATTGTTGTTTGTAATTGTGTAGTTTTAATTGTTGTTTGTAATTGTGTAATTGTAATTGTTGTTTGTAATTGTGGATCTTTGGACTGCTTCGCGTTCCGTCGAAAAAAAAAGTCCTCGGAAGAATCCCAAAATATTTATGTTTTGACTTAAATTTATATTCCCTTTCTGAATAAAAAGACAATATTTTCTTATTTTTCCTTTACAATTATGAGCTGACAGTTGGTTTTAGATATTACAAATAGATAAGAAAATGCCTCCGTACTGAGTTTTAATGATTATGATTACAATTCTTGTAAGTTTACGAACATACAATGAATTTTTTTCAAATTAAGTTGTACGCATTATGTTCTTTAAGTACCAAGGGCAGTGACAATAGAATCTGATTGCTTGCATTGGTTAAGTGAAGACTTAACCAGAAATTAGGAAAAATGGGAAATCCGATTTTTCTGATGACCAATCGGAAATCCGTTTTTTTAATGAAAAGGACCCCAATTGACGCTTGCGGCAGTAGTTGGCTCCAAATTAAAAAAAAAAAAAAAAAAAAAAAAAAAAAAAAAAAAAAAAAAAAAAAAAAAAAAAAAAAAAAAAAAAAAAAAAAAACTTGGTAGAAAATCAGCAGAAATAGGATAAAAAAATATGGCACCAAAACAGCGCAAGAAGGTGTAGCCTCCTTTTGAAGATATAGTTGCATTTACGAATTAATCAATTTTACTAATTCCACTAATTTGTTTGGCTGATTTTTGTGCACAGTTTAACGTGGCAACAGTGACGAAAATACGGTGCTACCCTTAAATTTAATAATTTGAAACAACCCAAAGGCAAATCTTAGAGAACCGTTGTTTTCAGGTAAGAATTTTTCGGGGATTGGGGGGGGGATAATAGAAAAAGCTTATTATATATTCTACAGTTTAATTAAGAAGTGGCTTGAAATTCAATATTTCTGAGAGGATTTGTGGACGAAGCGATCTAGTCGCTTAGCGCACAAAACAGGATGGTTCGTGCAAATTTGGAAGAAAGTATTAAACTTGGTCCACATATTCAGTTTGATATGCTCTTTCGAATGAGACTGGGACACAATCGATCCGACCACCCTAAGAGGGAAAACAGGGGGTAAAAGTCACCCAAGGGGGGAAAATGCGAAAAAAGTACCTTTTTGCCTATTTCAGCTTGATATTTGGTGAGTATATTCGTTATTAGATTGAAACCGAAGGGAAGTCCTGGGAAAAGTGCTTGGATTGTTCCACCACCCTGGGGGGGGGGGGGGTTTCCAGTCGTCTGTGTCGACTTCTACGAGACCGCGAACGCAAGGGCTACTGGAAAGATTTGTAGTTTTATGCTATGAGCGGACAAGCGAAGTCCAGGGTGTTGACAAAGCGAGAAAAGTGCTTTTTGCCAAGGGACGGCAGATTGACTGCATCCCACCAACATCCGACGCCCTTCTTCAGCACACCAGACGTGCACACTTTCAGGCTGGCCGAATTTGGGCAGGAGCAGCCGACCCCATTCAGAATCCTCATTCCCTCTCTGAATTTGGATGGAAGCTCGTAAATGATGAGTGGCATCTTGTCTGGACGATGCTACCCGAGGCTTCCAAGGCGTGCAAAGAACTGGTCAAATGTGGCTGCAAAAAAAACCTGCCAGCCACCATGCAAGTGCATGAAAGTTTCACTACTGTGCACTGATCTGTTTGCCTGTAATGGAGCGTGCTATAGATCTGACGTCAGCAACGAACAGGCTGCTGAACCAGGGCACCAACTGCGTACTACTTTTCTTCTTTTTTTTCTTATTTTTACCTCTTTTTCATTTCTTCCTTCAGTGATTAAAGTCATATCTTTGAATGAAAGTTATAGTAGTGCATTTGACTCTTAAAGGAGAGAAAACGAGGGGAGGGGGAGGCAGTCATAGTTTTGCGCGTCACAGTTGTCATCCCCAGTTTCCTTTGTCCAGTGTTTGCCACCTACTCCTAGTAGAGTCAGCATGACCGCCACAGCCAAAATTGAAAAGAAACTCAGTTTGGCATTTTCCCCTGCCCTCCCCCCCTTTCCCCTATCCAGAATTTAGAATGTAATACTGTACCCCTCGATCTTAAGAATGCCTCCTGAAATGGCGAGAACAAACTTAGAAACAGCAGACCAGAAATTTCCCTTCTTTAGCATTTCCCCCGGGGGAAATATTTACCCCTGTCACCCTCCTCCCAGAACACCCTCTGCACTTTCGCCATGGCATTAAATCAGTGACTATATAAGATAGAATAAATAAACCGAATACCAATTTGAAATAGGCAAAAACAAATATTTCCCGTTTCCCCCCTTTTAGGTGAATTCCTCCCCCACCCCACTCTCCCCTTTGATGGTGGGACACTCCAAGCACCTTTTCCATCACTTTGCTTCAATTTCTGTCAAATACCGAGTATACACACCGAATATCAAGCTGAAATAGTGAAAAAAGAATTTTATTTTGCTTTTCCCGATTTTGGGTGACTTTTACTCCCTGTTTCCTCCTCTTAAGATGGTCAGACCGCTTGTTTCCCAGTCTTATTCGAAAGAGCACATCAAACTGCCCCTGTGGACCAACTTTCACACTTTTTTCCAAATTTATACGAACCTTTGACTAAGTAACTAGAGTATAATCCAGGGAGCCAAAAAACGTTTCTATTTTTATGGCCTTTGTACTTTATATGTTTTTTTTTATTTATTAAGACCGCTATTTAAAATTAAGCAGAAAAATAGCAGCAAATAACATGTGGGGATAAGAAAGAAGAAGAAGAAAAAGACATCATTATCAGCAGGTTATTAAAATAACGGTATTAACTACAATTTCAGATGACATATTTCATACCAAATGATGTAGAGACACAAATGGTGCTAATTTCTCATGACATTGGAAGGAAAAAAAGCACAAGGAATACAGAGAACATCTAATTATTTTTTTTTTTTTTTTGTTTGATATTGCGGTTCACAACCACATATGAAAATTGTAGAATATATAGTAAAAAAAAAACAAAAAAAAACGGAATTCATGACATAAATGTTCGATTTTAAAATGTCATATGTTGGTAATTTATTGATATTTCTAGCCTCTAGAAACCCAATAGTCTTGGCCTACAGGCTGGAGCACGTAACTAGGAATTTATAGCAACGATGAACGGTGGATGAATAACGACAATTACATTAAAGTATATAAAGATTTGTCCGCTCAGCTGGCTTGAAAATTACCCATGTTTCTTTATTTGCAACAAGTTCACGAATTTACCTTAAACTATAGTTCCACCAAAGCCATTGATGACACAGGGCAGAGAGGCTACAGAGCCTCTCACTCTCCACTAAGCAGTGCCGCAGCGGCAACGTCTTTCCACTCCAGTACTATGGACGCCTCAGCCGTCCTTGGATCTTGGTCATTAGTTTGCCGTAAAATGTTTTTGAACGGCCTCGTCTTCCTTGGTTCTCTGGTATACGATCATAAGATCTCTAGGTAAGGCATTTTTGTTGCATACGAAGGACTTTTTACATTTTGTTATGGCACACGCGCATTTAACTACCTATAGACACATGAGCACACAAACAAAGAAGCCTCTGGCACCAGACATAAAAATGAGAAAATATTTGCATGAAGAGTCACTTTAATAATAGAAGCAGCAAATATAAAACTTAAAAAATTAGAAGAATAGCCTTTAAAATAGAGAGATCACACGATAGTTTTCCAATCACAAAGTTATCATAGGTGCAGTCCAATCTCTCCAATGACACAAGCTTTTTCATGACAGGCACGTACACAATATTTTGATAGGTGGCATGTAGCCACGGAGCCCCCTCCTCCTAGTACATGCTCGTAAAAACAAAGTTTTGGTTAGATCATTACTTTTATTTTTTGACATTAACAAATTTTTATAAATATGGGTATATTCTAGAAGTTCAGAAAATTCTGATAACAATCGCTACAGTTGGATAACTGGTTGTTGGAGCTCCGTAGGGGGGGGGGGGGGGAATTAAAAATTGAGGCTTTGAACATATTAGGTGGATGAGGAGTTGGGCGCAGCTGTGCTGGCCTAAGGCAGTTTGGTGCTGCAATGAATTGTAAGCAGCAGTAGAAGTAGCTAAGCAGTTTACTTAGATGGGGTTTCTAAGAGTATTTTAAATTCACTAAGGGACACATATTATTCTAAATGACTGCTAAAAAAAAAGCTGATCGATGGATTACTTCCTGAAAATCAGAATGATGTGAAATATCAGAAACACATTTCTGGGTTATATTTCTTAAAATTTGAGAGTAAGGAGGGAATAATAAGATAATTGGTGGTGCCCCCCCCCCTTTCCCTCTCTAAGCAGGTAAGCATATGAATACAATTTTTTATTTCCTATTTATAATACTCACTCACTAAATGGGGAGCTATCCACCGAACCTCCCCAACCACTTTTGCTCCACAGGACCCAGATCCCCCAACCCCATGTACTCAATAAGTTTAATGTGTTTATTACTTGGAAGCCTTCCACCATTTAGAATAATTTAAATTTACCCACAAATTAAATTATCTTGTTTTTGATGGTAGGGGGTTGCTTTTTTACAATAAACACCATAAAGATCTTACATCCCTCCCCCTCCTTCTACTTATAAGGATTAAATGCTCAAGCGGAGACCTATTAACATAGGAAAAGAGAAAACCAACAAGTTCGGCGAAATCCTCCCGGATCGCAAGCTTTGGGTAGGCCAAAGGACTCAAGTCCAAGGACTAGAGCAAATCCTAAACAAAAATCTGATTTTTTTTAAATTCAAGAATCATATTAGGAATACAAGATTCTTTGTATATCTGATATATTGTCTCGTACTCTCATACTAGTGGAAATTATTTTGAACGTCCCTCCTTGGTTTATTTTCTCAAGATAGAAGATAATTGCGTAAAATTGAGGAAAGAGGAGGGGGAGGGGTTTACTACGGAGGGCTTGAAAGCTTATTTTGGGGCAATTCAAAGTGCCAATTTGTTTATCATACATAATAGAAAGTAGGGCTCTGTGAAATAAAATACGTGTTCATGCTTAGCAGAGTCACTGAAGAGAAATTCAGGTCTATTTTTCATAATTTACAGATTTGACAAACTTGCTCAGATCGGCAGTGTTGCCAAAAAGGAAGAATAAAATATTATTTAACCAAATGCACAAAATGCACATTGCGTACCAAAAAAATGCCAAAAAAAAAAAAAATTGCTGTCATTCACATTGAAACTGTAGAGCGTTCGGGCCTTGAATTATAGTTGAACTGCAGTCAAAAGCAATTTTACCTTCCCAAGTCACTACTGTGGTCACTGTACCCTATTGTTTTGTGGTCCTTGACCAGCTCCTATTACTGAGTGCATTCAGTACATAGCCACATAATAGTAACATGTTTTTTCTTAATAGTAAAAACCTTTTTCTTAACAGTAGCAACTTTTTTTTTAATAGTTACAAGTTTTTTCTTAATATTAACAAGTTTTTTCTTAATGATAACAATGTTTTTCTTAATAATAACCAGTTTTTTCTTAATATTAACAAATTTTTTCTTATGGGTAACAATGTTTTTCTTAATAGTAAAAAGTTTTTCTTAAAAGTAACAAGTTTTTTCTTAATAATAACAGTCTTTTCCTTAATAGTATGAAGTCTTTGTTAAAAGTAACGAGGTTTTTCCTAATAGTATTAACTTTTTTTTAATAGTAACAAGTTTTTTCTTAATAGTAATAAGTTTTTTTCTTAATAGTAACAAGTTGTTCTTAATATCTTGGAAACTTCGCTTGTGAATTTTAGAGTTTTTGACGCAAGTGATCTCAGGGGACTTAAAAAGGACGCCAGGTAATTATTTCCCACTGGAGATTTTGCCTGGCAATTGCCTTACATACAAAGGAGTAAGCATTCAACGTTCGGACCTTGCCAGAACTACAGTTGACTTGAGTGTCATTCAAGTCAACTAATAATAAATTGTCAAGTTTCAGGGTCTGGATGCACTCAGTGAGAATATACTAATTGTTACAAGCACTACAAACTAAATAAGGTCACGAGAGAAAATGTTTAAAGTTCATCACTTCTAGATGAGGGATTTTTTAGATTCTGAGGCTTCTGGGGGAAAGCCCAAAATCCACTTGGGATTCCCTTAATGTCCCTTTCACGTTTTGCAAAGGCGGAAAATGAGGAAATACAATTTGCAATGAAGTAGTTGGCTCTGCCAAGTATGGCCAAATCCACTTGAGGAACAGGGTTGGGCATCCTGTGGACGGATACCTGAAAGTAGAGTAATAATAATTTAAAAAAAAGTAAAATATCCCACTTTCTAGGACTACAGAAAAAAATTATTATTTTAAACACATGGAAAACTACAAAATTAAAGAAACTAGAATTAAAACGAAATACTGGCTTTTTGTTTAAGAGGGAATATTTGGCACTAAATTTGGTCACGGGGCGCCATTTTAATTAATAATTTTGACTTTCATCGTCAAATCCTTAAAATTCAGGATTTACTAAAGAGTAACGTTAGGCTGTTTAAGTGTCAAAAGTAATTGTAGGGCTCAACCCTATTAAACTTTTTGTTCCCTACGTGGCAGTAAAATGATGTTTTGAGACAATCTTTCGGGCGTCTAAGTGCCGTAGAATCAAGCATCTGTGGCCAGATGCCTAAAAATAGGGTAATAATAAAAAAACTTCCCCTTTTCTAGGACTATATAAAAAAAGAAAGATCAAGATTGCTAGGACAAGTTTTACAGGTGAGGTACGAATGTCTACATATATTCAATCTTTTCGGCTATCCACGTCGAACCAAATTAAATGCAAGATATCCTCGAATTGGGTTGTAAAATCAAAAGTACCCTGACACGAAAAAATAAACTTTCAAATAGGGATAAATCCATTTATTTAGGCAGTGAAAAAGAGGTAGAAAAGTCCAGATATTTTGATCACATATACAGCGGCCGTCTTCAGTAGAAATACTAAAAAAAAAAACAAAATTGAAACTAGCCTATTTATATACAACCAAATAAATAACTTTTAGGGTCATTCACAAAATAATATACTTCCGGATTATTCACTAGATTATTTTCAGAGAGAGTTCATTGACAAAGTTTATTCAAAGCTCTTGATGTAAATTTTCTTCTTTGATCTTGCCCAAACGTAAAACAAATTTCCAATGAAGGTGGCAAAGCCTTCCGTGTCTTCTAATTGCAAACCAAATGTTGAGTTTATTGTTGTTTACTGGGTTGGTCTGATTTCCCCATATATACAACGTATTTTCGATGTAACACCTTTAATTGGGTGTAGTTTTCTTAGACCACACTGCCATTCTATGACGGGCAAATAAACTTTCAAATGGGGATAAATCCATTTATTTAGACAGTGAAAAAAGAGGTAGAAAAGTCCAGATTTTGTGAACGACCCGAGAAGTTATTTATTTTGTGTGTACATGAATATGCTAGTTCAATTTTATTATTTTAGTATTTCTACTGAAGACGGTCGCTGTATATGTGAACGAAATATCTGGACTTTTGTACCTGTTTTTTCATTGTCTAAATAAATGGATTTATCCCTATTTGAAGGTTTATTTGTTCGTCTTAGAACGGCAGTGTGGTCTAATAAAACAACACCTAGTTTAAAGATGTTACGTGGAAAATACCCTGACACAGATTGCATGAACCGATTCTGATCTATTAGTTGGATCTTAGCAGTGAATGTCTCTTACTCCAATAATGATAAGCAATATGTTGATGGACCTCATTCCTGACAGTTTACTCTTACTCATCAAAAGTTACGAGCCTGAAAAAATTTGCCTTATTTTTCGAAAAAAAAGGGGGGGGGGACATCCCCTAAAAGTGATAGAATCTTAATGAAAATCACATTATCCAATTCAGCGTATCAGAAAACCATACTGTGGAGGTTTCAAGCTCCTATCTGTAAAAATGTGGAATTTTGTATTTTTTGCCAGAAGAAAGATCATGGATGCGTGTTTTATTTGTTTTTTTTTTGTTTGTTTGTTTTTTCTTTCCCATGGGTGATCGTATCGACCTAGTGGTCCTATAATATGGTGAGAGGGCTCATTCGAACGGAATTTAAAAGTTCTAATGCCCTTTTTAAGTGACCAAAAAAAATTGGAGGGCAACTAGGCGCCCTCCCACGCTCATTTTTTTCTTGAGGTCACCTGATCAAAATTTTGAGATTGCAATTTTGTTCAACACAGTCAAAAATCTAATAAATGTGTCTTTGAGGACTTCATCCCCCACAGTTCCCGGGGGAAGGGCTGCAAGTTATGAACTTTTCCCATTGTTTACATATAGTATTGGTTATTGGGAAGTATACAGACGTTTTCAGGAGGATTTTCTCAGGTGTGTGTGTGTGTGTGTGTGGGGGGGGGGGTGAAAGAGGGGGTTACATGGGAAGATTTTTCCATGGAGGAGGATGTTTTCATGAGGGAAGGAAAAATTTGTATAAAGGGGACGCCGGATTTCCCAGCATTATTTAAAAAAAACGATCCGAAATTGAATAAAAAAAAACAAGTTTTTTCAACTGAAAGTAAGGAGCAACATTAAAACATAAAACGAACAGAAATTATTACGTATATGAGGGGGTTCACCCCCTAATCAATACCTCGCTCTTTACGCTAAAGATATTTTTAATACTTTCAAAAAGGCTATCTATCCTAATTAAACGGCCTTTGTGATTCAGGGGTTTGTGATTCGAACAAAATTCGAGCTTTAGCGTAAAGAGCGAGGTGTTGACTAGGTGGCGAAACCCCTCATTTACGTAATAAATTCTGTTCGTTTTAAATTTTAATGTTGCTCCTTAGTTTCAGTTGAAAAAAACTGTTTTTTTCTAATCTAAACAAAAATTAAATTCTCGGTTTCTTCTCATTCTTCGAGATATACATGGTTTTGTAATTTTCCCTTTAACCAATTTAAACAAATAGATGTCGTTTTCACCATCCAAGTTACTTTATACAAGAAGAAACATTTTCCTCTTAGTTATATCATTTGGAAGCGATAATTAATTGTTCCACAATGATAAGCGGGGAAAATGGTTTGGTTTTCAAAGAACTCCCTCTGAATAAAGTTCCCTAAGAGTTTCTAATTGGATACATCTGGCACTCACTAGCACTCTGCATAAGAATATAGCTAGCGTATTCCTATTTGGAGGAATTTCTTAAAAAATGAGTTCCTATTTTTCTTCGGAGTGATAAAGACAAAGATCCTTTATGCATATGAATATGATTAATTTAATTAATAAATTAATTCGACTAGATTAAATTAATATTTAAAATTATAAACTAAAAAAAAACTAGTTAGTCCAGTAATTTTCATACTTTAAATTGGAGGAACTTAAATCTATGTAGACCAATCTATGTAGCCCAATTCTTCAGACTTAACAAGCTTAGTCGATTAAAAATAGCTTTGTGACCTTATAACTTAGACGCAAAATCAACACGCATACATCTATTGAGAATCAGCATAGATGACAATCGATGTGTTTGATAGAAAACAAAAAATACCACTACGGACTTGAGCTACGGACAAGAGCTACGGACGTGAAATGTCATTCCGACTTTCACCGTCACATTTTCCTCCCTACGAAGACAGCTTACAAGCTAAATAGTATATTAGACTAACTAAAAAGAATAGCTAAAAGTAGACTAAAAGACTAGTAGACTAGTAAAAGTACTAGTAGACTAGTAAAAGTACTAGTAAAGTACTAGTAGACTAGTAAAAGACTAGTAAAAGTAGACCTAAAAAGACTAACTAAAAGTAGACTTTTACTTTCAGAGAACTTCACTTGGGCTACAGAAATAAATCATAATTCCTGGTGCAAGTATTTCATTCGTCATGTGAACCACTAATTTTATTCATTTACTTTAATTAATAAATTAATTAAATTCCCTCAGCTCAATCAATTAAATTAATCAATCAATTTAAATCAACTGAATCGGTCAATGCCAGCCAAAAAGACATCATAACTCCTTTGTGCAGTATTTCATTCTTCCTCTGAGCCACTGATTTCATTTCATTTAATTGATAAATTAATTAGATTTGCTCAATCTAATCATTAAGTTAATCAATCAATTTGAATTAATCATAAATACATCATAATTCCTTTGTGCATTATTTCATTAGTCATCTGAACCAATAATTTTATTCGTCGAATTAAATCGATAAAAACAAAATGTTAGTCTCTTTTTTTTTAAGCGAAAATTTAGCGATAAATACCTTGGATTATCTGAAACTTCCCTTTTCCCCTAGTTAATCAATTAATATCGAGAAGAAAAGAAGTTAATTGCCCGATAATTGTCAAGGAAGTTTACTGAGATTGAAGATGGATTAAAAATAATTTTAATGACTCTATTTTATAGTTTTGGTCTATAAGACTTCGGGAAACAAGACACCTAAAAAGTCTAGACAATAGTAATAAAATACATAATAATTAGAAAGATAATAGTACGTAATAACAGAAGTCTACATAAAAAGTTAGTCTACTTAGTTATACTTTAATATCTTAACTTACTAAATGTTTTCACAATCGGAGTTTTTTTTTATATTTTATTAAGCTTTAACCAGATTTCCTCAAAATAGATGTTTAGTTTGTAATGGAATCAAGTTACTTAAATTCATCCTTTTAAATTATTTTCTCAATTTTCACGATTATGACGAAAAAAACGTCATTCAGTTTTAGGAAATTAAAGAGAGGAACTTTTCGCTAACTCAACATTTCGACTTAGCATGGCCTATTTCTTTCTATTTCTTTTTGTCTTCTGCAAAACGTGCAAAATTCTACTGAGAAAACTTTTGATGCCTTAAATTATTAACCGTTGTCAAAAACCGAGTTTCATTTTATTAAGTTTGACGAAAAAGTATGTCATTCATTTTTAGTAATTGAAGAGAAAAATTTCCCTCAGCTCATATTTTTGACTTACGTTTTATTTTTATTTTTGTCTTCTTTAAATAGTCCAAAAGTAAAAAAAAAAAAAAAAAAAAAAAAAAAAAAAAAAAAAAAAAAAAAAAAAAAAAAAAAAAAATAAAAAAATATATAAATATAAAATACAAAAAATTTATCTACACAAAATAATACACACAATATATATATATATATATATATATATATATATATATATATATATATATATATATATATATATATATAATATATATATATATATATATATATATATATATACATATATATATATATATATATATATATATATATATATATATATATATATATATATATATATATAATATATATATATATATATATATATATATATATATATATATATATATATATATATATATATATATAGATATATATATATATTATATATATATATATATATTTATATTTATATATATATATATATATATATATATATATATATATTTTTAGAGAAATTTATATCACCATAACCATATTTAGTACGTTAATATCTGAATTTGTTTTCTATTCATGTGTTAAATATATTTTTTCTTTCTTTACTCCGTCTTATCATATTATGTAAACAATTAGTGTTCGATAAAAAAAAATAAAAAAAAAATAGATGAAGTTTCAACTATACTTAATTAATTTAGATTTTAATTAAAATTTAATGTTAAAATTAAAAACCCATAGATGTTTAATTCAAGAAGATATTATCATGTTACTTACATTCATCCTTTTAAATTCTTTTTTCAACTTGTCTATCATATGATCTGAGTCAGATGCAACAAAAACACTTCTTGCGCTATAATCTTTAACAGCTTTTCGTGTTTGTTGCAAAATCGTCTCGTGAGATGGCAAGCACATTTCTTGCGTGGCTCTTCCGTATTCATTTCGATATCCTAAACACTGTGGAGCAGCGAATAAACTTGGAGTCGAATCAATATGTTCACAGGCACGCTCCTGAAAAAATACAAAATGAAGCTCTAAGGACATAGAAATAGGAATGTTTTTTGCCCCCCCCCCCCTGGACCCATCTTAGGTTTATTCATTCCTGAAAATTGGGACTATAGCTGAAGCTCTAAGGACATAAAAATGGGCATATGTTTGCCCTCTCCTGGGCCGATTTTAGGTCTATTCATTCTTGAAAACCGGGATATCCAAAGAGTTTTCTTTTGGTTGTTTCAAAATCCTAAGGTCTTTGTGGGCAGTAATAAATTCTCGTCAGTATTGCCAAATCAAATCGTAAAAATAAATAAACCAAGTCGAATCAATATGTTCACACGTACACTCCTGAAAAGTCACAAAATGAAGAACAGGAAAATAGTCAATTCAATTCAATTTATTCGAATAAAAACATAACACAAACATCAATAGCAATAAAGATCCTAGAAGAGAACAAACAGAAGAGAACAGGAAGAGAACAGGAAAATAGTAAATATCAATATTGTATACATCTTACACGGGGGGAAGGGGGGTGGGGGGGGGAGAAACTCATCACAGCACAAAGTCGCCAGAGGTCAATATGGTCGCACAAAGCTGTGTTAGTTTTATGGCTATGTTTATCACCACTTCTTGAGCACCTAGTACCAGGTAGGTTTGAGCCGCATTTCTAAGAGTTTCTAGGCCCAATTTCATCCTAATCAATTAGATTTAAATAAACTTAAACCGGGCATAAAAACAGAAATCAGATAGGAAAGAAATATACCATTCTATTCCCCATTCAAAGATTTTTAGATCACCCAGGAGAATATTTCACCGGAATTGGGAGACTACGGTCGGGACGGTCGGACCGTCGAACCGTCGAAATAATACGGTCGGAGGCGACATTCCTGAAAATTAAGAAGAAAATAGGAAGTAATTAATAGAGGATCTTTAAGCATGACCCAAAGAGAGGGTCAAGACTCAGAATCCCTCCCAAAGGGGATTAATCAATTCCTGTCAAAGAACTGTACAAAATAAAATTTTAGACTGAAACGTCATGATTTAAAGTAATTTCAAGGCTGTTTCTTGAGATATTTCTCAATGTTGCCACAAATTATTTCCATGGAATAACTCTGAAAGTCTCTAAATACCTCCGCGGATTAATAAAACTATCTTATATCTAAACCAGGGGGGGGGGTCCAAACTTCTTAGAATGGGGCCCAAATCCCACTCATTCAGAAGAAGAGAATTATTGTCAGACAAAAGTAAGTTTTAGGATGAAAAATGCAAATTGAGAATAGTTTCAATTTGGATTCCAGTAAAATGGTCCAATGGAGCCTCTAAATGCCTTCGGGGAAGAGAAAGGTCTGAAGTCTTCTGAGTCTTCACACCTTTTGAACATCCTAGTTAGATATAGACCCATTAAGTAAAACATATAGATAGATCGTGTATTTCAAAAAAGCCCAAGAGCCATATACACACAAAAAATATGAAAATAGAAAAATTACAACAGAGCAAATTACAAACACACATTAACATGAATACATAGCGAAAAATACCTTCTGGTAAAATACAAAAAAAAAAAAAAAAAAAAAACTTTAATTCCATATAATTAATAATAATTAATTGTAAAAACATTCCTTCTTTTTAATCCCTTCTCTATGTACGCACTAATACGAAATATTGTGGTTGGATTACTACTTTGTAAGATATTTGGAAGCAGCAAAACAATCCCATGTAAGTAATTTTCCCTTAAATCAGAGAGCACCGGGCACTTTCGGAGAAAATGGTCCAAATCTTCGTCCTCATCCCTACAAAGAGGACACACATACCGACCATCAGGATGTACTATCCCCCTGTCGAACACCATTTGTCTACTCTGGATTGGAAGGCAATTCGCCCTAAGCTGAATCCATCGACATAAAATCATAGCCGGTAAATTGAATTTAAAATAAATTTCCTCTCCAAAACTAGGTTTAACCTGATTATAATGATTCAATGTAGCAGAATTTAAAAACAGCCCTTGCCAATACTGAATTTCTTGACCCTCTAAGATAAATCGTACCTGGCTTACTAAATTTGTTGGTAGATCAGGGAACCAAGACCGTCATTCCATAAGTAAGCCATTCCCACACTTTCTAGTAATGACCTAATTTGGGATGGCCACGACCTTTTCGAATCATAGCTCAACATCTGATAATAAGCAGCACTTACTAGTCTGTCTTCATTGCACCTAATGATCTTCAACCAAAATCTAAGCATCAAAACAGACCTACGTAGTTTTAACGAAAACAGGCCCATATCACCTTTTCAGAACCTGTGAATGAGTTGTCTGATGTAATCCAAATAGTCTTTTATAATACTGGAGCAGGAGGGACTCCAACTTCTGTGCCGCTTCTCCGCCCCAAATCTCCGCTCCATACTCTAATACTGGTAAAATTTTGTATTAAATATTCTTTTGTGCATTTTTAGGTTTTTAATTCCCATTATCGTCGGATTTCTAAAAATTGCAGACATGGCCACTTAACCTCTATTAATTAATTCATCAACATGACTCTTTAAACTTCCATTTTCCGATAAAACAAATCCTAAATATTTTATTCTTTTACTTACTTTAAGTTCCTCATTATCAAATTTAAATTTATAATTATCTTCGCCACTTGTTTTCCTTTTTTGAAAAATAACAACTTCACTCTTTTCACTCTTTTCAACTTCATATATGAGTCAGATATAGCAGGTAAGCTTGGGATAATTTTTTTTTCTTTTTTTTTTTACTAAACATTAGATGTTTTTAGATTCCCCCAAAGACAGTTAAAAAAAAAAAGCGAAAAAAAAATTAACTGGGACAAGATAAATTTTTATGATAAGAGAAATCTTTACGATATGATCGATCTATTAACAATACATCACTAACATCATTTTCCAATAACCACCAGAGACACCCAACGGATTGAAATGACAGAATATTTTCAAAAAACTTTTGTTTCTTACAGAACGGGATACTTTACTTCTCAGGTCACGAAATATTCTAACGCCTTTGAAATTTATGCTAAATCTTGAATATTAGTCACATTTTATTTTATTTTAAAATAATATTAGGCCACCTTTAACTCAACTAATGTGGCTGCTACTGTTCAAAAAATGACTAATTTTCTTTCGATAATGATCAATTTAATTGAAATCCAATATCAGTTGGAATTTTCTAAGCATTTCTTTTCTCAATTTCAAAACGATTTATGGTTCTTCTGAACAGGACGGACAGATCAAGGTATGATTTATCCCAAATCGATAATTTATGCAAAAATCTAATCAACTCTTGGGTCGCGCTTAACTTTCTGTCTCTCTGTCTCTTACTCACACACACAAACACAGCCTAAGGAATAGCATGGTTGTTCAAGACTATTTCCTGATACCAAAACAATATACACTACCCAGTCTGGCCCATTGCGTAAATGAATCCCAATAAAAGCTCCTTTCGGGAGCGCATTTCGAATAAACTCTTCAGCTCTTTGATCAATGTCGTCACTCCATTCTAAATATCGTGGAGCCTCCGGTTTTCTTCTTGCACAGGGAAGCTAGCAGGAGCTCCAGTAAAAGCCAAAACTAAAAATACAAAACCATACTGTTTACTTAAGATGGATTAAGTTTAAGATGGATTAAGTTTAAGATGGATTAGAATATTTGAATGACAAAACGTAAGAGGGGGAGGGGGGGGAAATGGTACAAAGAGAATGACTAACTGAATAGAAGTGGATCTTCGAGGCTTGAACATGGTTGGAAAAATAATTAAAACGAAAAAAAAAATCCAGAGTAATACATTATAGTAACTGGCGTAGTCTATGAAAATAAACAAACATCGGGAGGATATAGCCAATTGGACAGGTCCGAATAGAAGTCTGGTGTAAACCAGAATTATATCTCTTCCGCCTTTATATGAGATTATTTTATCAGATTTTACTTTACGGATTTTACGTTGCAAATTATTGCAACGAAAAGTTGAACTGATATCTGGCTTAAACTATGCAAACGACGCTTGATTTATTAGCAACAGTTGAGGTATGTTACCGTGTTGATGACAGTCCTGCAAAGGTACATAACGATGTCTTGAAACAAACGAAATGGTCTCAAAGGACGAGCTATCAATGGGATGAGCACTGTAGGGTGACGTTGGCAGATATAATAGCTAAAGTATAAGGTGTCCTTCACTCAACTTAAACACGTTTGGTACAGCAAATAGATCGTGTGCAAGGTTAAGACTTGGGCATTGAGGCAACGGCAGTGGCGTCGTTTGGGAGGATCAAAAGGGCCTTGGAGGGTCAAAGAGGGTCAAGAGTAAAAGTTTGGGTGGGGGCAGCTGCCCCCGCCCAATAATTTGAAAAACCTGTGATTTATTAAGTAACTTTAAAAATGTTGCTCGTTTTAAGTTCAAGCTTCACTCTTTACTTCGAGGAGATTTTTTTTTTTTTTTTTAATTAACCCATGCTTGTTTTTTATATAAAAGAAAAGAAAACGAGAAAAACTGGAATCCATTACGCTTCCTAATATTTTACAAACTAACATTTACTAACATTTACTTTGGAACAACTCAACGACAGCTAAAAAACAACTAGCATCATATCCAGTATTTATCTGGGTATGTATAGGGTGTAGCAGGTTTTATCCAGTATAATTACAAAAGAAGAAGAAAAAAAAAAACTACGACCAACAACATCAGCAATTAAAAAACGTATACAGCTTTAGAAGCAATAGATAACCACTTTATATCTTTCCAAAAGAATACTTTATGGTCTTGCGCTTCTAAGATAACTACTTTCAGAGGTAGCAGTCTAGCGCTGTCTATACAGTAGTAATAACCCATATGGAGTCATATGGCTTCATATAATTTTTTTTTCTTTTTCCCAGAGCCGCTTCATATAAAAGGAGTGGTCGTAGACAATTTGGATAGGGCTCACCATTGGAAATCGAAGGTTTTAGTGCCCCTTTTAAGTGTCAAAAAGTACCGAAGGACAACCAGCCCCCTCCATGCCCTGTTTAACTGCCCTCTCCGAAAAGACGTCTGATAACTATAAGACATCTGAAAACTTGAAAAGTCCAATAAATATACCTCTGGGGAAAATACCTCTTCGTGCTTTTGTTGCTTGATACCTCTGGGGATGACCTGCCCCCGCCCCAAAAAAAACCTTGGAAAAAGGGCTGTAACTTATGCAATTCGACCATTATTTACATATATCTTTTGTTATTGGGAAAATTTTTCAGAGGGACTTTTCTTCGGGGGGGGGGGGGGAGGAGTCCTTTCATTATTTGAAAGACCGTCAGATGTTAAATCAAAAAAAAATTCCACTGAAAGCTAGGAGCAACATTAAAATTAAAACGAACAGAAATTTTCCGTATACGAGGAGGCTGCCTCTTCCTCCTCCCTCTCTCTATACGCTAAAGCTTGACCTTTGTAGGAAATAAGGTGAATAACAAATCAATTAAAAACTGACTATTGTTGCACTACTTTTTTTGTTTTTAATATGGCATTTTTATAGAGGCTTTAGCCTGAATTCTGAAGGAAGCAAATTACTTAGTAATATGATACTTTTTTTTTTAGACTTAGCGATGGTGTAGGTAAAGTTTTGAGAGATGAACAGTGTGGTTTTAGGAAGTGCAGAGGATGCATCAACCAAACTTTCACTCTTAGATTAATAATTGAGAAGTTCCAGAGTAATCCACCACAATTGGTCCTCAATTTTATAGATTATGAGCAAGTGTTTGATTCAGCTGATAGAAGAGCTTTGGCGAAGGACCTATCCTCGTATACCAGACAAATAAATTAATGCGATTAGAGATTTGTAAGATAATAACACTGCTGCGGTTAAGGTAGGAAATGAGGTTAGTAGCTGGTTTCGTATTAAATTTATATGGATCATTTTGATGGATTTTGTCCAAAGGGACTAGGAATAAGAGAAGGTGAAAGGGTGATGTTGGGTAACGAGAAGATCGATCAAGTGGACAGCATCACCTACCTAGGTAAATTTATTAGTAAAGACGGTGGGTGCAGTGAAGATGTTAAAGGTGAATAGTCTCATGGTATTTTTTTCATAGTTGAAAAAAGCTTGGAAGATGGTCAAGTATGTTTCTGAAGCGTAGCCACTCTGAAAATGGAGAAAGATTTGCTAGATGTTTCGAAGAGAAACTGGCTGGCTATGGATTGTTTTCGGTACCTGGCTGACTGACCCGTATCTCAAACAGTAAGCTGTACGAAAAATGTTGTTCAATTCTGCTTTCTAGGACTATAATGAGAGAAAGGTTGAGATTACTATGGCAAGTTTTTTTCGGATGAAAGAAGACAGGTTCCCAAAGATGGTTCTTGTCAGCCAACTATCTAGGACCAAACAAAAAGCAGGTCGAGAGGAAAAATTTAAGAAAATGGGAACTTTTTCGGAGGGTGTAAAGAGGGGGGCTTTGAATAGATTGGGATGAAAGAGAAGCGTGTGTAACTGGGTTGGCCTCGGACGGCTTGGTGCTGCAGTGAGTTTTAGTCGCAGCAGTAGATAGACAGTAATACGTATTATAAAGTAACAATATTAAAATAGTGAGTAATGTTTCATAGTTTTATTTTTTAAGGAGTAACATTAATTTCAAGTCAAACAAGCAATATTTTTGAGTCGACTCAGGTAAGGTGTTCCAAATAATAGGACAAAAAGTCAAGGGATTAAAATCGGATCTTATTTACAGAATGAGAGCCTTTTGAACATAAATAATTTGAATAAGAAAAATGGTAAGTAGATTGATCAGTGACCAAAAATGAAGGACCTCTAAGGGCTTTTGATGATGTGGAGCTAAGGGAAGATTGATGCGGAGCTAAAGAATAGTGAAAGATGGACATGAAACAATAGAAAACTGTTTCTAGATCGTATGTTCTTTCAAACATCTCATCATAACCAACGTCAAAGTACTGCGGGCAGATTCCTTATAACAATTATCTCATTTAATGTCAAGAAAAGATCCTTTTTAAATTTCTTTTTTGGAAAGATTACCATTGAGCTGAAAGGGAAATGAAGTATGGACATGAAATTATATAGACTTAATTCCTTTCAGATGTCTCATCTTAGCCTGCTTCAATGCCAACCGACAAATCAATTTTTTATTTTTATTGTAAGCTGATCGCGCATAACAATTAGAATAAATTTAATGCATTTGGCTTATTTTAATTTTTCAAAGCCTGTGGTGGCCCAGTGCGTTGAGCTTTGATTGTCATTACAGAACTCAGGGTTCAATCCCAGCTACTACAAGCTTGAGCGACAGCAAGGCCGTATCCGGGGGGTTACCCGATTTGACCCCCCCCCCCCACCCGAAATTTTGACCGAGTCGAAAGTTAGTCTAAAAAATACCTGTAAATGTATTTTACAGGTAAATACCTGTTAAAATCGGGTAACCCCCCCCCCCCCCCCGAACAAAATCCTGGATCCGCTCTTGAGCGACAGACTTCTAAATGTCCTTGTAAAAAAGAACCCGGCAACTGAAATGCCAAAAATCGTGAAAACTCTATGCGCCATCAATGGCTTTGGTGAATCTTTATCCATCCTTTTTAAGTTTTCAATGAATATTTGTCACTTAAGATAGAGTAGCCTACCTGGGTATTCTTCACTGGAGTATTTGTTCTTCCATGCATCGCCCATATTGTGATGTATGACGTCATAGTTTAGCGGACCATAGAAGACTGACCGATCAAAATCCACATCAAATGTATCCCAAAATGGCCCAAAAAGGATTGCCCTCCTTGGCATTGCAAACTATCACTATCTGGATTGCCTCTAGGCATATAGCAAAATACTAAAAAAAAGTTAATAACTCAAAGATTATGCGAAAGCGTCTCCATACTAACCCAGACAACAAGAGGAAGTTACTCAAAGACTATAGTAGTTAAAACTACTACTAGCAATGCTTTTCACTGTTTGCAAGGATCTCTGATGAAGAACGGTTCACCCTCAATAATATCAATACGTAAATTATAAGTAAGATGGTAAGTTTACTATAATCGTCAGAACCTTATTTTTACCTTTAAGTACCAAGGACAGTGAAAATGAAATCTGAATGTTTTAATCCATTAAGTGGAAACTTGCACAACCATTTCAATGTTAAAAAATTAGGAAAACTAAGAATTCAATTTTCATCAATAAAAAACATATGCAGCCATACATTTTTGGGTAGAAGCGAGTGCCAAATTAAAAAAAGAAACATGAGTAAAAAATTGGCAGAAAAAAAATTAGCTAAAAACATAAGCCACCAAATAGCTTAAAAGGTAAAGCTTTCCTCTTAAGGTGTAGTTACCTTTGTAAATTAAGAGGTTGTTAATGTTTGAATGTTTACTAACGAAGAGCGTTGTCATTATTAACTAATTAATTTTGTTTATTTGATTTCACGGTTCAAGATGGCAAGCACTTGCTGAAATGTGGAACTGCCCTAAAGACTTTCATAATTTCAAACACAATCCAACCGGACAATCTTAGAAAAATGCAGTGTTCAGTTCTGAATAGACCGACGATGGGTCCATGGGGGTAAAAATATTTTGTTTTTCTGTCCCTCTTGCTTGAATTGAAAACATGTCCTTGGTACTTGAATTCTTTGGATATGTATGGACCCAAGGTTTTGCTCCGTCCATTAACATTATTATGCTTGGACTTTTCTATTTCGCTCCCAATCAAAACAGAATTTCATAGAAAAACTAAACGGCAGCATTGATCGAATTCAACTAAAATATCCTTACGCCGGAATCATTTTATTAGGGGATAAAAATGGTTTTACCTTTAGACTCAACTTGCCGTAATTTTAATCTCAAACAAATGGTAGATTTCCCAACGACGAAGGGAGACACCCAACTAGATGTTATTTACACTAATATATAACAATTCTATAAAAAAAAAAACCAACTCTGCTTCCTGCACTCGGTCGTAGCTACCATTATTCAATTAAAATTATCCCGATTTTGCGGCCAAACAGAATTATAAGGTTACCGAAATTTGCTCCAGACCAGTTACAGATAAAGGCTTCTTGGAATTCGGAATTGGATAACAAGCGAGACTTGGAGCGAAATTATAAATGCAGAAGATGTTAGTGACAGAGTCTTACGGCTCCATGGACTCCTAACTAAACACTACATTGGATCATTCCGATAGAAAAGACCAAAAAGTGTTCCACCGACAAACCGTTCTTCAATCATAACCTTAAAAAAATAATTCTGGAAAAAATTAAATGCCTTAAAGAAGGAAAAATTGTAGAGGCCAACAAATTAAGGAAAAATTTAAAGAAGCAACTTCGTAGGGCTACATCAAATTTCTACAAAATAAATCACTTATGCAGTACCAATCCAAAAAAAATGGTATGAGGAAATAAAACTTATTTGTGGCAAGAACCTAAACAACTAAAACTTTAACCTAAATGAGCCTCCTATAAAAACCGTTTTCCCCCAGAACGACTTAAACCGCCACCTTAGTTTGATTTTCCAACGTTACCTAACCCTGAATCCGGAAAGAATTCCTCCCAAATCTCTGAAGATAATTTACCAATAATCACAAAATCTGAGATTACAAATAAAATCCAAAAATTAAAAAGAACCAGTATCTGCCCCGTGGGATCGCACTCGTAAAAGCTTTCTCCGATAAAATCTCAGAGCCACTGGTAGATATTTTCAACAGATCACAAAAACAGCAAATTCCCAGTTCTTTGGAAACAAGGTTATGTAACTCCAGTTCCTAAAAAAGGTGCCGTGGTTGATTTTTGACAAAGTTAGACCAATAACATTAACACCACTTTTTCAAAGCTGTATGAATCATTTTATCTGACTGGCTCAGGGTCTCAATTGCAGAACGTATTGAAATCTGACAATTTGGAAACGTCCCAAAAGTGTCAACGTCCCACTACCTAGTACATATGTATGACACAATACTGAAAAACCTAGAGACACCAAATACCTGGGGCTAATCTCATCTCAGTTGACCTGGAAAGGTTTTCGATTATGTTGACTATTATGTTTTAGTTGATAAACTTCCCCCTGAATTCCAAATCGACCCCTCTCTGTTAAAAAATATCTCATCATTTTTAAGCAACGATCTCAAGTGGTCAAATACATGAATACTTATTCAGAACCTCTACCAGTCTCTAACGGAATACCTCAAGGTAGTATAACTGGACCAATCTTATTCAGCGTTTATGGTAAATAATTTGGCAGAAGATATCCCCTTACGATGGAATTTTGTGGATGATATGACCCTACTAGAGGTCGCCAGGAAAAATACAAAAAGTAGTCCACTAGAAATCCTTGAAGATGTTTCAACAGATGCCCTCAAAAAAAAAATGCATGTAAACCCATTGAAATCTACAATCCTAACAATCAATTTTCTAAGCACAAACCCCTTCATTTACGTCTATTATTCCAAGTGAACTTATGACACAAAAAATAAAACTTCTAGTGGTAACTATAACTTCCGATCTTAAATGGGAAGCCCATATTTCAAACACAGCCAAGGTAGCCAATATTTCCCTAGCTTTCCTTAAGCGATTGGCAAAATATCAATGCCCTGCTTCTCATATTTTGAAATTTTACATATCTTTTATTCGCCCAACTCTCGAATATGCTTACCCTTTATGGCACTTTTCATTAAGTAAAAAATCAAACCAAAAGGTTGGAATCCGTTCAGAAAAGGGCTTTAAAAATAACCGCACGGGGAAGGGAAGTTGCATTACTCCCTACCTCTTACAAAAGTTTAAAATCAAAACCCTGGAAAATAGACGACACGATCTGTTCCTCCGTTTCGGTGGTAATGCGAGAACCAACATCCTAACTGAAGACCTTTTCCGCCTTCCCATAATCCTGAACGGAAGCCTCTCCCAAGAGAGGCAAAAATCCCATCCCCATTCTAGAACCTGTAAAAACTAAAACAAAAAGATATTTATACAGCTTTATACCTTCACTAAAATCCTTAACACCCTCCAATACCTCTTAATGAATCCTTTTTTTAACTCTTTTGACACTCTTGTTTTTTTTTGTTTTTTATGACTTATTTTATTGTATGCCGTTTTATGACTAAATTTTTACCTTTAATGTAGGACCTGCTTGACATTATTCTAGTTACTTTAATATTTTTATTAATTGTTTAATAATTTCTATTTGTCTGTATTTTGTCGGTTTATATTTCTTAATGTTTTGTTGTCCTGAACCTAATTTCATTGAAGTGCTTGTGATGGTTGTTGTTTGCTTCATTTTTTTTACACGAACTTATTTTCGGCGATGTATCGCGTGTGAAAAGTTTTAAAAATAAAGCCTTATTCTATTCTATTCTACTTGGAGATGCATTTTGTTGTTGAACTCCTGGGCAGTTTCTTTTAACAAAGCAAGTTATTAATTATAAGAATTTTTACTTGTTATATGCTTACTTCATATCGTAATAAGCGGCTGCTAGACAACTAAGTATGAACTATTCAAATTATTACACAAAATTATCGCAAATATCATTCTTATTAGAATTATACCAATGCATCCATTTACATATAGATCTATAGTAGGACAAAGGCCCGTAAACTTTTGGTTGGTTAGCGAGACTATCGCGCTTATCCAATCGTTTTAGATTTCTCTGAATGCTTAGCCACTAACGCTAAAACCCTAAATTTGACAAGCTATGGTACTATACAAGTATCAATGAACCACAAGTGAATGAATATCTATCAACAAGTGAAATGACATCAAATATTTTTGCAATTACCAGTTTTTTGCTGGTAATTGACCAAAGTGGGAAGAGATTTTGATTGCCATTCGTGATAAAACATAAAATCGCGAAGAAAGGAAGAAAACGAGGGTAATTAACAGCCAGTGAAAAAAATTGAAAAATTATGCAAATATTTCGGTCAAGATCTCCGCTTGACCGTCCTCAGTGCAGAATAAAACTGATAAAAATATAAAAAACCCAACCTTAAAATAAAAACACAAAGCTAAAATTGGACGACCCCCCTTTCTTAGTAAACGATGAAAGGGTTACTCTTTATATTTTTGTTTCACTGTCTAATAAAAGGACCTATCCCTATTTGGAATTCTTATTGATTTCGTCATAGAAAAAGGCAGTGTTGGTCATGCAGAAAAATACTGACGTCGTATATATGGGGATGACAGACTAACTTTAGAATCAGCAACATTTCATTTGCTATTAGAAGAATAAAATGATAAATTTAGCACCTATAAATTCCGCATTATTTCATTATTAATTAGAAGAATATTCAACGCAGTATTACAGAACTCAAGAACAGTTTAGTGAACTTTCTAAGTCAGTGGACCGGTAACCTGCTTTGACCTAAAAATTTTGAAGAAAATTGTACCACCTTTTATTTCAACGCAGCATTAAAAAAACTCAAGTACAGTTAGTGAACATTTTAAGTCAATAGACGGGTAAACTTGCTTTGATCTTGATGTGATTATTTCATTTAGTATAAATACAGCTTGTTTTAATTTTTGAATGTTAGTAACTCTACTGATGACGATGACGATCATCGAGATATTGAAAAAAAAATTCACTGTCTAATAAAAGGACCTATCCCTATTTGAAACTCTTATTAATTCCATTAATCAAACAGTTGAGGTTTAATTTAATATTTGAGTTAATAGGTGACATGACTTTTGAGTTAATAGGTGACATGGACTTATAGTGACATGGACTTTCGCGCGACCACAAACCCTCAGAGGTTTTCTTCACGCGAAAGTGTTGTTTAGTTTATTTATTTATTTGTGAATGCGAAATAATTAAACTTATGAACTATTTATGTATTTTTATCAAAAAAAGGCTCGAGAATATTTTCTGAAAACCAGCACACTGACTTTTCCGGCCTGAAAAAAAACGATCTAGATAGGTCACAACTATGTGAAATGCTGTCTAGCGCCTTAATTAAAACATTTTTCATGTAAATGACGTCACATCCATATGCATAAAAGAGGAATTTACATCATTTTTCACAGGGTGATTATATCGCTTTTGGTATCTATGACGCATGCAATATTATACAGCATGACGAATGAAGAAAAACAGCTAAAAACAAAATGATGGAAAAAATGCCTGAAGTAATGAAGAACAAAAATAAAGCACAACGAAATATGTGCCTACAAGATATGTGACAACGAGCACCATAACAAATCACAAATAAAATCGCGAAAGAAAATTATGCACAACGAAACCTGCTGTTAGAAGACAAATTAAATTACAATGGAATGAAAAAACGCGTTATTTTAGCGTGACTAAAAAAAGAAGAAAGTAAAATTGATGTCGTTTGCGTCCCAGAAGAATATAAATCCTGTAAAAGCTATGATTTTGTAAAGGATAAACAAGAAGGAGGAACTAAATTCACGCAAGAATTTCGTTATTCAATTGAAATTATTGATTTCCTACCCTATGACTTAAAACTAAAGAATAACACAATAATTGTGATAATAAATAATTTAGATTTTTCAAAAGGTGTGTGCAATGGACCGTGCCTGATAGTTAGTGAATTTATATAACAGCGCAACTAAAATAAAAACAATTACTAGGGATAAGACGAAAATTAAGTTTTTTGGTATCTATGATGTCATGCGAAATTATAGAAGATAATGGATGAATTCGAATAGCTAAAGCAAAAGGCATGGGAAAAATGTCTGTGTTAATAACGAAAGAAAATGAAGCACATGAAGCACAAAAAAATCTGCGCGTTAGAAGACAGGCAACGACAAGCATTGCACCGAACTATTAAGGAAAATGACGCAGAACGAAATCTGTGGTTAGAAGACAAGCAACAGCAAGAATCACATCGAATCGCAAACAAAAATGACACGCAACGAAATCTACGGTTAGAGGGGAAACAACAGTGAGACTCACAAAAAAATGAAAAATGAAAATGATGCACATTAAATTTATGCTTTAGAAGACTTGCAACAGCGAGCATCACAACGAGCCGCAACAAATATATATATATATATATTATATATATATATATATATATATATATATATATATATATATATATATATATATATATATATATATATATATATATATATATATATATAGATATATATATATATATATATATATATATATGTATATATATATATATAGATATAGATAGATATATATATTATATATATATATATATATATATATATATATATATATATATAGATATATATATATAGATATATATATATATATATATATATATATATATATATATATTATATATATATATATGTATATATATATATATATATATATATATATATATATCTATAGATATATATATATATATATATATATTATATATATATATATATATATATATATCATATATATATATATATATATATATATATATAGTATATATATATATATATATATATATATATATATATATATATATATATATTTATATATATTTATATATATATATATATATATATATATATATATATATATATATATATTATATATATATATATATATAGAGATATATATATATATATTATATATATAGATATTATATATATATATATATATATATATATATATATATATATATATATATATATTGGCTATATATCTGATTGTTTTTCAAACACTAAATAAAAGTAAAATAGCTACAGCATCCGAATACCAAAGACACAATATGTGAGTGGGCACGCCCTCTAAGTATAAAAATTAATTGAAATGTACTACTTAGGGGAAAGGTAGCAAAAAAACAGGGTTTTTACGCAGTCCCACGAGCAAAGTTCCTGGTTCTCGGCAACCTCCCCCCCACCCTCTTCAAGAAAGAAAACGTAATCAAACACTTCTGAAGAATTAAGTTTTCACCTAATGATTCTATTACACAAGGCCGTAGAGCTATTCACACTAGGACAAGTTTAAGAGTTTATATTGCATTTTGTAATCTTAGAGAGCTAATTTTGTCCATAACGTAATCGGTGTGAACTCGACCTCTGACTTAGAATTTTACGTTATGTTTCATTTTTACATTGTAAAAAGCAAGTAACGAAAATTTCTGGATGAGCGATTAATAATTTTGAAGATAAATTTAATAAATTTTTGCTAGAAAGCCTTTCGCGCTTGATCAGAATTTGGATATACATTTTCATTCAGATTCTTAGTTTTAAATAGTTTGCTTATTGTGATTGCTATTATTTCGACGATGATTATGATGGTTTTACCATCATAATCATCATTTAAGACATACTGCGTCATTCATAATCCTGGCGTAAAAAGACTTGTTTAAGTGTGAAGGGTATAACTAACACAACGTAAACTTAACCACTTAGCATAAGAAATTACGTATTAAGTGTGACAGCCGTTTAAACCTTTAGCAAAATCTACCCACCAGTTCTGTTCCCAGGGGCCAAACTGTAGGCGCTATTTGCTCCATAAAATCTTCCATTGGCATAACCTTGTGGAAACTTTCCAATGGCTCTATTTTGAAGTATGTATGTGTGAACGGAACTTGAACCTAGAAAAGATAGACACATATAGCTATATAGGAACGTATACTAATAATACCCTATATTAATAAGATAGTGAGCTGGGGAGTCAAATTTTGATTAAATTAATTAAAGGAAAATGAAAGAAGAATTCTAACAAATTTAATGTAATCTAGTTTTATATCAAATTTCATTTCAACATTTAGTTTCAGCCTTGTTGCTATTTATCCAATTGATCTGTTGGTTTTTGTTTATTTTAATTAAAAAAAAACTTTTTCCACAAAATAAGTTTTTCAAAGAAAAGTAAAGAACTCCATTAAACCAAAAATGAGCAAAAAATAAAATAAAATAATCTACCAAGCGTGAAACTACCACAAATCAGCATCAATAAATAAATGAAACCCAAAACGAACAGATCAGAGGCAACACTGTAGCGTTTTGCCTATAGTAAAGGCCATACGGCTCCAATGTTTTTATTATTTTTTTTTCCCAGAGGCACTTGATATGGAAGGGGTCGTCGTAGAAGCTTCAAGGGGGGCTCATTCGATTTGAAATCGAGATTTCTAGTGCCCTTTTTGATAGTCAAAAAATGATTGGAGGGCAACAGCCCCCCCCACACGCCCATCATTCCCCCAAACACAATCCAATCAAAATTTTGAGATACCCATTTTGTTCAGCGTAGTTGATTTCAAATAGAAAATGCATTTTTGAGGAGGATACTCCCCCACAACCCTCAGGGCAAAGGTGGTTTGACCTGGGGGGCAAAGTTATGCCCTGGGGGCATATAGGTTTTATAGTAGAAGGAGTTGTCGTAGAAGAAACTTCAAAACAGGCTCATTCGATTGGAAATTAAAGGACTAGTGCCCTTTTTAATAGTCGAAAGTGATTGGAGTGTAAGTAGCCCCCTTCCCCCCCCCCACCCCCCACACGATCATTTCCCCAAACACATCCAATCAAAATTTTTTAAATAGCCATTTGGTTCAGCGTAGTTGATTTCCAGATAGAAAATATATTTTTGCGGAGGACACTTCCCCACAACCCTCAGGGAAAGGGTTTTAAGTTTATGCCCTGGGGGCATATAAGGTTTTTATAGAAGGCGTTGTCATAGAAACTTCAGAACAGGCTCATTCGATTGGAAATTAAAGGGCTAGTGCCCTTTTAATAGTCGAAAGTGATTAGAGTGCGACTAGCCCCCCCCCCCCCCCCCCCCGACGCCCATCATTTCCCCAAACACATCCAATCAAAATTTTGAGATAGCCATTTTGTTCAGCGTAGTTGATTTCCAGATGGAAAATATGTTTTTGAGGAGGACACTTCCCCAAAACCTTCAGGGCAAGAGTTTTAAGATATGACCTGGGGCTATATAAGTTTTTTTTTTTTTTTGTTTTTATAGAAGGCGTTGACGTAGAAACTTCAAAAAAGGCTCATTCGATTGGGAATTCAAAGGGATAGTGCCCTCTTTAATAGTCAAAAGTGATTGGAGGGCAACTAGTCCCCCCCACGCCCATCATTCCCCCAAACACATCTAATCAAAAATTTTTTTTTTTTTTTTTTTTTTTTTTTTTATTTGAGATAGCCATTTCGTTCAGCATAGTCGATTTCCAGATAGAAAATATATTTTTGAGGAGGACAATCCCCCACAACCCTCAGGGCAAGGGTTTTAAGTTATACCCTGGGGGCATATAAGGTTTTTATAGAAGGCAGTGTCGTAGAAACTTCAAAAAAGGCTCATTCGATTGGAAATTCAAATGGCTAGTGCCCTTTTTAATAGTCGAAAGTGATTTGAGGGCAACTAACCCCCCCTCTCACGCCCACCTTTTCCCCAAACACATCCAATCAAAATTTTTGAGACAAACATTTTATTAAACGTAGTTTTAAGTTCAGGAAATTAGGTCTTTGAGGATGACAACTCCCCCAGAGCCCTCAGGGCAAGAGTTGCAATTTAAGGATTCTCCGAATCCTTCCCCTTATTTCTTATGGAAGGGATGCTCGTATAAACTTTGAAGAGGTCTCATTTGACTGAAAATTGAAAGTTCTTCTTCACTTTTTAAGAGTCAAAAGAGATTGGAGGGTGACTATCCCCCCCCTCCTCAACACCCTTGCATCAGATAAAAATTTTGAGATAGACATTTTGTTAAAATAGTTCATAGTTCTGATAACAAAAAACTCCGGTGTCGACACAGCCCACCAGGGCCCGGGGGTTGGCGTTGTAAGTTATGCCCTGGGGCATAACTTGTTAAAAGGGGTTTATAACTTATGGGAAGGAGTTTGTATGGGAAGAACACATAGGAAACCTATTATAATTATCCAATTATAAGGTTAAAATACATACTCTGAGATAGATGTAAAATTGCTTTGGCACACAAAATCCTATTAAGGTCAATTCCAAACAGTCGTGATCCCTTTGTGTCAGCAAGTGAAATGGTCCAAAACCCCCTTATTGGAGCTATTTTTTCAATCCATTCATTGTTGTCAATCGCTGTCCACAAGTTATGCAAGCCGTCTATTGTTCATATATAAGGTTTTTATCAAAGAGGTAATCGTATAGACTTTGAAAAAAGCCTCATTCGATTTAAATTGAAAGTTCTAGATCCGTTTTTAAAGTCAAGAATAATCGGACAGTAAGCACCCCCCCCCCCATGCCATAAAAACTTGAAACTTTTTGCAATCAAAAACGAACAAAAATTGATTTTGAAAAAAATTCCGAAAATACGTTTTTCAAAGAAAAGTAAAGGCCATTTTAAACTTAAGCTCAGGAGATACAAATACCTATTAAAATTCAAACTCAAAACGACCAGAAATTACTATTAAAGAATAAATGAAACCCAAAATGAACAGAAATTAAATAAACAATCATAGCAAAAAACATACAACAAGTAATAATATAAATGAATAAATAGATCTTAAAGCGAGTAATGCTTAGATTGAATATGAAAATCAAGCTTAAAACGAAAACAAATATTTTGCTATTAAAGTATAAATGAAACTTAAAACGAACAGAAATAAAATAAACAATCAATGCGAACAACAAATATACAATATATATTAATGTAAATGAATAAATAAATCTTAACACGAGTGAAACTTAAATTGAATATGCAAATCAAGTTTGAATCGAATAAAAATAACTACAAACCAGAGATTGGTATCGCCTCACAGCAGAAGCCTAAAACCTATTGCGTCATTGGCGCTTTCTTGTACTTAATGTTTTCTTTTGTACTTAATATTGAAAATAAATATTAAAATTACAGTAAAATTTTGAACTGATGAGCTTTTAGCAATTAATATCATTATGCATCAAATATTCAGTTTAATTTATTAGTTCTTTTCAAGATTGGTCAAGACAAATATAGTTTCACTACAAGCAAAATTTGAATACTGCCCCCTTCTTTAACTGTAAAAACCTAAAGCCTTCTGTGTCATTGGTGCTTCACTGAAAACGAATTACTCGTATATTACAAATTTATTATTTTCCAGTTCTTACAGTATTGAAAATGAAAATAAAATTACAGTGAAAAAAAATCTTGAACTGATGGATCTTTCAACAATTAATATCATTATATATCTAATATTCAATTTGATTTTTTTTATACTTTCCAAGACTGTTCAAGACTCATATAGTTTTGTCATTTTTTTTAACTCTGCCATTTTTTCTAACTAATCGTTTTGGTTTGTTATGAAAACATTCTATGGCTTCTAGGCATTTCTATCTGAGCGGAAAATTGCACCTCAAACTTTGTGGAACATGCATTTTCTTGCATGAAACACCAAATATAATAAAAAATGTCAAGTTTCGGAGTGTTCCACCACTCGCAAGCAAGTGCCATTGGTATTTTTGAATCCGCAGGGTCAATTTAGGGGGTGGAGGGTAGGCTAATTCTCGTAACAGCCCCATTCCGTCGTGGTATGATTCACACTTTCAACACCTGGCGTCCGGACTATCATATAATCTACCAAGCATACAACTATCCCAAATCAGTATCAATAAATGAATGAAACCCAAAACGAACAAATATTAAAATAAATATTAGAGTCAAACTCAAAACGAGCATAAATTAATATGAGTAGGGTTCAAAACCCCTATGCTTTCTAAAAGCCAGAAATATATTTTGTACTTTACTGAAAAAAAATGTGAATTGTCAATTTAATATACATATGCTGATATTTTATTCCCTATAATCTTAATTAATGAAAGAATTGTTTTCAGTAAAGCGCCAATGACGCAGTAGGTTTTAGGCTTCTGCAGTGAGGCGATACCCAAACTCTTGTTTGTAGTTATTTTTATTCGATTCAAACTTGACTTGCATATTCAATTCAAGTTTCACTCGTTTTAAGATTTATTTATTCATTTACATTAATATATATTGTATGTTTGTTCGCATTGATTGTAATTTAATTTCTGTTCGGTTAAGTTTCATTTATACTTTAATAGCAAAATTTTGTTTTCGTTTAAGCTTGATTTTCATATTCAATCTAAGCATTACTCGCTTTAAGATCTATTTATTCATTTATATTTATTACTTGTATGTTTTTTTGCTATGATTATTTATTTAATTTCTGTTCGTTTTGGGTTTCATTTATTCTTTAATAGTAATTTCTGGTCGTTTTGAGTTTAAATTTTAACAGGTATTTGTATCTCCTGAGCTTAATTTTAAAATGACCTTTACTTTTCTCTTTCTTCGAAAAAATTATTTTCGGAAACTTTTTTTTAATTAATTACAATAAATAACCGAGTCAAACTCAAAACGACCAGAAATTAACATGAGTAGGGCTCAAAACCCCTATGCCTTCCAAAGGCCAGAACATAATTTGCACTTTACTGAAAAAATATAATTGTTTTTTACTTTTATAACTTTAATAAATAAAATAATATTAACATTTTTATTAACAAATATCAGTATATGTATATTAAACTGGAAATGCACATTCCATTTGTGTTTTTTTTAGTAAAGCACAAATTATGTTCTCTGGCCTTGGGAAGGCACATGGGTTTTGAGCCCTACTCATGTTAATCTCTGCTCGTTTTGAGTTTGACTCGGTTATTTATATTGTAATTTCTGTTCGTTTTGGGTTTCATTTATTTATTGATGCTGATTTGTGGTAGTTCCACGCTTGGTAGATTATTTTGATTTTATTTTTGCTCATTTTTGGTTTAATGGAGTTCTTTACGTTTCTTTTTGAAAAACGTATTTTGTGGAAAAGGTTTTTTTTAATTAATTTCTATTCGTTTTATATTGACATAGTCTTTACAGGGAAAAACAAAATAATAGTTTAAATCTTTTCTTCTTTTTTTAAGACTTTATAGTTTGGCCTGCTATTTGTAAAACTTAAATAAATCAAATAATATTAACATTTTGATTACTAAATATCAGCATATGTATATTAAACTGACAATGCACATTCATATGTATTTTTTTTCAGTTAAGTGCAAATTATGTTCTGGCCTTGGGAAGGAACAATAAAAACTTAAGGCCCCCAGGGCATAACTCATAACCCTTGCCCTGAAGACTGTTGGGGGAGTTTCTTGCTCAAAGGTATAATTTCCTGAATTTAACTGCGTGGAACAAAATGGCTATCTCAAAATTTTGATTGGATGTGTTTGGGGAAATGGTGGGCGTGGAAGGGGTGTTAGTTGCCTTCCAATTACTTTCGACTATTAAAAAGGGCACAAGCCATTTCAATTTCTAATCAAATGAGCCCTTTTTTGAAGTTTCTACGACAACGCGTTCTATAAAAACTTTATATGCCCCCAATGCATAACTTACAACCCCTGTCCTGAGGGTTGTGAGGGGGTTGTCATCCTCACAGACATACGTGTGAGGGGGGTTAGTTACCGTCCAATCACTTTCAACTATTAAAAACGGCACTAGCCATCTCAATTTCCAATTGAATGAGCCCCTTTTGAAGTTTTTAAGACAACTCTATCATTAAAAACCTTATATGCCCCCAGGGCATAACTTACAACCTTTGCCCTGAGCTTTCAACTACGTTGAACAAAATGGCTATCTCTAAACTTTGATTGAACATATTTGGATAAATGGTGGGCGTGAGAGGGGGATAATCACTCTCCACTCACTGTCGACTATTAAAAAGGGCAATGTAAATTTCCAAACAAATGAGCCCCTTTTGAAATTTCTACAATAACTTTCTATATAAACCTTATATGCCCCCAGGGCATAGCCTACAACCCTTGCACTGAGAGCTCTGATGGGGTTATCATCCTAAAAGACCTAATTTACAGAACTTTCGACTACGTTGAACAAAATAGATATTTCAAAATTTTTTATTGGATGTGTTTGGGGAAATGGTGGGCGTGAGAGGGAGGTTAGTCGCCCTTCAATCACTTTCGATTATTAAAAGGCCACTAGCCCTTTCAATTTTCAATTTAATGAGCCCTTTTTGATGTTTTTACAACATCGTTTTTCTATAAGAACCTTACATGCTCCCAGGGCATAACTTACGACCCTTGCCCTGAGGGTTCCGGGGGGGGATGGGTTGTCATCCTTAAAGACCTAATTTTCAAAACTTTCAACTGCGTTGAATAAATGGCTATCTAAAAATTTTGATTGTATCTGTTTGGGGAAAAGGTGGCGTGAGAGAGGGGTTAGTTGCTCTCAAATCACTTTCGACTATTAAAAAGGGAACTAGCCTTTGAATTTCCAATCGAATGGGCCCTTTTTCAAGTTTCT
Organism: Artemia sinica; assembly: GCA_027921565.1. Lineage (NCBI taxonomy): Eukaryota > Metazoa > Arthropoda > Branchiopoda > Anostraca > Artemiidae > Artemia > Artemia sinica. Next base: position 50,432,149 of record CM051271.1, read on the forward strand.
ACGACAAAGATTTCAATACAAACCTTATATGCCCCCAGGGCATAACTTATAACCCTTGCCCTGAAGACTGTGGGGGGGAGTGTCCAGCTCAAAGGTATAATTTCCTGAACTTTAAACTAAGTGGAACAAAATGGCAATCTAAAAATTATGATTGGATATATTTGGGGAAAACGGTGGGGCGTGGAAGGGGTGTTAGTTGCCTTCCAATCACTTTTGACTATTAAAAATAGCACTAGCTATTTCAATTTCCCATCGAATGAGCCCTTTTGAAGTTTCTACGACGACGCGTTCTATATAAACCGAATATGCCCCCAGGGCATAACTTACAACCCTTGCCCCGAGGGCAGTGGGGGAGTGTCCTCCTCAAAACATAATTTCTATCTGGAAATCCACAACACTGAATAAAATCGCTATCTAAAAATTTTGATAGAATGTGTTTGGGGGAAAAGGTGGGCGAGAGAGGGGGGCTAGTTGCCCTCAATCACTTTCGACTATTAAAAAGGGCACTAGACCTTTGAATTTTAAATTGAATGAGCCCTTTTTTCAAGTTTCTACAACAAAGATTTCAATAAAACTTATATGGCATAACTTATAACCCTTTACCCTGAAGACTGTGAGGGGAGAGTCATGCTCAAAAGTATAATTTCCTGAACTTTAACTGCATGGAACAAAATGGCTATCTCAAAAATTTGATTGGATGTGTTTGGAGAAATGGTGGGCATGGAAGGGGGATGTTTAGTTGCCTTCCACTTACTTTTGGCAGTAGCCTTTTCAATTTCTAATCGAATGAGTCCTTGTTGAAGTTTCAACGACAACGCGTTCTATAAAAACTTTATATGCCCCCAGGGCATAACTTACAACCCTTGTCCTGAGGGTTGTGGGAGAGTGTCCTCCTCAAAAACACATTTTCTAACTAGAAATCAACTACGCTGAACAAAATAGCTATCTCACAATTTTGATTGGATGTGTTTGGGGGAATGATGGGCGTCGCAGCGGGGCTAGTTTGCCCTCCAATCAGTTTTGACTATTAAAAAGGGCACTAGCCCTTTGAATTTTCCAGTCGAATGAGCTTTTATTGAAGTTTCTACGACAATTCCTTCTTTAAAAAACCTTATATACCCCCAGGGCATAACTTAAAACCCTGCCCTGAGGGATGTGGGGGAGTGTCCTCCTCAAAACATGTTTTCTATCTGGAGATCAACTACGCTGAACATAATGGCTATCTCAAAATTTTGATTTGATGTGTTTGGCGGAATGAAGGGCGTGGGGGGGGCTAGTTGCACTCAAATCACTTTCGACTATTAAAAAGAGTACTAGCCCTTTGAATTTCCAATCGAATGAGCCTGTTTTGAAGTTTCTACGACATCGCCTTCTATAAAAACCTTATATACCCCCCATGACATAACTTAAAAAAAACCCTTGCCCCGAGGGTTGTGGGGAAGTGTCCTCCTCAAAAACATATTTTCTATCTGGAAATCAACTACGCTGAACAAAATGGCTATCTCAAAATTTTGATTGGATGTGTTTGGGGGAATGATGGGCGTGGGGGGGGGGCTAGTTGCCCTCCAATCCCTTTGACTATTAAAAAGGCACTAGTCATTCCAATTTCCAATCAAATGAGCCCTTTTTCGAAGTTTCTACGACGACTCCTTCGATACGAAGTGCCCGGGTATGGAAAAAAAAACATTGCGCCCAAATCGTTCTTAACTTAGGCAGCGCTAGCGCGCTGCCTATGATTATATTACTCTATTGGGCGTTCTCCGATCTACCTACTATTCGGCTTTTAATTTTTCAGTTATTCCTCGTATTCTTTTTTTCTTGCTTTTCTTTGACTTTCTTCAATTTCCATTATCCTTCTTATTCATTATCCTTGTTTTAAAGTAGCATTTTATGAACGAGAATTTTTTTTTATTTATGTTCAGGGTTAATTTTCTTCGGACTCCGTAAGCCCTTCTTGTAAAATATTTATTTTTCTGTGTATTTTAGCAATGCATCGGCTTTTTTCGTTTTTTCGTTTTCGTTTACTGTATTATGCTTAAAAATGTCCTAAAAAAAATGTTTAAAAAAGTCCTAAAAAAGATAATAAATGTCCTAAAAAAAGCTAAAAGATAATAAATTTACACACCACTTGGAATAAAAACACTTAAGATTCCAAATACGAAAGATAAAAACATTTACTGAGTGAATTTTTGGAATCTTGTTATGATCTAATCACATTGAAATCTACCTAGCACTTCAGCCCTTCCCAAAACTTAGCATTAACTAATAATCCAGGTGATCAGTTTAAGCTCCATTTTCATTGTGGCTTTTCCATCCAAATTCGGCCAAGTGAAAACAGTTTTTGTTCTAGAGATTTGCCTTTTCTTGAAGAAAGAAATTTCAAATTCGTTTTATTTGCCTTTTTGAACCTTAAAAAGCGCCAACTGAGTCTGGATGAGCAGAAATCGCCGTCAAAAAGCACGGGCAACTTTGCCTGAGAAAGCCATAATGAATATGTGGCTTTGTTTTGTTCGTTTTCGCAACAACTATATGAACCGGGGAGTGGCGTTTTTTACACAGTGAGCATGACAAAACCCACAGTTTGTCAGCTGTTTTACCCAGGGTTCCCACATATACGATTATTCGTATACAAACGATTATTCGGCCAGATATGCGAATATCGCAGCTGTGTGCAAATCTTGGTTAAAATCTTTTCGATTTTCCAAAATATCGTACAATTTCATGAATCTCAACTTCTCCAATAACTTTGATCAATAACCGCATCAAATCAACAGGCAGGGCAAAATCAAAATGGATATTGAAAAATTCATTTTGTCAGTTAAAAATTATAGAATACTATACTCAAAAGCTGATTAAGTCCATAATAATAGGTGGCTTGCAACGAAAACATGGGCTAAAATCCCAGAAGAAGTTGGAGTTGAAGCTAAGATTAGTAGGTCAATTTAGATGCTAGGCTTAATTGGGATAACATAGGTCAGTTTATTTTGTTTTGAGTAGTATAGCCTGGACTCCCCAAAAAAAACTGGCCTTGATTGGGCATAGCAGTAGGAAAAGGGGTACCAGCCCTGATTACACTGCGTGCTGCCATCTACAATTGAGTCTAACGCTGACGGGATATAATTTATTCAAGGATTATCGATCGAGTCTAATGGGGTCAAGGTCAATTGATTTGTTGCTGTTTGTCTAGGTGTAATGACTCCGGGGGGAAGTTTTGCACATGCGCATTAACGGGAAGAGATGTATTTATCTAGGACTCGAGGGGAAGTGGATTTCCAAGAACTTGATTTACGTAATCGGTGGGGGAATGTATTGATCCACAAAAGGGGAATTAAGAAACATTATGGCTTCTTTGATCTTTAGGTCTGAGGGATAAACGGTATTTAGTGACAGAGATAAATTAATATTCTTTTTTAAATATGGCTTTTCCGATCTTCAGGTCAGAGTGATAAATTGATATTCTATCGAAACCATAATAATGTTAGCTAGGAACATCTTAGAGATGAAGAGATTAACGCGGGAATTTTTTCCTGGGGAATTTCAAACGTGACAGCGCAGGGGTGCCAAAACAAAGGAACACACAGAAATTACTTTTAGGGGATTATTTGGGCGAAACCGTTTTAGACATTTTAGGGGATTATTTAGGCGAAACAGTTAGAGACATTTTAGAAGATGATTTGGTTGAAACTCTGTGGTCGTTATAATACACAAGTTCCATTTGAACAATGTTGTGAGGTCCCCATACCCCAACCCCAAAGGGCCCCCAAATCCCCCCCGAGGCCCCAAACGGACCCCAGCCCCTAAATGCCCCCCAAGTGCCCCCGGGGCCCCACATTTTTTAAATACTTTGTTGAATCAATTTTGTTTGCACGTCTGGGTTGATGTTTCAAAGTTCAAGAATTTGTCTTTGTTGGTTTTTATGTCTAAAGTGCCTGTCTTTCTCTGTTTGCATGTCTGAATCTATTTGTTTACATGTCTGGGTTGGTGTTTGCAAGGCCAAGAATTTGTCTTTGATGGTTTGAATGTCTAAAGCGTCTGTCTTTCTCTGTTTGTGTGTCTGAATCTATTTGTTTGCATGTCTGGGTTGGTGTTTGCAAGTCCAAGAATTTGTCTTTGTTGGTTTGAATGTCTAAAGTGCCTGTCTTTCTCGGTTTGTATGTCTGAATCTATTTGTTTGCATGTCTGGGTTGGTATTTGTAAGTCTAAGAATTTGTCTTTGTTGGTTTGAATGTCTAAACTGTCTGTCTTTCTCTGTTTGTGTGTTTGATTCTTTTGTTTGCATGTCTGGGTTGATGTTTGCAAGTCCAAGAATTTGTCTTTGTTGGTTTTGAATGTCTAAAGTGTCTGTCTTTTTTCCTGTTTGTGTGTCTGATTCTATTTGTTTGCATGCCTAGATGGTGTTTACAAGTCCAAGAATTTGTCTTTGTTGGTTTGAATATCTAAAGTGCCAGTCTTTCTCTGTTTGTGTGTCTGATTCTATTTGTTTGCAGGTCTGGGTTGGTGTTTGCAAGTCCAAGAATTTGTCTTTGTTGGTTTGAATGTCTAAAGTGTCTGTCTTTCTCTGTTTGTGTGTCTGATTCTATTTGTTTGCATGTCTGGGTTGGTGTTTGCAAGTCCAAGTATTTGTCTTCATTGGTTTGAATGTCTAAAGTGTCTGTCTTTCTCTGTTTGGGTGTCTGATTCTATTTGTTTGCATGTCTGGGTTGGTGTTTGCAAGTCCAATAATTTGTCTTTATTGGTTTGAATGTCTAAAGTGTGTGTCTTTCTCTGTTTGTGTGTCTGATTCTATTTGTTTGCATGTCTGGGTTGGTGTTTGCAAGTCCAAGAATTTGTCTTTGATGGTTTGAATGTCTAAAGTGTCTGTCTTTTCTCTGTTGGTGTGTCTGATTCTATTTGCTTGCATGTCTGGGTTGGTGCTTTCAAATCCAAGTATCTGTCTTTGTTGGTTTGAATGTCTAAAGTGTCTGTCTTTCTCTGTTTGGGTGTCTAATTCTATTTGTTCACATGTCTGGGTTGGTGTTTGCAAGTCCAAGTATTTGTCTTTGTTGGTTTAAATGTCTAAAGTGTCTGTCTTTCTCTGTTTTGTATGTTTGATTCTATTTGTTTGCATGTCTGGGTTGGTATTTGCAAGTTCAACTATTTGTCTTTGTTGGTTTGAATGTCTAAACTGTCTGTCTTTCTCTGTTTGTGTGTCTGATTCTATTTGTTTGCATGTCTGGGTTGGTGTTTGCAAGTCCAACTATTTGTCTTTGTTGGTTTGAATGTCTAAAGTGTCTGTCTTTCTCTGTTTGTGTGTCTGATTCTATTTGATTGCATGTCTGGGTTGATGTTTGCAAGTCCAAGAATTTGTCTTTGTTGGTTTGATTGTCTTAAGTGTCTGTCTTTCTCTGTTTTTGTGTGTCTGATTCTATTTGTTTGCATGTCTGGGTTGGTGTTTGCAAGTCCAAGAATTTGTCATTGTTGTTTTGAATGTCAAAAGTGTCTGTCTTTCTCTGTTTGTGTGTCTGACTCTATTTGTTTACATGTCTGGGTTAGTGTTTGCAAGTCCAAGTATTTGCCTTTGTTGTTTGAACGTCTAAAGTGTCTGTCTTTCTCTGTCTGTATGTCTGATTCTATTTGTTTGCATGTCTGGATTGGGGTTTGCAAGTCTAAGATTTGTCATTGTTGGTTTGAATGTCTAAAGTGTCTGTCTTTCTCTGTTTGTGTGTCTGATTCTATTTGTTTGCATGTCTGGGTTGGTGTTTTGCAAGTCCAAGTATTTATCTTTGTTGATCTGAATGTCTAAAGTGTCTGGCTTTCTTTGTTTGTGTGTCTTATTCTATTTGTTTGCATGTCTGGGTTGGTGTCTACAAGTCTAAGAATTTGTCTTTGTTGGTTTGAATGTCTAAAGTATCTGTCTTTCTCTGTTTGTGTGTCTGATTCTATTTGTTTTTATTTTATATTTATTTATTTCATGTCTGGGTTGGTGTCAACAAGTCCAGAATTTGTCTTTGTTGGTTTGAATGTCTAAAGTGTCTGTCTTTCTCTGTTTGTGTGTCTGATTCTATTTGTTTGCATGTCTGGGTTCGTGTCTACAAGTCTAAGTATTTGTCTTTGTTGGTTTGAATGTCTAAAGTGTCTGTCCTTTTCTCTGTTTGTGTGTCTGATTCTATTTGTTTGCATGTCTAGGTTGGTGTTTTTGCAAGCCCAAGAATTTGTCTTTGTTGGTTTGAATGTCTAAAGTGTTAGTCTTTCTCTGTTTGTGTGTCTGATTCTATTTGTTTGCATGTCTGGGTTAGTGTTCACTTAGCGTGGCGCGCCACGTTAAGTGAACCTAAATGAACCTAACGTGAATGCAGTTACGTGAAAAAAGGGTGGTATTGTAGGTTGGCTGCAGGTGTCCAGGTGAAGGAAAAATCAGTTGTGCTGCCATCTATACCTTAATTGAAATAGATGGTAGCACTTGAGTCACTAGCAAAGCATCAAAATACAGGTCACTTCTTTTAGATTGGGCCAAAAGAATGGCATTAATATCACCAAGTCACAATCCAATTTAATCCCTGATTAGTCACTCTTAGCAGAAGTATCCTGAGACATTAGCAAACACCCGCGAAGTAAGATAGGGCAGAAATGTTCTTATGATTGCATGGCATATAGACATTGATGAAGACCATATTACTACACTTTATTGCCAGTAAATTATGATCCGAAGAGATAAGCTCAGGCTCCTGAGCGAGGCGAACTAAAGTTGCAATGCCCCAGAGGACCGCACGTTTTTTTTCAGCTTCACGTACAAATGAGTGGTGGGTGGGTGACCGTTTAAGAGTATCTGTATTGGCTCTAGTAGAAAATGTTCCTGTTGGAAAACTATATCATAATCAAGAAGCTCATCAATAAGAAGATCTTAATCTTTGGTTCCGTTAATATTAAGTGAAACAAAGCGAAATCTATTGCCACTAGTAATCATTTTTTATCCTTATTCAGAGCATTTTTTTAACACTAAGCATCTGAGACTGTAGGAAACATGATTTCCTCCCCAGTTTGGCGCAATTCGGGCTTTCAGTACAAGGATTATCACGTATGTTACAATGTCCAGCGGCGCATCGTGAACACTTTTGATTAGTCGATGGGAGTGGGCAATTACCAACAATATGGTTCGGCGATAGACAACGGGAGGTAACAACATCTAGGAGGTAATTTCTAGAAGATCTAATTTTAAAAAGCTCGTATCAAAACACAAACCATCATTTATAGCTTTATTTACGGCAGCATCGTCAAGAAATTCAAGGCGGTAGGATCTGGAACTTCCAATTTTAGTTGGATCAACAAGACCAGGAATCATACTAATAAGCTCTGATTTTAGCACACCACCAGGGATGTCACACACAATGCCAAGCACTTTTTGATTAAGGACATGAGTGGACACATTAAGTTGACAAGTTGCAGCGGCAGCGAGAGAGACGGCTGAGGCTTTATCTCGGGTATGAACTACCCATCTTTTCTTGACAGGATCAGATCTCACACTTACGATACCATCATGACCATCCAGGGTATCAAGGGTCTCTTTGCGCTCAATAGGATCTTTGAGGTCAGTAGGTGGGTTTTTTAGAATAACTGCATAGGACGGTTTCGAAGAGACAGGACGCTGTTGCATTAACGACGGAGGACATCCAATTTTTGCAGTCAGAAGAGTTCTCAACACACTCATACAAAGAGCGTAACTCATAAAAACAGGAGTTTACACGGCAACTCAACCCACAAAAAGCATCGGCAGGAATGAGTTGTACTTCACTAGGGTGGTGGATAACAAAGACTGGCAGACCAAAATCATCAGTATCAAACTTTGTAATAGTATCGATAATATCAGAGACAATATTAATAAAAGCATTTGTACCCTCTCTCTTTGGCTGAACGCAAAACTGGAAGATTTGTCTCCTCGCTTCAGAAGCCTGGGCGAGTGTAAAAAAAATCAGACATATGTTTTTTCATAATATCTGGAGAAAAGCTTTTTTCAATACAGTTTTGGACAATATTCAGAACAGAACTATAAAAAACGAGCAATCCAGGGGTCCACTCCATAAGAACCAAATGCTGAGTAAATACAGAATGAAGGAACCTAGGAACAAGGGAAGGGTAAGGATCCCCTCAACAGCTACCCGAAATTTACGGGTAACTTAATACCGGCAGGTACAATACGTCGCTTGCGGGAGGTTCCTTCCCCTCTTCTGCTAGTTCGCAGCACGCTTCTTAACGATATGAAATCAAAAAATGGCGCTATAAAAGTTGATAAAATAGATGACGTGCCAATTTACCCGAAAAAAGATGACCTTGGTGAAAATACCCGAAGAAAAAAGCCTATTCCAATAACTGGAGAAGGTCTTACAAACACTACTTAGAAAAAATGTATCTTTAGAGTGTAAACAATAATAGGAAAAAAAACTCAAAATAATTTAGAAACTTTTTCCTGGCAACACAAAGAAGCAAACTCAGCAACAATAACAATGAACAACTTGAGACATTTTACAATTCATCAATAATAATAATAATAATAATAATAATTTATTTATAACCAACAGCACAAACAATGTGATAAAAAGTTGAGTAAAGAGAAAAAAAGAAGAAGAATAAACACACACAGCACTTAAAGTAAAATAAACAAATAAAAAGAACATTCAGTTAAACAAAAGAATAATAATAATATATTTCTTACCACTTACAAAAGGGAAAAAAGTGAAGTACCAAGAAAGAAAACAAAAAATACACAAAAAAGAAACAACGAATTAGCTAAACAGGCGGATAAGACGATGGTTAGGACCAAGATGGATTGGTGCATCACTAAATAATTTCGAACTTAATTTTTCCACTGAAACAACAATATCTGTTGCCTGATTGCCGGACTCATTAACCTCCGGTTCCGGAATGATCGCAGTAAATAAAGCAAAAACTTGCAATAGCGATAGTAATCCGTCTTGCCCCTTTTTACGTCACCTTTGTTCAGAAGGATATATACACCAGAGCAAAATAACGCGGAATGGTCGCAAAGACTCGAGTACCAGCTTTGTTAGCGCTTGTCACCGGAAATGTCCACGATTTCCAACAATTTTAGAACATCCCACTTTAAAGCTTATTCTTAACATCACGAACTGTCGGAAACCGAAAAGAACTTAGTGAATTGCAGACAGAGATCCCGAGCCATCGAAAAGAGGTGACTTGAGGTACAGAAAAAGAGCTGCAATCCAAAGGATGAGACGAACTAGTCCCATTAAAATAAGATATTCACATTTATCCACATTGCAAATGAACTTGCAAATGCAGCGGCGACGGATCGGACAGAACGCGCTAAACCAAACTCAGTTCGGCTAATAAGAAGTGAGTCGTCAGCATAAGCTAAGTATGATACGTCTGTGAATCCCGTAAGGCAAGAAACTACGTATACCAGACAAAACATGTTCAATAGAAGCAATAAAGATATGGGGAGAGAGAACTCCCCTGCCTAACTCCACACTTAACTGGTATATGTCCGAAAAAATCCCCAATTCCTGACTTTAATCTTAGATATGAATTTGAATACTAAAACTTTAGAACAAGAATCACAGACGCATTTACACCGAGTTGACTAAGATCATAGAATGCTTGGGCATGGCAAATACTATCGAGTGCTTTAGATATATCAAGGGTACAAAAATGAAGACTATAACTATTTCGAGTGGCTTCCTTAATAAGCTGCACTAAAATAAGGTGAGCATGTTGACAACTCAAATCTGACCTGAATCCAAACTGGTTAGCCTCACAATTTGTAAATTCATCAATGTGTGGAAGCAATACAAATAATTTACCTAGAGTACAGGCAACAGTAATAGGCCTATGCGAATTACATGAATGTAGATCTTTTCCTTCTTTTAGTATAGAAGTAACGCTTCCACATAAAAATGAATCAGGGACAATAGACATAGAAAGGCACCTTTGAATTAATAACTGGAGATGCGATACAAGTTCAGTGGAACGCGGATCAAGATGAGCCGCACAAATACTATCAAGGTCACAAGCCTTTGACTTCAACCGTCAAAGAGATTTCACAATATTAGATTTTTCAACAGGAATAATATGTCGTTGGCTCACCCTATTAGGAAGAACCTTTGCCAGTAAATCAGAAAAACGGCTATGAACAGCATAATTAATCCCGGAAAAGAAGCGTGTATAGTGATTAATCCACGACAATCTTGGAACAATATCACTGGAGAAAGAATCTTTGAGTTTTGACGCATTCAACACACTTTTCCACTGTTTACCGTTAGATGGGAACTCAGCTCCCAAAAACCGAACTGCACGAAGATGACGCTTATAAGCCAATTTTGTTTTCTGCTTGATGCTAAAAACTTGCCCACTAGAAGTTCTATCGCAAGCAATCCACAACTTTAACCAAAACTTGGCTTGGTTCTTAACTTTCTTAAGTCCCAGATCACACTTCCAAAAAGTCTTGCGGGTGTTAAGTCACAAGCGAAAAAACGAAACCGCTATTGCTTCAGCTTGTTTAATTGAAGAGATGATATTTCTATAGTAAGCATTTAGCTGAGCACGGACATCACTGACGAAATAACAGGCACCAAGATGATGAAAAGGCACAGATATATTGGATAGCAGCAAAGCTAGAGTCGAAAGAGAGAGTGACCAATTTGCAATACCCCAATCACGTTTGCAAGTCCATCTTTGAGGCTTAGGAGGAGCACTGCAGCTGATGGTAGAGCTAATAGATCGATCAAAAATAAGAAGGAGGTGGTCATAGTCTCTCTCCTCATCGTCGACATGAACATCAGAGGAATGAAGAAGGGGCGAACACACACAATGGTCTAAATCAGAAACTGCACCACTATTATGGATATATGACAAGCTGAAATTTTTATTTATAATCCTATGCGCAGCTGGTACAGCATTTAGCAGGGTCTCAGAACGACTGGATGGTAACTGAATGTTGCAATTCAGATCACCGGCAAGTAGCCATGAGTAGACAAGACATTGGATGCCACTAATTAGACCTTGTAACTTATCACAAGACTTGGCAAAGCTCGAGAACGACTGTACCGACTTTTTATCATGCGGCAGATGAGTATTTATTAGGACAGTGTCACCAAGTCTTACAGCTAGGAATTGCTCAGATGAGTGGTAGCACACCGGGGATAAATCTGCAAGAGTCCGTCTGATATAACACGCGAGACCACCAGAAGGCCTACCCCGAGTCCGTCTAGCGTTGGTACTAAACACAATGTGATCACGATTCCTTCGCAAAAAGTTCACGCTACAGGCAGTAAGCAATTGTTCCTGCAGGATAAGGACATCAAGACGGATCAACTTTTCTTCCAGGCTTGACACTTTATCTTTAGTCCCATTAATGCTAATCAAACACACAAAGATTTTGCGACAGTTCATTTATGAAGGCGCCCAGTAACGTTCTTAACAAGAGCTTGGAGACGGGGACAGCGAAAACTAAATGCCACATGATCACCTCCACAGTTTGCATATTTTATGGGATTTGTACAAAGGGTTTCCTTGCAGTACTCATGAGGACCGGAGCATCTGGAACATTTATGGGAGGTACTGGGACAGTTAGCAATTAGATGCTCAGGAGACTGGCATTTTCTACAGCATCTTGGGATTTTCTGAAATTCATAGACACGGATCAGTTTATATTCAACTTTCAGTCCCAATCTAAGAGCGGAAATAAAAGATCCTTGATCACTAAAAGCAATTTTGACACACCGTGAATTGCCAATCCGGGTGAATGAATGAACAACTTGAGTGGTCGAGGATATATCATACAAATACCGAAAATATAGTACTTTAGTAACAAAATTATGGAAACTACAGCAGAAAACTATACAAATTAGGGCGTCCAGAACATACTATAATAAGCACCTAACCTAACAAAAAATACCAACCCTACATATTAAATATTTAATCAAAATATATCTGCAAACTAGTTTATCTCTCTCACCCTAAGCTGATTATCTCCGAGTGCACACAGAGATACAGAGAGAAACCGGTTTCATTACAGTAAGAAAACAAAGTGTGGTCGGTATAATTAACAAGTACCAAAATATCAAATAGAAAAATTTTTTTTTTCGACGTAACACCTTTACTTAGGTGTTATTTTCTTAGACCACTCTGCGTTCTATGACGAACAAATAAACTTTCAAATGGGGATAAATCCGTTTATTTAGACAGTGACAAAATAGGTACAGAAAGTCCAGATATTTCGATCACATACACACCGATCGTCTTCAGTAGAAATACTAAAATAATAAAATTGCAACTAGCATACTTATATACAACAAAATAAATAACTTTTCGGGTCATTCACAAAATAATGAACTTCTGCATTATTCACTAGATTATTTTCAGAGAGAGTTCATTGATAAAGTTCATTCAAAGTTCTTGATGTAAATTTTCTTCTTTGATCTTGCCCAAACATAAAACAAATTTCCAAGGAAGGTGACAAAGCCTTCCATGTCTTCAAATTGCAAACGAAATGTTGAGTTTATTGTTGTTTACTGCGTTGGTCTGATTTCCCCATATATACAACGTATTTTTGATGTAACACCTTTAATTGGGTGTTGTTTTCTTAGACCATACTGCCGTTCTATGACGAACAAATGAACTTTCAAATGGGGATAAATCCATTTATTTAGACAGTGAAAAAACAGATACCCTCTCCCCATAGAAAAAAACACTAAAACTGAACATTTCGAATACATTTATAAAAATAAAATTTACTGGGAAAAAATTACGACCCCTTTCCTAATTAAAATGTTTATAGGTTTCACCTCTCCCTATGAGAAAATATGGAGAGGGCCAAAAGGGGGAGGGAAATAGACTGCAAGAGACTTAGAAGGCTCAAGAAATACTTACTGATTTTGGCTCTCCATATCTGTATTCTACCCATGGTGGAAGGGCAAGTGTCCTATCAAGAGCTTTTGAAAATGCCAAGGATCCAAGAAAGTGGTCAGCCTGGTTTCCAAACCGTCCTGAAATATAAAGTTTTATCACTTAGTTTTCATTGAAACTACCCAAGTACCTCTTTAAAATAATATACTGTATATGAAGATGCAGCTATTTTGCAAAAATTTTCATTTTATTATAATGTTATCTTTTGTTAATTACATAAGATCCTAGATATTCCAACTTCCTTTCAAATGAGCCCTTAAACAGCTTTCTATGATGTTCCAGTGCACGTCAATAGGACACGTCAATGCTACCCATGCAAAAAAGCGATGTTCTTTGATTTACAAGGTAGGGGCGGCTGCAAGTTTTCTCTATAGGAGTTTTGGCAATGCTGATTCTAATGGTCACCTTTTCATTGTCGATCCAAAGTCATATTCGATGGATTTTTCAAAATTCCCATTAATTTGTTTTCAAACTAGCCTTTCACTATTATGACTAATTGAAATCACAGTTACCATTCCTGAATTAACTACAAATGGTAATTTTTTCTCACTAGAAAGTTTCTTTTTTTAAATGCGTTTTTAAATTTTTGCTACAATGGGCCTCGGGTTGTTCTTTACTAGATTGCAGTTATCACTGCAACCATGATTAATATGACGTAGTTTCTGGTTGAAATCTACCATATATGACATCATTCATGTGTTATTTCCTTGTATATGAAGACGCGTGTTTTTGTCAATTTTTTCTAATATAATGTTTTATTGCTTACAAAAAAGCACGTAGATATAGCAATTTCGCTTTGAATGAGCTCAAACATTTCTCTGTGATGCTTCAGCGCCCCACTAGCGACGACAGAAAAAAAAGAATCAAAAGAATGAAAAAGAGTAGACATCACTGCTTCTCATGCAAAAAAGTAATATTCCTTGTTATTCAAGATTAATTAAAAAACTTTTTCCACAAATTATGTTTTGCAAAGAAAAGTAAAGAACTCCATTAAACCAAAAAAGAGCCCTTAATCTCATGTCTCCTACCCCTTGGACATGAGTTTTCTGGAACTCCTAATAAGTCCAGTTCGACAAGTCTGAAATATTCAGTCAAAATATCGATGCGATAGTTTATTTTTTAACGTCGTAACATTCCAAGTTGCAATTTTCACATTCTCTAAGTCATTGAAATTATTTTGGTTTCAGGAAAAACAATGGTCACAGAACCAGTGAAGGACGAGAACCAGCACATCTTATCAGGTCTACACAGAAGCGCTTAAGCCAGCAGCTTCGAACCGGAGAGCAAGAAGTATCTGGGACCTCCAGCTGAATAAAGGCTTTGTGCAATCCTGAGCTCATACTGGTAACGACACGGGTTCCAGCACTTGGCGATGCACTTCTATAAACAAAAGTCGAAATCCTGCACAGAGAATATCAAGCCTATCACCTCCGATTTATTATATATTCAGGCCTACAAATAGAATGCTACTACGGGGAGGCAACGCATAGTAGGTAAATTAGCTAGGAAGGGGTTTTCCAGCCGGAAAACGCAATCAAAGCAGACCAAACCCAAAAAATTTGTCCATTAATCAGAATCCCATGCAAATACTGTATCGATTACTAGGCTATAATGTCCTCGAGGGGTACCACTTTCCAAGTAGGAATAGAGTTGACCGCAAGGCCCTCAGTATTGTAGGTACCCCGACAGGGTCGAGAAAGCCATTTGCAGAGGCCGTTATCAATAGATCTGGATCTTACACCCTGCCGCAGTTACCCTCCAATAGTGGATGCTCTCACAACGGTGTTCTGCATCAACATGTAATTTAACCCCATTGCTTGAAGGTTTATAACTCACATGACATGTGCACACGCCACTGAGCCCCGCCCGAACGCACATAGGCCCGCCTGTATTTACAGCCCTTGGGCAAGCGTTCCCCAATTTTTATTATGGACCCCCAGGGACTATGTCCCCATTGGACCACACCTCCTACGAAGGAGCCCTATATATCTGTAGTGTGTTCCCCTATCCGCCGCCCGAGGACGTGCCAAGCGACGTGGAGAAGGCTCCTACTGAGCAGAAGACATGCAAAAATAAGAAATTAGAGAAATATATTACTTCAAATACTTCAAACATAGGGAGATTGGGGGAAACCAAGAACTAAAATGGACACAGCCCAGAAAATACCCCCAATAGAAATATTTTGTACATTACAAAGCAAGGATTTATTAACATAATGTTTCAACTAGAAGAGGCTGAAGACAAGATAAATTTCGGGTTAAAAGATGCGAAGCAAATACTAGTTTACTAGCTAAGCCAGCAAGTTTCCTTTTGGTGCACCTTTCAATGCTCTTCCAAATATACTAATCACTAGAGTTGCAAACTTGCAAGCGCCACCTGGCCATCCACAATGCGGTTTCATAGCCCCACTATGTTAAATACAACATTTTACTAATATTACGGGTATGCATTATTTTTTGTGCATATTTCTGGCAGCAGTAGGGTACATGGCCTTTTCTGAACTAAACACTATAAAAACAAAATAGTAGTGTCATCATTCAACTGTTCATTCGACAGTGTTTTGATATATAATAGTAACTACCATGGCAACTGCTCCTTCCCCCCCCCCCCTAATATGGCCAAATAGAGCTCAAGGCAATATACGAAACATTGCAAATTTTCTTTCTCACATAGGTATTATTTTGTATTATAGACCAACAGTTGATGAGAAATAAGTACAAAAACAATATGACCAACGGGACCAGCAAAGCTTTGCGAATATTCTAGGGCTACATCTAGTCTTATTAGGAGGGGGCGTTCATTGAAATTTCATTGTCATAGAAGCAATAACAATATTTGGAAACATTGTTCAATGGGGAATGGTACTACTTTTTGGTTATTATAGTGTTTACGAGAGACTGTTACCTTATTTCTCATCAGCAATTGAAGTGAATTACAAAATAACGTCAAAATGTTAAAGAGGAAATCACAGCCCATAGTCATAAAATAAGCAGTTAGCATCCTATTATTTATACCTTATCAACCTATACAGCACTTAGCAGCTCTTTTTTCAGCACGAGCCCTACTCCAAGGCTATGTACCTCCTGCCTGAGTAAATAAACTCTATATCACCTAATTTCATGTTTTCTATCCCTTGGATATGAGTTTCTGAAACTTCTAATAAGTCCAGCTCCCCAAACTTCCCCTAAACAATTTCCCCATATGTAAAAACAATGATTGTATTTTAAAGTTCGAAAGAAATTGACGAATAAGATTAGGATAATTAACTTACTTGTAGGGCGTTGATGGATAATTAATATCCAGATAATGCGAATAATGTGAACAAAAGTAACTGTTTGAATATTTGTGTTTAGGTGTCTCCATTTCAGTCAGCGCAAAAAGTGTTAAGGGCATCTTGGGAGGGGAGGAGGGATTTTATACCTTAAACCTTCACCAAATTTTAATCAACAGATTAGTACACATCAACAACTAAGGGTACACAGTGTAGTAATGCATACAGGACACATACACAAACAGACATACATTCGATTTTATTTATGCAGATATGACATTATACTATGTGAGAGGTCATGGCATGATGCTAAATCAGGTAAATACAATTTTGGCATCAAAAGCTCTAATTTAAAACTATGTTTGTGACTGATTAAAAAGAAGAAGCCATATCAGAGGCAACGCTGTAGCGTTGCCTATAGTAAAGGCCGTACGGCTCCAATGTTTTATTATTTATTTATTTTTTTCCCCAGAGGCACTTCATATGGAAGGGGTCGTCGTAGAAGCTTTAAAGGAGGCTCATTCGATTGGAAATGGAGAGTTCTAGTGCCCTTTTTAATAGTCAAAAATGATTGGAGGGCAACTAGCCCCCCCCCACGCCCATCATTCCCCCAAACACATCCAATCAAAATTTTGAGATATCTATTTTGTTCAGCGTAGTTGATTTCCATATTGAAAATCCATTTTTGAGGAGGATACTCCCCCACAACCCTCAGGGCAAGGGTTTTAAGTTATGCCCTGGGGCATATAGGTTTTTATAGAAGGCGTTGTCGTAGAAACTTCAAAACAGACTCATTCGATTGGAAATTAAAGAGCTAGTGCCTTTTTTAATAGTCAAAAGTGACTAGAGTGTAACTAGCCCCCCTCCCCTCCACGCCCATCATTTCCCCAAACACATCCAATCAAAATTTTGAGATAACCATTTTGTTCAGCGTAGTTGATTTCCAAATAGAAAATATATTTTTGAGGAGGATACTCCCCCCAACCCTCAGGGCAAGGGTTTTAAGTTATGCCCTGGGGGCATATAATGTTTTTATAGAAGGCATTGTCGTAGAAAACTTCAAAACATGCTCATTCGATTGGAAATTAAAGGGCTAGTGCCCTTTTTAATAGTCGAAAGTTATTGGAGTATAACTAGCCCCCTTCTCCCTCACGCCCATCATTTCCCCAAACACATCCAATCAAAATTTTCAGATAGCCATTTTGTTCAGCGTAGTTGATTTCCAGACAGAAAATACATTTTTGAGGAGGACACTCCCCCACAACCCTCAGGGCAAGTGTTTTTAGTTATGCCCTGGGGGCATATATAAGGTTTTTATAGAAGCGTTGTCGTAGAAACTTCAAAACAGACTCATTCGATTGGAAATTAAAGAGCTAGTGCCTTTTTTAATAGTCAAAAGTGACTAGAGTGTAACTAGCCCCCCTCCCCTCCACGCCCATCATTTCCCCAAACACATCCAATCAAATTTTTGAGATAACCATTTTGTTCAGCGTAGTTGATTTCCAAATAGAAAATATATTTTTGAGGAGGATACTCCCCCCAACCCTCAGGGCAAGGGTTTTAAGTTATGCCCTGGGGGCATATAATGTTTTTATAGAAGGCATTGTCGTAGAAACTTCAAAACATGCTCATTCGATTGGAAATTAAAGGACTAGTGCCCTTTTTAATAGTCGAAAGTTATTGGAGTATAACTAGCCCCCTTCTCCCTCACGCCCATCATTTCCCCAAACACATCCAATCAAAATTTTCAGATAGCCATTTTGTTCAGCGTAGTTGATTTCCAGACAGAAAATACATTTTTGAGGAGGACACTCCCCCACAACCCTCAGGGCAAGGGCTTTTAGTTATGCCCTGGGGCTCATTCGATTGGAAATTAAAGGGCTAGTGCCCTTTTTAATAGTCGGAAGTGATTGGAGTGCAACTAGCCCCCCCCCCCACGCCAATCATTTCCCCAAACACATCCAATCAAAATTTTGAGATAGCCATTTTGTTCAGCGTAGTTGATTTTCAGATAGAAAACATGTTTTTGAGGAGGAAAATCCCCACAACCCTCAGGGCAAGGGTTTTAAGTTATGCCTAGGGGCATATAAGGTTTTTACAGAATGCATTGTCATAGAAACTTCAAAAAAGGCTCATTCGATTGGAAATTCAAAGAGATAGTGCTCTTTTTAATAGTCAAAAGTGATTGGATGGCAACTAGCCCTCCACCCGTACGCCCCACCATTCCCCCAAACACATCCAATCAAAATTTTGAGATAGCAATTTTTGTTCAGCGTAGTTGATTTCCAGATTGAAAATACATTTTTGAGGAGGACACTCCCCCACAACCCTCAGGGCAAGGGATTTAAGTTATGCCCTGGGGGCATATAAGGTTTTTATAGAAGGCGTTGTCGTAGAAACTTCAAAACAGACTCATTCGATTGGAAATTATAGGGCTAGTGCCCTTTTTTAATAGTCGAAAGTGATTGGAGGGCAACTAGCCCCCCCCCCCCACGCCCATCATTTCCCCAAACACATCCAATCAAACTTTTGAGATAGCCATTTTGTTCAGTGTAGTTGATTTCCAGATAGAAAATATGTTTTAGAGGAGGACACTGCCCCACAACCCTCAGGGCAAGAGTTTTAAGTTATGCCCTGGGGGCATATAAGGTTTTTTATAGAAGGCGTTGTCGTAGAAACTTCAAAACAGGCACATTCAATTGGAAATTCAAAGGGTTATTGCCCTTTTTAATAGTCGAAAGTGATTGGAGGGCAACTACCCCCCCCCCCCCCCACGTCCATCATTCCCCCAAACACATCCAATCAAAATTTTAGAGATAGCCATGTAAAGTTTCTTTGTTCACTTCTCTGTGAAAAGTCTATTTCTCTGTACAGTGAGACTTCTTCTCTTTAGGGCCTTATGGTAGCGTTGGCCTATTATCTGGGTTCTACCGGTGGAGGATGCCTAGAACCTCTAACCATCACATAGTCTGTGTTCAGAGTATAAAACGTTTATTTATACATATAATACAGTGAAGGTACATATGGCTAGGACAGATACAGAATTCGAACTGACTCAAATAATCTAAGTTGGTAACTTATATTCAGACACATCTGGCCATTTGACAGAACTGTAAACATCTGATAAAGAGAATTTCTAAGAAATGGGGTTGTTGATTGTTGACAATTTGCAATGTTTGCATTTTAGATAAAGTTTATTCTGGGTTCAAGTGACCATGGGAAGAATTACACGTACGAATCTCCGACATATATTTAGAATCTTAATTATTGGTTTTAAGCAAGAAAAACCTATTTCCAAAGTTTACAGATTTTCCCCGGGGTTTTCAAAATCTTTTTTTTTCCAAAAAAAAAAAAAAAACGATTTTCTATCCTCAAACAAAGGTACACTTAAAAAAACATAAATAAAATACTGACACTAAAACTGAATCAACAAGACACAAGAAAATATTTTTCCCAATTGGCACTTTCATTTCACTTTATATTGTCATGCTAAGTTCGCATAAAATTCGCATAGCTACACCTAATATAAAAATTTGCACATCGTCAGAATATCTTTTAAAAGAATTTAAATTTGAACAGAAAGACTGATGGGGAATCAGTGATCAAAACTTCAAAAAGACCAAAGTATGCTATCACTGACTCGCAAAGAAATTACACATAGCTTCTGCTGTTTCTTCGGCACAGCTTTCAGGATACAAAATTTTGAAAATGGTCAACGCCAACTAAAATATGAAAATTTCCGTTTTCAGTAGGCCCACATAATGCGCCCCCCATGGGACCAGCAGAGTCCATCGAGAACACACGGAATGGGTATTTCGGTTCTTCATTTTTTTCCTAACGTAGGTTTGACGTTCTGATGCATTTTATTCCTACGCAAGCACAAATTACAGTTCTCGCAATACTCTCGAACTTTTGCACCCATTCTATCAAATACAAAGATACGGCTCACTCGATCTAATGTCTTCTCCATAGACATGTGACCACCAATGAGTAAGTGATCATGAGCCAGTTTTATTGCCGAATCTACTAGGACACTTGGCAAGACTATTTTAGCTGTTCTAGGGATCCCTTTGTCCTTGCCAACGCCTCCTAGCGGATAACAATAAAGAACACCTTCCTTCAGAAACAGACCGTCAAAAATTTTCAACAGCCAAGACACAAAATTATTATTTGTCACTCCCCCTGGCACGGAACTCTTTTCCGCCCTGTCGACTCCTGGCACGGAACTCTTTTCCGCCCTGTCGACTATTTTCCTCTCTGGCACGGAACTCTTTCCCGCCCTGTTGACTCCTGGCACGGAACTCTTTTCCGCCCTGTCGACTATTTTCCTTTCTGGCACGGAACTCTTTTCCGCCCTGTCGACTTCTGGCACGCTCTTTTCCGCCCTGTCGACTATTTTCCATGGTACGAAACCTGCAGGGTTTTCGAGGTTCGGTGATCCACCGCCTACCTCTCTCTTCGCCCATGGGAGCTCAGACCTTCCTTTCCCAGGATCCTCTGAACCCGTTAACCGCTCGGACCTTCCTTTCTCAGGATCCTCTGAACCCGTTAACCGCTGGTCCGTCGGTCGACCGTCGTCCGCCCCTTCACCAGCCTAATCTCTCGACACAACGCCTCATTACGTTGGTTCCTAATAAATTCTCAGTTATCTGGTCCCTCGGTCAACCATAGTTCGCCCCTTCACCAGCCTTATCTCTCTCGACACAACGCCTCATTACGTCGGTTACTAATATAATATTTCTCGTCTCTCTTGATAATATACCTTTCTAGATCAATGCCTTAAAAAAAAATTCTCAGTTTCTCAGTCAGTCATAATTTTTTTTTCTAAAATTTCTACTTAAATTCCTAATATGATCCCTATATCCTGCACTAAAAAAAATCTACCTATCCCCTGGTCACGTTTTACGTCAGGCCAGTTCTGACGGAGTTCTTCATTCTGTCCTGTCCAACGAAATTCAGCATCTACGGTTGCTGAAAAATTCCTGCTTTTTCTTCACCAATTGCATTTTCAATAGCTTCAAAACGCTGCGCTATCTTATACGCTTCAGAGAGGGAATTATAATCATCCTGGTGTTCTAATAAATATCTCTTAATATTTAGTCTCAAGCCTTCAATAAAACAATTCAGGCCTATACTATCAGAAAAACCTACTAATCCGCCATACCCCGATCGATATGATTTTGTGGCAATCTCCACCCTCTTATAAAACTGATACACTGTTTCATTGGATGATTGCCTCAATTCAGCTAAATCTTTGAATTTTTTTCCAGCTGTTTTTCCTGGTAAATATGCCTGCGTCATTTCCTTTTCAAGTTCCTCTAAATTAATAATATTGGAGGAATCTCTATCCTCAAAAAAATTAAGTAATGACCCTGTTACTCTAAGCAGTACTGCATCTATTACCTGCGAGTCTGACCAGCCTAGCAATGTTTTTACCCTTCTCAATTGGCTAAAAAAAGGTTTTATAAATTTGCATTTTCAAGAACTGGAATATTTCCCAGGGGATCCATTACTGACCCAATTACTCTTTGATTCAAATTCTCGTTGCTCTTATCCTCAATAGGTTTATCTGTTATATCATCCTCAGAATTATCCCCCATATTTACACTACTTCTTTCCGTGGCATTTTCTTTGGCCATTAAATTACCCACAGTAGTCAAAAATTTTACGATTAAAGTGGGATTATAATCCCGACTTGAAGAATCAAAATTCAAAGGGATATTTACACCCTCTGCTTCTTATTTCTTTAAAAAAGGATGAAGCAATATCTTTGTCAAATTCAGGATCTGAAGGATCTAAAATTGGAATTGCGCTCATTTTAAAACGAGAAAAAAAATATTAGTAAAATAAATTAATTAGTCAACGCTCTAAAAACAAGGAAAAATCGTTATTCAACACTCCTAACAGACTTCCTACTCGCGTGCGAACTTAAAATGCATGACTTACTTTCGTAAATTGTCCTTCGACGTTCTTCACTTTTTTTTTCAAAAACTGGAATCTGGAGCGGGAACCTTAAATTGAAGCGGGAACCTGGAACCTGGAACTGAACTGGAACCTGGAACTGAAGCTGGAACCTGGAACTGAAGTTGGAACGACGACACTGTAGGTGACGGGCCTCAAAAATAAAATGTTTACTGCAATCTTGTAGGTGACGGGCCTCAAAAGAAAATGTTAACTGCAATCCTCTCCGGCAAAAAACGCTGCACCACTTTGTAAAGTTTCTTTGTTCACTTCTCTGTGAATTGTCTATTTCTCTGTACAGTGAGACTTCTTCTCTTTAGGGCCTTATGGTAGCGTTGGCCTATTATCTGGGTTCTACCGTGGAGGATGCCTAGAACCTCTAACCATCACATAGTCTGTGTTCAGAGTATAAAACGTTTATTTATACATATAATACAGTGAAGGTACATATGGCTAGGACAGATACAGAATTCGAACTGACTCAAATAATCTAAATTGGTAACTTATATTCAGACACATCTGGCCATTTGACAGAGCTGTAAACATCTGATAAAGAGCATTTCTAAGAAATGGGGTTGTTGATTGTTGACAATTTGCAATGTTTGCATTTTAGATAAAGTTTATTCTGGGTTCAAGTGACCATGGGAAGAATTACACGTACGAATCTCCGACATATATTTAGAATCTTAATTATTGGTTTTAAGCAAGAAAAACCTTTCCAAGTTTACAGCCATTTTGTTCAGCGTAGTTGATTTCCAGATGGAAAATATTTTTTTGAGGAGGACAATCCCCACAACCCTCAGGGCAAGGGTTTTAAGTTTAGTGTTTCGATTCAAGTGTTTGAATCGAATAAAAATAACTACATACAAGAGTTTGGGTATCGTCTCACTGCAGAAGCCTAAAACCTACTGCGTCATTGGCGCTTTACTGAAAACGAATTATATTACAAATGTTTTCTTTTGTACTTAATATTGAAAATAAATATTAAAATTACAGTAAAATTTTGAACTGATGAGCTTTTAGCAATTAATATCATTATGCATCAAATATTCAGTTTAATTTATTAGTTCTTTTCAAGATTGGTCAAGACAAATATAGTTTCACTACAAGCAAAATTTGGATACTGCCCCCTTCTTTAACTGTAAAAACCTAAAGCCTTCTGCGTCATTGGTGCTTCACTGAAAACGAATTACTCGTATATTACAAATTTATTATTTTCCAGTTCTTACAGCATTGAAAATAAAATAAAAATTACAGTGAAAAAAAATCTTGAACTGATGGATCTTTCAACAATTAATATCATTATATATCTAATATTCATTTTGATTTTGTTTATACTTTCCAAGACTGTTCAAGACTCACATAGTTTTGCCATTTTTTTTTAACTCTGCCATTTTTTTGTAACTAATTGTGTTAGTTTGTTATGAAAACATTCTACGGCTTCTAGGCATTTCTATTTGAGCGGAAAACTGCACCTCAAACTTTGTGGAACATGCATTTTCTTGCATGAAACACCAAAATATAATAAAATGTCAAGTTTCGGAGTGTTCCACCACTCGCAAGCAAGTGCCATTGGTATTTTTAAATCCGCATGGTCAATTTAGGGGGTGGAGGGTAGGCTAATTCTCGTAACAGCCCCATTCCGTCGTGGTATGGTTCACATTTTCAACACCTATCGTCCGGACTATCATATAATCTACCAAGCATACAACTACCCCAAATCCGTATCAATAAATAAATGAAACCCAAAACGAACAAAAATTAAAATAAATATTAGAGTCAAAATCAAAACGAGCATAAATTAATGTGAGTAGGGTTCAAGCCCCCTATGCTTTCTAAAAGCCAGAATATAATTTGTACTTTACTGAAAAAAAATTCAAATGAGTTTACTGAAACAAAATGTGCATTGTCAATTTAATATACATATGCTGATATTTATTCCCTAAAATCTTAATTAATTTTTGATTTCTTAAAGTTACAAAAGTGAAAATATTTCAAAGAATTGTTTTCAGTAAAGCGCCAATGACGCAGTAGGTTTTAGGCTTCTGCGGTGAGACGATACCCAAACTCTTGTTTGTAGTTATTTTTATTCGATTCAAACTTGATTTGCATATTCAATATAAGTTTCACTCGTTTTAAGATTTAATTATTCATTTACATTAATATATATTGTATGTTTGTTCGCATTGACTGTTTATTTAATTTCTGTTCGTTTTAAGTTTCATTTATACTTTAATAGCAAAATATTTGTTATCGTTTTAAGCTTGATTTTCATATTCAATCTAAGCATTACTCGCTTTAAGATCTATTTATTCATTTAGATTATTACTCGTTGTATGTTTTTTGCTATGATTGTTTATTTAATTTCTGTTCGTTTTGGGTTTTCATTATCCTTTAATAGTAATTTCTGGTCGTTTTGAGTTTGAATTTTAACAGGTATTTGTATATCCTGAGCTTAAGATTAAAATGGCCTTTACTTTTCTTTGAAAAACTTATTTTTCGGAAAGTTTTTTTTTAATTAATTTGGAGAAAAGACAGCTTCTAAATGTTCTACAAACCAAACAAAATATAAAAAGAAAGATCAAACTAATCAATAAAGCGTGATTGTTTGAAAGGATTGAGCGTAAACCTGTGATTTTCAAAAATAAATCTCTGAAGACTTTTAAAAATAAAGTTCAGTTGCTTCTGTGTGTTGCTGGCATATTGTATATGTAAGTATTAATTGTTTAGTGTGTTAAAAGAATTATTCGGTGAGAAAAAAAAAACTGTTTTCCTACTTCAGTACAGTAATTAAGACAGATAAGAACTTGAACAAGGCCTTGATCTTACTCACCTACCCAATCACCTAGGAAAAACAGTACAACCAAACATCAACCAAAATCAACCGATCAACCAAGGGTCAAACTAGGGTCTATGTACTTGCAACAATGTCATTAGTAAATGTAAGCTATCATAAACTTAAAAGCAAAGCACCTCAAACCTAATGAAATATTACCAAGTGATCACCTTCCACAAGGGCTCGTCAGAGGAATTAATACTTGCCTATATGGGTTTCGGCACATTAAATTCCGTACCCGGACAAAGTGGCGCGCCTACCATAAGCTCTTTATGGTATCCCTGTGATAGGTGCAGCTTGTAAAACATTTATTTGATTGTCCTTTCTTTTTCTTGTAAAATATTAATTTAATTGTTTCTTTCTTTTTCTTCATACTGGCCCTAGACCCATTTGCTGTTTCCAGATTTATTTCTTTGTTTTTAAGAGCTTTTCCATAAATGCAGCTGATGCGTGACTGTATTGAGCCAGGAGTTACAGAAGCTTATGAGATAAAATTGGTCAAAATAACCACCAGTTCCTTAAAACATCAGAATTTTTTTGTTTAATGATACATCATAATAAAACCAACAGTCCCTGAAAATTCAAAGAAAACTAATTTCTAGGATATTTTTACCTAACAAAGAGTTCAAACAATCAATTAACTGCTGATTTCAACCATTTAATCCTAAAAAGTAAAAACTTTGTCACATAAAACTACAAGATAGCCATGCAATTTAACCTGTGAAAAAAAATTAAAATGCATTAGCTTCAATGGGCAGACCTTTATGTAGTGGCGCCTTTATTCTTCAGCTTCCAAGGGAAAGTGGTGCACTTTATTCATTAGCTTCCACGGGCAAACCTTTATGCAGTGGTGCCCTTTATCTTTATTTTATTTTCAAATAAGTTGTTTTTTTATTTCGATACAACGTACCGTGCTGTCATTCTTAAGCATTCCAATATTCACTGCATAATTCATTTATTACGAAAAAAGACATACAATGTCTAAATTAGACATTGTTTAGTATGTTTATGCCAAGTTTTAACATTAGTCATTTATTGTATGTCGTTTCCCAAATAACTGATCATTGAGCCCTTTGGGATATTGTTTTTGTTTATTGTTATTTTGTGGAAATAAACGGAACTTGAACTTGGACAGGAATTAACAAGAAGAGTTGTATTTTTTTTTTAATATAAGTTGAAGGCAACATAAAAACCCAAAACAAACAAAAATCAGTCTCAATACATAAGGAGTGGCTATCCCACCATTCCCACATCCCTACTCTTTGGATTCCAAGTAACTCAACGGGTTATAAGGAACTATAGAAAGCATAATGGGCAAAACTCTGCTCAATGGACTCTTCTAAAGGAACGTTATAATAACAAAAGAGAAGTTCTATTGAATTCCCTAATCAACACTCTTTCCAAACATAATGGTTGTTATAACAAAAGTGTCCCCCCTCCCCAATGCAGCCAGTCAGCCCTAATGCAATGCAGCAATAAGCTATATACAAAACAACAAGAGAGAACTATAACAATAAAATTCTTACTTTGAAATATGGAGAAAGTTTCTATTAATCAGAATTCCATGTTTCCTTCCATTTCTATCCATTTATTTAGATAATATATTTATAAATAATATATTTATCAAACTTTTCTCACTGTTCTATGGTACTGATTGGGATAAGAACATAATTACCCATTAATGATAAGATATATGATGATTCAAGCAATGAATAACAATGGGAAATATGTTATTGAGAAGTATATAGTACTATGAAGTATGCTGAAGTATAGAAGGAGGTCAGGCAAAGGCAAAATCGTTAGTAACCATTATGCTTGGGAGTAGTGCTTAAGGGGGTTGAATAGTACAATTCGTTTTTAGTTATAGTGTTTCCTTCAGACGAGCCCTTAGACTAAAGAGTTACCAAATAATGCAGCCTAGATCTCAAAATTTAATGAGCAACAGCTTGGGGCCTTCCTATTTACATACAGACAGTAGCATATATTGCATAAGCTATAAATTCTTAGATAACATTATAACATGGATTAACGAACACTAAACACAATGGTATATATATGTAATTTTCTGGGAGAAGGGGAGGAGCAAGCTTGAAAAGATTTTTCTAGGGAGGGGAAGGTTGAGAACAGTTTCTTCCCCCAAAAGATTTCAAATATTACAAGATTTAGGGCTTCGTAAATATTTTTGTTTTTTAAGAAGGGGGATAGGTTATATGCCCAGTTTACATTCTTCCCCTAAAAGGGCCTATTCTCAAACATGTCAATAGCATTTGACTGAACTAAATTGGATTTGGAATTCTAGATTCCAAATCCTAGATTATTTGGAATTGGAATTATGGAGTTATGGAATTGGAAAAGATTAATTGGAATTCAATATTTTCTATGTTTCTTAATGGGTACTGATAAAATAGGGAGAGTTCTACAAAGGTAGGCTAATACAAATAGTGGCCAAAGGATCTTTTAAGAATCAACATATTCAAAGTGAACGAAAAGGTTAAGTCCAAATCCACATTTGAAAGAAGCCCTTAAAAATTCAGAAAGCTACTTAAAACAATTATAAATATTTACTGACTTTATTCCTAAAAGTGCATTACTTCATTTTACCTCCAGCCCCTATGGGAGTAACATATAGAACACAATTTATATTACCAATATATTTTACAGTAGCACAGTTTTTTTTCTTCTTTATTACTAATTAAACAAAAAAATTAACAGAAAATGAAGTTTTTAATGATTGGAGTAGCTAGTGCCCTTTTTAATAGTCAAAAGTGAATGGAGGGCAATTAGCCCCCCCCCAACGCCCATCCTTCCCCCAAACACATCCAATCAAAAATTTTTAGATAGCCATTTTGTTCAGCGTAGTTGATTTCCAGATAGAAAATATCTTTATGAGGAGGAAACTCCCCCACAACCCTCGGGGCAAGGGTTTTGAGTTATGCCCTGAGGGCATATAAGAACGATGTTGGCACAATGTACCATTTATTTTTTTTTCCTTTAGAGCAGGGCACTTCGTATCGAAGAAGTTGTCGTAGAAACTTCGAAAAAGGCTCACTCAATTGGAAATTGGAGTGGCTTGTGTCCTTTTTAATAGTTGAAAGTGATTGGATGGCAACTAGCCCCCCCCCCCCCACACCCATCATTCCCCCAAACACAGCCGATCAAAATTTTGAGATAGTCAATTTGGTCAGCATAGTTGATTCCAGATAGAAAATATGTTCTTGAGGAGACAACCAATATGTTTTTGAGGATGACAACCCCTCAAAGCCCTCAGGGCAAGGGTTGTAAGTTATGCCCTGGGGATATATAAGGTTTTTTATAGCGAAAGTAATTGGAAGGCAACTAACACCCCTTCCATGCCCACCATTTCCCCAAACACATCCAATCACAATTTTGAGATAGCCATTTTGTTCCACGCAATTTAAAGTTCAGAAAATTATACCTTTGACCAGGACATCCCCCCGAAGTCTTCAGTGCAATGGTTATAAGTTACGCCCTGGGGACATATAAGTTTTTTATTGAAATCTTTGTTGTAGAAACCTGAAAAAGGGCTCATTCGATTGTAAAATCCAAAGTTCTAGTGCCCTTTTTAATATTCGAAAGTAATTTGAGCAGAACTAACCCCCTCTCTCGCCCACCTTTTCCCCAAACACATCCAATCAAAATTTTTAGATAGCCATTTTGTTCAGCGTTGTTGATTTCCAGATAGAAATTATGTTTTTGAGGAGGACACTCCCCCACAGCCCTAAGGGCAAGGGTTGTAAGTTATGCCCTGGGGGCATATAAGGTTTTTATAGAACCCGTTGTCGTAAAAACTTCAAAAAGGGCTCATTCGATTGGAAATTGAAACGGCTACTGCCCTTTATAATAGTCGAAAGTGATTGGAAGGCAACTAACACCCTTTCCACGCCCACCATTTTCCCAAACATATCCAGTCAAAACTTTGAGATAGTCATTTTGTTCCACGCAGTTTAAAGTTCAGGAAATTATACCTTTGACCATGACACTCCCCCCCATAGTCTTCAGGGCAAGGGTTATAAGTTATGCCCTGGGGGCATATAAGGTTTTTATTGAAATCTTTGTCATAGAAACTTGAAAAAGGGCTCATTCGATTGACAATTCAAAGGGCTAGTGCCCTTTTAATAGTTGAAAGTGATTTGAGGGCAACTACCTCTCTCGCCCACCTTTTCCCCAAACACATCCAATCAAAATTTCAGATAGTCATTTTATTCAACGTAGTTGAAAGTTTTGAAAATTAGGTCTTTAAGGATGACAACCTATCCCTCTCACAACCCTCAGGGCAAGGGTTGTAAGTTATGCCCTGGGAGCATGTAAGTTTATATAGAAAGCGATGTTGTAAAAACATCAAAAGGGGCTCATTCAATTGAAAATTGAAAGGGCTAGTGCCCTTTTAATAGGCAAAAGTGACTGAAGGGCAACTAACTCCCTCTCACGCCCACCATTTCCCCAAACACATCCAATCAAAATTTTGAAATATCCATTTTGTTCAACGGAGTCGAAAGTTCTGGAAATTATGTCTTTTAGGATGATAACCTCCTCAGAGCCCTCAGTGCAGGGGTTGTAAGTTATGCCCTGGGGGCATATAAGGTTTATATAGACAGTTGTTGTAAAAATTTCAAAAAGGGCTCATTTGTTTGGAAATTGAAATAGCCCTTTTTAATAGTCGAAAGTGAGTGGAGAGTAATTGACCCCCCTCTCACGCCCACCACTTCCCCAAACACATTCAATCAAAGTTTAGAGATAGCCATTTAACTTCAACGTAGTTGAAAGTTCTGCAAATTATGTATTTAAGGATGACAAACCCCCCAGAGTTCCCAGGGCGAAGGTTGCAAGTTAAGATTAAATCAAATGCACTGTGTTAATACTAATTCTCAATAAGGCATCTCAGCGGTATCCCAAGAAAGAATGAGGTTATTGTATTCAAACTTTCGGGGCTACTTCTGCTCTTAAAATTTAACCAAATCAAAATAGCGTAAGTGTATGCAAGCTACCAAAGAAAGCAAATAGATTTTTTTGCGAATGGTATCAAGTTTACTATTCCAGGTCAACTAGAGAAGGTATGAAACAAAATTAAACACTACTATTTGTGTCCAGATTTTTAAAAGGGTTCATGTTGTTAAAATTGCTGAAAAATTTTCTCCAGCATACAAATAGCAGGGGCAAACTATAAAGTCTTAAAAAAAAAAAAAGAAAAGATTTAAACTATTATTTTCTTTTTCACTGAAAAGACTATGTCAATATAAAACGAACAGAAATTAATTAAAAAGACTTTTTTCACAAAATAAGTTTTTCAAAGAAAAGTAAAGAACCCCATTAAACCAAAAATGAGCAAAAATAAAATCAAATAATCTACCAAGCGTGAAACTACCACAAATCAGCATCGATAAATAAATGAAACCCAAACGAACAGAAATCACAATAAATAACCGAGTCAAACTCAAAACGAGAAGAAATTAACATGAGTAGGGCTCAAAATTCCTATGCCTTCCCAAGGCCAGAACATAATTTGCACTTTACTGAAAAAATACAAATGGAATGTGTATTGTCAGTTTAATATACATATACTGATATTTGTTAATCAAAATGTTAATATTATTTGATTTATTAAAGTTATAAAAGTAAAAACATTTATATTTTTTCAGTAAAGTGCACGCCCTCTCCCCCTATCCATAAACCTTAAAAATCTATTGCAGCATTTAATTTTTATTGAAAACTATATGTATTTTGAAAAGTGTAGCCTACTTTTAATTTTTTATAAAATCAATGAAAAACAAAATCACTATAATAATCAAGATTACTGGAAAGAGCTAATGAAATAAACTAAATGTTTAATATCTAAATATAAAAAGAAAATAATCCCTGGAAACTCAGCAATTCAAAATCTTAACTCACAGTAATTTTTAAATTTTTCAATGCTTTAATTATAAAAAAACAATGATTGATTTATATTTTGTCTTCTGTAAATTGCAAATGACACAACAGACTTTAGAGGGTTCACAGTTAGAAGGGGCAGTAGCCAAAACTCCTCTTTGTAGTAATTTCTCTTCGTTTTAGGGTCAACTTGAGTATTCATTTAATTTTTATAAGTTTTAGGTTTTAGCCATTCATCTATATCAGTATCTGTTATCTCTATCTTTGATTTGATTATTTATTTTAATTCCTGTTCGTTTTGGATTTCAATTATGCTTAGACATTAATTTCTGGTTATTTTTAGGTCGTTTTTGACTGCCAAAGTTTTATTACTGGTTAATATAATGAATTTTTTTTTATTTTTGGCTTAAAAAATAAAACATCTAATTTTCATTCAAATTACTAAATTACATAAGGTGACCTGTGTGTTTGCTCTGATTGCATTGAAAATAATTATTGCATGAATTTCATTCAAATTGAAATCAAGGTTTGGAATGGCTATTGAACTTATATTTTTATTCAGCAGCAATTTCTAGATAATATATTCAAAAGAATCCTCCTGGAAACTGTTCAAGAGATTACATACAAATGAAAGTAGAATAAGAAATAAATATATAGCAGAGGTGTCACTTAGCTCTCTTTATTTCTGCCCCTTGAAACTCTTTTATTTGTGACTTTCACACGAGGCAAATAATAATAAATAACTAATAGCAGTCAAAAAGGAATGATTTTATTTTAGTTTTTTATATTCCAAACAATTACATTAAATTGAAAGTAGACAAATATCAGTTCAATGCAAAACACAGTTTCTTAGAGAAAATTAAGACCTCTCTGAAATTAATAATAATGGCAGGCACAATTTGTGAGTTAAACTTGAAGGTAATAGCAACTGTGAACAAATAAAAAGAAAATAAGTAGTAGAAGGCAATGTCAGGAGATTATGCCTAACCATGAATATCAAATTAAAAGTAACTATCAGTTCAACAGGAAGAATATTCAACAAACAATATAAACTCTTTGAGAGAACTTAATGGGTAAAGATGCTGAAGAAAGAAGAATACTTTTTAGAATACAAAGTACTTTATTTTCTTGCCTCTGAAGTGGAATTAAGTGGAATCTGAAAATATTCAAGCAAATAGGTGGACAGTAATTTTGAGCAATAGGCTGCTCAAAGTAAGGTGTTTTGGAAAACTGATACAAACACTCCTTGAGTTTATGTCCCATCACACTTGGCCTATTCAGCAAATTTAATTGGTTGTTCTACACTAAAGATGGCTTGTAGTATTAAATAAGACAAGAAGAAGAAGATATATCCATAGCCTTTACTATTAACCACCATCTTCTTTAAATCTTCATTAAAACACCATCTTCTAAGCCCCCTAGCTCAAATCCCTATCAGAAGGAATCACCAATCCAAGAAGCCTTCTTGTCCGGTGAGATGAGGTCAGCTTGGCCCTCCCTCCCAAGAAGAAACAAACCAGAAACACTACCAGGAATCAATCCCTTAACCAACAAACAGGATGCACAAACCAAAAATGCAATCCCCAAATATATGCTTATTCTTTCTAAACTGTAATGCGGTTCAGGCCATGAACATACATCAACTACAGAAAACAAAAATTATTGCAGAATTGGCAAAAATCTACATCCCAAATGATATGCTCATTCAAGCAAAAAAAGATCTTGCTTTACTTTTAACAAAGCTGAAGATTGATACACAGTCATATGAAAAATAAATCAACAACACAACATTATCAATACTCCAATGGAATGTAAGATCACTCACAGAAAAAAGCTAAATGAACTAATATCATTTATGAATAATAATTCGATTAATATTGCTTGCCTCCAGGAAACTCATTTAACCCAAAATCAACAAATTAAGTCTCTTGGATATACTATCCTGAGAAAGGATAGATCTTCAGAGAGAAAAGGAGGTGGGGTAGCTTTAAAAGTTAATAATAATATAAAATTTTGTGGCATCAATCTTCCTGATTTTGAAATGATGTTGATGTAATTGGTATCAGTGTTTGGCTGAATAATTTAAAAACCTACATAATAAGCTTTTATAACCCTAATGGTCAAACTACAGATGCCAAGGATTTCTTTAATTATATAACTAATTCTAATATGTTAAATAATATCATTATTTGTGGTGATTTCAATGCCCACAGCCTTTTGTGGGGGAATAAACCAGCAAATAAAGCTGGTAAATTTATTGAGCATATGACTTCAAATAATAATGAATTAGCTGTTGCTACCCCTCCAAAACCTGAATACATATTTCAACCCCAAAAAGTGGCAAATTCTCCACAATTGACCTACAAATTGTGTCATTAAATTTTTTAAACAAAATTTACATAAATAAAATTGATAGTCTATGTACAGACCACTTTGCTATAGTTTGCTCCCTAAATGAACCTGCTGAAACTTCATCTCATACCTCCAAATATATTAACACTAAAGCAAATTGGTCTATGTTCCAAAATAAGCTAAATGATGAAATACAAGTTTCACCCAAAATTCATGCATTTCTAACACAACAGTTGACACACATGCTGAAGCCTTGACATCTTTACTAATAAATGCAGCTAATCATGCTATCCTCAGGACAGCACCTAAGAAAATATTCCCTAAAAAAATTCATAAAGCATGGTGGACAAAGAGTGCCTAAATAAATGGAGGATAAAAAAGGCAGCTAGGACAGAATTCATAAAAAAAACCATCACCTACTACATATATAAAAAAATTACAAGCAGAATCTAATCTAAAAAGGACTATAGTAGATGCCAAATATAAATACTGGAATAATTTTGCAAATTATCTCTCCAGAAAACGCATGAGCCAATTATACACAAAGTCATAAGCCACATCTGTGGGAAAAAGACTTCCCCCAACCCACTCCTGTATGAGCTTATACATAATAATACCCATTATGACAATGATAATGAAAAGGCTAACCTCTTTGCAACTCTTTTTGTTAATAAGCTAACATCAAATAATCAAAGCAAACTGTCCACAATTCCTATGAACCCAAGTTACCAACCACGCCCAAGATCTGAGTACATAACTAACCTATTTTCAATCCAGGAATTGAATAATGCAATACATCATATTAGGACCAAAAACTAGCAGCAGCTATGACAAAATACACCCTACAGGGATAAAGAATCTCACACCTTCATACAAACAAGAACTGCTAAATTGTTATAATCACGCTTGGGCATCTTCTATGTTCCCCAATATATGGAAATGTTCGTTCCTCCTACCAATCCTAAAGAAAAATAAACCAAAAGATAACCCTGAGTCTTATAGGCCCATAATGATTACACCTGTGATGGGGAAAATAATGGAGAAAATGTAAATAATTTCTTAGACCACACTGCTTTTCCATTAAAAACAAAAAACATTCAGTGCATGGAAGTGTTTATTTAATATGTGAGTTTTGTTTCTTATTTATTTATATTTTTTTTTTTTTGTTTTTTTTTTCTTTCTCTTTATGTGTTTAGTATTGTGATGTAAGTTAAGTTTTTTGTTTTTTTTTATTTATTTATTTTATTTTATTTTTTTTTTTTTTCCGTTGAGAAAGGCTCCCGGATGTGGGGCCGAAATATTCGGAGCTTTTGTGCATAATTAATTGTTTTGTATTTCACTGCTTTATAGAAAATTAAAACCCGTTTTTTCTTGTTTAAAATTTTTTTTTTGTTTTTAATGGAGAAAATGATTTATCACAGACTCCTCTGGTTTGTTGAAAAAAATAATATGATCCCACACACTCAAACTGGATTCAGGAGATACCACTCCTCAACAGATTCTTTCATTTTGCTAACAAATGCAATAAATGAATCTTTCTCAAAAATAAAATCCTAGTGGCAGCTTTCCTAGATTTTAAAGGGGCATATGACAATGTGAACCACCAAATCCTTTTAAATAAACTTGCAAACCTTGGAGTACCCCCTAAGCTAGTATCTTTTATTAAATCCTTCATAGAAGTGCGAAGTTTCATTTTTTGTGTTGGTTCAGCCTCTTCACCTCAAAAGACAATATCCAAAGGCCTACCTCAGGGAGCAGTCCTCAGTTGCCTCCTATTTGCCCTATATCTCTGGGACATGAACCTGCCCCACACAAATCTACAATATGCTGATGATCTGGTGCTATGGTCATCTGGCAACACCTTTCAGATAGCACAGTCAAATCTGCAAAAGTAACTTTTCCAGTTTGAAAAATTCTCTCAACATTCAGATTTACCTATTGCACCCACCAAGTCAAAAATAATCCAATTTCACCGGAAGCGAAACCATGTTAATGCAAAACTAACTCTAAATAAAACAACTATTCCAGAAGATAATCATATTAATTACCTAGGTCTCATGCTTGACCAAAACTTAATTTCCACCTCCACATTTCAAACACAATAAAAAAAAAATGCTATAGAAAAGCAAATATACTAAAAAGACTTCTTTCCACACCCTGGGGTTGTAAGGAGAAAACCTTACTCCAGTTTTAAAAATCACATATAAGACCCCATATTGACTATGGGCTCATCGTCTATGGTGCATGTGCAAAGACCCCAGCCAGATGCAAAAAATTGAAACAACACAAAATGATATAATACGTCTCATATTTGGTCTTAGGAAACCCACAAACACCAAGTTTCTGCTTATGGAGAGTGGATTAACAACAATAAGGGAGAGACGTAGCTTTCTCTTGACAAAACATCTTACAAAAATTGAATCAAATAGCTCACACACATTACATAATTGGTTAAGAAATCCAGCCATGTATAGAGGTATTGCAGATGAGTATGCCAATATTCAAAAGAAGTTCCCTGTACCAGCAAAGTCTATTGCACCTACTTTCCCCCCATACACCATCCCCTCCATGGAATTGGTCATTTCCCATAATTAATACTGAATTTTCAAATTTGAATAAAGATTTAACCCCCATTGCTTTTGTCCAGAAAAAATTTGCAGAACTTAATACAATTACTTATAAAAATCACTTCAAAATATTTGTTGATGGGTCAAAAATGAATGAGAAGGTTGCAAGTGGTGTTTTCCTTCCTCACCTGAAAATTGCAATGGGCGAGAGATTATTTAATAATTTATCTATAATATCTGCTGAGTTAAATGCCATAATCATGGCATTAGAACACCTTAAGCAAAACCAACCAAAGCTTTGATTGCAAATTCGAATAATATTATCATCTATTCCGACTCTTTATCAAGCCTTGAGTTGCTGGCCTCAGCTCCTCAATATAAGTTGGACATTGACACTTATCATTGTCTCAGTATTATTGATAATCTTGCTTCAAGTGGCATAAAAATTTATTTTCAGTACATTCCTAGCCACTCTGGCATAAGTGGTAATCATCAGGTTGATGAAATAGCAAAAAAAATGCTATAAATATTGACCAGCCAAGTGGGAGACCAATCCAATTAGAGATATTTACCGATGGAGGCTATCAGATATTAATTTTAATAAGATTAATCCTATCCTTTCCCCCTTTCCCAATAAGTATCTTTCTAAAATTTATCATAGAATTCGTTCTGGAACAAATGGACTAAATTTCCTTGCATTCCCATATAAGCTCTCTAATTCAAGTGGTTAAATTCCCATGTCCCCTCTTTGCAGGGCATTGTAATATGAATAATGAAACAACTGACCATTGCCTATTTGAATGTAATATGCTGACGTCTGCACAACATACCTTGCTTTGTAAACTGTTAAAATACTTCAAACACCACAAAATTTCACTATCAGCCAAGAGCCTAGCCAACTATACCTGCCCACAGAGCACAGAAATCGATATCTATCATCTTATATTTGAACTCCTTGAGTCAAAAGATCTACTGAAAGATATCTGAGAATATCTAATAAATTTGAGACAACCAAGACAGTAGCTCTGTAGCCCACAGAGTGAAGCAAAAAGAAGGGCTAAATAGTACCAACTGAATAGCCCGCCTGCTGTGAATTAGAAGAAGATTAACCTTATGAACTTATCCTATATAAGGACCATTACAAAAAGACAGAAAATCAATGAAAAGAAGGACTGGATATTCATAACTTTGACAAATATGCCAGGCCATAAAAGCATATCACAGCACATCTTTGCTTGTGAGTTCAAATTCAAATTTATTTTATTTTTTCCCTTAATATTCTTGTTAACAACAAAAATGACAGCGGAAGTCAAACACATTTAAAAACACTTACAAAATTAAATTATTCAAACTTGATTTATTTACAATTTTTCTGGGTCACCATTGTAGTGTTTTACGAAGTATGGACCAAATGACTACAGGTAGCGCTCGGATGAGTGGATCGGCGGTCGTTCCAGCTTTGCTGCGTTTTTCGTTATTTCTCTGAGCCTCGTAGAATGTTGAGTTTGGCGCGCCTCAAAATCCGGAAGTAGATTGCGGTGTGTTTCAGAGTAGAGGATTTTTCGACCAAAGTCCATAACCAGTGTGTGCCTTCTCTCTTTAAGGGACTCCAACTTCAGAACTTTGAGGCTCATCTCATAGTCAACGTAACTACACCCCAGTATTATTTTGCAGGCCCTTTTCTGCAATCCTTCAATTTTGTCGCTTTGATCTATGGTCAGTGCGCTGTGCCACACTGGGCAGGCATATTCAGTGAGCGGTCTAATGTAGCATTTGTAGCATACAACCATGATCTCAGTTTTCATCCCAAAGCGGCGAAGGTAGGCAAAAGAACTTAGGAGGAAGGCAGTATTCGAGACGTTTGACGATACGTGGGTATTCCATTTCAGATCGACATCCAGGTGGACACCCAGGATCTTCACCGTTTTTACAGCCTTCGGCCCACCGCAGGGCGGATCTGGAACTGGCCATTTAAGGAAATTAACCCTAAATAGGACTGTTTTTACCTGGCTGAGTGTAAGTTTCACTTGATCTGCTTCATCCTCGGTTTTTCATATTACTGTTAGGATTGGGTCTGTCTGTATGCTCTGTGAGAGAAGTCTAAGGAGGAGGGTGGAGATATCGTCAGCGAATTTGTAGCGTTCCATAATTTCGCGCAAAAGTTTGATGATCACAATAAAGAAGGCTAAAGGGCCTAACTTCGACCCTCGTGCTGCACCGCAGGTCAGCTCCCTGATGTTTGACGTTTCGCCATTGGGAAGTTGTACTTTCTGTTTGCGGTTCGTCATGAAACTGCCAACCATTCGCAAGATAATTTGTCTTGCTCCAAGTTAAGTTGCCTCCCCGATAACCATTGAGTGGTCGAGTAAGTCGAACGCTTTCACGAAGTCCGCGATGATGCAGTCAATATAGCACCGTCAATCTCCAGATGCTCCAGGATGTCTTTGATGAGGCGGATCAGGTAATGCACAGTACTATGACCTGGACGAAATCCGTACTGCCGAGGATCAAGATTTTAACTAATATCTTCGAAAAGCCATTTGAAGACAATTCCTTCCAAGAGTTTTGAGAAAATCGATGTCTTTGAGATGGGTCTTAAGTCATTTGCAGATTCGACGGATGATTTTTCCGGTATAGGAATGACCACAGCAGTTTTGAATCGTGTCGGGAGGTGCCCTCACTCAGGCATTGGTTTACTACGGCAGTAAACGTACCGCAAGCTCGTTGCTAAATGCTTTGATCAGTTTGATCGGCAGTTCTCCAGGAAATGAGGCCTTGAATGCGTCCAATTTTAAGAAAGCGGTCTGGATGGTTTCTGCTTCATTGACAGGGATTTCAGTAATGCTTGGAAGGTCGGGAATTGATGTAAGACCGGGTACTTTGTACAGATTGTAGCAAAGTGGTCTTTAATCGCGTTAGCGGTAAGTTTCTCCCCTTTTTTCGTTTCTTAGTTCAACGTTTTTTCTGCTTTTGGCCAAGAATGTTCTGAACCGTGCTATGAAATTTTTTTAGAGAATCAGAAGATAGAATGTTCTGTACAGTCAAGCGGTCGTGCTGCTTCCTTGCATACTTTATCTTTCTCACCACTATATTTTGCAACTTGTTGGACTCTGCTCTGTTAGAGTTGTACAAGTTATCCCGCCTTATATCTGGCGTGATCCCGTTTCGTTTCATTTCCTACTACCCGTTTCTTTTCAGTAAAATGCTCTTCGAACATTTTCTGAAGTTGGTCGCAGAAGGCATTTGTCATGTCTTCAGCGGACGGTAGTCTGTAAATAGGAGTCCAGTTCTGCAATGTTAGCTTTCCTTTGAAGGCGGGGATTTGTTCATCCCTGATCGGTCGATAGGTTACTGTTTGTTTAATTACCTTTGGCCGTGACGAATGCGTCGGTCTCCAGGTCACTGTTAGGTGATCACTTAAGCCAATGCTTGCTGTGATTTCTGGCTCGTTGTAGTACTGTTCGAGGTTAGTGAAGACCATGTCAAGTAGGTTACTGCCGCGGGTTGGAGACTTCACCACTTGTTTCAGTGATAGGCTGGACTCTATCCAGGAAGGCTTAATATCATTGAAGTCTCCTTATATCACAATATACCAGCAAAGGGATATTTACTCCGGAAGTGGTCGACGGAGTATTGTAGGTAGTTGACTAGAGTCTTCCGGAATTGGGCTTTGGGTGGGTAGTAGACGACTCCAAAGATTAGGGATGACACTCCCCTTGGTAGGAAGCGCGGTCTTACCCAGACCCATAGCACTTCGAGTTCTGGGGATTTGGGTATTGGAGGATCGAGTATTCGGCTGGGCGTATCGTTTCGGCAGATAAGACCAACTCCTCCACCGTGGCTGATTTCTTCTTTTTTTTCCTTTGCTGGCTTCCGAGGTAATATGTATGCATTGTAGCCATCGAGGCTGAGTATACTGCTATTTGTAAGCCAAGTTTCGGTAAGACAGGCCACATCGATCTGTTTACCTCGCATTAAGATGTCCAGCTCATCGATTATGTTTGTTATTGACCGGACGTTCGACAGCAATATAGAGGGAAATTCTGGATTCCGCTTTAATCTTGATTTCCTTTTTACAGGATCAGAGGTTAGGGTCCTTACCGCGTGACAGTTACTTGTCTGTACTGGCGGAGGGACTTTCTTGTGATACGTCATCCAGGACTGATGTTCATTATCACTTGGTAGGTATGAAGGAGCGTTTGCTGTTTGTGGTAGAGTTGAAGTTAGACTTGGAGATGGAGGGTTCAGGCGGTAATGGCTGAATATGGATCGTTGTAGCAGGTCGTGTTTTTCTGTTTCTACACCAGCGTTTATAGCAGTGGTGGGAGATACGGTAGGTCGGTAAGTATGGGTGTGATTTGTTCTGGAAGTCCTTTGCTCTTGGCAAATACGATTTGGATGGTGGTGATTGAGTTTTGTGTTTTTTCGTACCACTCGTTCTTCTCTCTCCTGGTCCTCCTCTCTTCTGGTTGACGGTTGAGGGTCTTAAGCAGGTCCATGGTTTTGATGATTCTGGTTGGTGGTTGGTGTTTGCTATGCCAGAGAACCCACTGCTGTAGAAAACGCGAGTCCGGAAGTGATTGTAGTTGTTGACTGTCGGTTTTTGAACTTGTTTGTTCCGTGTTCGTTCTCGTTTTCAGGTGGTTTAGTGCTGGTTTGATTGGGTGAAAGAAGTTGCATCGTTGTCCTTTGATGCAACGCCCGTCCGCAAATCTCTTACATTTTTCAGGATGCAGTTTTTTTGCATTTTGCTGACTTGGTGTCTTGACAACCATCTTGAAGTGATGTTCACAAACTGGAGGAGTCTTAACGAGATGAGAGAAACGACACTGGTTGCCCCATCTGCAGTGACCTTTTTTAAAATAAATGCACTCAGTTTGCGTATTTTGGAATGTTTTGACAGGTTGACTGAGTACAATGACTGATCTGTCTAGTTCTGCTCCCCTCGTGCCCTCTTCAATGTCAGGATTTCTGAGTGGAACTTGGCCTGAGTTGCTGGGTTCTTCTGCTGCTGTTGCTCCTGGAGTCGGACTGACTAATCGCAGGACATTTCGGACAATAATAGTCTCATGAGGATCAGTCATCGTACTCGCATTCTTCTTTTCAGGCTGGACCAATGATCGGTTTTCAAGTTGCGATTGATTGTTCTTTAGAAGCATTTCCGTCATTTCAAGTATTTGTTGCTTATATACCGTGTTGGAAGCAGAAAGCTGCGCAATCAGCACTCTTTGATCGAGAACGGTCTGATTACTCTCCTCATTTCTTCCTGTAAGAGTGTTAATCATTGCAAATTCCAGAGTCTTCTGGGTTACGAACGGAGGTATCAACATTAAGACAAGAGCAGTTGAAGTTTGCTATGACCGGGACACCGTTTTTGAAAGGCGGTTCCGCGAGTTGAGTATCGAACTTTGGTGGGTGGTGAATAACGGACGATAAGAGACGGTTTTCGTCCGCTAAAGCCGGTTTCCTTGAACGGGACTGTAGAACCTCGTAGGGCGTTGTTTCTGCGTCATCTCACAACATCGAACTTGCTGCCAGAGGGGAGGCTCTTGGACATTCAAACGTGTTATACTGGGCAAGGTAAGCGTTTTCAGTTTCCCTTCTGTCGCTTTCCACGAACGGGGTCGACGGCCGTAGTATTTTTTTCTCCCAGAAACGGGAAAAACTCGAATCAAAATTTGAATCACTGACAGGAAAGACATTTATCGTCTGATTTGCTTTTGTTAATTTCGTGTGCTGCCGTCTATCAAGTCCGTGAAGGTCAAGCGCTGTGATTAAATTTTCCTCAGTAGATGGTACTAGCGTCGCCTTGGAGAGAGAGCACCTCGTTACTGCTGTGCTAGTTCCAAATTTTTCGGACTGCTTTTCTCGTCCATTTTCAAATGCTGAACAATTTGAGAAAGTAGTTACCTTAGTTTGAGTTTTTTACGCCGGA
Organism: Artemia sinica; assembly: GCA_027921565.1. NCBI lineage: Eukaryota > Metazoa > Arthropoda > Branchiopoda > Anostraca > Artemiidae > Artemia > Artemia sinica. Next base: position 50,473,872 of record CM051271.1, read on the forward strand.
TGTGGGTTGACGCGGGTTTTCAGAATTCAAATTGTCCATTACTGGATCATTAGCGGTGGATATAATTGATTGGCAGGTAGGTTGCGTCGCTGCTTTCTTCACACTCCTGGTTTTCCGCACGTCCTTCTTCATAGCAGGAGTTACTCCTTCTGGTTCACCTTTCGGGGAACACGCAACACACAAGTCCATTTAGGATTCGACATATAACTCTTTGTGAGTCTAATTCCTGCACGAAAGGCGTGAGTCCATTCCTTACATTTTGCTACATTCCACGGAGTTTGAGGTCACATGTTTGTGGCAAGATACACATAGCCACTTAGGTTTGACTCCTGTTTTCTTCAGGGTAGACTTCGCTGTTGCTGCTTTCGTCATTAAGAGTCAGGTTACTTATGGTCAGCGATGTACGGGGAGGGGGAGTTGGCTATGCACCAGATTCGCACCAGATCCAAGAGGTGGGCTGTCTTGGTCTTTTGATGCACCAATGCCACCTTATTTTTTTGAAAACAGTGCACAATCGTGGACCTTATAGACAGATCTATCACAAAACGCATTGACCTATTGGTCGAACGCGTTCAAACCCCCTAACAACACAAGGAGCAAGGGAAACATCAGGAGCAAGAGATCACCGGGAACAAGGGAAGCGTCGAGACCTGCTCACCTGTTCCCTTCAATTTAAGGCTAATTAACCGGCAGGTACCAATACGGCGCTTCCGGCAGGTTCTCTCCCCTCTTCTGCTTGGTCCCAAGCGATCCACGCAGTCCACAGGACTTCACTTATTCAGAAGAACATATACACAGGTGGCAACAAAGATAGTGCTATATGAAGATAGCACAATAAATGGCGTGCCAATCTATATGAAAAAAAAAGATGGCGCTGGTGAGAAAAACCAGAGAGAAAGACCTATACTAAGAATTATAGAAGGTTCCTCAAAAACTACTCAACTAAAAATCAATAATTAGAATTTACAAATCAATATGGAAATAACCTCAAAGTAATGCAGAAGCTTTATCCCATTAATGGCAAAGATGCAAACTCAGCTACAATAACTCTGTATAAAAACATAGATGGCGTTTTGAGAGTTGAAATGATTCAATGATCAATTGGTAAAGCCACCAGAACTGGATTTAGTTTAAAAATCTGTAGCCAGCAAACACCCAAAAGAAAGCACAATTCAACTTTGAAGATCCTACTTTTAACTTCCCCAAATGTTGGTACCTAAATTTGCCAAACAGCTGGGTCTTAGAATTCTACCAACCCATAACAAAGGCCATGATTGACCTCCCAGAAAATCTGGATACCAAAAATACATCATCTATAGAGTACTGGGGACACATACTAAACCTGAAGAATGGTGCTTATACTGGCTCTTCTGCTTAGTAATGTTGTAACCAAGAGACTATTCAGTGAATTTTGAAAACATCAAAACTGGCCATCATAGCAAACTTGAGCAACCAATGACTGCAAGTCTACTAGAATGCAGATAAAGAATGAAGAGAGCCACATCCATGATTGTGGATTCTTAGACACTAGAAATAGTAAAGACTAATGCTATCTGAGAAGACAAAGCTTTAATAGTGCCTCAGTACTAGTTTCTATCTTTCTTTAATAGTTAGTTTGTTAAGAAATAAAACAGAACATTCATCAATATTTCATCTTAACAATCATGTTCTTGCTTTATCAAATGCTATTAAGACTGCCAATTAGACTGCGTGAATGGCAACTGAATATAAATCCAAGTTTGTATGATGGCATCTATGTTCAAAATGAGAGATAAAGGTTGCATATTATGGGAGTCCTGCTTCAGTAATTGTCATCTTGAAGACACTAGCAAGTTGGCACTTGTGACAGACATAACCTTGATTCTTTTGTTTTGCTTTGTATTTTAGCAGTAATTCAGATTTCAGATTGGGTCAATCCCTAAAAACTGGCAAAAAAAAATTGTTTTTGTGGGTGTAGCCACAAGATCGTTTGCATGAACAACAAAAAATTCAATAGATAAGTCCCTGAGATTGGAAAATAAAATGACAACTTTGATTCCACTTTGGCCCTTCATATATTCGACAATCTTACACATCTTGATCTTTTTTAAGGAGGCAACTTTAATATCTACTGTAAATGACCTACCGCAATCTTTTAAAGAGGTAATTGAGATAAAAAAAAACATATAAACAGAAATTTGCCTATAAATAGAGACATTGGAGATATTTCATTAAGCCCAATTTATTATAACAATTTAATACTAAAAGACTCAATTAATATCTACACCCAGTCAAATTTAAGAGAAACTATTTGCATATCTAATGAAAACTGAAATTGCAGACGAACAAAAAGTATTGCTAGGCAAAACATTCTTGCTCAATTCTTTGGTAAATCCTTTTTTTCATTGATTTCGGCTTCGTCTTTCATTCAGTTTCTATGCGCATCTTGTTCAGTAAAATCCAACAGGTTAGATTTTTGTTGTTTTTTTCTTTTTTGTGTAGCACCGAGGACAACTCGGCGGAGGTCCTTGTCAAAATATTTGCTTGTTCTTAGTCTTCATGTTTGACACTGACAAAATCCTTGTTTTCCCACCCATTTTTGATGTTATTTTTCTTTTATTATATCCTTTCCTCTCTTAGCTTCATATGTCATGTATAGCCAGTGTGGTCTTAGAATGTATTAATTTAAAAAAAAAATTCCACATAGTTTTCCAAAGAAAAGCAAAGAACTCCATTAAACAAAAAAATGAGCAAAAATAAAATCAAATAAACTACCAAGCGTGAAACTACCAAAAATCAGCATCAGCATTTCATTTATTCTTTAATAGTAATTTCTGGTCGTTTTGAGTTTGAATTTTAACAGGTATTTGTATCTCCTGAGCTTAAGCTTAACATGGCCTTTACTTTTCTTTGAAAAACTTATTTTTCGGAAAGTTTTTTTTTAAATTAATCATCTAGAAAAGGTATGAAAATAAATTAAACAATACTATTTGTGTCCAGATTTTTAAAAGGGTTTATGTTGTTAAAAATAGCTGAAAATTTTTCTCCAGCATACAAATAGCAGGCGAAACTATAAAGTCTTAAAAAAATGAAAAGATTTAAAGTATTAATATTCTTTTTCTCTGAAAAGACTATGTCAATATAAAATGAACAGAAAATTATTAAAAAAAACTTTTTCATATATATGATAAATAAATGAAACCCAAAACGAACAGAAAATTACAATAAATAACCAAGTCAAACTCAAAACGAGAAGAAATTAACATAAGTTGGGCTCAAAACCCCATTGCCTTCCCAAGGCCAGAACATAATTTGCACTTTACTAAAAAAAATACAAATGAATGTGCATTGTCAGTTTAATATACATATACTGATATTTAGTAATCAAAATGTTAATTTTATTTGATTTATTAAAGTTATAAAAGCAAAACAATTATACTTAATTCAGTAAATTACAAATTATGTTCTGGCCTTGGGAAGGCATTGGGGTTTTCAGCTCAACTTATGTTAATTTCTGCTCGTTTTGAGCTTTACTCGGTTATTTATTGTAATTTTTGTTCGTTTTGGGTTTCATTTATTTATCATATATATGGAAAAGTTTTTTTTAATAATTTTCTGTTCATTTTATATTGACATAGTCTTTTCAGAGAAAAAGAATATTAATACTTTAAATCTTTTCGTTTTTTTAAGACTTTATAGTTTGGCCTGCTATTTGTATGCTGGAGAAAAATTTTTAGCTATTTTTAACAACATAAACCCTTTTAAAAATCTGAACACAAATAGTATTGTTTAATTTAGTTTCATACCTTTTCTAGATGATTAATTAAAAAAAAACTTTTCGAAAAATAAGTTTTTCAAAGAAAAGTAAAGGCCATTTTAAGCTTAAGCTCAGGAGACACAAATACCTGTTAAAATTCAAACTCAAAACGACCAGAAATTATAATTAAAGAACAAATGAAACCCAAAACGAACAGAAATTAAATAAACAATCATAGCAAAAAACATACAACAAGTAATAATATAAATGAAATAGATCTTAAAGCGAGTAATGCTTAGATTGAATATGAAAATCAAGCTTAAAACGAAAAACAAATGTTTTAAAAGTATAAAACGAAAACGAAAACAAAATGCTATTAAAGTATAAATGAAACTTAAAACCAACAGAAATTCAATAAACAATCAATGCGAACAAACATACAATATATATTAATGTAAATGAATAAATAAATCTTAAAAACGAGTGAAACTTAAAAATAATATGCAAATCAAGTTTGAATCGAAAAAAAATAACTACAAACAAGAGTTTGGGTATCGCCTCACTGCAGAAGCCTAAAACCTACTGCGTCATTGGCGCTTTACTGAAAACGAATTATATTACAAATGTTTTCTTTTGTGCTTAATATTGAAAATAAATATTAAAATTACAGTAAAATTTTGAACTGATGAGCTTTTAGCAATTAATATCATTATGCATCAAGTTTCATTTACTGTAATTTTAATATTTATTTTCAATATTAAGTACAAAAGAAAACATTTGTAATATAATTCGTTTTCAGTAAAGCGCCAATGACACAGTAGGTTTTAGGCTTCTGCAGTGAGGCGATACCCAAACTAATGGCTATCTCAAAATTTTGATTGGATGTGTTTGGGGAAATGATGGGCGTGGGGGGGGGGCTAGTTGCAGTCCAATCACTTTCGACTATTAAAAAGGGTACTAACCCTTTAATTTCCAATTGATTGAGCCTGTTTTGAAGTTTCAACGACAACGCCTTCTATAAGATCCTTATATGCCCCCAGGGCATAACTTAAAACCCTTGCCCTGGGGGTTGTGGGGGAGTATCCTCCTCAAAAATATATTTTCTATCTGAAAATCAAATACACTGAACAAAATGGTTATCTCGAAATTTTGATTGGGTGTGTTTGGGGGAATAATGGGCGTGCGGGGGGGGGAGCGGGGCTAGTTTGCCCTCCAATCACTTTCGACTATTAAAAATGGCACTAACCCTTTAATTTCCAATTGATTGAGCCTGTTTTGAAGTTTCAACAACAACGCCTTCTATAAGAACCTTATATGCCCCCAGGGCATAACTTAAAACCCTTGCCCTGACTTGCCCTGAGGGTTGTGGGGGAGTGTCCTCCTCAAAAATATATTTTCTATCTGGAAATCAAATACACTGAACAAAATGGCTATCTCGAAATTTTGATTGGGTGTGTTTGGGGGAATAATGGGCGTGCGGGGGGGGGGGGGGGGGGCTAGTTGCCCTCCAATCACTTTCGACTATTAAAAAGGGCACTAACCCTTTAATTTCCAATTGATTGAGCCTGTTTTGAAGTTTCAACGACAACGTCTTCTATAAGAACCTTATATGCCCCCAGGGCATAACTTAAAACCCTTGCCCTGAGGGTTGTGGGGGAGTGTCCTCCTAAAAAATATATTTTCTATCTGGAAATCAAATACACTGAACAAAATGGCTATCTCGAAATTTTGATTGGGTGTGTATGGGGGAATAATGGGCGTGCGGGGGGGGGGGGGGGGGCTAGTTGCCCTCCAATCACTTTCGAATATTAAAAAGGGCACTAGCTTATTGAATTTTCAATCGAATGAGCCTTTTTTGAAGTTTCTACGACAACGCCTTCTATAAAAACATTATATGCCCCCAGGGTATAACTTAAAACCCTTGCCCTGAGGGTTGTGGGGAGTTTCCTCCTCAAAAATATATTTTCTATCTGGAACTCAACAATGCTGAACTAAATCGCTATCTCAAAATTTTGATTGGATGTGTTTGGGGAAATGATGGGCGTGGGGGGGGGCTAGTTACACTCCAATCACTTTCGATTATTAAAAAGGGAACTAGCCCTTTAATTTTCAATCGATTGAGCCCGTTTTGAAGTTTCTACGACAACGCCTTCTATAAAAACCTTATATGCCCCCAGGGCATAACTTAAATTCCTTGCCCTGAGGGTTGTGGGGGTGTCCTCCTCAAAAATATATTTTCTATCTGGAAATCAACTACGCTGAACAAAATGGCTTTCTCAAAATTTTTATTGGATGTATTTGGGGGAATGGTGGGCGTGGGGGGGGGGGCTAGTTGTCCTCCAATCATTTTCAACTATTAAAAAGGGCACTAGAACTCTCGATTTCCAATCGAATGATCCCCCTTTGAAGTTTCTACGACGACCCCTTCCATATGAAGTGCCTCTGGGAAAAAAAAAATAAATAATAATAAATAATAAAAACATTGGAGCTGTATGGCCTTTACTATAGGCAACGCTACAGCGTTGCCTCTGATCTGATATGGAAAACTTGATACCATTTACAAAAAAAAATCTGTTTACTTTCTTTGATAGCTTCAATACACTTACACTATTTTGATTTGGTTAAATTTTAAAAGCAGAAGTAGCCCCAGAAGTTTGAACATAATACCCTCAGTCGTTCTTGGGATACTGCTGAGATGCCTTATTGGGAATTAGCATTAACACAGCGCACTTTGATTTAATCTTAAGGCAACATTTAGTTTTTTAAACATAATGGTAAAATGGGAGGGTGGGCATAGGAGGGGGATTAGTAGCCCTCCAATCCTTTTTGACTACTAAAAAGGGCATCAGCCCTTTCTGTTTTCAATCGAATGAGCCTTTTAGAAGTCCCTATGACATCTCCTTCAATACAAAGTGCCCTGGTCTAAACAGCAAACAACAACAAAAAATAATACATAAATACCCACATAGATCTTTACTATAAAAATATCAAGTCTTCCTATCACTTTCAACTATTAAAAATGGCACTAGGCCTTTCGATTTCCAATCCAATGAGCCCTTTTTGAGTTTCTACAACAATGCTTTCTAAAAACACCTTATATGCCCCCAGGGCATAAATTACAACCCTTACCCTAGGGGCTGTTAGGGTGGTTGTCATCCTCTAAGACCTAATTTCCAGAACTTTCAACTACGTTACACAAATGGCTATCTCAAAATTTTGATTGGATGTGTTTGGGAAAAGGGTGGGCATGAGAGGGGCGTTAGTCGCTCTCCAATAACTTACAATTATTAAAAAAGGCAACCCTTTCAATTTCCAATCAAATGAGCCCTTTTGCAGTTTCTATGACAATGCTTTCAATAAAAAGCTTATATGCCCCAGGGCATAATTACAACCCTTGCCCTGAGCACTGGGGGGAGGGGTTGTCATCCTAACAGACCAAATTTCCAGAACTTTCTACTATGTTGAACAAAATGGCTATCAGAAAATTTTGATTGGATGTTTGGGGGAATGGTGGGCGTGAGAGGGGGGTTACTTACCCTCCAATCACTTTTGACTATTAAAAAGGGCACTAGCCCTCTCAATTTCCAATTTAATGAACCCATTTTGAAGTTTTTATGACAACTCTATCTGTAAAAACTTTATATGCCCCCACGGCAAAACTTACTACCTTTGCCCTGGGAGCTCTGGGGGGTTTGTCATCCTTAAATACATAATTTCCAGAACTTTAAACTATGTTGAACAAAACGGCTATCTATAAACTTTGATTGAATGTTCTTGGGGAAGTGGTGGGCGTGAGAGCGGAGTTAATTACTCTCCACTCACTTTCGACTATTAAAAAGGACAATTTCAATTTCCAATCAAAACAAGCCCTTTTTGAAATTTCTACAACAACTTTCTATATAAACCTTATATGACCCCAGGGCATAACCTACAACCCTTGCACTGAGGGCTTTGACAAGGTTATTACCCTAAAAGACCTAATTTCCAGAACTTTCAGCTATGTTGAACAAAATGGATATCTCAAATTTTTGATTGGATGTGTTTGGAAAAATTGTGGGCATGAGAGGGGGGTTAGTTGCCCTTCAATCACCTTCGACTATATAAAGGGCACTAGCCCTTTCAATTTCCAATTGAATAAGCCCTTTTTGAAGTTTCTACAACATTGCTTTATATAAAAAACCTTATTTGCCACCAGGGAATAACTTACAACCCTTGCCCTGAGGGCTGAGGGGGTTTCATCCTTAAAGACCTAATTTCCAAAACTTTCAACTACGTTGAATAAAATGGCTATCTAAAAATTTTGATTGGATGTGTTTGGGGAAAAGGTTGGCGTGAGAGGGGGGTTAGTTGCCCTCAAATCACTTTTGACTATTAAAAAGGGCACTAGCCCTTTGATAGAATTTCTAGTGGAATGAGCCCTTTTTCAAGTCTCTACAACACAGATTTTAAAAAAACCTTATATGCCCACAGGGCATAACTTATAACCCTTGCCCTGAAGACTATGGGGGGAGTGTCCCTGCCCAAAGGTAAAATTTCCTGAATTTTAAAACTGTGTGGAACAAAAAGACTATCTCAAAATTTTGATTGGATGTGTTTGGGGAAATGGTGGGCGTGGAAGGGGTGTTAGTTGCCTTCCAGTCACTTTTGACTATTAAAAAGGCCACTAGCCATTTCAATTTCCAATCAAATGAGACCTTTTTGAAGTTTCTATGACAACGCTTTCTATAAGAACCTTATATGCCCCAAGGGGCATAACTTATAACTCTTTCCCTGAGGGCTGTGGGGGGGGGGGTCATCCTCAAAGACCTAATTTCCAGAACCTAAAACTACGTTGGACAAAATGGCTATCTCAAAATTTTGATTTGATGTGTTTGGGGAAAAAGTGGTTGTGAGAGGGGTGCTAGTTGCCCTCCAATCACTTTTGACTATTAAAAACGCCACTAGCCCTTTGAATTTCCAATCGAGTGAGCCTTTTTTGAAGTTTCTACAACAACGCTTTCTATAAAAACCTTATATGCCCCCAGGGCATAACTTACAACCCTTGCCCTGAGGGCTGTGGGGGAGTGTCCTTCTCAAAAATATAATATCTATCTTGAAATCAACTATGCTGATCAAAATGGCTATCTCAAAATTTTGATTGGGTGTGTTTTGGGAAATGGTGGGTGTGGAAGGGGTGTTAGTTGCCTTCCAATTACATTTGACTATTAAAAAGGGCACAAGCCACTCCAATATCCAATTGAATGAGCCCTTTTAGAAGTTTCTATGACAACTCGTTTGATACAAAGTGCCCTGGTCTAAAGGAAAAAAATAATAAATAATACATTGTGCCAACATTGTTCTTATATGCCCCCAGGGCATAACTTAAAACCCTTGCCCTGAGGGTTGTGGGGGAGTGTCCTCCTCAAAAACATTATCTGGAAATCAACTATGCTGAACAAAATGACTATCTCAAACTTTTGATTGGATGTGTTTGGGGAAATGGTGGGCCTGGAAGGGGTATTAGTTGCCTTCCAAACACTTTCGACTATTAAAAAGGGCACAAGTCACTCCAATTTCCTATCAAATGAGCACTTTCTGAAGTTTCTATGATAACTCCTTCAATACAAAGTGCCCTGGTCTAAAACGAAGAAAAAAAAATAAATAAATAATACATTGTGCCAACATTGTTCTTTACTTAGGCAGCACTGCACTTGCACTACCTATGATTTATGTCAAGCTTACAGGGACCATTGGACCAATATTGTTTTATATTTTTTAAATCGTGTTAAAAAACATGCAAATCTTATTTGTCAGTTCAATTTTTTAGAAATTTACAAAAGACATCAAATTCTTCCACCTTCTTTATGTTTCAATCTACATTTATGCACACAATCTGAAAGTCTGTTTATCCAAGGTTTCAAAACTTTAACACATATTTTAAAAGACCATAGATTCAAACAATACATCCTTAGTAATAAATATTTAATTTCAAATCTTTATTATATCAAACTTTATCTGTTCAGGATTTTCACCAAATTTTACATATGTAACAAAGGTCTTCCAACATGTTTTCCATTTTAGCAAAAACTTACTTATTGGAAAAATTCTCAAAACTGGAATTTCAACAGTTTCAACAAACAAACAGATTTTCCTTCCTAGATTTTGTCCTGGCCCTTCTTTGAAAAATCTATCCTCTAAGGATTTCACATCCAAGGAGCTAAGTATTCTTTCAAAAGGACCAAAATTTGCAATGGCTCGAACAACCATAAATACATCAGAAATATTACAGGCATGGAGTCTGCTATTCTTAACTCTCATGGAGAGGTTGAAAATCCAGACCTACTCAGATGTGAAATTGTAAAAGAGTATTCTTGATTATAGGCCATCTTTGTTGCTTTCAACTCAGTCAAAAGAAGAAATTAAAATTCTCCAAAATTAAAAAAAAAGACAATAGCACAGTAATTACAAGAGCAGACAAAGGAAACACAGTAGTAATTATGAATTCTGCATATTATGAAATGAAAGCAAATACCCTTTTAATGGATAAAAATACTTACAAAGAAATAAAAAGTGATCCCACAGACAAATACACACAGCAGTTGAGAAAAGAAAAAGGAATTTTAAAAGACAGTAGACTAATTACCTCTCAAACGTACCAAAAATACTACCTCAAAGGATCTTCGGCCCCAAAGTTTTATGGTCTGCCTAAAATCCATAAGAAAGATATTCCATTACATCCTATTATAGCATGTTATAGTTCTCCAGCTACAGGTGTGGGAAAGTTCTTGGCCACCAGTTTTAAGCCTCTTTTAAGCACACAGAAATCTTGCACACAAAATTCCATAGATCTTGTTGAGAAGTTAAAATTTCAAAATAAAACAGAAAAAACTATCTTATCTAGTTTTGATGCAGTTTCTATGTACACTTCATGCAATTTCCATAAATGTGAGCAGGCCTTACAAAGAAAATTAAAGGAAAATTCTGCTTGGTCAGATTACAAAACTTTGAAATTGACACAATAATTACACTCATTTGTCTTCATAACAAGTTATCTTTGTATTTTAAGTTCCAAGACAAATTTTTTTCCTTCAAATCATGGGCGTATCCATGGGCACTGTCTTATCTCCTTATTTGGCAAATTTTTACATGGATTTTATATAACAATCTGCTTTGAATAGTTTCCAGGTAAAACACTCTCTGGTTTTGTTTCATTGATGATATCCTTTCTGTTTGGGAACATGGATAGGACTCTCTTATGGATTTTTTGGCACATTTAAACTCTTTTGATTCAAATCTCCAGTTCACAATGGAACTAGAAGATTCAGGAAAGCTGCCTTTCTTGGATATTTTGATTATAAAAAAACACTCCTAGCCTTGAATTTTCTGTATACAGAAAGCCAATCCATAATAATTGATATCTACATTTCTTGTCAAGTCACCCTCCTTCTGTGAAAAGAGGGGTAATGATCTCTTTAGTTGACAGAGTTTTTAAAACTGTGTTGACTTAATCATGTAAATTCTGAATTAAAATACATCAAAGATATCCTATTGTGTAATGGCTACCCAATAAACCTTATTGAAAACATCATAGATAGATGATTAAAAAAGATAAAACAAGAAAATAGGGAACCTGTCCCCCTTGATTCAGTTATTATGGCAACTGAGAAAAAAACTTTCACCATTTTACCATACATATCAAAACTTACCAATAAACTTGGAAAAATTTTAAGTAAACACATTCTCTCTGCTTCTTTCAAAAATTGAACATTTTTTCAACTCAGGAAAAGATAAAACAGACCATGTACTGGGTAGTGGTGTCTACAGAGTTCCATGTTCATGTGGGATATCTTACATTGGTAGGACCCATCAACAACTTGGTGAATGTTTGCATGAACACAAAATTTCAATGGATAAGTACCTGAGATTGGAAAATAAAAAATGACAACTTTGATTCCACTTTGGCCCTACATATATTCAAAAATCATACACATCTTGTTCTTTTTGAGGAGGCAACTTTAATACCTACTGTAAATGGCCTACAGTAATGTTTTAAAGAGGTAGGTGAGATAAAAAAAAAATATAAAACAGAAATTTGGCTATAAACATAGACACCAGAGATATTTCATTAAGCCCAATATATAACAATTTAATACTAAAAAACTCAATTAATATTTGCACCCAGTCAAATTTAAGAAAAACTATTTGCATATCTAATGAAAACCAAAATTACAGACAAGCATAGAGTATTGCTAGGTAAAACATTCTTGCTCAATCTCTTTGGTAAATCCTTTTTTTCATTGATTTTGGTTAGGTCTTTCATTCAGTCTCTATTTGCATCTTGTTGAGTAAACTTTAAAAGGTTAGATTTTTGTTGTTTTTTTTTTTTTTTTAGCACTGAGGACAACTTGGCAGAGGTCCTTGTCAAAATATTTGCTTGTTCTTTGTCTTCATGTTTTGCCACTGGCTGAAAAAAAAATTGTTTTCTCACCCTTTTTTTATTTTATTTTTCTTTTATTATTTCCTTTCCTCTCTTAGCTTCATATGTTATAAAAGACATCAAATGATCTTCTCACTTTCATCCTAGCTAAATTATAGGGCCACCTAGAAATTTATCAAAATATGATTGAATAGCCTAACTGGAAAAACAAGGAAAGTGGTGAGAATAAAGGTGCTCCCTCAGGACAACATGTTAACTAGGCTAGGATGACTTTGCATATGATGAAGTAAGAATTGTCTTTTTAATAATTCTTACTTAATAATGGGTACTGGTCCAAAATTTATACCCAAAATGTGGGAAGATTATTTAAAGAAATTTAGAAGTTCTTTTCTCTTTCTGATTGCTTCCCTTAGGCCAAAATATAATTTTAGGCTAGGCTTATCTAATTACCAGCGAAACAAATTACTCACCCATACATGGACAATACAAAACATATCCTGATGTATCAATATTGTAAATTTTGCTTGAGCTTGAAGTCTCAAGCGAGGATAATAAAGTAAAGCACCAAATTAATTCCCAAATCATTTTTTCAACGTTTTCTTTTTTTAAATATATTTAATTCAGCTTCTTCCATCTATAATATTTACTATGCATCATTTTAGAGACCGTTTTAAAAGCTGGGCCACTGAAATGTTTTTCATGCTATGTGGCCGTATTTATTCAAACCGGCATATTTAATCCATAGGGACAGTGGCACCATTTCATGAAAATTCAAGGAGTGCAACAATTTTTCCTGATCAAAAAATAAAGGTAGAAATAAAAGGTTTGTTGAAATGTAGGGGGACAGTGGACATCCAGAATGTCAAAATTTGCATTTATTACCGGAGTAGAGGGGAGTAAAATATACCCATAGAAGAACCCAATTGTCGCTGGTGCTCCAGCCAAATATTACTTCTGTATCCACCTCTGGACGGTGGCATTTTTTTTTTAATGATAAAACCAATAAAAAGTTTTTTAAAATAAAAAGGGAATATATATCTACCAACAACTCCTCCCCATCCGTCAACTGCTAGGACATTATAGAGATAGACAAAATATGGAGGCAAGATTATAACAATTTTGCTTTAGCCTTAAATCCAGAGTCACGCCAATTTTTGTGATGAAATTTTAGAACTAGCGGAAAAAAACTAGCGACAATCTTAACTTTCTGTCATTTATCTATTTCTGTAACTTCCAAGTAGGGAGTCCTTCTGAATGAAAATGTATTTTTGTGGTTGGTGGAAATACTCACTATAGAAGTTTAAGCTCATCCAATATTCCTCTATATGCTGCGTAATGGCTTGGCTAAGTCCATTTCTAATATGATGGTCTGTACTTTAAAATTTTAGAATATTTTCCTAGGAAAAGCTGCCGTTTTTGTGGATAAGATATGCAATCGTCTAAAGAGCGCTGAACAAAAGCACAACAATTTTTGTTTATTTTCTTAGGCTCTTTGTTTTCAAATCTAATAGATTAGGCAGTCATTCAGAATTCAATTCATTCTTTTTCCCTTAACTATTCTATTTTATCGTTTAAAGAGGGGTTTTAATCATTGCGTTTGATTTATTCCGTCATTGAACTACGACTCTTGGCGAATAGAACTTTTGGTGAAGATTTTACGTTACCTTAACTTAGCCTCAAAATATATTTCTAAAAAAAAAGTCTAAAAATCTTTAAAGAGGTTACAAAGCATGAAAATTAAAAAAAAAAACTTAATGGAAAGAAACTGATGGTATTTGATTGCACTAACAAATAAAATTATTTTGATGGCTTTTGTACTATAGAAGACAGCAAAGGCTATTGGAGAACATGGAATAAAACGAGAAGGCAAGACTATTGCAAGTTACGGTAATTGTTCAAGTTACCGTATTGTTCATACGGTAACAGTCATTGTTTCTGAAACCTGGGTGCTTTGAAAGGCTGAAAAAGATATGTTCATCATTTGTTTCCAGGAATTATTTAAGAATAGTCATATGTACCAATTTGGCTCACCGTATTTCAATTAATAGGCTGTACGAAACGTGTGCTTCGATTCCTTGTTCTACACATATAAAAAAGGCTAAGATGGCTAGGCCACGTTTTAACAATGACAGATTGCCAAAAATTGATCTGTTTGGCCATTCACCCGGTGTCAAACGATAAGAAGAAGTAGTCCCCGAATGAGAAGGAAGAGGTAATAAAAATGTTTTAAAAAAAAATGCAACTTCACGGGAGGGGTAGAGTAAAGCTTTGAACAATCGGGGGTGAAGGAGGAGCATGCACAGCAGTGTTGGCCTCGGGTGACTTGCTACTGCAGCAGGTAGTTATTAATAGTAGTGGTGCTTTTAATGTCATGTAAAATAAAAAATACTCCTCGAAGTGCAAATCGCTTTCAGTAAAGCGTTAATCAAGTTCCCGTTCCGGCCTTTAGAGGGTTTAGAGGAGAGGTAGCCCTACCCTTGTTTGTGATAATTTCTGTTCCTTTTAAGACTGAATTGATTATTTCTGCTCGTTTTAGGACTCATCCATAGCAGAATCTGCTATTTTGTTGTTCGATGTTATTATTCCTCTTAATATCTGTACGTTTTTGGCTTCATTTATTCAACCTGAGAGATTTCAGTGCGCGTTTAGTTCAAGTTATTAAATGTTATATATTCTACTTGTCTTAGATTTTAATAAGGCTTTTTACTTTTCTTCGAAAATGTCTCTTTTGGCACACATTTTTTTTTTTTAAACTGTCGAATCCTAAAAGTTAGAATTTTGTCAAAGAACATAATTTGTAGTTCCTACAAAAGAAACTTATTTAGCCATACGAACATGGATGAATTTTTATTTCAACTTTGACTAAATTTGAACAACAATTGACATCTGCTAAAGACCTTTGACCCTTGATTAAGCTCTTGGGATTAGAAGAAAAGAACCAAAAAGTAAACAAGGTCCAGAAAACGAAATTTGAACCTAAATTGGTAATAATTCAGGCTTATAACACCAACCCAACCCCCATCTAAAATCCAGAAATTATGATAATATGCCTATAATCTTTTATATATTCGTCACCAGAATTTTTCAATTTCTGGTGACCAGAAGTCACCAGACTATTTCAATAAGACAGGAAATAACCGGCAAAACTGATATTGGGCGATAATTACCAATATAATTTCTATCAACTCCTTTATAGAAAGGTATCACTCTTTCATATTCTAAAAAGTTTGGAAACTTACCATGTTGGAAACAACTGTCAATTAACGGTTTTAGAATACTAGATATAGATGGAAAAATATATTTCAGAATTTTTAAACTCCTCAAGTCACTGCCAGACAAACTATTTTTCATGGCATATCCTTCAGTTTGCCACGGTAATCATCTTTAGATACAACGATACATCAATAGGGGACGAAGCTTCAAGGGAAACAGGGACCAATGCATCAGCAAAAATTTAATTATTTAATTTATAAGTTAATTTGGCCTTATTTTGAACTCAAGCAAAAATTTCTTTAAGCCTGGCGTTAACCATACTTAATAAGGAATATTTCATCAAAAATAAATTTTCAGTTAGATGAGAAAGTGCTACCAATGAAGTACGAAATATTATAAATAAAACCAGCTTTAGTTCAGGTGGCGCTGAACTAAAATATAATGAAATAAATTAGCTTTCATTTACTATATTAGTTAATAGCCAAACTCAACTAAATCATTTTTAAGATTTGTAAGAAATCCAATATATAAACAATTCTTCTACTCTGTGTAAGCCACGTAAAAAGCCTTGTGAAATGATTTTAAGTCACGAAACCGAGATCAAATTCCCTTCCGCATATTAATTTGCAGTGAAATACAGTTCCATGTATTCAAACAAATTATTTCGTTACTAAGCCTTATCTAGTGACAAAATACAGTAAACCGAATCAGATGAATTTTCTAAAACTGAAAATTAAAAGAAAGAATAAAACGTACAATTAAACATAACAAAAGAAAAGATCTGGTCTGTGTGATAAGAATTAAAACTGTTGTTTTAATGTTATACAAGTTATGTCGAAGCGTAGATCCTTCAAAAAAAGGTTCTGTCTGGTATAAGTACCAGTGCTTTGGCACTAAAACATTTTAGAATTAATTCTATTGCCTAAAAGTCCAATAAAGAATTTAAAATCAATTACGGAAACTTATGTGGCCGAGCATATTTGTCGCTCATTTCCTAAGAAAATAAAAATCAAAAAATCTTCACCTACATTTGTCAGCCACTCTGAGGTTGCACTACCGTTCAGGAGTGAAGAATAATATCTGTAACAAGAAATAAAAACAACTAAATATATTTTTTATTTTATTCAATTTGAGATTTTCTTTATCAATAATTGGTTTTCATAGATAAAATTACGTTATGAAATTTGTACATTGATTCACTTCTTAAAAAACAGAAACTTATATTTGTCCTAAGACCCAGACCTAGTTGTCCTTATATATATTTCTCCTAAGGCCTAATTTGTCCTATATTTGTCAATAGCCTAAGACCCAGGTGATGAATTTGGATGCCACCCAGACGAAACAGCTCAAAAACTGAATACGTCAGATAGTTTGAGAAGGTAAGGAACAAGTAAATTCTCCAATCCTTCAAATTACTACCCCTGTCCCAGCGGTCTTTGTCTCACTCACTCCATTGGTATAGCAATCTACTTTGTCAGATGTCACTACTTTGTCAGTACATGTCACTACTCTAGATGTCACTACTTTGTCAGCACCAACAAACTCCCGCCCGCTTCGTTGTCGACTTTGACTCAACTGCAAATGGTTGGAAGCACCACAGAGGAACCACGCACCAGACAAACGGACGTCATTTGCGGTCGATTCACTTCCCAAAAAATCGACCTCCAAGAAGCTTCAACCATCGCCCGCAACAGACCACTCTGAAGATGACTAACGGCACTGACGTCTAGTTACCTCTAAGCCAGCGACGCTGCCGAGGAAAGTCTTTGTGAATAAGAAGATATTTATCGGCCGCAGTAGAATTTTTAGCAAGATGAACTACCGTTTAAAGAAGAAGGACAATATTCGTAAAAATAGAAAAAAATTAAATTCTACTGCTTTTTTTTAAAGCAATTGTCAAACAGCTCAAAATCGGCCTCAAATATCCACTTGACACTCCTTTAGTGGAAAATTGTACATGTACCCTAATATTTACGATCTTTATATATTCAGAATCTTTGAGCTTCTGAGATTTTGAGGTACTGCTTCCGATTGGTTTGAATTGATGAACGTAAATTGTAAAAAAAAAAAAATATGCTTTCATCACTGCCCTTTAAGGTTACATTTTAAAAATAATGAAATAACAACAAAAAAAAAGTTTCCCCTAAAAAATTACTGAACTTTGCTAGTCACTTATATATTTTTTCAGGAAATTTCAATGAAGCAGGGACCAAAGAGAATCTTTGAAATTGGATTTCCTTCTTTTTTCCCCAAGGAACGATTTAAATTTTGTTTGGTAAAATATAAGATTACAATCATACACTGCGAAATCTTTATATGCCTACAATCTTTAATCATAAACATTTCCAACGGATTTTTATTTATAAACTTATTCTTTCCAAAAAAAAAAAAAAAAACTGCTTCCAATACAACAACATTTTAACATTTTCAATTATAGAACACATTATAGATAGTCTTGACGTAAAGCCTTCGTCAATCACTTAATGTATTTTTCCATGAAACGTCGATGAAACTCTGATCGAAGCGAATCATTGATAAAGATTTTATCTTTCTTCTCTGGCTCAGATCGTGAACAATTCTTGAAAACTACGTCATCGTCCCAACGTCTTTTAACGCGGAAATCGGCTTTAGTGGCAGTGCTAGCATACTGAAGCAAAGGATTTCCTTGAAGGAGATTCTCAGTTCTAATTTGTTCCTCTCGTTGCCTTTGCTGCTCTTCCTGTAAAAGTAAAAAATGAAAAATAGTAAAACGAAAAAAAAAAAAAATCCAAGTTTCACAAATTAAAGTGATTTGTACAGGGAACATTATAAATTATGAAAAAAGACGATCACAATTAAAAGATTTAGGGGAGCGCAAAGACCAGCCAGCGTATTGAAGTAAGTGATTTGTTCAGGGATTATTAGAAATTATGAAAAAAGAGGATCACAATTACAAGATTTAGAGGAGCGCAGACAAGCCAGCACACGCGCCATAACATATTAAATTCATTATTAAACTTATATTATAAATCCAATAGTAAAGCCATTACATTAATTTTAATCATTTACTATATAATTATTCGTTTTATTCTTCATTTTACTTTGATTATTACGAAAGCGCTTTTGCACAATTTTCATTGAATTCAATTAATATCCTTTTGCTGCCTTCGCTATTCTTCCAAAAATAATAAAAAATGAAGAATAATCAAATTTAAGATAAGTCATTACTAGTGTTGCAACTGGTAAAATTGATCACGCTAAAAATTGGGTATTTTATGTATTTTACCATAATTTTACGGATCCCTGTAGAATTGGTATTTTACGTAATTTACCTATTTTCCGGTATCTTACATATTTTACGACGCCTTGCAATTTTCAGAGCACAAAAAAAGCGTGAAGAGCCTGGCAGAAAAAGGATTGAATATGTAATTGTACAGGTTAAAATGGTGACATATTAGCTGAAATAAAATTACATTAGTTCTGAGAACTGTTAAAGGCAGAAATACAAGCAGGATGACACATGACAAACAAGAAAGAAATAATAACATTAATAGCCGAGAAAAATGAGGGTAATGTCGGCCAGCGGACAAAAAGGAAGAGAAAATGACATTTCATCAGGGACTTCCGCCCAGCTGTATTCAGTGCTCAAAAAAAAGTAACCTTTTGAATTAACTCTAACCGAGCAGAAGAAAGACTGAATCAAACATACCAAAAAACCAAGCCATAATAAAATAAAGATTATTCAACAATTAGAATGGACAAGAATTCTCTGATTAGTGATTGACTTAGCTTGTCTACTGACCTAATTCTCATTAAAAGTTTGGTCAGATGATCTTAATTTAAACTGAAGAAAAATTTTATTTGAATCCTTTAATTTAAGTTTTTGTAAATTGGTTTTACAGGAATATCTCCAGTGCCACTATTTAAAGCAAGGTCTCTATTTATGGATTTTTTTTTAATTGCAATTGCCTTCCTAAAAGAATGTGGGAAGCCATTTGCTTCAAATATTAAATCTGCCTCATCAAAAAGAACTAAATGATTTGGACTTTCAACAATGTGGAGGGACAAAGCAGAATCAATATCCTCATTTTTATTTTAAATTCAACTTCTCAGATAAATCTTGTATTCATGATGTCTTTTCCCCCGCGAGCCGATGTTTACCCCCCCCCCCCCCCCGCGGAATATTCCCCTCTCCCGAACGCAAAATTACCCCTATTTTCCCCTTGGATAATTCTAGATTTTCATTAGAAGGGAAATTGACATTTCTACTCCCCAGTTTAAGTCAGGGGCAATCGTAATGCACTACCTATAGTAAAGACCCATAAGGACTCACTGTTTTAATTCATTCATTTATTTTTTCCCTTAGGCACTTCATATGGAAGGGTGGTCGAATAAGCTTTGGAGGGGACTCAATTGGAAATCACAAGTTCCAGTGCCCTTTTCTAGGATTTAGCCTGCTTTTCCGCGAACTGCTTTCGAATGAGTTGTTACTGACTACAGTGTCTGAAGGAAATTCTTATTCTAGTTTAACGGCCCTTGTGTTTCAGCAGTTGTTTTGAAAGAATCTGCGGATAAATACAGAATTAGCCCTAAGCGGAAAAAAAACTCAGAATTAGCTCTAAAAAGTATTTTATCCCTATTTTGAACTTTTATTTTATTGAAATAATAACATAAATAATATTCATTATATTCCCTTTTGAAGTATCGCAAGGGTCAGCGTTGACATGACATCAGCAAGAGGCCTCTACCTAGTATTATCTCTAGAGAATTTAATGTATCTGCTGAACAATCATTAAAGACGAGATAAAGATATTTTTTTAATGTCTATTACGAGTCCAGGTTGGCTGAATTCACATTTTCGAGTCAAAATAAGAAAAAAGAACATAACAAGAAAAAAAAAAAAAGAAATTTCAGTTCGATATTTCAACAGAGCGCTTTGACGGGATGACACGAAAAAAAGACACTACAAGATAGATGGTTTTTAATTATTACAGTTTTACCTATGTAATTACTTAATTATTGGCATTTTTAAAACGATTTTTGCTCTAGATACTGGCGAATCTAGCAAATCAATAAATTACTAAAAAGCAGAAAATGTTTTTATTCGAATGTGGTGGTTTATATATTGGAATCTAGCAAAATGAAACAATCTGTTCAGATTCTTCCACATGCCCAATTAGATTCTTCCACATGCCCAATTAAATTAAATAATTAAATTAATTCAATTGAAATAATTGAAACCGAACACAAGTCAAGAAACTTTTAAAATAATAACGTTTGAAAAAATTGAATGAATTAGCAAAATAAAGGATTAGTATAACTTTTTAAATGTAATCATATGAATGTTTTCTTTAACCTGTATCTGGTTTTAATTATCAAGGGCACATGTAAGATTTTAATAAATATATTTTAATAAATATATAGTTTAATTCTGCTGGATTCCAAAATCAAAAGCTAGTTTAAGACAGTGGATATTCTATATAGTAACTGCAACACCATATTGGATATAGTAACTGAAATAGTAGCAGAAATAGTGATATAGTAACTGAAACACCATATTGGACTTTATTAGATATGTTTTTCTTTCGTTTTCACTTAATTTTTGTTTACTGTTTGTGTTCTTTTTTCATGTTTTTCTTAGTTTTTTTTTTTAAATGAGCATGTTTAAACGACATTTTAGTGGTTTTTTTTTCTCTCCTGTTGATAAAGGCTTCTGATGCAAGGCCGAAATATTGGCTAGGCAGAATTTTTTTTGCATTTTTCTTATGTTTCCTTATTCTCTATGCATTCGTATAACATTTCTTGATATGCAATATTTTTCCACAAAAAACACCATCCCATTATGTCAGTATTCAAAATAAATAACCAAACCTTTCTAATTGCTTCAGCAGCTCTTTCTGCTTTGATACGCGCAAGCTCAGCCATAAGTTCAGCAGTGTCGTCTTCATCTGAATCACTGGAATCTGAATCTGAATCACGGTCATCTGAAAAGAAAGCAAATTGAAGTAAAACAAGCAAGCAAGAAAAGAAAGCTTTTTCTCATTATGAGAAGAAAGCAGAATTTGAATTCACCCTTTTTAGTTTAGATCCAAAGGCACAAATAATATAGATACGTAGCCTATTTAATACTTTATTTATAAGATTTTGTATACCATAGACATTTTATAAATACTAAATATTTAATTTAATTACTTATTTAAATATGCATACTGTCTTGGAATGTTAATGAGTTTTTGGCCAAACAAAAAAAAGAACGAAAAACAAGTTATAGGTGTAGCAAATGATTTTGGTGGGGATTTACCATGCCCTGTCCAAAATTAGCTCTGCGTTTATATTTAAGTATCATGGGGACAATGAGATTTGTAGGAAGGATACTGTCCACCTTTGCCCTCCTCCCCTCTAGCTAGACCCGTTAATAACCAACAATATTGTGATGTTGTAGATCTGAGGAGGTTGGGTCCCCAACATGACAACAATTAAAAAGTCATTTTTTAAATTATGTATAGCTGAAGAACCACACAACTGTGTATCCTGTTTCGGTTGTTCTGGGCTATACTTTGTTCTTTATTAGGCTGCGATGGTTGCAGCAACTATGAAAAACTCAAAGGGATGAACCTAAAAGAAAGCAAGAAAGCAGAATTTAAATGGTTACCTGAAAAGGAAAGAAATTGCAGTAAGATTAAATAAGTTTTAACTATAAAAGGAAGTTCGAACTCAGGTTAGAGTCCAGCAGATATCATGCGAACTAGCTTGCCAAAGCCTAGAACCATAATGAGTAGAATATAAGCAACTTTTTGTTAGGCTGGACAGGAATTTTCTTTGACACGAACTTTTTAAGAAGTTGGGACATTATTATTATAGATTTATCACCTGTCAATAAATAAATAATAATAATAAAACAGTACAAGACATATTACTAATGTACAGATGCAAGGCATGGGCACTTCTAAAGCAGCTTGAGAAATGAATCCAAGATTTTGAAAATAAATAAAAACAATAAGTTTTTTTAACTGAAAGTAAGGAGCGACATTAAAACTTAAAACGAACAGAAAATTATTCCGTATATGAAAGGGGCTGTCCCCTCCTCAACGCCTCGCTCTTTACGCTAAAGTTTTTTATTGTTTAAAAAAATAGAGTTGTGAGAAAGTCAAACTTTAGCGTAAAGAGCAAGGCGTTGAGGAGGGGACAGCCCCTTTCATATACGGAATAATTTCTGTTCGTTTTAAGTTTTAATGTTGCTCCTTACTTTCAGTTAAAAAAACTTGTTTTTTTTATTTAATTTTTTAACGTTTTTGAATAAATGCAGGTTTTGATCTTGGCTCACAGTACATGAATAATTAAAACAAAATTTTCATATTAATTTACTTTTATTCGGTTAAATGGCTTTCTCGAAACTTGTTTCATTTTATTTACGAACATTTTTATTAGTAATAAATATATGTAACTTACGAATTAACTTACGTAACGAACTTCTATATTCATATATTTTTAATACGTATATTAGGGGGTTCGCCAGCTAGTCAATACCTTGCTCTTTAAGCAAAAGTTCGAATTCTGTTCCAATTCTTTAAAAATGACCGCTTAATCACAAAGGCCGTTAATTAGAATAAATAGCTCTTATGAAAATAGCTCTTATTTGGCTTAAAGAGCGAGGTATTGACTAGGGGATGAACCCAATCATATATGTAATATTTTCTGTTCGTTTAAAGTTTTGACGTTGCTGCTGTTGCAGTTGAAAAACTTGTTTTTTATTTAATTTCTGATCTTTTTTTTAAATAATGCTGGGAAGTCCGGCGTCCCCTTTATAGCAATGTCCCTTCCCCCGTGAAAACTTCCTTCATGGAAAGATCCTCCCACATAGCCCCAGACCCCCCCCCCCCCCCCCCCCCCCCCCACTACCAGGAAAAATCTCCCCTGAAAACGTCTGTACTGTATACTTCCCAATAACCAATACAATATGTTAACATTGGGTAAAGTTCATAACTTTCAGCCCTCCTCCCGGGAACTTCGGGAGATTAAGTCATCCTAAAAGACATACTTATAATATTTTCGAACATGCTGAACAAAATGTCTATCTCAAAATTTTGATCAGGTGACTTTGAGAAAAAAATGAGCGTGGGAGGGGGCCTAGTTGCCCTCAATTTTTTTGGTCACTTAAAAAGGGCACTAGAACTTTTAATTTCCATTCCAATGAGCCTTCCCACAATATTCTAGGACCACTGGGTCCATACGATCACCCCTGGAAAAAAAATAATAAATAAACACGCATCCGTGATCTTTCTTCTGGCGAAAAATGCAAAATTCCACTTTTTTGTAGATAGGAGCTTGAAACCTCTACAGCAGGGTTCACTGAAGTAGAAGGGGGGGGGGGGTGTTACCCCCACGATTCACCCCTGCTGCCACCTATAACTTTTTTGCACACCATATATGGACATAGAGTCCCTAGGGGAAATGGATTTCTGAGAAATTGATTGCGTAATCAAAGTGTGTCAATGACCTAAATTTCCAAAGGTGTTGATGTTGTTGTTGTTGTAAGTGCACGCTCTCAGCGAATGTCAAGGTCGATGTTGTTGTTGTAAGTGTACGCTCTCAGCGAATGTCAAGCTCGATGTTGTTGTTGTTGTTTTTGGCACGCTCGAGGTGAATGTCATGGTGTCCGGAAATAGTATTTGTTGTTGTTGCTCGAGCCAAATGTTATGAACCAGAAATTTGGAAACACCTGTGCTGTCGACCTCAATTCACCTATCGTGAATCAATAATTCCCCTTAGAAACAACAAATTAATTCCCCCTTTCTTGACAGATCAATCAACCAATGACATCATCTGTCAGACTTTAAAAATTTTCGTCTAGAAACGATTCTCCAGGAATAGATCCAAGTCATTAATGTCTTTGCCTCGGAAACAACTCTTTTGGTCGAACTCCAAAGGATATTAATAACCAAACGCCATGGAAACAATTCTCTGATAAACATCATAGCGAAGAATTGTTTTAGCACGGGAATCAGGTTTCTTATTAATTTGAAATGCATTAGCGCAGAGATGCCAAAAACAAAAGGAACACGCTGAAATTACGTTTGGGGATTATTTGAGCGAAACTGTTTTAGACAGGTTATGGAATTATTTCGGCGAAACAGCTAGAGACATTTTAAAAGATGATTTTTGAAGAGATTTTGAAAGAGGTTTTGAGTGTGGTCGTTATAATACACAAGTTTCATTTGAACAGTGTTGTGAGGTCCTCTATCCCAACCCCAAAGGTTCCGATCCCTCTACCCCAACCCCAAAGGTTCCGATCCCTCTACCCCAACCCCGAAGGAAGCCACCGGTCCTCAAAGGTCCCCCAAGCTCCCAAAGAGCCCCAGCCCCCCCAAACGCCCTCCTCAGACCATCAAAGGCCCTCCCCTGGTCCTCAAAGGTCCCCCGGGCCCGAGAAGCGCGCCGCGGGCCAGGAAAGCGCCGCATGGGGATGCGCCGCAGGGATGCGCCGCAAAAAGTAAACTAAAAAGTAAAAATTTCGAAATGTTATCCCCTAAACACCCTCCCCATACCCCAATTCCGAAGGAACCCCCCCGGTCCCCAAAGGTTCCCTGGGCTCCCACCCTCCCCCAAGGGTCCCCCAAACACCCTCCCCGGGCCCCCCAAAGAGCCCCCTCTCCATTTTTTTAATTAATAATTTTTTATGGCTTTATTATATCTTTTCTGAACAAGTTCCATTCATAATGTCATTCCTAAACCCATTTTCCAACCTCAAAGAGTCCCTCCCCAATTCGTAAATACTTTCTTGAATTTTTTAACATGGTATTTTTTTTAACTTTTTACGTATCTTAAAATGACATGAAATATGCTTACGGCTCTACCAATCGTACTCTGTGCTTGTTCATGGACACGACGCGGCTTTTCCACTGGTACTCTATGGCAGGTTATCGACACTACCGAGTTTATTGCATGCATTAAATCAGTATTTTTTTACGCAGTGGAAGGATCAACACACAATTCATATCTGTAAAAAGTGAAGATGAATTATTCGACGAAAGTATGTGCACATGAAAAAATCATTGTCGTGTTGAACGCTGACAAGGAGAAATACCTGAACTATGAAACGAGTGCAAGTGGAGATCTTATTGGCAATGTATGCATACGTTGTCATGACAGTGAGGAGTTAAATTCCTTTGGTGTACCCAAGAATTTCCATCATGCAAGTGGTGGATATGCGAGAGTAACATTACCAGAGAAATTAGTAGTCAAAGAGAATGCCAACTTAAAAATAATAGTTGATGAAGAGGGACAACTTCTAGCTAATGGTTCTGGTAGCATGTTAGCCGTTGATAGATCTTATCGCAATTCTTCCGGTGTTAGCATTCGAATGAAAGCAAAAGGAAAAAGAAGACATGCATACAGCTGCATCAACATCATAAATCATATCATGTCAATGTGCCAAAACTGCTATCTATGTAAAAATAATGTGACAATAGACAGTGAAATCGCAGGCAGAATAAAAAGGACATTAGCAGACAATATCTTCAATGAATATAAAGATGAATTGACGGAAAGTGAAGCGCAAGTGTACTAATAATGTATTTAACATATTTTTATATCAATATTCTACATGTCCTTATTACATTAAAAATATCTTATGCATTATTTTGTTAAGTGTTCATTATTTTAGGGTATGCTAGAACGTCAAACGTTCAGAATATCTATTAAAAAGGTCAGAGATGTAAGAAAAATAATTTTAGAGATAATGATACTACTAGCAGCCTCAATTTTTCATAGAAGATAGAAAAGTTCAAGTTCTCTTCTGAATTTTACCAAAGAAAACAATTCAATTCTAATTTCACCAGAGAAAATAAAAAGCTTACTCTTCACTTTTAAGTTCACTAAGACATAAAAAATTTAAAGTTCTCTTCTAAATGTTTCCGTAGAAGATAGGAAAAGTTATACTATGATAGTGATTATTTTCCATGAAGATAAAAAGTTTCACTTTAATTCTAAATTTTCTTAAATTCAATTCCAAACCTTTTTCAAAGAGTCAAATTTAAAGTTCTATTCCAAATATTTTCCCGGAACAAGAAAAGTCCCAAGACATAAAAAATTTAAAGTTCTGTTCTAAATTTTTCTGTAGAAGATAGGAAAAGTTATACTATGATTGTGATTATTTTCTATGAAGATAAAAAATTTCACTTTAATTCTAAATTTTCTTAAATTCAGTTCCGACTTTTCACATAGAGATGAAAAAATTTAAAGTTCTGTTCAATATATTTTCTCGGAAGAAGAAAAGTTCAACTTCGATTCTGAATTTTCTCAATGAAAATGAAATAAGTTATTGATCAATTCTATTTTCCAAAAATAATATAAAATTTTCCACTTCAATTCAGATTTTTCTCAAAGAGATGAAAAATTTTAAATATTGTTCTAAATTTTTCTTAGAAGATAGAAAAGATCAAGTTCTAATCTCAATTTTACCAAGAACACAATTCAATTCTAATTTCTCCAGAGAAAATAAAAAGCTTCCACTTCAGTTTTAAGTTTACCAAGACATAAAAAATTTAAAGTTCAGTTCTAAATTTTTTCTTAGAAGATTGGAAAAGTTATACTTTGATTGTGATTATTTTCTATGAAGATAAAAAGTTTCACTTTAATTCTAAATTTTCTTAAATTCAGTTCCGACCTTTTCTCAAAGAGATGAAAAAATTTAAAGTTCTGTTCAATATATTTTCTCGGAAGAAGAAAAGTTCAACTTTGATTCTGAATTTTCTCATTGAAAATGAAATAAGTTATTGATCAATTCTATTTTCCCAAAATAATATAGAAATTTTCCGCTTTAGTTCAGATTTTTCTCAAAGAGATGAAAAATTTAAAATACTATTCCAAATTTTACATAGAAGATAGAAAAGTTCAAGTTCTCTTCTGAATTTTACCAACAAACACATTTCAATTCTAATTTCTCCAGAGAAAATAAAAAGCTTCCACTTCACTTTTAAGTTCACCAAGACATAAAAAATTTAAAGTTCAGTTCTAAATTTTTCTGTAGAAGATAGGAAAAGTTATACTATGATAGTGATTATTTTCCATGAAGATAAAAAGTTTCACTTTAATTCTAAATTTTCTTAAATTCAGTTCCGACTTTTCACATAGAGATGAAAAAATTTAAAGTTCTGTTCAATATATTTTCTCGGAAGAAGAAAAGTTCAACTTCGATTCTGAATTTTCTCATTGAAAATGAAATAAGTTATTGACCAATTCTATTTTCCCAAAATAATATAAAAATTTTCCACTTCAGTTCAGATTTTTCTCAAAGAGATGAAAAATTTTTCAATACTATTCCAAATTTTACATAGAAGATAGAAAAGTTCAAGTTCTCTTCTGAATTTTACCAACAAACACAATTCAATTCTAATTTCTCCAGAGAAAACAAAAATCTTACACTTCAGTTCTTTATTTCACAAAGAAATAAAGAAATTAGAGTTCAATTCTAAATTTTTCGGTGGAAGATAGAAAAAGTAATACCATACTTGTGAATATTTTCCCGGAAGATAAAAAGTTCTAGTTCAATTTTAAATTTTCTCAACGAAGTGAAGAAAAATTCAAGTTCTCTTCTGAATTTTACCAACAAACACAATTCAATTCTAATTTCACCAGAGAAAATCAAAATCTTCCACTTAAGTCCTTTATTTCACAAAGACATAAAGAAATTTAAAGTTCAATTCTAAATTTTTCGGTGGAAACAAGAAAAAGTAATACCATACTTGTGAATATTTTCCCGGAAGATAAGGAACTCCACTTTAATTCAGAGCTTTTTCGAAGAAGTGCAAAATGTTCAAGTTCTCTTCTGAATTTTCTTAAAGAAGAGAAAAAAGTTAGCTCAATTCTGAATTTTACCAATGAAAATGAAAAAACCTTCCACTTCAGCTCATAATTTCTCAAAGACATAAAAAATTTAAAGTTCAGTTCTAAATTTTTCTGTAGAAGATAGGAAAAGTTATACTTTGATTGTGATTATTTTCCAGTGAAGATAAAAAGTTTCACTTTAATTCTAAATTTTCTTAAATTCAGTTCCGATTTTTCTCAAAGAGATGAAAAAATTTAAAGTTCTGTTCAATATATTTTCTCGGAAGAAGAAAAGTTCAACTTCGATTCTGAATTTTCTCATTGAAAATGAAATAAGTTATTGATCAATTCTATTTTCCCAAAATAATATAAAAATTTTCCACTTTAGTTCAGATTTTTCTCAAAGAGATGAAAAATTTAAAATACTATTCCAAATTTTACATAGAAGATAGAAAAGTTTCAAGTTCTCTTCTGAATTTTACCAACAAACACATTTCAATTCTAATTTCTCCAGAGAAAAAAAAGCTTCCACTTCACTTTTAAGTTCACCAAGACATAAAAAATTTAAAGTTCAGTTCTAAATTTTTCTGTAGAAGATAGGAAAAGTTATACTATGATAGTGATTATTTTCCATGAAGATAAAAAGTTTCACTTTAATTCTAAATTTTCTTAAATTCAGTTCCGACTTTTCACATAGAGATGAAAAAATTTAAAGTTCTGTTCAATATATTTTCTCGGAAGAAGAAAAGTTCAACTTCGATTCTGAATTTTCTCATTGAAAATGAAATAAGTTATTGACCAATTCTATTTTCCCAAAATAATATAAAAATTTTCCACTTCAGTTCAGATTTTTCTCAAAGAGATGAAAAATTTAAAATACTATTCCAAATTTTACATAGAAGATAGAAAAGTTCAAGTTCTCTTCTGAATTTTACCAACAAACACAATTCAATTCTAATTTCTCCAGAGAAAATAAAAATCTTACACTTCAGTTCTTTATTTCACAAAGAAATAAAGAAATTTAGAGTTCAATTCTAAATTTTTCGGTGGAAGATAGAAAAAGTAATACCATACTTGTGAATATTTTCCCGGAAGATAAAAAGTTCTAGTTCAATTTTAAATTTTCTCAACGAAGTGAAGAAAAATTCAAGTTCTCTTCTGAATTTTACCAACAAACACAATTCAATTCTAATTTCACCAGAGAAAATCAAAATCTTCCACTTAAGTTCTTTATTTCACAAAGAAATAAAGAAATTTAAAGTTCAATTCTAAATTTTTCGGTGGAAACACAAGAAAAAGTAATACCATACTTGTGAATATTTTCCCGGAAGATAAGGAACTCCACTTTAATTCAGAGCTTTTTCGAAGAAGTGCAAAATGTTCAAGTTCTCTTCTGAATTTTCTTAAAGAAGAGAAAAAAAGTTAGCTCAATTCTGAATTTTACCAATGAAAATGAAAAAACCTTCCACTTCAGTTCATAATTTCTCAAAGACATAAAAAATTTAAAGTTCAGTTCTAAATTTTTCTGTAGAAGATAGGAAAAGTTATACTTTGATTGTGATTATTTTCCAGTGAAGATAAAAAGTTTCACTTTAATTCTAAATTTTCTTAAATTCAGTTCCGATTTTTCTCAAAGAGATGAAAAAATTTAAAGTTCTGTTCAATATATTTTCTCGGAAGAAGAAAAGTTCAACTTCGATTCTGAATTTTCTCATTGAAAATGAAATAAGTTATTGATCAATTCTATTTTCCCAAAATAATATAAAAATTTTCCACTTTAGTTCAGATTTTTCTCAAAGAGATGAAAAATTTAAAATACTATTCCAAATTTTACATAGAAGATAGAAAAGTTCAAGTTCTCTTCTGAATTTTACCAACAAACACATTTCAATTCTAATTTCTCCAGAGAAAATAAAAAGCTTCCACTTCAGTTTTAAGTTCACCAAGACATAAAAAATTTAAAGTTCTGTTCCAAATTTTTCTGTAGAAGATAGGAAAAGTTATACTATGATAGTGATTATTTTCCATGAAGATGAAAAGTTTCACTTTAATTCTAAATTTTCTTAAATTCAGTTCCGACTTTTCACATAGAGATGAAAAAATTTAAAGTTCTGTTCAATATATTTTCTCGGAAGAAGAAAAGTTCAACTTCGATTCTGAATTTTCTCATTGAAAATGAAATAAGTTATTGACCAATTCTATTTTCCCAAAATAATATAAAAATTTTCCACTTCAGTTCAGATTTTTCTCAAAGAGATGAAAAATTTAAAATACTATTCCAAATTTTACATAGAAGATAGAAAAGTTCAAGTTCTCTTCTGAATTTTACCAACAAACACAATTCAATTCTAATTTCTCCAGAGAAAACAAAAATCTTACACTTCAGTTCTTTATTTCACAAAGAAATAAAGAAATTTAGAGTTCAATTCTAAATTTTTCGGTGGAAGATAGAAAAAGTAATACCATACTTGTGAATATTTTCCCGGAAGATAAAAAGTTCTAGTTCAATTTTAAATTTTCTCAACGAAGTGAAGAAAAATTCAAGTTCTCTTCTGAATTTTACCAACAACACAATTCAATTCTAATTTCACCAGAGAAAATCTAAATCGTCCACTTAAGTTCTTATATTTCACAAAGACATAAAGAAATTTAAAGTTCAATTCTAAATTTTTCGGTGGAAACAAGAAAAAGTAATATCATACTTGTGAATATTTTCCCGGAAGATAAGGAACTCCACTTTAATTCAGAGCTTTCTCGAAGAAGTGCAAAATGTTCAAGTTCTCTTCTGAATTTTCTTAAAGAAGAGAAAAAAGTTAGCTCAATTCTGAATTTTACCAATGAAAATGAAAAAACCTTCAACTTCAGTTCATAATTTCTCAAAGACATAAAAAATTTAAAGTTCAGTTCTAAATTTTTCTATAGAAGATAGGAAAAGTTATACTTTGATTGTGATTATTTTCCAGTGAAGATAAAAAGTTTCACTTTAATTCTAAATTTTCTTAAATTCAGTTCCGATTTTTCTCAAAGAGATGAAAAAATTTAAAGTTCTGTTCCAAAATTTTTTCATAGAAGATAGAAAAAGTTATACATTGATTTTGAATCTTCGACATGAAGATAAGGTGCATCACTTTAATTCTGAGTTTTCTCGAAGAAGTGCAAATGTTCCAGTTCTCTTCTGGATTTTCTTAAAGAAGGTAAAAAAGTTAGCTCAATTCTGAATTTTACCATTGAAAATGAAAAAAGCTTCCACTTCAGTTCTTAATTTCTCAAAGACATAAAATTCAAAGTTCTCTTCTAATTTTTCCAAGAAAATAAAAAGGTTCCACTTCAGTTCTGGTTTTTTCTCAAAGAGATGAAAAATTTTAAGTTCTATTCTAATTTTAAATTAAATTTTAGCTCCTTTTTCTTATGGATTTACCCCTCAAATTTTTAAATTAGAAAATGAGTGACTCGTTCTATTATTAAAGACAATCGTTCAAACTCGTTCATCTAACCTCCAAAACAATAGGTTAGGCTAGGTATAAATAAATATTAATAAATAAATAGAAACATTTCTACATGTTTAAGTTAGGTTAGGTTAACTTTTCATGAGCGCTCATGATAAGTTAACCTAACCTTTTCTGGCGAGTATGGTTCGGTTAGGTTAGGCTAGATTAAGTTAGGTTAGATTAGGTTAGATTAAGTTAGGTTAGGTTAGCCTACGTAAGCTTCACTTAGGTCAGCTTAGGTTAGGTGAGAGACAGGCAAAAAGTTAGGTGTATGATTAGGTTAGGTTAAGTTAGGTTAGGTTAAGTTAGGTTAGGCTAGGTCAGCCTACGTACGCGCGCGTACGTAGGCTGACCTAGCCTAACCTTTTCTGGCGAGTATGGTTAGGTTAGGCTAGATTAAGTTAGGTTAGATTACGTTAGGTTAGGTTAGCCTACGTACTCTTCACTTAGGTTAGCTTAGGTTAGGTGAGACAGACAAAAAGTTAGGTGTATGATTAGGTTAGGTTAGGTTAGATTAAGTTAGGTTAGGTTAAGTTAGGCTAGGTCAGCCTACGTACGCGCGCGTACGTAGGCTGACCTAGCCTAACCTAACTTAACCTAACTTAATCTAACCTAACCTAACCTAATCATACACCTAACTTTTTGCCTGTCTCTCACCTAACCTAAGCTAACCTAAGTGAAGCGTACGTAGGCTAGGTCAGCCTACGTACGCGCGCGTACGTAGGCTGACCTAGCCTAACCTAACTTGACCTAACCTAACTTAATCTAACCTAACCTAACCTAATCATACACCTAACTTTTTGCCTGTCTCTCACCTAACCTAAGCTAACCTAAGTGAAGCGTACGTAGGCTAACCTAACCTAACTTAATCTAACCTAATCTAACCTAACTTAATCTAGCCTAACCTAACCTAACCATACTCGCCAGAAAAGGTTAGGTTAACTTATCATGAGCGCTCATGAAAAGTTAACCTAACCTAACTTAAACATGTAGAAATGTTTCTATTTATTTATTAATATTTATTTATACCTAGCCTAACCTATTGTTTTGGAGGTTAGATGAACGAGTTTGAACGATTGTCTTTAATAATAGAACGAGTCACTCATTTTCTAATTTAAAAATTTGAGGGGTAAATCCATAAGACAAAGGAGCTAAAATTTAATTTAAAATTAGAATAGAACTTAAAATTTTTCATCTCTTTGAGAAAAAAACAGAACTGAAGTGGAACCTTTTTATTTTCTTGGAAAAATTAGAAGAGAACTTTGAATTTTTTATGTCTTTGAGAAATTAAGAACTGAAGTGGAAGCTTTTTTCATTTTCAATGGTAAAATTCAGAATTGAGCTAACTTTTTTACCTTCTTTAACAAAATTCAGAAGAGAACTTGAACATTTGCACTTCTTCGAGAAAACTCAGAAGTAAAGTGATGCACCTTATCTTCATGTCGAAGATTCAAAATCAATGTATAACTTTTTCTATCTTCTATGAAAAATTTGGAACAGATCTTTAAATTTTTTCATCTCTTTGAGAAAAATCGGAACTGAATTTAAGAAAATTTAGAATTAAAGTGAAACTTTTTATCTTCACTGGAAAATAATCACAATCAAAGTATAACTTTTCCTATCTTCTATAGAAAAATTTAGAACTGAACTTTAAATTTTTTATGTCTTTGAGAAATTATGAACTGAAGTGGAAGGTTTTTTTCATTTTCATTGGTAAAATTCAGAATTGAGCTAACTTTTTTCTCTTCTTTAAGAAAATTCAGAAGAGAACTTGAACATTTTGCACTTCTTCGAGAAAGGTATGAATTAAAGTGGAGTTCCTTATCTTCCGGGAAAATATTCACAAGTATGATATTACTTTTTCTTGTTTCCACCGAAAAAATTTAGAATTGAACTTTAAATTTCTTTATGTCTTTGTGAAATAAAGAACTTAAGTGGAAGATTTAGATTTTCTCTGGTGAAATTAGAATTGAATTGTGTTTGTTGGTAAAATTCAGAAGAGAACTTGAATTTTTCTTCACTTCGTTGAGAAAATTTAAAATTGAACTAGAACTTTTTATCTTCCGGGAAAATATTCACAAGTATGGTATTACTTTTTCTATCTTCCACCGAAAAATTTAGAATTGAACTCTAAATTTCTTTATTTCTTTGTGAAATAAAGAACTGAAGTGTAAGATTTTTGTTTTCTCTGGAGAAATTAGAATTGAATTGTGTTTGTTGGTAAAATTCAGAAGAGAACTTGAACTTTTCTATCTTCTATGTAAAATTTGGAATAGTATTTTAAATTTTTCATCTCTTGAGAAAAATCTGAACTGAAGTGGAAAATTTTTATATTATTTTGGGAAAATAGAATTGGTCAATAACTTATTTCATTTTCAATGAGAAAATTCAGAATCGAAGTTGAACTTTTCTTCTTCCGAGAAAATATATTGAACAGAACTTTAAATTTTTTCATCTCTATGTGAAAAGTCGGAACTGAATTTTAGAAAATTTAGAATTAAAGTGGAACTTTTTATCTTCATGGAAAATAATCACTATCATAGTATAACTTTTCCTATCTTCTACAGAAAAATTTAGAACAGAACTTTAAATTTTTTATGTCTTGGTGAACTTAAAACTGAAGTGGAAGCTTTTTATTTTCTCTGGAGAAATTAGAATTGAAATGTGTTTGTTGGTAAAATTCAGAAGAGAAGTTGAACTTTTCTATCTTCTATGTAAAATTTGGAATAGTATTTTAAATTTTTCATCTCTTTGAGAAAAATCTGAACTAAAGTGGAAAATTTTTATATTATTTTGGGAAAATAGAATTGATCAATAACTTATTTCATTTTCAATGAGAAAATTCAGAATCGAAGTTGAACTTTTCTTCTTCCGAGAAAATATATTGAACAGAACTTTAAATTTTTTCATCTCTTTGAGAAAAATCGGAACTGAATTTAAGAAAATTTAGAATTAAAGTGAAACTTTTTATCTTCACTGGAAAATAATCACAATCAAAGTATAACTTTTCCTATCTTCTACAGAAAAATTTAGAAATGAACTTTAAATTTTTTATGTCTTTGAGAAATTATGAACTGAAGTGGAAGGTTTTTTCATTTTCATTGGTAAAATTCAGAATTGAGCTAACTTTTTTCTCTTCTTTAAGAAAATTCAGAAGAGAACTTGAACATTTTGCACTTCTCCGAGAAGCTCTGAATTAAAGTGGAGTTCCTTATCTTTCGGGAAAATATTCACAAGTATGGTATTACTTTTTCTTGTTTCCACCAAAAAATTTAGAATTGAACTTTAAATTTCTTTATGTCTTTGTGAAATAAAGAACTTAAGTGGAAGATTTTGATTTTCTCTGGTGAAATTAGAATTGAATTGTGTTTGTTGGTAAAATTCAGAAGAGAACTTGAATTTTTCTTCACTTCGTTGAGAAAATTTAAAATTGAACTAGAACTTTTTATCTTCCGGGAAAATATTCACAAGTATGGTATTACTTTTTCTATCTTCCACCGAAAAATTTAGAATTGAACTCTAAATTTCTTTATTTCTTTGTGAAATAAAGAACTGAAGTGTAAGATTTTTGTTTTCTCTGTAGAAATTAGAATTGAATTGTGTTTGTTGGTAAAATTCAGAAGAGAACTTGAACTTTTCTATCTTCTATGTAAAATTTGGAATAGTATTGAAAATTTTTCATCTCTTTGAGAAAAATCTGAACTGAAGTGGAAAATTTTTATATTATTTTGGGAAAATAGAATTGGTCAATAACTTATTTCATTTTCAATGAGAAAATTCAGAATCGAAGTTGAACTTTTCTTCTTCCGAGAAAATATATTGAACAGAACTTTAAATTTTTTCATCTCTATGTGAAAAGTCGGAACTGAATTTAAGAAAATTTAGAATTAAAGTGAAACTTTTTATCTTCATGGAAAATAATCACTATCATAGTATAACTTTTCCTATCTTCTACAGAAAAATTTAGAACTGAACTTTAAATTTTTTATGTCTTGGTGAACTTAAAAGTGAAGTGGAAGCTTTTTATTTTCTCTGGAGAAATTAGAATTGAAATGTGTTTGTTGGTAAAATTCAGAAGAGAACTTGAACTTTTCTATCTTCTATGTAAAATTTGGAATAGTATTTTAAATTTTTCATCTCTTTGAGAAAAATCTGAACTAAAGTGGAAAATTTTTATATTATTTTGGGAAAATAGAATTGATCAATAACTTATTTCATTTTCAATGAGAAAATTCAGAATCAAAGTTGAACTTTTCTTCTTCCGAGAAAATATATTGAACAGAACTTTAAATTTTTTCATCTCTTTGAGAAAGGTCGGAACTGAATTTAAGAAAATTTAGAATTAAAGTGAAACTTTTTATCTTCATAGAAAATAATCACAATCAAAGTATAACTTTTCCAATCTTCTAAGAAAAAATTTAGAACTGAACTTTAAATTTTTTATGTCTTGGTAAACTTAAAACTGAAGTGGAAGCTTTTTATTTTCTCTGGAGAAATTAGAATTGAATTGCGTTCTTGGTAAAATTGAGATTAGAACTTGATCTTTTCTATCTTCTAAGAAAAATTTGGAATAATATTTAAAACTTTTCATCTCTTTGAGAAAAATCTGAATTGAAGTGGAAAATTTTATATTATTTTGGGAAAATAGAATTGATCAATAACTTATTTCATTTTCATTGAGAAAATTCAGAATCGAAGTTGAACTTTTCTTCTTCCGAGAAAATATATTGAACAGAACTTTAAATTTTTTCATCTCTATGTGAAAAGTCGGAACTGAATTTAAGAAAATTAGAATTAAAGTGAAATTTTTTATCTTCATAGAAAATAATCACAATCATAGTATAACTTTTCCTATCTTCTACAGAAAAATTTAGAACAGAACTTTAAATTTTTTATGTCTTGGGACTTTTCTTGTTCCGGGAAAATATTTGGAATAGAACTTTAAATTTGACTCTTTGAAAAAGGTCGGAATTGAATTTAAGAAAATTTAGAATTAAAGTGAAACTTTTTATCTTCATGGAAAATAATCACTATCATAGTATAACTTTTCCTATCTTCTACGGAAACATTTAGAAGAGAACTTTAAATTTTTTATGTCTTAGTGAACTTAAAAGTGAAGAGTAAGCTTTTTATTTTCTCTGGTGAAATTAGAATTGAATTGTGTTCTTTGGTAAAATTCAGAAGAGAACTTGAACTTTTCTATCTTCTATGAAAAATTGAGGCTGCTAGTAGTATCATTATCTCTAAAATTATTTTTCTTACATCTCTGACCTTTTTAATAGATATTCTGAACGTTTGACGTTCTAGCATACCCTAAAATAATGAACACTTAACAAAATAATGCATAAGATATTTTTAATGTAATAAGACATGTAGAATATTGATATAAAAATATGTTAAATACATTATTATACATTATTAGTACACTTGCGCTTCACTTTCCGTCAATTCATCTTTATATTCATTGATAATATTGTCTGCTAATGTCCTTTTTATTCTGCCTGCGATTTCACTGTCTATTGTCACATTATTTTTACATAG
Organism: Artemia sinica; assembly: GCA_027921565.1. NCBI lineage: Eukaryota > Metazoa > Arthropoda > Branchiopoda > Anostraca > Artemiidae > Artemia > Artemia sinica. The sequence goes on from CM051271.1 coordinate 50,511,070, forward strand.
ATAGCAGTTTTGGCACATTGACATGATATGATTTATGATGTTGATGCAGCTGTATGCATGTCTTCTTTTTCCTTTTGCTTTCATTCGAATGCTAACACCGGAAGAATTGCGATAAGATCTATCAACGGCTAACATGCTACCAGAACCATTAGCTAGAAGTTGTCCCTCTTCATCAACTATTATTTTTAAGTTGGCATTCTCTTTGACTACTAATTTCTCTGGTAATGTTACTCTCGCATATCCACCACTTGGATGATGGAAATTCTTGGGTACACCAAAGGAATTTAACTCCTCACTGTCATGACAACGTATGCATACATTGCCAATAAGATCTCCACTTACACTCGTTTCATAGTTCAGGTATTTCTCCTTGTCAGCGTTCAACACGACAATGATTTTTTCATGTGCACATACTTTCGTCGAATAATTCATCTTCACTTTTTACAGATATGAATTGTGTGTTGATCCTTCCACTGCGTAAAAAATACTGATTTAATGCATGCAATAAACTCGGTAGTGTCGATAACCTGCCATAGAGTACCAGTGGAAAAGCCGCGTCATGTCCATGAACAAGCACAGAGTACGATTGGTAGAGCCGTAAGCATATTTCATGTCATTTTAAGATACGTAAAAAGTTAAAAAAATACCATGTTAAAAAATTCAAGAAAGTATTTACGAATTGGGGAGGGGACTCTTTGAGGTTGGAAAATGGGTTTAGGAATGACATTATGAATGGAACTTGTTCAGAAAAGATATAATAAAGCCATAAAAAAGTATTAAAAAAATGGAGAGGGGGCTCTTTGGGGGGCCCGGGGAGGGTGTTTGGGGGACCCTTGGGGGAGGGTGGGAGCCCGGGGAACCTTTGGGAACCGGGGGGGTTCCTTCGGAATTGGGGTATGGGGAGGGTGTTTAGGGGATAACATTTGGAAATTTTTACTTTTTAGTTTACTTTTTGCGGCGCATCCCCTGCGGCGCATCCCCATGCGGCGCTTTCCTGGCCCGCGGCGCTTCTCGGGCCCGGGGGACCTTTGAGGACCAGGGGAGGGCCTTTGAGGGTCTGAGGAGGGCGTTTGGGGGGGGGCTGGGCCTCTTTGGGAGCTTGGGGGACCTTTGAGGACCGGTGGCTTCCTTCGGGGTTGGGGTAGAGGGATCGGAACCTTTGGGGTTGGGGTAGAGGGATCGGAACCTTTGGGGTTGGGATAGAGGACCTCACAACACTGTTCAAATGAAACTTGTGTATTATAACGACCACACTCAAAACCTCTTTCAAAATCTCTTCAAAAATCATCTTTTAAAATGTCTCTAGCTGTTTCGCCGAAATAATTCCATAACCTGTCTAAAACAGTTTCGCTCAAATAATCCCCAAACGTAATTTCAGCGTGTTCCTTTTGTTTTTGGCATATCTGCGCTAATGCATTTCAAATTAATAAGAAACCTGATTCCCGTGCTAAAACAATTCTTCGCTATGATGTTTCTCAGAGAATTGTTTCCATGGCGTTTGGTTATTAATATCCTTTGGAGTTCGACCAAAAGAGTTGTTTCCGAGGCAAAGACATTAATGACTTGGATCTATTCCTGGAGAATCGTTTCTAGACGAAAATTTTTAAAGTCTGACAAGATGATGTCATTGGTTGATTGATCTGTCAAGAAAGGGGAATTAATTTGTTGTTTCTAAGGGGAATTATTGATTCACGATAGGTGAATTGAGGTCGACAGCACAGGTGTTCCAATTTCTGGTTCATAACATTTGGCTCGATCAACAACAACAAATATTATTTCCGGACACCATGACATTCACCTCGAACGTGCCAAAAAACAACAACAACAACATCGAGCTTGACATTCGCTGAGAGCGTGCACTTACAACAACAACATCGACCTTGACATTCGCTGAGAGCGTGCACTTACAACAACAACAACATCAACACCTTCGGAAATTTAGGTCATTGACACACTTTGATTACGCAATCAATTTCTCAGAAATCCATTTCCCCTAGGGACTCTATGCCCATATATGGTGTGCAAAAAAGTTATAGGTGGCAGCAGGGGTGAATCGTGGGGGTAACACCCCCCCCCCCTTCTACTCACTGATACGCGGAATATGATGGTGTGATTTTCATTAAGGTTCTATAACCTTTAGAGGGTCTTTCCCCTTTTTTCGAAAATCAGCCAAATTTTCTCAGGCGCGTAACTTTTGATGGGTAGGATTAAACTTGATGAAACTTATATATTTGAAATCAACATTAAAATCCGATTCTTTTGATGTATCTATTTGTATCAAAATACTGTAGCGATAAAAATTTATGGGACTGGGCTTAATTGCGGTAATGAAGATTGACCGCGTCAAATGTATGCTTAAAAGCCGTGAACTTACACCTTATGAGTTCTCCGATAGTGCCACTTATAGCGCTAAAGATTGTGCCATCGAGGCCTGCGCCACAGCAATGGGGAGTAAGGCAGATTTATTACCGCGCCACCCTCAATTATTGAGAGAAAATAAGATGTGTAGCTATATAAGTGTAACCTCTTTTCCTCGAGCTATCTGGAGATCAGATCCCTGGGAACGTACCTTGGAGACATACGAACTAATTGCCTGTCGTGTGACTAGATACAGACATATAAAACAAAATAAACACAAATAGAAGAGCAATAGATTTATTGTAACTTACATATGGTGTACAACAGGGCTCACTTCAATTGACGGTAAATAATAATCAAGTCTCTATAATGACGGCATAATAATTTGAATCGCAATGCCTGAATGCCAATATAATTCTCATCTTAATAATCTTCCAAAAAGCGCTTTTTTACCACACTATCCAACATAGTCCTCGTTCTGCGCTCTAAGAACCGACCCACAAATGGCTTAAGTCCTGAGGCGGGCCAAACCCTCCGTCCAATAATCTGTCTTAAATATTTTTGATGATATAAACGTTCACACACTCTTATAACTTAGACTTCCTGCGAAAACATTGTATTTTGTAGTTTTGTTATTACCACTCTTCTCGGCGAAATTCAAAACTGGATAGCACCGTTCTTTGTCTAAGGCTAAGATGCAAATTTTTTCTTTGCTGATTAAGGACTTTTCTTTTTTTGAAACTAGATTTAAACTTAATTAAAGGAAGTCAGAATTATCTTTAGAAAGAAGGAACTTTATTTTTTTGTATTTTAAATATGTCATATCTTACTCACGGTACATATTACCCTTCCCATTATTTAATGACGTCCTGTCATTAGGACTTGCTTGCCTTTGGGCTTTTGAAATGTTCGCAATTTATTAACTATTTATTCTACATAATTTTGATTGACATTACATTATTTCATATTTTTATTTTGGCTTAATCAGGAGTGCTAAAAATTTTCTCTATTACTTTTCTTATTTTATTTTACATCCCGATCTAAAATTCATCTACCGGACTAAGATTATTCATGGTTCTAGTCTAGCTACTATACTAAAGATTTTTTTTCTTTCTACATCTAACACTGATTACTTTTACATTTCCAACAAAGTTTGGGGCTATTCTACCTTTACATAAGATTCTTTTTTTGAGAATTCACCTTTTACAAGTTTTTTTTTTGATTTTGCTGTCTATAGGGCACACTTCTTTCTATCTACGCTACATTAAATGAATAGCACGACAACGCTACACATAGCTCTATCTGAACATCTAACACTACATATAAGAACGATTTAAAACACACACAATATTGGGTTTACCATGTTCACTGGTAATATTAGAACACTTTCACTGGGGATATTTGCGACGCAACGTTAATGATAGGATATTGGGATTTTTGAGTTATCAAAGTTATTAAGAAGTAACATATGTAAATTCACACCTATTTCATCACCTTCGAGTCTCTTTAGCGTACTCAATCCTCCTGTTGTAAATTATGGTCCTTCACTCCTTTCGTCTTGGCAAAATTTTTAAGGCACTTACAATATAGTTTCTTCATGGAACAGTTCGAGCATAATTGTGTTCACACGACGAGCTTTGTCTAATTGTCAACTGGGAAATGATACTTCCAACTACAGGTGTGGGAATGTGCTATCAGGGTTCATTCTCACTTGCTTTTTGATAGTTTATAGGGTGCCTTATCATTAAGGGGTCGAACACTGGGAGTGCGTTTATTTTCTCCTCAGCATATCATTTTTGGGATATTTTAAGGCACATAGAGAATGTATTTCTCGTATAAAATTGTTCATTCGTGCACTTAGGGATCACAGTTCTCTTATAAAATTGTTAGTTCATGGCTTGCGTCTATTAGCCTTTGCGGTGATTCCTAAGTTAATCACAGGGGAATTGAAGTTTGGATTTGGAGCAGGTCGACATCAAACTATAGTGACTCCTTCAACATATTGTCTTTAACTTGTGGGAGGGGTATATTGTCACTGAGGGGTTAGTCACTGGGGTTAATTTTGGTTTCTGTAATTCAATGCTTGGTTTCCAGGTCCATTTTTCAGAAATTATCTCGTAATATTATGGGATAACAGAGATATGAACTTTCCAGACAGAGGGGAAAGGATGGATTCCGAGATGGTCGAAAGGGATTCGACGCGCAAATCTGCGTCATATAAATAATTTTTGGGATCATCAAATATCATAACTATACAGTCAAATGGTTCATGTGTCCATAAGGATTATCATGGGTGATATTTAGGTACTTATATCTTGTACTGACCGATAGGGTTCTCAGGATTTATGTGATTATATAGTTCGATAATGCACTGGATACTGAGATTCAAATATAATGTTACCTGATACGTAATATGGTTCATGGTCGAGGAAACAACGATCAAAAGGTAACTGTAATTTTCGTAGACGTAGCTGGGATGGAAATTGGCTGGAGTCTATGGTGAGTACTCTTCGTTGGTTGAGGTATGATGAAAATAGATGCTACTAGGTTGTATCTGCACTGGACAACTCATTGTAATGATCGATATCCAATATGTCAATCCACTTCCTGTAATAAAAATAACGAGGCAGAATCAAGCGTTCTTTAAAATCAAGGAGTCATAATACATAATAAACGATACGATTGAGTGCATTTTAGGGTGAATATTACCCTACAAGATAATATAAAAAGATACACTGATATGACTACATAACATTGGTTATAATAAAACGACATTATTATCATGTTGGTTTCATATGCATATAATTCCCATTGGGAAATATAAAACAGAGATGTCTTCAAATTTGTTTTGAGAAAGGAAACAACGATAAAAGGCTTATTTAATTCTTCAATACTTATTAAATTCTCCCTTAGATTTAAAAAAATCCTTTAAACATAAGTTACTCTACATTATTAAGTTTGAGGTCTAATTTTACAACATATTTCATGCCTGCATTGTTCACGCACGTCCGTGCTGTTTAAGAAACGCATGTTGCAGCGTCATAGCCACACGGTTTTACGTAAACGACCTTACAATGAGGGAACAAGACATAGCAAGGACGAGTGGAGACCTCTATACCCAGTCGTTTTCTAATGTCTTCCCTTTTTCTTGGCTTAGACGTTCTCAGGGGGTTCCGGGTTTAACTTCTGCATTTCAGCCGTTTCCCCGTGTTCTTCTCTTGGTTTTCGCCTTCTTAGTCTCAGGATTTTTCCGTAATTAAAAGTCAATAAGGTTCTTATGGTCAGGGAAGTTGCGAATACGAAACATACGGTCAGTAGTATGTTCCCACAGAAATGGGTTGAGAATAATCCGTATCTATCATCCACGTACGTTAATCTTTGGTCTTCATTTGTAAATAGGGGAATCTGGGAGTCTAATGCTTCTCTTATTTTTTTAAGCTTTCATGTCCCTTTATTTTTTTCTATTTTGGACCATATTGAGGTTTTCATTTCCTCATTTTCTATATTGGGAATAGTGTACGACAGGTTAATTGCCTTGAAAATGGTTATTTTGGGACTTATTATCTTTGTGCTCGTGGTAATTAACGGCGTTCGAACAGTTGACTCTTTAGTCACAAGTCGAAATCCTTGTTTTATGGTTATCGTACCCACGACTTGTAACAGTAATTCTGTTTTGTAACTTGGGTCTATTCTTTCTGTATTATTGTAACAAGACATAGTTCCAACAGTTTCTCTTGGAACAGAAAATAAGCAAAGATCATTTCTAAGGTGTATGAATATTTCTCACTTAGTACTTCCTATCACGGCTTCTTTCAGCTGGACTGGATACATCGTACCGGAATGGTATGGGTAGACTTTTTATATTAAAGGAAATTATTCAAATTAATTATATGCAATGTGACTTTTTAATTAGAATTTGTTTTCGGGAGCTGATATATGTTGAACGGACGGTAGCAGACGGTTTTGATTCATGCGAAGCCATGATATACGTTGAACAAAATATTTCTACAGCATTTTTTATAATTGTATGATTTTTACTTGTGAGCTAAAAGTTTTTTTTAATTATTATTCCTTTATGAAGCTTATCCATTAAAATCTTTTAATCCTATACTGATTAAGTGTAATTCCATCTATCGGGCTTTTTAACCGTTCTACCCGATTGTGTCGTCACTTTCTCCTTGACTTTTAGCGGTTCTTTCTTTTTCGGTTTTTCTAGCGAAATAAAATCAAACTTTTTGTAGTTTTTTCAAAAATTCTTGCCCTTTTAATTTTGTCTCCTTCGGGTGTTCGGCTGCTGAAGTCGGTTTTTATTTCCCTATTTCTTTAACTACTATATGGTCTGATTCGCCGTCAGACTCTTCGGAACTAGTTTCCGATGATTCTGTATTATAAGTTTTAGAAGTTGCACCTCGCATTTTTGAGGTATCACCTCCCCTTCCTTCGTAAATTTCTACTCCTCTGGAAGTAGAAGGTTTATTCTCTAAGTCCTCGCTTTGAGTTTCCAACTCGAAAGATTTGAGATTCTTGAGAGCTTTGAGAGGAATCAAGAGTTTTTGCGGGGTTCCTCCACTGTTTAAATGCCATGTCTTCAGGGGGGGGTGGGGCATTCTTTGCACTAGGGTTTCCCTCCATGAAGTCCATTGATTAGGTTTGACCTTGGACACAGTTATATCATGATATTGTCCTTGCTGGTCATCCTTGGGAGTTTTATTCTTAGACAATGTACTTTGACTCGTTTTTATTGGGAAATTTATTAAATCCATAGCTTCTCGCAGATTTGTTTTAGTTGAACCTTTGGGAGGAGTTTTCTTTACAGTATTACCCGGAGTTTCTACAGCTCTGTTCAATTCTTCCAGTAATGACAGGGGCCTTTCTATTGGTGTTGCAGGGGAAACCATGTCGTCTGGAAATCTTTTGGGGGGACAAGGGGTCGAAATTCTATCAGGGAAAAATTGGGTTTTTGGAGATATTGTATAATCTAATTCTCCCGCGCTCTCTGATGATGAACCTTTTGGATCTTTTGGAGTTTTTACTCTGTCTGGTATTAGGGATGGTCTCTTGGGAATAACTAGATTTTTCATAGCTATAAATTCTTCAAAGTTTTCCTCATCGCTCTCATTCTCGAAAAAGTCTTGCTTGAAATTAAAGGGTTTTAGCTCTGCCAATCTTGATTTAGGGGGCTCATTTTCTGCATCTGACGAATCAGAAGAGGAGGGATGTGATACCCATCTCTCTGGAAATTTGGCTCTTTTTATTCGGCTAACATGTGCCTTGTAAGTTCTTCCACTATCGGGGTTCTCCATTTTAAAAGTATAATCGTTATCGTATTTTTTGACTATTCTGTACGGTCCAGAATATTAGTTGGAAAGTTTTTTGCCTTCCGTTTTTGCCTCGTTCTTTAGGTAGACGCAGTCTCCTATTTTGAAGTCTATGCTCCCCTTGACTTTGGGTTGGTTTCTTAGCTCTTGGTTTATTTTACATTTTTCCAACTCTTGCCTAACTATTTTATAAGTTTTCCTCATCCTATTTATGAATTCTTGTTTGTAGTCCTCCGAGTTATTATAATACTGCCGAGATTCAATAATCTCATCATACGGGATTCTAAAATCACGACCAAAAAGTAAATAAAATGGATTGTCTTTAGTTATTTCTGAATGAGCAGTATTGATTACGTTGGTTAAATAAGGTAAGAATTGATCCCAATCGTTCCTATGGTCTTTTGTATACATTCGAAAATATTTTATGCCTATTTTCTATTTTATCATTAGCTTGTGGGTGATACGGAGTTGTCACCATTTTCTCTATGTTAAGAAAACTCATTAAATCTTTTGTTACCTTTGAAACAAAATTGCTTCCGTTGTCACTTAAAACCTTATTTGGAATGCCAAATTTTTAAAATAATTTCGCTAACGCCTTGCTTGTGGCATAAGCGCTTTATTTTTTTAATGCTTTTGCAAAAGCAAATCCAGAAAAATGGTCTATAACTGAAAGAATACAAGTATGGCCTCTGTTGGAAACAGGCAAGCCTTCGCTGGTTCCATATAAGTTAAATGAGACAATATCGAAGGGGTACTTTGCTACCGGGACCCTTCCCATTGGAGGATTAGGATAAGCTTGGGGTTTTTTTCTTAAGTTACACGCTTCGCATGTACTTACAAATTCTTTAAGTTTTGTTATTCCCGACGGCACGTAAAAATATTCTTTTAATTTATGGAAAGTTTTCGTTACTTCTAAGTGTCCACCTATATCTGAATGAAAATATTTGAAGGCAGGTATTATTAAGTTTTGTGGTAATACAGGTATTATTGAGGTTTGGTTTCTATTTGTCTCAGATGTCACGATTCTACATAGTATTTCTTCATCAAGATCATAGTAAAAATTGTCCATCTCTTTTCTAAGAGTTTTGAATTTATCCGGTAACACATCGTCATTCACAAAATAATTAATAAGTGCTACACACATTTCGTCCTTTTTTGCTTTCTTTTTATATTTTCTAAAGACAGGGGACAATAGTTAACCTTATTTTCTTTTACTGTGTCTTTGACTTTGTTTTTCTTACATTCATGTTTGCTCTTAGCATTGATAGCGTTAACTTCCTTTTCCTCAGCTTCCGACGGAATATTTTCTGGGTATCTACTCAAAAAGTCGCAAGCTGCATTTTGTTTACCTTTTAAATATTCAAATTCGTAATCTAGGTCTTGGATTTTCATAATCCATCTAGCTAGAATTCCCGTGGGGTTTTTAAATGTGCGCAGGTACTGCAAGCTTTTATGGTCTGGTCGTAGTATAAATTTTTACTACCAATTAAATAGTGTCTAAATTTGTCTAAGTGGTGGATTATAGATAGTAATTCTAAGTTTGTGGCGGAATAACTACTTTCGCCCTTTGATAAAGTTCTACTCGAATAGCAAATAACTTTTTCCATTTGTTTTTGTTTAAGCGTTCCCTCTAGAGGCTTAGGGTTTTCTACCGGGATTATTTGCAAAAGCATAGCGCCAATGCCCTTTGAACTAGCATCGGTTGTGACCACAAATTGTCCGTTTTCGAAATCAGGAAGTGGTAATATTGGTTCAGAAGTGAATGCCTTTTTGAGACGGTCTCCGGGAAGTTTGAGCTTCCTGGGACCAGGTAACATTTTGGGAGTTTCCTTTAGTTAATTCCGTGAGGGGTTTTACATTTTGGGCGTAATTGCGCACAAATTTTCAGAAGTAACCAGTAAGGCCTAAATTCCTCCTAATTCTTTCATAGTTCTAGGGGGTTTGAGGTTTTTAACATATTTTATTTTATCTGGGTCTGGGGATATCTCTCCTTGTGTTACTACTAATCCTAAAAATTTAATTTTAGGTTGAAATAAATTTACTTTTTCAGGCCGGCAGGTTAAATTACCCTGTCTGAATTTCTCGAATACCTTAGCTAATTTTGCTAAATGTTGTTCAGCGTTTTCTCCCACGCATATGACATCATCCACAAAATGAATGATATTCTTTAATCCTCTTAATAGATGTAATAAGGGTCTACATAGCGCGCTTGAACTTGCTTTAAGTCCAAAAGGTACTCTTAAGTATTCATATGAACCACATTCAGCTGTTGAAAATGCAGTTTTATGGACATCTTTTTTCGGCTATTTTCACTTGGTGGTAGCCCTGGGTGAGGTCTAAAGAAGTAAAAATTTTATTTTTGCTTGAAATGGAGTCAAGAATTTCATCTCTTCTTGGTAAAGGAAATTTATCGCTAACTACTTGTTTGTTGAGGGCTCTATGATCTACTACAAGTCTAAGATCACCATTTTTGGTACCAAGATCACTGGTGCACTATACGGACTTTACTTGGGCGTATAATTTCATTTTTTTCTAATTCGTGGATTTTATTTTTTAACCATTCTTTGTGCTTATACGGCACACGATATGGTTGTTTCGCTACAGGATTCCCAGTCTTTAAAATTGAATGTTCATAAAATGGTATCAGTCCGATGTCATCTTCAGATGCGGAAAATACATCTTTAAAATTCCATAATAATTCGCATAATTTTTTCTTAAGTTCTAAGTCCGTAATATGATCCATATTAAATTTGTTTAAAAATTGCGATTTGGTTAGAGGGTATTTGTTATTAGAGGTTTTAATGCCGTTAACTAGGTTCCTTTTAGTTTTCGCATCTATTTAAATCATTCTCCGATAAAAAACTTGGATTTGGACTAAACATGCCCCCTTTTTTATAGTAATTGTATCATTTTCGTGGTTATTAGTTACCCAAATAACACCTTCTCCTTTGTCGTAAGATATAATCTGTTCTTCGCATAACAGATTTTCAGGAATTACATTTGATGGGATCGCAAACCATATTTCAGATTTGCTATCCACTGGTTCCATTATCTGTGATATTTGAATTCTTTGCATCGTTTTGGGAGGGACTTTTGTTTTCCTTATCGCGAATCCGTAATATTTCTCTTTATTTTCATTGTCTATTAGATTCATACTGGCGCTATGTTGCGCCATTGCGGCATCTTGCGGCGTCACGTTGGGTTTTATTATGTTTTTCCATAATTCCGCTATTTTCTTAATTTCATTTGATCTATACTGTCGCATATCTCCTATTTTTATTTTCGCAGATTCAATCCACTTATTATTTAAATTTACTTCGTTTCTGCAATGTCTCTCAGAATAATTGAACAAATTTCTGATTATGCCACCAGAAATTTTAATCACTGTTACGTTCTCTTCGTAACCTCTGTTACAATTTCTTAAGGTAGAAATTTCTTCCCCTACCTTAGCCGGTAGACAAGCCTTTCGTTAGCCACGTCTAATAGTACTCTATTAGACCTTAAAAAATTTGCGCCAATAACGGCTTCGTACGAAAAGTTATCGCATTTTACGTTTAGGCGAATTGAACCTTTTGCATCCAATTTATGCCCTGTCACGCTAGTTAAATAGGGATTATTAGGGTTCCTCTGTCGCCTAATAAGCGGAGGCAACATATTAAATACGCATGAGTTTATGATACTAATCGTTGCACCAGAGTCAATCAAAGCTTTAAAGTAAACATTTGCCACACAAAAATCATTAAATATAGGTAACTTGTTATTTATTATCACTACAAGACGGTACTACTATCAGTTTGGACCTTTAAGACATTTTAGGCGTCCTCTGGGTCCAACTTATATTTCTGAGGGGCCTGAAACGTTTCCCTGAGGATTTATTTCATGCGTCGGTGCCTATAACAGATATTCAGACATATGAGATTCCGTAGGCATATCTAATTGATTTAGATTTGTCTGCCTTCGCCATGTATTATTACGGTAACTTGGATGTCTTGCGTCAGTGCCGCTTGCTGGCGCTGACGGCCAATGCCGTTGCTTGCAAAATTTTCATTTCCCGTCGGCAAATTTTCGTGATTTCTATATAGCATTCTCGCATTATATTGGCTTTGGCGAGTATTTGGGTTTTCAAATCGGTAATTAATTTGTCTATTGGGGGGAGGGTTATACAAATTTGGTTGGTAGGCGTTGTAAGGTACTGATTGGCGCAATCTTCCCTGGCTATAGCCTAGTGCACCACCGGCGCTAAAATTTGTTCTTCCGATCAAATGGTTGCCATAATTTTACATACTGCCAACAGCAATTCTTGGTGTGCTATTGGGGACATAACGGCACTCCCTCGCGATGTGCCCAGGTCAATTACAAATATAGCATCTTATTATTGTATGGTTATTTTCATAATTAGATTGTTTGACAGGCTGAAAACGTACTGTTTTCTGCCTAGCGGGTTCTTGCGTTTTATTTCTTTGTGGCACTGGGGAGTTATCCCTTGAAAAGAAATTGGGAGACGCCTGATCGCCCTTGAAGGTCATGTTTGCGTTTGATTCGCCTAGGCTATTTTTTTTTTGCTTTACTGTGATTAGCTACCATCGTATCAACTTCGATCAATCGCTCTACCTCCTGAACTGCAAGATCCAACGTCTGAATATTTTTGGATATTACCATTCTATATAGTTTTGGGGGTAGCCCTTGCAAAAAGGTATTTAGTATGACTTTTTCATACAGTTCTCCCTGAACCTTTTTCGTATTTTGCTTCTACTGAAATCCGTATATTATCAAGATATTCTCTTATATTTTGTGAATGGCCAAAGCATACCATTCCGTGTTTTAATTTATTTGTAGAACTGGTTTCGATAAATCTGTCTTTAAATGCCGTTAACAATTTGTCCACCGTATTTATTGGCAAGTTGGCGTCATCACCTATAGTACGTTCAATCTGCTTTAGAAAGGTTAAGGCCTGGCCTTTTAATCTTAATAGGAGCATGGCAACTAACGTTTCTAGCTCTGTTTTTGTTAATTCTACAAACTGGGCCAATTGGATATTAAATTCGTCAATATCTGATTGTCCATTGTATTGTGGAATAGACTTTGCTATTTCTATATTTTTCGCGACCAACTTTTGCGCCTTTAATTGTTCGTCTACTTCTTCTGACATTTTTTTTGCGTTTGAATAACTCAAAATAAATTTATTGTTTCACTTAACCTATTTTGGGGGAGGCTATTATCTCCTATGAGATATTTTAAAGGGTTTTCCTGTAATAGCCTAGGGGTTATAGGCCTACACACTTTTTCTCATATGTCTGTATCTCTCCAATAATTAAATTTAAATTAAAGTTTATAGCCTAATTAGTTCACATGATTTTCTCCAATTTCCGACGCGCCATTTATAGCGATAAAAATTTATGGGACTGGGCTTATTGCGGTAATGAAGATTGACCACGTCAAATGTTTGCTTAAAAGCCGTGAACTTACACCTTATGAGTTCTCTAATAGTGCCACTTATAGCGCTAAAGATTGTGCCATCGAGGCCTGCGCCACAGCAATGGGGAGTAAGGCAGATTTATTACCGCACCACCCTCAATTATTGAGAGAAAAAATAAGATGTGTAGCTATATACGTGTAACCTCTTTTCCTCGAGCTATCTGGAGATCAGATCCCTGGGAACGTACCTTGGAGACATACGAACTAATTGCCTGTCGAGTGACTAGATACAGACATATAAAACAAAATAAACACAAATAGAAGAGCAATAGATTTATTGTAACTTACATTTTGGTGTACAACAGGGCTCACTTCAATTGACGGTAAATAATAACCAAGTCTCTAAAATGACTGCATAATAATTTGAATCGCAATGCCTGAATGCCAATATAATTCTCATCTTAATAATCTTCCAAAAAGCACTTTTTTACCACACTATCCAACATAGTCCTCGTCCTGCGCTCAAAGAGCCGACCCACAATTGGCCTAAGTCCTGAGGCAGGCCAAACCCTCCGTCCAATAATCTGTCTTAAATATTTTTGATGATTTAAACGTTCACACACTCTTATAACTTAGACTTCCTGCGAAAACATTGTATTTTGTAGTTTTTTTTTATTACCACTCTTCTCGGCGAAATTCAAAACTGGATAGCACCGTTCTTTGTCTGAGGCTAAGATGCAATTTTCTTTCTTTGCTGATTAAGAACTTTTCTTTTTTTGAAACTAGATTTAAACTTAATTAGAGGAAGTCAGAATTATCCTTAGAAAGAAGGAACTTTATTTTTTTGTATTTTAAATATATCATATTTTACTCACGGTACAATACTGTTTTCTAGAGTTTCGGTTACCATTGAGCCAGGTCCCAATAACCAATACTATATGTTAACATTGGGTAAAGTTCATAATTTTCAGCCCTCCCCTTGGGGGCTTCGAGGGATTAAGTCATCCTAAAAGACACAGTTATAATATTTTCGACCATTGCTGAACAAAATGGCTATCTCGAAAATTTTGATCGGGTGACTTTGGGAAAAAAGTGAGCGTGGGAGGGGGCCTAGTTGCCCTCCATTTTTTTGGTCACTTAAAAAGGGCACTAGAAACTTTTAATTTCCGTTCCAATGAGCCCTCTCACGATATTCTAGGACAACTGGGTCGATACGATCACCCAAGGGGAAAAGAAAAAAAAAAAAAAAAAAAAAAAAACAAATAAACACACATCCGTGATCTTTCTTCTGGCAAAAATGGAAAATTCCACATTTTTTAGATAGGAGCTTGAAACCTCTACAGTAGGGTTCTCTGATACGCTGAATATGATGGTGTGATTTTCATTAAGGTTCTATAACTTTTAGGGGGTCTTTCCCCCATTTTTCAAAAACCAGCCAAATTTTATCAGGCGCGTAACTTTTGATAGGTAAGATTAAACTTGATGAAACTTATATATTTGAAATCTGAATTAAAATCTGATTCTTTTGATGTATCTATTGGTATCAAAATTCCGTTTTTTAAGTTTCGGTTACCATTGAGCCGGGTCGCTCCTTACTTACAGTTCGTTACCACGAACTGTTTGAAAATACTGCCTCCAGTGCATCGTGGGAACACCTTTGCACAATCCAGAGTAGAAGATGACGGCTGGAGCCTCATGGTTCGTATGGGCGATGGCAGGCTTCTCGACGATTTCCAGTCCTGTCCTCTCCCCTGGTATTAGAAGACGTGGACGACAGAAACCAATGCTTGGCTGGTGCTTTGAGAGAGATGTTACACTGGTGGCAACATATTTGGAAGACTGTGGCCGCAAGCTCTTCAGAAGCTGTGGTGGAGAGGCACTGTTGTCGCCTTATGTGGCAGCTGGCATAGGAGGAAGTAACTAGTAAAAGACAGAATATAGAGGAAAACAAGAGACAAATAAAATACACTTTCAACAAAGGTTTCACCAAAGGTAAAAGGTTCAGGTTTGCACTTACAAACCTGACCTCACCTAAAGCTCGTAACGACTTTGTCGATAAAGTTTGCCCTGAGGCCTCAGGTGAAATAACTGAACTTAAAAAATCGGTTTCAGAATGGAAACTTGTTTTTAAGTCAAAGCGTGCAGCAAACAAAATTGCCGAGAATGCTAAGAACAGTACCTTAAGTACCTCGATGAGTGTGAAATCCCCACTATTTATAGGGATCCTGAAAAGCGTACCGATCGAATATGATGAAAATCAAGTCAAATCTCTAACACCAAGTGTTCAAGGTCTACTTTGGGTGGAAACAAAACCTGTATAAGTTTTTGAAAGTGTCTGTGAAAGTTGGCTACGAAAAGCTTTCTGCACAAGCATTTGTATATCTCCCAAAGCGTTGTTTCTCGTATCATAAGACTGGGCATCTGGCTTCGCAATACTCCAATCGGGCCCCCTGCTCTTGCTGTGGATCAAGCAGTGCCTCTCCGTGCTCTAAAAAAAATGTTCTGTCTAGAATGTAAAGTTGCCGGCCATACTTGTTACAGCGTAAAGCGTCCCAATAACATAAGTCAACTAGCAAAGCCCACGGTACGATATGGATCTGTCTACTACTCCGAAAGCTGTACTTTCGTGGAATATTAATGGCTCTTCACATTCTGCATGGAAGCGAGCTGCTGGTAAACCATATTGCTCTTTTGATGCAGGTGATTGTTGCCCAAGGAGTTGTACCTTCTTCTTTCTCGATTGGAGATCTTACTCGAATTCCAGAGAAAGGTAAACTCGCCACCTAGTGCTCGTCTTTCCGCCCTATAATGGTGGCTACTACCTTCTGTAATTTTTTTCAAATTTCTGTTCATTGACAAGCTGAACGCGAAATGCTAAGTTCCACCTTACCTATTTGGATTCCAGCCACGTCTCGGTTGTGCCCACGCTTTGTCGGTTGTCGCGACGCATTGATCGATGCTGATGCATCAGGTGAAACTCTCGTGTTAGCTAGGCACGATGTTTGTAAAGCGTTGTAGTCTGTTTGTATAGCTTCACATTTAATCAGTTTTTTCTCAATTATTTTTCATTTTGTATCAGGTAATATTTTGGTTGCTGCAAATTCTGAGACAACAGACACTATAAGAGAATTGGCAACTGAATTTGGGTTTAAAATTGATACTCTCTCATTCACGCCGCTATGCTACGCAAAACGTGGAGTGAGCCCTCCATATATCAGAGCCCTTTGAGACATATTCTTGTTTTAAAGTTCGCCTAATACTTCACCCATTAGCTAAAGTTGACGGCTCTCAAGTCTACGCACCAACCCCTGATATTTTTGTCAACTTCGAAAAAGGTACCCGTCAAGGTGCTGTTTCTTACCCTCTCTTCAATAATGGAGTTCTTGATGCACAGTCAGCAGTTCCCACATCTTTAATATTTGCTGGCCTTGATTTATCTCTTGTATGTTATGCAGACGACATTCTGAATCTGAGCCACACTATTCAGCGCATTAGCGAGATTTTCGTAACGCTACAATTTAAGTATGCAAAACTAGGTCTTCAGTTCAATGCTGGAAAGTCCGAATCTGCATTCTTAAACTGGAAACAGGCGTTGCCTGAGGATATTCATCTCGGAAACAGTAGGATTAAGCCAGTAGATCATATCCCCTACCTTGGTCTTCCCATTGGTTCGTCAATAATGCACACGCAACAACTATTAATAGCTCACATTGAACGTAGAGTTGGGTTATCATATGCTTCTTTTGTAACTAATAAGTTACGCTTCAACCACCGTCTTCTTTCGAAGCTTTTTAACTCTGTCGCTCTACCACATTATCTGTAAACACCGCCGTCTTGGAAAATGCTCACAAAATCTGACATGTCAAAAATTCGTTCTGTTTTCTTCCAGTTCTCAAAAAAACTTTTATGTTTTCCTCTTGGATCCGCAACTCTTATTATAGCTGTAGAAAAGCAAATTCGTGCATATAATTCCCGTTTAACAAAGTTGAACCATCCTTGGTCGTCGGTACTCGCCCAGTAGTAAGATGTATTTGTTGTGTTGTTTTTTAAGTGTTTGTTTTCGCGCTTAGTGTAATTGTTGCAATTTTCAAACTGATTGATGATTTAGTCTCTTTTCGTAAGAGTCCAATTTAAGTGATGCTGGTTATTTTCAGTTTTGGTGTCAACTTTTCTCTGATAATATATTGCGTATATTACTATTAATTTAACTGTTTATTAATTATCCATTCTTTTAAGCATATTGTTTTAAGTAAAGATGTAAAAAATCCGTGATTGAATAATTTTCTTGTTTCTCATATTTATGTATATTGGAGTAAACGCATCATTTGTTGAGAGTGGTCTGATTTCAAGACCAGCAGGCAAAAGTGGCGTTTAATTGTTTCAATGTTTCTTGTCATATTTACACTAGTTGATATGATTATCTACTGTATATTTTTAATTCACTGATGATTATTTGGGTTAATTGTTTACCAAATGTGTCTTGATGCAACAATGTTCATATTGCTTATGTTTGTTGAGCATTTGGGAGCTTAAAAAACATGTCGCGTACGTGCAGTGCAGTGTATAATTGAGTTTTTCTTTCTCGTTTTGTGTAAATTGTTCTAAGAGCTGATTTAGATCTTAGCTCCAGCGTTCGTCACTAAAAACCACATGTATAACTGCTAAGTCTATGTGTATTTCTTCTTTTCTTTTAGCTTATTGCTCTGTCTTTTCCTTTTTTTGTATGAAGGGTTTTCCATAAAATAATAATAATTACAAAATATTATAAAATCCAACTTAACTATGAATAAACAGATTTAATCACATCAGCTCAGAAATTTTTATTTCTTCTTTTGACAGCTGGGAAGAAGTGTGCAATATGGCACTTGATGGATGTGGTTATATTTCTGAGCCAAAAGAGGAATCGCGAAAAGATCTTGGCTAATTGACAGAATACGAGTTTTATGACCTTCTTATGTGTTGTTGTGAACACTTTTCAGGAGGGCGCCAGAGCTAAGAGATGAGGGGTTACAGCCGCAGTATAAAACTGGGTTTAGAAAGACTCTTGCTGGCAACACCAATTGCAGAAGACGGGAACACCAGTAGTGAATCAGAGCTGAGTAAGTACTATTCAAAAAGGGTAAAATGGGGAGACCCAGGTACCCAAGCGACTCAAAAACCTTCATTATAGAATTGGCAAGATTAGCAGTGGTTACTTGGTACCCTAGTTCAGAACCGTTGACAAGAAGGTGTGTTCAGTCCTGATTTGTTAGAACAGAGCCCAATCGCATTATAGGTCTCTATAAGTTAATTCTGTTCACTGACATCGAATGCGCTCCAAGTAGCCATTGTCAGTGATAGTCATCAGTGAAAAGTCGACCCACAAAAACTGTCTATAGAATCTTCCAAGCCTTATATGTAGAAAAAAGGTGGAGGGGAACTGATCTTAAAAATTCCATTCCTTACACTAATTTGAGTTATAGATCTATTCCTGAAAGTTCCATTTACAAAACCCAGCAGCTCTATAGTGACTTTCAAGAAGGAAGCCATAGGAAAGAAAAGAGTGCTTACTGTCACATTATAGAGCTGAGCAACCAAAAAAGAGTTAAAAACAACTCTTGTTGGCAACAACAAGACCAGAAGACAGGAACAGAAGCGGTAAATCAGAAAATGATTGAGTCACTTTCAATATGGGTCAAATAGGGAGGTCTAGGTACCTGAACAAACCAAAAGGCTAATTGATAAAATCGTCAATATTGACAGTGAATTACTTGGTAGCTTAATTTTGGAACTAGTGACAAGACAGAGTTCAGTCATTAATATGTTAAATGGGAGTCCAATCAAATTGTTGGCCACTACAAGCGATTTCAATTTCTGTTCATTGGTCTGAATTAATCATAATCATAACTCTGTTCATAGACATGTGTGTGTGGTACATGCGTGAGCCACTTTAGCCGAGTGTATGGTATGCTAGACTTGCAATCCTGTGTCCTTTGAGACAGGGGAAGGTCCTGGTATCAACAATCTTTTGGCTTGAGGTGGGGGTCAATGGTGTGACTGTGCAAGCTCAGCTGCCAGTCATTAAAATCTTCCAAGCCCTACAAGTATAAAGAGAGGGACAAGGGCAAACCTCGAAACACTTTCTCTTACATGATTTGGAATGTAGATTTATTTCTGAAAGTTTCACTCATCAAACAAAGTAACTCTTGTTGGTGAAAAGCCACTCTACTCCTCTAGAACCCAATAAATATTTTTTGGTGGAATCTTTGGTTATTCAGGCAATAACACAAAAATATCATTAGGCTATGCAAAACTGAAGCCACTAGAAAAAATCGGATTAGAATTTTCAATTTAATATAATACATGATAAACGTGATATAATAACAAGCTTTTCCTGTGTTTTTGAAACACAATCCCATCTTTAATAGAACATTGGATTTGCTCTCGGAAAAAAAAAAAGATATTTTTAGGACCTATCTTTGGTTATTCATATAAAGAAAAAACTAGAAAAAAAACTAAAAATATCATTAGCATATGCAAAAAATCTGGTTGCAATTTTCAATTCAACACATAAAGACTCTATGAATATCCCTTAAAAAATCCAGGCTGAAAATAGTGCAAAAAGCATCAAAAAGTTGCTACAAAAAATTTTGGCAATGGAGAAATTCTTAGTGTACTTTTGGCAGTCAGACTTGGTTTGGTAATCAACAAATATCTAAAGCAGGATCAGAAGACGAATTATAAAAAAGCAACAACAAAAAATTGTAGGTGATTCGTTATTTTTTATAGCTTATTCCCTTCATAGTTTATTAATTCACATTATAATCCTTTAGCTTGAAACTAAAAAGACAATTTCTACCTTGCAAACACAAAATGTCTAGTTTGATGTAAAGTCAGGTAAGAACCAAGAGAGGGAGTTTTGGTCAATGTCCCTCTCCCCTGCGAATCTCAAGATGTTTATGATTATTCCAATAGTTGCTTATATTCTCAAAATAATGTGTCTATGAATTTACAAAGTTGTACCCCCCCCTCCTCAATCTAAATTTTTGCATTCGTATACCATACGAATTTTTCATGTGCAAAGCAAATATCTATCATGTATTTAATATATTTGATACACTTAACGTGTGTACACATATTCCCAATATTCAGTATATTCCAAAATTTTCCTCAAAAAGGTACAAGCATAAGTTGCTACATGAGTTCGGCTGTGATAATTAAAAGGGCGACATACGCCATTTTTGTAACTTTTCAGGAGAGCCAAAAAAAAAGCAAAAATGTTTGTCCGTGGTGCATGTCTCTTTTTAGTCTTCAAAGTTTGTCCTCGTCCAAAAGAGTGGCGTATGTCTCTTATTTATCTTTGTAACGGTAAGAAATAGGGCAATTCTGACTGCACTATACGATTTCTTGTGCTATGTTTACCCATGACACATACATAAGTCATTTTCGATCAAAATGGCACATGCTGCCATTTTAATTATCACGGTTGTCGGATGTGAGGTAGGTCAAAAGTGGTGTTATGTCTCATTTTTATCTTCAATAAGGTACGAGATAGGACAATTCTGACTGCACCATTCGATTCCCCGTGCTACGGTTACCACCAACATATACATACCTTATTTTTGACCAAAATGGCATGTGTCGCCCTTTTAATTATTACAGCCGAAAAGGAGACACGTGCTCTGCACGTATCTCCTTTTTGGCCCAGCTGCGATCCGCGTCCAAAAGTGGCATATGTCTCTTTTTTTTATCTTCGCAACGGTAGGAGATAGGAGAATTCTGATTTCACCATTCAGTTCCTCGTGCTGGGTTTACCCATGACATACACATAACTCATTTTCGACCAAAATGGCATATGTCGCCCTTTTAATTATAACAGCCGAGTTGTTCTGTCGTGTTTTTCTTTGTCATGCATACCTGCATCTATACTAGCCTGAATAGCTTCCTGCCGGGATCGTTTTGCAGCAGGAGCAGGTTCAATTGCTCTGCGATCTCTCTCTGCTCCTCTTCCTCGTTCTTTATCTCTGCTTGCTACTCTTTCCCTTTCCTCCAAGTCTCTACGAAAGTCACGGCTTCTGACCTCTTCATTTGTGCCTTGACCTGGCTCTCTATAAATATACAAAACTTTAGTTCAATTCCACAGTTTAAAGTGAATCCCATGTCCCTAGGCATTTTTCTACTATTTGAAGACAATAATAGACCTAAAAAATACGATTTCCAAAGCCAAGCCATTCCGTGACACCCAATTAAAAATATCCCCTTAAACTGGAGCATATCTTTCACCCAAACCATCTACCAAATAAAATAAGGGATTTTCAGATGTTTGGGTGGAGGGGGTGGTATATTTAGTAGAGCCCTTTCCTAGAAGTAGCTAACTCGTTTTTTATTGTTTTTTTGTACCTTGAAACCATACTTTGGGACCAACTATTCCAAAAAATTCTATTAAGCTGACTGTCTTTATAAACCTATTTAGTTTTTGCATAAGTATCTATTACTGATATATCTGAATTTAAGCCTCCCCTATCTCTCACTAAAAAATGCTGTACCAACCAAACATGGACTGCTAGATATGTCTCTTACAAATTTCACACAAAATAACTCAGACAGCATTGTCAACACTATACAATTGTAGTGTTTCGGTACAATTTAGAAGTCCAATCTCTTATGGTTGAAAAAACAATCTTATGGTTGAGAAGTATAATCTCTTATGGTTGAAAAAACTGGTTCATATTACCTGAATGTATATTCTGATCCCCCTCCCAATTTATAATGGTGTGCACCAGGGAACCCTCTTAGGTCCAATTTCATTTCTTACAATGATATACAACCTGGGTGTCAATTTCCCATATAGATAGAAATTCGTTGATGATCTAACTGTCTTAAAGACATGTTCCAAAAATTAAAAAAGTAACCCAATGGACATCTTGGAATCGATATCAGCTGAAGTTGTTACTAATGATATGAAAGTCAACCTTTTAAATTCAACTGTTCTTACTATTAATTTTCTTAAATCTTCCCCTTCTATCCCCTGTCCAATCCCCCTGAAATGTCTGTTATCACTATGAAATTACTGGGTGTTACTGTCTCAAGTGACTTAAAATGGGATTGCCATATTAATGACATCGTAAAACGCATAAATGCCACATTTTCCCTCCTAAAACTCCTTAAAAAATTTAAATGCCCTAAATCACATTATTTGAGAATTTCCCTCTCATTTGTATGCTCAACCCTTGAGTACGCCTGTCCTGTTTGGCATCCTGGCATCTCCATTGAATTGTCAGACAGAATAGAGGCAATCCATAAAAGGTGCCTAAGAATTATCTTCAATGAGGGCAAGTACCTTATATTTCCCTTCTTCAGAGAGCTAATCTTGTCACCCTTAAGGAAAGGAGAGCAAAAATTTCCTTGCATTTTGCTAACAATGCCCTTCATAACCCTCCCACAACTACCTTTTTTCCTTGGTCAATACTCAACCCTTTGACCTCGCCTCCCATGTTCTGTTTCAATAGAAACCCCCTTTCTTGCCCCAATAAGAGTTTGCACTGAAAGATATAGAAGAAATGTCCCTTACATAGTTGACATTTTCAATCAGTGAATCTTTGCAACTCCCCCCCCCCCCCCCCCCCCCCCCCCTCACTCCCTTTTTACCTCATAATTTTTTAATTTTAATGTTCATTTTGCAAATTTGGAGGTCTTTATTTTTTTAGTCACATAAATAATTTATGTTTTTGTTTTAATTTTTTTTTATCCCCTTTTTAATTTTGCAAGTTTCCATTTTTTTGACATTTTTGCTGATTTGGCATTGACCTTCAAATTTTATAAGTTTAATTTGTTTATAACATTTTGCATATTTGACATTGACCCTTTTATAATTTCCTGTTGTTGTTTGTTTGTTTTTGGTTCTTTTTTTTTTTGTTCTATTGATGCTAAAATGCGAATTCTGCCCATTTGGGTTTGTGATAGTCATTTTTCAGCAACAAATGTCATCTTTAAATCTGATCTTTATGTCTCTTTAAACCTTTGGCAACACTGAACTTTGATAGCATTAAAAGTAAGTATATATGAAAATAAAGACCAATGATAAAACATATAACAGCAGAAATAGTTTGAGATATCATGGGACTAATGCCCCCTATTCCCTTCCATCTGAACACTTAATTTTAAGTTGCTCTTTAGTGAAAAAAAAAACTTCCTTATGTACCTTTTTTCATCTCAAAATTGATCACATTTATCTTTCAGAATAAATGTACTTGCTTAAAAGTGTTTACTTCAGCATTCAAGATTTTCAGTTATACTGAAAATACACCAAAAGAAGTGTTACATTACCTGTGTTGCAGTACAAAAAAAAATTCCTTTTTTTTACTCTTAAAATTCCTTCTGGACAATTCCATCATTTCAGAAAATTCCCCCCTCTTCATAAAATTGTTTGCTGACAATTCAGCCTGAAAAAATATCCTGGGCATACTTTCATTTGAAAAAAAAAAAAACTAAGTTATAATCGTTTTTCTGATCACTCTGGAAGTCACCCCTTCCATGGGAATTCTTTATTAAAATCAAAACATACTGAAAATTCCCCCATAACATCTCCACGTGTAAAATTGAGTTGGCAAAGAGAAAGTAAGAAAAATAAAAGGAATTGTGTATAAGAATTCTGTCAAATCCCCCAGTGTAAAAAATTCTCTCCCTAAAGAAAATTAATCCCAAGCACAAAATCCACCCCAAAAATGTCTGTATGCTTTCCAATAACAAGTACTATACATAACAATGGACAAATTTAATAGCTTGAAGACATACTGAAAATTCCATACTGAAAATTCCCCCATAACATCTCCACGTGTAAAATTGAGTTGGCAAAGAGAAAGTAAGAAAAATAAAAGGAATTGTGTATAAGAATTCTGTCAAATCCCCCAGTGTAAAAAATTCTCTCCCTAAAAAATTAATCCCAAGCACAAAATCCACCCCAAAAATGTCTGTATGCTTTCCAATAACAAGTACTATACATAACAATGGACAAATTTAATAGCTTGAAGACCTATCCCCAGGGGCTATAGGGGGTCATTTTATCTCCAAAAGCTTAGTTTTGGGACCTTCCAACTATACTGAACTAACTGGCCATCTCAGAATTGGGATAACAGGATTTTTGGGAAAAAGGGGATATGGGATGAAGGCTGGTTTTCCTTCAATCTTTTTGGTCACTTATAAAGGGCACTATAACTTTTAATTTCCAATCAAATGAGCCCTCTCTCAATGTTCTAGGACCATTGTTTTTTATACAATCACCCCTGAAAAAAAAGAAACATGCATCCATGATCTTTCTTCTGGCAAAAAAAAATACAAAATTCCAAATTTTTGCAGATAGAAGCCTAAAATCTCTACAGTAGGGTTCTCTTATATGCTGAGTGTGATGGTGTGATTTTCCCCTTTTTTTGAAAAGCAGGCAGATTTTCTCATGTTAGTAGCCTTTTAAATGTAAGATTAAGCTTCATGAATCTTATATGTTTGGAATTAGCATAATCAGCCAATTCTTTTGATATATCTATAGATATCAAAATTTCGTTTTTAAGAGTTTTGGTTACTATTATGCCATGTTGCTCCTTAGTTTGTTACCACAAACTATTTTGATACAATTTTTTGTTTGCTGTTGTCTTGGAATGAAAATAATAACATACAACTAGTAATCACTAATGTTATAATTGAGTTCTGGAACCTACCATTGGTCTTATTATCAAACTTTATGTAAGACTTTTCAAAAAGATTCTTGTATTATCTTCACTTCTAAGCGCTGTTACTAAGTTACTAAGCACTGTGGTTTGTTCTTTACTAGGTTCCAGCCCTACCCAATGAATCTTACATAGTCCCAATTTATAATTCATCCTTTATGCAAAACTTTTAATATAGCAATCTATGATCATGACTTCATTCATCAATCTTGTACATGAAAAATGCAGTTTTTTGTAAAAAATTTATTCTATTTTAAAGATATTTTTTTTTAATTACAAAAGGAACTAGATGCAGCAATTTCTTTTAAAATTAGCCATTAAACATTTCTTATGATATTCTAGTGCCCTGCTATCTGAGTGGAACAGATTTTAAAAAAGATGCTGTTTATGCAGATATCATAGTTCAAGCAACTTATCTTGTTTTTCAAGCCAATACAATTTTCTTGTTAATCAAGCCAAGGGATGGTAAGTTTCCTATATAGGGGTTTTGAACAAGGCAGTTCTAATAGTGTATGTCTTGTTTGATCTGACACTATTTCCAAAAGTTATGGGCTATGATATTTTTTAGTATTGGATGTGATTGTCTCTTACTAGGATGCTAGCTACTGCTGCAACCCGGACTAATAATAATAATGGCTGTCTTTAAGGAAGAAGAACTGCCCATGATAGTCTAGTTTGATGGCAGCACCAAAGATGTTCAAGAATACAAACATGATTGAAATGCCAGAAGCATTGAAATGGGAAGGATAATTGTTGTTCATTAATTCCAATTTGTATGACATATGCAAAAACTCACATGTCAAAACACTGCCCACTTCAGTTGAAAACCAAAATCAATTGAAAAGTGCAATATTTATGTATCAACTGTGGCCGAAACCACACAACGTTGAAACTCTGCACAGTAAAACAACAACATTGAACAATAACATATATTGGGGAGTAACAACAAATGGGAATTGCAAGAGCTACAGTAACTTATAGAAGTTATGTAGAGGCACTGCACAAGTCTAGCTACAAAAATCAACAAACCATCCAAAGCATAGGAAGTTCAAACTACAGCAGTGAGACAAAGAATGCAGTAACACAAGTTGTACAGAAATGACCATATCTCCTCAAGTTTTGACATTAATAGCCTATTACCCAGAGAAAGTGTACAAAAGCTAAGCAGTGTGTAAAACCAGCTCAGGAACATTGGTTGGAATTTTTTTCCAGAAAGAACCATTAATCAATTTGAGAGTAAAGCAAATTATAAGAGTTTAATGTCATTAGGAAAGACAGAGGACAGCTGGTAGAGGATAAGGGGTTATGATAGGCATAAAGAATTCAATCTTGTTTAAGAGCTTTAATTTTAAGTATTCCAAATAGTTTGAGCAGAATGGAGGTTGATTTGGTAGTGGCAGAAGTATAGGCTATACTACTAGAGTAAATCATTTATTATTGTTTAGATATATAATCCTTCAGGTTCTACTAAAATAGGCAAGGTTTTAAATTGATTATAGTAGTATTCCATATGATTAGATTATTCCATAGTTGGGGATCTCTATATTCACCATCCAGTTTAGTTTAATTGCTCACTAAAGAACAATCCAGGGTCCTACACATTTGATTTTTTTGTGGATAGTGATTTATGCTTACTAATGCAAAAAGTCTGCAAACAGAGATAGCTCCATCAGCAACATCCTAAACAACAATAGATGTTTGATTTGGAAACACTTGTATTTTTCAAATTTCAAGGTTAAAGTGATGGAAGAAGCAACACTAGTTAGTGATCATATTTGCATAACAGTAGAGGCAGAAGGAATACCAAGACAAAGGATTTATAGTGAAATCTCACCAGGAATGAATTATTCAAAATTGAATTGGGATTAATGAATATGAATGGCAAAGAACCAGAAAAAAACAAACACATAAATAATCTTTAAGTGAAGGAGTGTAACAATAGATGTCTTTTAACAAAAGAAGAATTGAACTATATTCTAAAATCTACTAGAAATGGTAGATTAATACACAGATACACAGAATACATAAATGGCAGAATACACAGCAGCAACTTTATATGAAATTTAAAATAAATTTTCTTGTGAAATATTATCGCATTTAATCAGCAGTTGTACCAACCCAATCCTGCTCAATTCATCCTCAAGGCTATACTGTGGTGTTTCTCCTCCCCATAGTATAGTGCAGACGGTTTGATATCATTCTATTATCCCTTCTTGTTTTTAGTTTGTTTTTGTTTAAAGCTTTTTCCAATAGGCAATGATTAGAAGTCCTCCAAAAAAAAGTGCCCCCAGATCCCACCTCAAATGCCAATGAAAGTGATACCCATTTTGACTGGTCAAGCACACTATCTCAAAGTTCGAATGATAGCTCCAATTCTGAGAATAGGACAATGATAAGTGTAGAGGCTAATGTCACCATAAATGATGATAATGGCGTTCAAGAGGTCCTTTCTAGAAGCTCTAAAAAAAGGAAAAAATCTCCCCAATCAAAAGCATTTCCCCTCTAACTGCCCAAGATCCTCCCTCCAAAAACTTAGAAATTTACCTTAAAATTACTCCTACTACCCCCTTTGAAATAAAAAAGATTACTGCAATAAGAGTTGCAATTTTTAAATTGCTAAAATCAATGTTCTCTCTTAATATTAACCGTGATGGATCTCTGCTAATAGCTGTCCAAGATCAGAAATCAGCAGACACAATAATTAACCTAAAATCCCTTCTGAATACCCCAATTAATGCATCTAAATGGAACCCAAAACAATCACCAACAAAAATAGTAGTTTATAATGTTCCCCCAGAGATATACATTCAGGAGTTAAAAGAAGGGCTCTCAGATAGGGCTGGCCACACAATCCCAGTTGAAGATGTTACCCAACTTGGCAAACCTAACTCTAATGGCCTAAAAACTAGTACATCCTTCTTATTCACACTGAAGGAAAAAATTAGTATCCAGAAAAGTTATTCCTATTTGGGCAAATCAAACCACACAAGGAATACAAACCTAAGCCTATCCAGTGTCAGAAGTGTCTCAAAAACTGGGACACACAACAAACAAATGCAATGAAATTCTCCTAGAGTGTAGTAATTGTAAAGCATACCATCGTAAAGAGTTGACAACTTGCAACAACACTCAGCCTAAATGTATCAATTGCAAAGGCCCACATGAATCTACAAATAAATCACTATGTCCTGCATATAAGAAAAGAGCTCTAACACTCCAAATAGTAACAAAGAAGGCCATCCCATACCCCAATGCATCAAGTACCCCGTATAAAACACCATCTTCTAAAACCCTAGCTCACATCCCTATCAGACGTAATCACCAAGTCAACAAGCCTCCTTGTCCAGTGAGATGAGGTCAGCCTGCCCCCCCCTCTCCCAAGAAGAAATAAAACAGAAACACTACAGAAAATCACTACAGGAATTAATCCCTTAACTGACAAAAAGGTTCAGGCCATGCATCAACAACCAAAAAATGCAATCCCCAAATATTGCTTATTCATTCTAAACTGTAATGCAGTTCAGGCCATGAACATACATCAACAACAGAAAACAAAAATCATTGCAGAACTGGCAAAAAATCTACATCCCTGATGATATGCTCATTCAAGCAAAAAAAGATCTTACTTTACTGTTAATAAAGCTGAACATTATACACAGTCATATGAAAAATAAATCAACAACACAACACATATCATTACTCCAGTGGAACATAAGATCACTCACAGAAAATAAGCTAAATGAACTAATATCATTTATGAATAATAATTCCATTAATATTGCTTGCCTCCAGGAAACTCATTTAACCCAAAATCAACAAATTAAGTTTCTGGGATATACTATCCTGAGAAAGGATAGATCATCAGAGAGAAAAGGAGGTGGAGTAGCTCTATTAGTTAAAAAATAATATAAAATTCTGTGGCATCAATTTTCCAGATTTAGCTAATGATGTTGATGTAATTGGTATCAGTGTTTGGCTGAATAATATAAAAACCTACATAATAAGCTTTTATAACCCTAATGGCCTAACTACAGATGCCATGGATTTCTTTAATTATATAAGTAATTCTAATATGTTAAAAAATATATCATTTTTTGTGGAGATTTCAATGCCTACAGCCTTTTGTGGGGGAATAAACCAGCAAATAAAGCTGGTAAATTGATTGAGTATATGACTTCAAATAATAATGAATTAGCTGTTGCTACCCCTCAAACCTGAATACTTATTTCAACCCCAAAAGTAGCAGATTCTCCACAATTGACCTACAAATTGTGTCATTAAATATTTTGAATAAAATTTATATAAATAAAATTGATAGTCTATGTACTGACCACTTTGCTATAGTGTGCTCCCTAAATGAACCTGCTGAAACTCTACCACATACCTCCAAATATATCAACACTAAAGCAAATTGGTCTATGTTCCAAAATAAGCTAAATGATGAAATCACAAGTTTCACCCAAAATTCATACATTTCAAACACAGCAGTTGACACACATGCTGAAGTATTGACATCTTTACTAATAAATACAGATAATCATGCTATCCCCAGGACAACACCTAAGAAAACCTACCCTAAACACATTCCTAAAGCATGGTGGACAAATGAGTGCCAAAATAAATGGAGAATAAAAAAGGCAGCTAGGACAGAATTCATAAAAAAAACATCACCTACTACATATTTAAAAAAATTACAAGCAGAATCTAATCTAAAAAGACTATAATAGATGGTAAATATAATTACTGGAATAATTTTGCAAATAATCTCTCCAGAGAAACACATGAGCCAATTATACATAAAGTCATAAGCCACATCTGTGGGAAAAAGATTTCCCCCAACCCACTCCTGTATGAGCTTATACATAATAATACCCACTATGACAATGATTATGAAAAAGCTAAGCTATTTGCAACTTTTTGTTAATAAGCTAACATCAAATAATCAAAGCAAAATGTCCCCAATTCCTATGAACCCAATTTACCAACCACGCCCAGGATCCGAGTATATAAGTAGTCCATTTTCAATCCAGGAAATGAATAATGCAATACATCATATTAGGACCAAAACTAGCGGCAGCTATAACAATATACACCCTACATTGATAAAGAATCTCACCCCTTCATACAAACAAGAACTACTAAATTGTTATAATCACGCTTGGGCATCTTCTAATTTCCCCAATATATGGAAATGTTCGTCCCTCCTACCAATCCTAAAGAAAAAATAAACCCAAAGAGAACCCTGAGTCCTATAGGCCCATAATGATTACTCCTGTGATGGGGAAAATAATGGAGAAAATGATCTATCACAGACTCCTCTGGTTTGTTGAAAAAAAACAATATGATCCCTCACACTCAAACTGGATTCAGGAAACACCACTCCTCAACAGATGCTTTCATTTCGCTAACAAATGCAATAAATGAATCATTCTCAAAAAATAATGTCCTAGTTGCAGCTTTCCTAGATTTTGAAGGGGCATATGACAATGTGAACCTCCAAATCCTTTTAAATAAACTTGCAAACCTTGGACTACCCCCAAGCCAGTATCTTCTATAAAATCCTTCATAGAAGTGTGAAGTTTCATTGTTTGTGTTGGTTCAGCCTCTTCACCCAAAAGAAAACAACCAAAGGCCTACCTCAGGGAGCAGTCCCCAATTGCCTCCTGTTTGCCCTATATCTCTGAGACATGAACCTACCCCACACGAATCTACAATATGCTGACGATCTGATGCTATGGTCATCTGGCAACACCTTTGAGATAGCACAGTCAAATCTGCAAAAGTCACTTTTCAAATTTGAAAAATTCTCTCAACATTCAGATTTACCCATTGCATCTACCAAGTCAAAAATAATCCAATTTCTCCAGAAGCAAAACCATGTTAATTCAAAACTAACTCTAAATAAAACAACTATTCCAGAAGATAATCATATTAATTACCTAGGTCTCATGCTTGACCAAAAACTTAATTTTCACCTCCACATTTCAAACACAATAAAAAAAAATGCTATAGAAAAACAAATATACTAAAAAGACTTCTTTCCACACCCTGGGGCTGTAAGGAGAAAACCTTACTCCAGTTTTATAAATCACATATAAGACCCCATTTTGACTATGGGCTCATCGTATATGGTGCATGTGCAAAGACCCAGATGCAAAAAATTGAAACAACACAAAATGATATAATACGTCTCATATTTGGTCTTAGGAAATCCACAAGCACCAAGTTTCTGCTTATGGAGAGTGGATTAACAACAATAAGAGAGAGATGTAGCTTTCTCTTGACAAAACATATTACAAAAATTGAATCAAATAGCTGAGACACCCTACATAATTGGTTAAGAAATCCAGCCATGTATAGAGGCATTGCAGATGAGTATGCCAGCATTCAGAAGAAGTTCCCAATACCAGCAAAGTCTATTGCACCCACTTTCCCCCAATCCCCTCCATGGAATTGGTCAAGTCCCATAATAAAAACTGATTTCTCAAAGTGGACTAAAGATTTAACCCCCATTGCTTTTGTCTAAAAAAAATTTGCTGAACTTAATACAATTACCTATAAAAATCACTTCCAAATATTTGTTGATGGGTCAAAAATAAATGAGAAGGTAGCAAGTGGTGCTTTTCCTCCTCACCTGAAAATTGCAATGGGCGACAGATTATATAATAATTTATCTATAATGTCTGCTGAGTTAAAATGCCATAATCATGGCATTAGAACACATTAAGGAAAAGCAACCTTTGATTGCAAATTCAAATAATATTATTGTATATTCTGATTCTTTATCCAGCCTTGAGTTGCTGGCCTCAGCTCCTCAGTATAAGTTGGACATTGACACTTATCATTGTCTCAGTATTATAGATAATCTTTCTTCTAGTGGCATAAAAACTTATTTTCAGTATATTCCTAGCCACTCTGGCATAAGCGGTAATCATCAGGTTGATGAAATAGCAAAAAATGCTATAAATATTGACCAGCCAAGTGGGAGACCAATCCCAATTAGAGATATTTACCAATGGAGGCTATCAGATATTAATTTTAATAAGGTTAATCCTATCCTTTCCCCCTTTCCCAATAAGTATCTTTCTAAAATTTATCATAGAATTCGCTCTGGAACAAATGGACTAAATTTTCTTGCATTCTTGTATAAGTTTTCTAATTCAAGTGGTTCAATTCCTCTGTCCCCTCTTTGTAGGCATTGTAATATGAATAATGAAACAATTGACCATTGCCTATTTGAATGTAATATGCTGATGTCTGCACAACATACCTTGCTTTGCAAACTGTTAAAATGCTTCAAACACCACAAAATCTCACTATCAGCCAAGAGCCTAGCCAATTATACCTGCACACAGAGCATAGAAATCGACATCTATCAACTCATAATTGAACTCCTAGAGTCAAAAGATCTACTGAAAGATATCTGAAAATATCTAATAATCATGAGGCAATCAAGCCAGTAGCTCTGTAGCCCACAGAGTGAAGCAAAAGGAAAACGGCTAAATAGTATCACTGAAAAGCCTGCCTGCTGTCAAATAGAAGAAGAAGAAAAAATGGTCTTTAGACAAGATGGTATTCACCCAAAGTTAAACGAAAGCCTTCCAGAAAAGTGGATAGGCACTTTTGTCTATTCCAAATCATCCAGGAAAGAACTGAAGTTCCTGAACATTTGGAAGTAAACTTTATCAATAATGAAACCTAAATGAGGAAAGGATAAATAAGAAACAATCAACCACAGAATTGTTACCTTTCTCTTAGTTTGTGGAAATGTATTTGAAAGAATCATTAAAGGGTAAAATTTATATTTTTTCATATAATTTAGCTAGGAATAAAGTAAATATATCACTTGATACTTTTTTACACTATTTCTAAACATAATATTCACTTCTGGGGCAAATTCCAGTTTGAGTCATTAAAGAAGGTTAAAAGAGCCTGTAGTAACCAAAAGTTGAAAAGTGTGTTTCTAGAAAGATAATCCTGTAGAAAAAAAAAATTGCCATTTGTAGCTGATTTGGGAATGATACCTGATTTTGATTAGTCTTAGTAGTAAAATGGTATTTAGAAAATGAATTTACAGGAATTTTTAAAAAGAGTCTGATACCCTTAACAAATAGCAGCATAGTTTCTTTTTTTGTTCTGCTCTTTTTTCTTTGTTGCTAGCAGGGCACCAAAACATCATAGAAAGTTGTTCAAGGGCTTATTTAAAAGCTAGTTTTTATATCTAATTATTACAAACTATTTTTTTAATTTTATATCATAGTCTAAAAACTATAATAAGTTACTTTTTGGGTCCTAATAATGGCTCAAAATAGAGTTTACCCTGGATGCAATTATTATACTTGGAAAGAGCATAAAAAAATGGCTTCAAAAGATGTATTCACTTCCTTCCTAGCCCAATTATACAAAAAAGCATAAATTTACCCATTATAGGACTTATGAGCTTTGTCAAACAAAGAAATAAGATTCTTAAGAATAACCAGTGTGGACTTAAAAAAAAAAACAGAGCAGAAAATTTAATGTTACTACAGAGGGATGCTCTTTACTGCCAACATAACAATATAAGTAGCCTAATGACAGTTTTCTTAGACATATGCTAAAGGGTGCTTATAACAACAACCTAAAATTAGAAGTTCTTGAAAGTGTGGTACAAGAAAAACTTAAAGTGAGATTACTTACTATAATTTACTGTGAAACAAATGATAGGAGAACTTGTGCTTTACCAAATTTTGTGATTCTTTATAGGGAGAGTGAAATTGATCAAAACTGATTTTCAGACTCATGATTGCTTCTAAAATTCTGAGCCCTAAAATTCATTCAATGAATCCATGGGCTCTTGGAGATCTAATTCATAGATTACTAGATTTGGCTCTCAGAGCCCTAATTATCTTTCAAGGAATCAAATATTTAGCTTTTTGATCTCTGATTTCAAATCAAGGAATACTAGATTTTGCTTTCAGACCCCTGGTTTTAATCTGAGGATTGATAAATTTGACTCTTACAGCTGATCAACAATACCAGTTGAGGAGAATGATAAAAGTGGAAGGTCTCTCTGAGTAAGAAAAGGACTGGAAAATCAAAAGAAGATAAATGGGTAAATCTTCAGCTGTTCATATTATTGACTTACAAATAATGTAAAACATACCACTTGATGCCTTTTTCATGTTCATTACAAATATAATAATCATTTTGTTGGAAATGAATTTTACCCCCCACTCCTATATATATCAATTCAGGGTAGGCCAGGCTATATATTTGCACATTAGGGGGGTGTGGGTAAATTTTATTTTGGTAAATTTTTTACCAAATCATATTATTGACTTACAAATAAAGTGAATATACTGCTCAATGCCTTTTTTTATGCTCTTTCCAAATATAATAGGCTAATCATTTTTGTTGGAAATGAATTTTACCCCCACCCTTATATAACAGTTCTCCTCACCCCTATATACCAATTCAGCCCTATATGCTAATTCAGGGTATATATTTGCATATTAGGGGGGTGGGGGTAAAGTTTAAACTTATCTCCCATTTACATCAGAAATAACATTTACTCCCACCCCCTCCCACTCCTTATTTACAAATATATACCCTGAATTTCCAACAAAAATGATTATTATATTTGGAAAGAGCATAAAAAAGGCATCAAGTGGTATATTGACTTTACTTGTAAGTCAATAATATGATTTGGTAAAAATTTACCTTTATTTCTGCTGCAAATGACAGGTAAGTTTAAACTTTACCACCACACCCCTAATGTACAAATACATAGCCTACCCTGAATTGGTAGCCTATACATAGGCCTAGGGGTAAAATCCATTTCTGACAAAAATGATTATTTTATTTGTAATGAGCATAAAAAAGGGCATCAAGTGGTATGTTTACTTTATTTGTAAGTCAATAATATGAACTGCTGAAAATTTACCAATAAATGATGCAGAACAGAAAATATATTTTGAAAGGGTAGGGGTGGGTAAATTTGCAGTGGGCCATATAATTTAACTAGGATGAAAGTGAAATCATCAGTTGATGTTTGTTTTAGCCTATACTCTTTCATAATTCATATAAAATATCTTTGGGCCCCTTTATGGGCTCAAGATACAATTAGCCCCAGAAATGATTATTGAATTACAAAAGAGCATAAAAAACGCATCAAATGATGTTTTCACTTTCATCCTAGCTAAATTATAGGGCCTAGAGCTAGCTACCTGGAAATTTACCAAATGCCCTAGGGAGAAAGAGTTGGGGAAACGAATAGCCTAGTAGCTTGTCCAGAATTCTACCCAAAAATTCCCTAAACTTGAATTTTATCCAACAAGAACCCATAGAAAGGATTACCTCAAAAGTTGTTAGAAACAAAGTTCAACAAACCTGTATTTCAGTTTTGTGTGACCAGGCAAATCCCTGCTAGAATATTGCTTTGAAAGAGCTGATAAGTCATTCTTCCCACCCTTCGCTGGATCAAATGTCGGGCGAGCAGCTGTAGTCATTCTTTTGAGTGCACTGACTCACTTTTGCCAATAAAAAAAAAGTCAAATCAAATTGTTTCACTGATATGAGAATTTCTTCACTAAATGCTTTCTGGGAAACTAGTAAGGAACCAACTCTTTTGGAATAGATGCCGCTGCATGTCAACATTTAAATTTTGTCCTTAGATTTAATTAATGAATTGTGATAAATATTAAATATATAAGATTATGTTGATGATAGTACAAAGGAAAAAAAGCCTAATATTGTTAGAAAACATTTAGTTTTAATTTTTAAATTATGATAATAGTATGGCAAATATAAACAAACTTTGCCATACCAGGAATGGCAAATACGAAGTACATTCAAATCCCCTTCCCGAAACAAGGGTCTCTTGAAACTATAATTACATCTCTCTTAACACTAAAGTTCTCTTAACATTAAAGAAGGACTAATATTAATTGTGGAATGAAATGTACTCTTCTAATTGGATACTCTTTTAAACTCTATTCTTACCAGCTGGAAATATAAAGACTTTTCTCCGTGACTATTACTAGAATATGAATAGATGCAATAATAAGATACAAAGAAACATAGGATTCCGGATACGAGCACTTTTGATCAGTCTAGACAGAAAACTTCAAAGAAGAAATATGTTTTGGAAAAGAATTGAGTGATGGGGGAAGTCCTATATTGAGAAAACTAAGACCGAGTCATCAAAAGCATAGATACGGAAGAAGTGAAGTTGTTCCTGCTAACAATGGATAAATAGAAAAAAAAGCGGAGTACAAAATGAAACAGAAGAAAGAAGAAAAAACATATTTAACACTAAAAATTAAATGCAGGTATTTCATTGACAGAAACAGTTGAGTCAGGGGTGTGTCGTAGAGTTTTCTGCGGGATCGTCTTGAGGCTCTCTGTTCTAGATCAATCACATTGGTTGACAGATCAAGGATTCCATATATGGATGAGATCTCCGTGTTAGAAAATCTTAGTGGAAGTCCCAGCAAAAATTTTGGAAATCTGTAAAACGTGGTTCATATTTTTCGACGCTCAGTGAGGGACAAAATTTCACACAAGGGTTATATGTAACAGCTGGCAGGAGAAACGACGGCTTTGAATAGT
This sequence comes from Artemia sinica, assembly GCA_027921565.1. Taxonomy (NCBI): domain Eukaryota; kingdom Metazoa; phylum Arthropoda; class Branchiopoda; order Anostraca; family Artemiidae; genus Artemia; species Artemia sinica. The sequence goes on from CM051271.1 coordinate 50,547,449, forward strand.
TTGACTTAATAAATCGATTAAATGACCATTTGCAGTTGACAGCTTTTTCATATGCTGAGCAGATAAATTTACAGACTTATTCGGCCAACAAGCCTCTAGTTGACCTAGGTGTCTGACCGTATGTGATACCAAGGTATTTTAAGGACTGGGACTGCTGTATTCTGATACCACCAAGGACAAGATTGGAATTGGTCAAGTCACTGCCGCTAAAAACGATAAATTCTGTTTTTTATATGTTGACTCGTAGTCCTATTCTTCTGCATAGGGTCACTTGGAGACGAAGATTCCCTTGTAGTTCCCTTAGCGTACTGCTTATGAGCAACAAGTTCTCTGCATAAGAAATGAAACTTAGATCCAAGTCCTCCAAAAAGAACGTCCGTCGAATGAGTCTAGTTACAGAGTAAATCGAAAAGTTGAAGATGAAAGGGCTTAGAGTAGATCCTTGCCGAGCTCCTTTGAAGAGCTGAATAGGTTCAGAAAGCTTTTGCTTGCGGTGACCGGTGATTGTTTCCAATAACAAAGCTAGACGAATATGCGTGTGGGAGCACCAATCATGGAATTGAGATCAAGGACATTGGGGGGGGGTCGACTCTTGAATCTAAGAAGCACCACAGTGCTTGCGAGTGGACGACAGAATCGAACGCAGCAGAAATGTCGACGCAGTGGCATTTTAACTAAAAATGTAGGCCTCATTATTCTTCTTAGTAACTGATGGGCGTGTCTACAGCCCAACCCGTTTCTGAATCCGAGTGTTTGTCTCCCATTAGAGCGTGCGACGTAATATGGGACAACAGTACCTTCTCCAACACTTGCTGACAACCGATGAAACTCTGATTGGCCTGTAACTTTTACAAAGCAAGGGGTTCGACAATTTTTCAGAATATTGGATGTGTGGCGACCATGAAAGTTGGCAGGTGTGAGTCCCTGCTCTATGCTCATTTGGAATAATAAGGCTAAGTACTCATGTAAAAGTTCTGCGCCGTGCTGTAAGTGCCTCGGAGTAATCCCATCGAGCCCTGGAGATTTGTTCTTTTTCAATTTTCTCACTATTATCTCAACATGCCATTTGGAAACAACGACAGCAGTCCGGCGGAGTTTTGCGCTGATTAATTGCCTATCTAACTCAGATTTATATAAGGAGTCCAGCTCGTTGGGTGGCAGCACAAACACGTCCTTGTAATGGTCTACCCAACTTTCGTCGGGAATGGGACTTTGCACAACAGCGTCAGCCCTGTTAGATTGGAGTTTCTTCCATAGGATGTGTGGGTCACTCCTGCAATCACAAGGCAACTTCTCCACTTGCTGGACTTGCATATTCTCAACAGTTCGTTTGAATTCTGTTTTGGCACATCAAAAACACTGAAAAATTACTCCAGAGCGGGGTTTGTCACAATCCTTCCACAATTCGTACCAGAGCTTGGATCTCTTCTTGTCAAACTTGACAGTTGGGTTATCCCATCCCTTTTTACGGATATATGGGGTACACTTTTGCCACTGGAACAGTGGCAGATTCCTCAAGCTTCATCGAGTGAATAATTTCGGAGCAAAAGAGGTTCAGAGCTACTCTGTCTTCATTTTGTCCATGAGTAAGCAGGTGGAACGGTACGTTGATTTTAGCAAGAGTTGAGTCAAGAATTTCTTTGTATAAGGACTTATCTATCCTGTGCCATTCACTCTTAATAAACAATGATCACCTGGGGCACCGCTTATAGGTGAAGAATAAGTACAAATTTGTACGCACCAATGCTGAAAAGAATCACAAAGCGATATTTCGAGCCCCCGTATAAGCGAAAAGATGGCAACTAAATTCATTCATAATTTTTCATTAAGCGACAAATATTCGCAAATATCAACATCCAATAAAGATAAATGGGTTAAAACTGGCAAATGTTCTCAAGATATTTTATCATTGTTTCTTGAGTAATATTTGTTACTTTTAAATTTCTGCTCTAAAGATTGTGTGTTCTGAAAATCTTGCTTTTAGTAAGCAACACTTATGAAAATATTTTTGAAATAAAACGGATACAGACGAGCACAAGAACCGGATTTATCAGGTATCTAAATATTCCTCAGTTGAATATTTTCTCTCTCTCTATATATATATATATAATATATATATATATATATATATATATATATATATATATATATATATATATATATATATATATATATATATATATATATATATATATATATATATATATATATATATATATATATATATATATAGATATATATATATATATATATATATATATATATATATATATATATATATATATATAATATATATATATATATATATATATATATATACATATATACATATATATATATATATATATATATATATATATATTTAAATATCAAAAGAATTTTTCCCGGGCTTTACTAAATAAAACAAATGGTCATAGAAATGCGGGGAAAGGCTCATTTGAATATAGATTTAGTTTACTCTACCTCTGTGACCACCAATACCAGTCAAAGGGGGACCTATCATCAACTAACGGTTCAAATATCCCTTGAATCCCTGAAGTCTCTAAATACCCTGCATCAATTTGTCGGAAAAGCTATAAACTTTTAACTAACTCAAAAACCAAGCAAGATAGGATAAAATGAATTGATCCAATTGATAGAATTGTTTAGTTGTAATGACTGGATTCTACAGTCGAATAGTGACGACAATGAAATAGGAGGACAAATTACATTATCTTATTCTTAACAGGATCACGAGTTCTTATATACCACGAAAGGATCAGCATGACTTTTAGACCACTGAATTCCATTTTTAGTTGATAAGTACAGCTTTGAGAAATAACAATATTTTATTAGGATCTTGATCGTCAGACTATATGGTAATCAATTCTTAAATCAGGAGCTAGTGAAAGGTTTATAAGGGTTTCAAATGATACTGGATGCTTCAGCTGATGACAAAAGTTTGTCAGTCTCTTGGATTCATGGTCCACTTAATGACACACATAGAAACAAAATATTATGTTTTTTTCCAAAGGTTAATTTAAAAAGAATTATAAAAATAAAAAATGTCAAAGAAAGGTAAAGATCTGCATAAGACCAGAAACGATCAATAATAACATAAAATAATGATTCAAGCATAAAACAAAAATAAATTACCAGCAATGAACAAATGTGACTACAAACGAAGAGAAAATTATAATTAATTATCAAGTTAACCTTAAAACAAGCAAAAATTATCAGCAACAAGATTAACTTGATACGCTCAACGATTTCTGAGATATTGCACATATGCTCTATTGTCTTTTGGTTTATTTTTGCATTACCGTTAAATGTTCTGAAAGATTCAACTTAATTCCCTTAGCGGTTCCCGAAGTATTGCAGATACCCCATTTTAAACGACCTGGAAGCACAAAGTGTATTTTGGCTAGTTCAACATCCCCTTCAACATGGTTTGAAGGTTTCAACTTGATACACTCAGGCATTTTTGAAATATCGTAGATACACCCTTTGACAGCCTGCTTGCACCTAGCGTCTTTTGACTTAGTTCAATACCCTCATAAATATTCCCTGAAAGCTTAATCTTGATATATTTTACCTTTTTGGAGACCCAGGATCGAAAATCCCACCCTTCCCGAAAATAAAACCTAGATATAAACAACGGGAAAAATTGCATAATTTACGGACTTTGCCTCAGGGGCTATGGGGGTCATGTCATCCCAAAAGCATTGTTATTTGACTTTTCAACTATTTTGAACAAAAAGGCTATAGCAAAACTTCTATTGGACATGAGGGGGAGGGTAGCCAATAATAGTGTGGGTGGGGGGCTTGTTGCCCTGCAATCACTCTCGACTCTTATAAAGGGCACTAGACAGTGGCGGATCAAGGGGGGACACACCCACCCTCACCCCCACATAGTCTAAAGTAGTGTCATTTACTTAATTAACGCAAATTTGCGTTAATCAAACTTGCTCCTAACGCAAGTTAATTGGATCGACCTATTTTGCGCCCCTCTAACAAATCCTGGATCCATCCCTGGTACTAGAGCTTTCAATTTTCAACCGAGTTAATCCCTTCTGAAATTTCTATGACAACTCCACCCATGCGACATGGGCTGGGAAAAAATAAATTGAAGCCATATCGCTCTTTACTTAGGCAACGCTACTTCGCTGCCTGTTACTAAATTGTAGTTTCAATCAGTTCATGGCAACAAACTATAAGGAAGGAACGACTCGGCTTAGTAGTAGCCGAAAACCCTAGAATATGGAATCTTGATAGCAGTTATTGCATCAAAAGAATTTGATTTTTTGTTATGCTGATTCCAAGTATATAAAATTGATTGAGTTTTATGCTACCCATCAAAAGCTATAAGCCTGAGAAAATTTACTTGATTTTCCAGAAGGCCAGAAAACACCCTAAAAAAGTCAAGTGGTATAACACCGACAGATTCAGCATATCAAAGACCTCTACTATAAAACTTCAAAGCTCCTATCTACAAAAATGCCGAATTTTGTTTTTTTATTAGAAGAAAGATACAGATGCGTGTTCAATTTTTTCCAAAGACATCAAAGGGAAATAGGACTTCTAATTTCCAATTAAGTGAGCTTCCTCCGAAGTTTTTGCAGCCACCTTTTCGATAAAAACTTTATATGCTCCGGGGCATAACTTACAGCCCAAGCCTTTGGACTCTGGCGGTTGCATCAATCCCGAAGCCATTGTTATATAGTTTTTGAACTATTTTGACTAAAAGGGCTATCTCAAATTTTTGATTGGATGCATTTGAGGAAAAAGGGCGTGGATGGGGCTTTTTTTTCTCTGATCACTTTCGGTTCTTAAAATGGGGAACTAGAATGTTTGATTTACAATCAAATGAGCCTACTCTAGAGTTTATACAACCGCTCCTTAGATAAAACCTTATATACCCCAAGGAGTAGCACACAACCCCTTCACTCTGGGCTGTGTGGGGCTTTGTCAACCCAGTAGTTAATGTTATATGATACATTGACTATTTTGAAAAAATATCTTTCTCAAAATCTAGATCGAATTTATTTTGCGAAAAAGAGCGTAGGGTGGAGGGTTAGTTGTCCTCTTATTAGTTCTGAATCTTAAAATAGAACTAAAACTTTCAATTTCTAATCAAATAAGCCCCCTTCGAAGTTTATACCATCACCCTTTCCATAAAAACCTCATATGCACTTGAGGCATAACTTACAAAACTTAAAACCCCCCCCCCCCCAGAAAAGGCGGGGGGGGGGGATTGTACAAACCCTTGAGTTTTTCTTATATGATCTTTGGTATATTTTGAAAAAAAAATGGCTATCTAAAAAATTCAATCAGATACATTTGAGAAAAAGAGGGTGTAAGGAAGGGGGGGGGGGGGTGATGGGGTAGCTACCCTCCAGTCCCTTTTGACTTTTAAAATGGAACTAGAACTTCCAATTTCCAATAGAATGGGCCCCCTCCAAAGTTATAGACAGTACTTCCCTGATGCTCTTAATCAATCTTTTCCCAACAAGTATTCTGGTATTCCAGATATGCCCATGTTTCATTTGAACATTTGCTCAGCCCTAATCCCTTATCAAGACTTAGACGTTGCAATATAGGCGCTAAAGACTGGCAAATCAGGTGGCCAAAATGGAATCCCACCTTAACTACTTGAAGTACCTACTTCAAGTAAAGAGGTTTAGATTCCAAGAAACTCGGCAGAATGTTAACTCAAAATTGCAGTTGTGATAAAGAGACCATTCTTATATGACCTCTATAGATTTAGCGTTCTTTTAATTAAGCAAAGTCTGAAATTGACATAAATATTCCTTGAAGCCCATGTGGCTGTTTAAGAGCCTGTTTAAATTCGTCGAGAAAAAGGCCAATTTGCCTTGAAAATAGCTATCTACTACAAAAATTATGATCTATTGGGCTTATAGGATAACTATCACTCAAAGAAGGGCTAACATTTATCAATTTAAAGTGACCTGATGAAATCCGGCTTAGGTATCATGGATCGCATGGGAGAAGAGTTACTCTCCCAGTGCATCTTGTGTTGTGTTCTTCTTGGGATACTGTAGAGTGGTAAGCCACAGTTCATGCTTGTTTATTCCTTAAAAAAAATAGACAAAAGTCATGCTGTCATCCATCAATGAGCTATGGACTTGGAAGATATTCTGAGGATTCTCCGACATGGAGGCCTGTTTTCTGCTGTTTAATACGATTGAGAATTAACCTATCAAACTAAACATAATTTAATTTATCCCTGGTCCATGGCTAATCTAGATGACATACATATATATCATCATGACTAGGAGTAACCTTGAAATCTAAACAAAATCGCATCATATTTTTCATTTATTGACTGGTTTTGCCAAAATTATTTGGTCCAATATAATCCAATACAAAGTTTAATTATGAAGTCAACTCAAGGATGTCCAAGAGTCAATCTGAGAAAAAACTTTTCCCCTTGCCTTTATCTTAAATCTGCAGTAACTTTAAATTTTGATTATGTTGATTTAAATTGATAAATGTTGATTTTGAATTGAAGTTATCAAGTATTTTGCAATAGGTTGCATAGGTTGGATCAAGACGCTGGGTAATTGTAGACAGAGAAAAGCCAAGACAGATAGTTCAAGTAATTGAGAGGCAAATGTTTAAATGGCGTGGGCACGGGTAAATCGCAGGAGTATGCATGACTCTCTTATTGGACACATACTTGTAAGCTTAGTTTTTGGAAAGGCATGCCTGCCTAGAGTCTTAGGCAGGCTGATCAAGAATTCAAAACTTGACATAAGACCAATGACCAGAAAAAGCCAATGACCAGCTTCATCTCCTAAACCAAATCCAATAGTTCAAATTCATGTGAGGAAGACATTGACAAAATACGGACAAGGAAGACTTAATAAGAACTTTAAGTGTGTTTGTTTGTGATGTTTGTGACACAAATCTACTTTTTCGGCCAATTATACTAAGCCTGTTATTGAGACACGCATCATATTTTTCATTTATTGACTGGTTTTGCCAAAATTATTTAGTCCAATATAATCCAATACAAAGTTTAATTATGAAGTCAACTCAAGGATGTCCAAGAGTCAATCCGAGAACAAACTTTTCCCTTGCCTTTATCTTTAATCTGCAGTAACTTTTAAGTTTTGATTAAACTTAATTGTTACGCCATTGGTTGTTTCTTGCTCGCTTTTGAAATGACAGTGTGAAATCGCTGCTATAGAAGATTCACAAATCCATTCTGTAATATAAGCTACTTAAAATAGAATTGTAAATCCGTCTATAATTGATCAGATAAAAATAGTTCCACATATCAGAAAAAAGTTTATCGTCTTACAGATCTGAAGTCTACCAGTTTGACAAGCCCATTAATCCAAAATGAAACCCCTGCTAATGTAATACATTAGATCGTCAATTCTTTTTTGCCAACTTATAATTGTTTCACACTCACATTCGATAACAAAAGTAACATGTAAAATGTGAGACTGTCTCCGATACATCCGCAAGATTTTATCCATCAATATGAATTCAGTTAAATTCCTACGGGCCTTAAGTAAGCCAGTGTGACATGCCTCCTTGAACATTGTGAGGTTATCATTACCTACTAAGATCAGTATTTACTAACTTTATTTTTTATAAAGCTTGGAATCTTCTCCTTCTATTTTGCAGCAGGCGGCTTTTCAGTAGATACTATTTAGCCCTTTTCCTTTTGCTTCACTCTGTGGGTTACAGAGCTACTGGCTTGTTTGTATCTTATTTATTGGATATTCTCAGATATCTTTCAGTAGATCTTTCGACTCAAGGAGTTCAAATATAAGATGATAAATACCAATTTTTATGCTCTGTGTGCAGTTATAGTTGGCTAGGCTCTTGGCTGATAATGAGATTTTGTAGTGTTTGAAGCACTTTGTCAGTTTACAAAGCAAGGTATGCTGTGCAGACGTCAGCATATTACATTCGAATAGGCAGTGGTCAATTGTTTCATTATACATATTACAATGCCTGCAAAGAGGGGACAGGGGAACAGAACGACTTGAATTAGGAAACTGATAAGAGAATGCAAGAAAATTTAGTCCATTTGTTCCAGAACAAATTCTAAGATAAATTTTAGAGAAATACTTATTGGGAAAGGGGGAAAGAATAGGATTATTCCTATTGAACATAATATCTGATAGTCTCCATCGGTAAATATCTCTAATGGGGATTGGTCTCCCACTTGGTTGGTCAATATTTATAGCATTTTTTTGCTGTTTCATCAACCTGATGATTACCACTTATACCAGAGTGGCTAGGAATATACTGAAGATAAGTTCTTATGCCACTTGAAGCAAGATTATCTATAATACTAAGACAATGATAAGTGTCAATTTCCAACTTATACTGGGGAGCTGAAGACAACAACTCAAGACTTGATAAAGAGTCAGAATGAACTATAATATTATTTGAATTCGCAATCAAAGGTTTATTTTCCATAAGGTGTTCTAATGCCTTGATTATGACATTTAACTCTACAGATATTATAGATACATTATTATACAATCTCCCACCCATTGCAATTTTCAGGTGAGGAAGGAAAGCACCACTTGCTACCTTCTCATTCATTTTGGACCCATCAACAAAAGTTGGAAATGGTTTTTATAAGTAATTGTATTAAGTTCAGCAAATTTTTTCTGGACAAAAGCAATGGGGGTTAAATCATTAGTCCACTTTGAGAAATCAGTATTTATTATGGGAATTGACCAATTCCATGAAGGGGATTGGGGGAAAGTAGGTGCAATAGACTTTGCGGGTACAGGGAACTTCTTCTGAATATTGGCATACTCATCTGCAATGCCTCTATACATGGCTGGATTTCTTAACCAATAATGTAGGGTGTGTGAGCTATTTGATTCAATTTTTGTAAGATGTTTTATCAAGAGAAAGCTACGTCTCTTCCTTATGTGTTGTTAATCCACTCTCCATAAGCAGTCCTTGGTGCTTGTGGGTTTCCTAAGAACAAATATGAGACGTATTATATCGTTTTGTATTGTTTCAATTTTTGCATCTGGGTCTTTGCACATGCACCATAGACGATGAGCCCATAGTCAATATGGGGTCTTATATGTGATTTAAAAAACTGGAGTAAGATTTTCTCCTTACCTCCCCAGGGTGTGGAAAGAAGTCTCTTTAGTATACTTGTTATTCTATAACATTTTTTTATTGTGTTTGAAATGTGGAGGTGGAAGTTAAGTTTTTGGTGAAGCATGAGACCTAGGTAATTAATATGATTATCTTATGGAACAGTTGTTCCATTTAGAGTTAGTCTTGCATTAACATGATTTCGCTTTCGGTGAAATTGGATTATTTTTGACTTGGTAGGTGCAATGGGTAAATCTGAATGTTGAGAAAATTTTTCAAATTGGAAAACTGACTTTTGTAGCTTTGACTGTGCAATCTTAAAGGTGTTGCCAGATGACCATAGTACCAGATCATCAGCATATTGTAGATTCGTGTGGGGGAGGTTCATATCCCAGAGATATAGGGCAAAGAGGAGACAGCTGAGGACTGCTCCTTGAGGAAGGCCTTTGGTTATTGTCTTTTGGGTTCTAGAGGCTGAACCTACACAAACAATGAGACTTTGCAATGAAAGATTTTATAAAAGATTTTAACTTGGGGGGTAGACCAAGGTTTGCAAGTTTATTTAAAAGGATTTGGTGATTCACATTGTCATATGCCCCTTCAAAATCTAGGAAAGCTGCAACTAGGACATTATTTTTTAAGAATGATTCATTTATTGCATTTTTTAACAATATGAAAGCATCTGTTGAGGAATGGTGTTTCCTGAAACCAGTATGAGTGTGAGGGATCATATTATTTTTTTTTCAACAAACCAGAGGAGTCGGTAATAGATCATTTTCTCCTTATTTTCCCCATCACAGGAGTAATCATTATGGGCCTATAAGTCTCAGGGTCATTTTTGGGTTTATTTTTCTTTAGGATTGGTAGGAGGGATGAACATTTCCAGATATTGGGGAACATAGATGAAGCCCAAGCCTGATTATATAACAGTTTAGAAGTTCCTGTTTGAGTGAAGGGGTGAGATTTTTTATCCATGTAGGGTGTATATTGTCATATTTGCCGCTAGTCTTGGTCCTAATATGATGTATTGCATTATTCATTTCCGGGATTGAAAATGGGCTGGTTATATGCTCGGATCCTGGGCGAGGTTGGTAACTTGGGTTCATAGGAATTGGGGACATTTTGCTACAATCATTTGATGTTAGCTTATTAACAAAAAGAGTGGCAAATAGCTTAGCTTTTTCATTATCATTGTCATAATGGGTATTATTATGTATAAGCTCATACAGGAGTGGGCTGGGGGAAGTCTTTTCCCCACAGATGTGGCTTATGACTTTATATATAATTGGCTCATGTTTTCTCTCGAGAGATTATTTACAAAATTATTCCAGTAGTTATAATTAGCATTTATTATGGTCCTTTTAAAATTAGATTCTGCTAAATTTTTTTAAATATGTAGTAGGTGATGGTTTTTTTTAAGAATTTTCTCCTAGCTGCATTTTTTGTTTTCCATTTATTTTGGTACTCATTTGTCCACCATGCTTTAGGAATGTGTTTAGGGAAGGTTTTCCTGGGTGTTGTCCTGGGGATAGCATGATTAGCTGTATTTACTGGTAAAGATGCCAAAACTTCAGCATGCGTGTCAGCTGTTGCCTTTGAAATGCATGAATTTTGGGTGAAACTTGTAATTTCATCATTTAGTTTATTTTGGAACATAGGCCAAATTGCTTTAGTGTTGATATATTTTGAGGTATGTGATAGGGTTTCAGCAGGTTCGTTTAGGGAGCAAACTAAGGCAAAGTGGTCAGTACATAGACTACCAATTTTTATTTATATAAATTTTATTCAAAATATTTAAAGACACAATTTTGTAGGTCAATTGTAGAGGAACTGCCACTTTTGGGGTTGAAATATGTATTCATGTTTGGAGGGTAGCAACAGCTAATTCAGTATTATTTGAAGTCATACGCTCAATGAACTTACCAGCTTTGTTTGCTGGTTTATCCCCCCACAAAAGGCTGTGGGCATTAAAGTCTCCACAAATAATGGTATTTTTCAAACATATTAGAATTATTTATATAGTTGAAGAAATCCATGGCATCTGTAGTTTGGCTATTAGGGTTATAAAAGCTTATTATGTAAGTTTTTGTTTTATTCAGCCAAACACTGATACCAATTGCATCAACATCATTTAAAAAATCTGGAAAGTTGATGTCACAGAATTTTAGATTATTTTTAACTATTAAAGCTACTCCACCTCCTTTCTCTCTGATGATCTATCTTTTCTCAGGATAGTATATCCCAGAGACATTATTTGTTGATTTTGGGTTAAATGAGTTTCCTGGAGGCAAGCCATATTGATGGAATTATTATTCATTAAAGATATTTAGTTCATTTAACTTATTTTCTGTGAGTGATTTTACGTTCCACTGGAGTATTGATATGTGTTTTGTTGTTGATTTATTTTTCATATAACTGTGGATCAATGTTCAGCTTTGTTAATTGTAAACCAAGATCTTTTTTTGCTTGAATGAGCATATGATCAAGGATGTAGATTTTTGCCAATTCTGCAGTGATTTTTGTTTTCTATAGTTGATGTATATTCATGGCCTGAACTGCATTACAGTTTAGAATGAATAAGTATATGTTTGGGGATTGCATGTTTAGTTGTACATCCTGTTTGTCAGTTAAGGGATTGATTCCTGGTAGTGTTTCTGGTTTGTTTCTTCTTGGGAGAGGGTGCCAGGCCGACCTCATCTCACTAGACAAGGAGGCTTGTTGGCTTGGTGATTCATTCTGATAGAGATGTGAGCTAGGGGACTTAAAGGAAGGGGTCAGGGGGTGGGGTTGGATACCTTCCGTCCCATAAAAAGGTAACTTCAAATCAATTTCAAATCAAATGAGCCACCTTCGAAGTTTATAAGACCACCCCTTACATAAAAACCTTAAAACGCCTCCGGGGTATATAATTAAAACACTTGCCCCGGGCTCTACGGGCTTGGGTCGACACTGAAAATATTGTTATCTGATGTTTTAAGTATTTTAAAAAAAATTGCTATCTCAAAATTTGTATCGAATGGGTTTGGAGAAAAAAGGGATAGAGAGGGTGGGGCTATTTACCCTCGGATCTTTTTTTTACTCTTAAAGAGTGAACTAAACTTTCCATTTCCAATCAAATGAGTTCTCTCCGACGTTTATACGAGTATCCCTTCCATAAGAACCAAATATGCCTCCAGAGCATGACTTACAACGCCTATTCCGGGCCCTGGGGGGGTTGCATCGACACCTGAGTTTTTTATCTGAACTTTCAACTATTTTTAACAAAATAGCTATCTCAAAATTATTATTGGATGGAATTGGGGAAAAAAAGAGCGTCGAGGGGCTAGTTGCCTTCAGATCTCTTTTGACTCTTAAAAAGTGAACTAGAACTTTCAATTTCCAATAAAATGAGCCCTTTCTGAAGTTTATACGAGCATCCCTTTCATAGGAACCATATACGCCCCCAAGGCATAACTTACAACGCCTGCCCCCTGGGGGGTCGTGTTGATACCGGAGTTTTTTTTATCTGACCTTTGAACTATTTTAAGAAAATGGCTATCTCAAAATTTCTATCAGATGGGTTTGAGGAGAAAAGGGCGTGGTCTAAGAGTCCGATCTCTTTTGACTCTGAAAAATTGAACTATAACTTCAATTTACATTCAAATGAGCCCTCTGAAGTTTATACGAACATTCCGTCCATAAGAACCATATATGCCCCCAAGGCTTAACTTACAATGCCAGCCCCGGGCCCTGAGGGGTTGTGTCGACACCGGAGTTTTGTTATCTGACCTTTGAACTATATTTAACTAAATAGCTATCTCAATATTTTATTCGATGGGTTTGGGAATAAAAGGGTATGGGGTGGGGGGCTAGTTTGCCTCGGATCTCTTTTTGACTCTTAAAACATGAGCTAGAACTTTCAATTTCCAATCAAATGAACCCTCTCTGAAGTTTGTACAAGCATCCCTTTCATAAGAAGCATATACGCTCCCAGCACTTACCTTATAACGCCTTCCCCTCGGGCCCTGGGGGGGGGGGTTTGTCGACACTAGAGATTTTGTCATTTAATTTTTTAAATAATAAAAAAATGGCTATCTCAAAATTTGTATCGCATGGGTTTGGGGAAAAAAGGACGTGGGGCGCTAGTTCCCCTACGATGTTTTTTGACTCTTAGATAGTGAACTAGAACTTTCAATTTTCTATCAAATGAGCCTTCTATGAAGTTTATACGAGCATCCCTTCCATAAGAACCATATATAACCCAGGGCATAACTTAGAACACCTGCCCCCGGGCTCTGGGGGGTTGTATCGACACCGGAGTTTTTCTTATCTGACCTTTGAACTAGTTTTAAAAAAAAGGCTATCTCCAAATTTTATCAAATGGGATGCAAAAAAAAAAGACGTTGGGGGGGATAGTTGCCCTCGGATATCTTTTGAATCCTAAAAAGTGAACTCAAACTTTCAATTTCCAATCAAATTAGCCTTCTCTGAAGTTTATACGAGCATTCCTTTCATAAGAACCATATATGCTCCAAGGGCATAACTTTCAACGCCTGTCCCCGGGCCCTCGAGGGCTGTGTTGACCCCGGAGATTTCGTTATATGATCTTTGAACTATTTGTAAAAAATGGCTATCTCAAAGTTTTTATCGAATGGGCTTGAGGAAAAGTGGGCATGGGGGGGGGCTAGTTGCCCTCGGATCTCTTCTGACTCTTAAAAAGTGAACTAGAACTGTCAATCTCGAATGAAATGAGTCTTCTCTGGTGAACTTGAAACTAGAACTTTAAAAAGTTAACAGAACTTTCAATTTCCAATCAAATGAGCCCTCTCTGAAGTTTACACGAGCATCCCTTGCATAAGGACTATTTATGCCCCAGGGCATAACGTACAACACCCGCCTCCAGGCCCTGAGGGGGGTGTTGATACTGGGGTTTTTGTTATAAAAATCTTTGAACTATTTTTAACCAAATGGATACCTCAAAGTTTGTATCAGATGCATTGGGATAAAGGGCGTAGGAGGAGGCTGGTTACCCTCTGATCTCTTCTTATTCTTAAAAGTGAACTAGAACTTTCAATTTCGAATCAAATGAGACCTCTCTGAAGTTTATACGAGCATTCCTTCCATAAAAACCAAATACGCCCCTAGGTCATAACTTGCAACGCCTGCCCCGAGCCCTGAGGATCTGTGTTGACAGAGGAGTATTTGCTATATGATCTTTAACTATTTTTAACAAAATGGCTATCTCAAAATTTTTATCGGATGTATTTGGTAAAAAAAAAGGGCGTGGGGGGCTAGTTGCTGTCCAATCACTTCTGACTCTTACAAAGGACACTAGAACTTCCGATTTCCGATCGAAAGAGCCCCCTTCAAAATTTATGCGACAACCCCTTCCATATAAAGTGCCTCTGAAAAAAAAATAGTAAAAAATTAGAGCCGCATGGCCTTTACTATAGGCACCGCTATAGCGATGCCTTTGATGAAGAACAGGGAATTATCCAAGAAACACTATCAAAGGATCTCTTAAGGTCATTGCCAACTTTCGCAAGCATCTGAAGGTAAGTGCATGGTGAAGAAAACATAATTTTGGTATTCTGAATCACAGGACACATCAGGCTTCTGAGAATAGACATTTGTTTGGCAACTATTATTTAATTACCATGATCTTTCAATAGCCTTAACGGTCCAGTAATTTTGCACAACTGTATTTAAACTTCAGAAGCAAAGTTGCTGACAGACAGAATTCAGAAAGAGGTGAACTGTAGCGTGGCTTTGGAGCTCAATCCCACCAGGGACAAAGCAGATAGTTAATTATATTAGTCCGAGTATTTTCAGCTAATTGCCATCTTCAAGAAGACTTTATTAATCCGCCATGTCCAAATGCCATACCATATGGAATGCGACAAATCATAGCACAAAAGGGGCTGACAACTTTTGGAAATTACTGGAAGGCCCAGTCATACCAAATGCTACACACTGGAACTCTCTCCATGGTACAGTAAAGCGTGTTGTAGCCATATCTGATGCAGACAAGTTTTCCAGTGCCTTTGAAGAACCGAAGCTTCCAAAGTTGGAGCCAGTGGAGAGGGATCTGCTTAAGGAGCATGTGCTTATTACAGATCCATTGTGCCAAGCCTTAGATTTTTGCAAGGCGAAAAAATCCCTATCTTGATGCGTTTTTTGCCAGTACTTTATAGTTTGAAGATTAAACTAAAATGACTTCAGAATATCCGTATTCTCAAGCATGCTTTGCCATTAGTAAAAGCCATTTTAGGTGGTTTGCGTGAACGCTTCTTCTCCCATTTTTTCTCATTGGAATTCTAAGAGAAAGCCTTAAGTAGACTAGTCACAGCTACTTGTTCTCGCCCAAGTTTCAAATTACGTTTCTTCATTCCAGCCTTGCAAGGAAAAAAAAAAACGAATAATAGACATATTGAACTTAGAAATGAAAAAAAGTAGCGATGCTTGTCTCCAGTGATGAGCTGGCTGAAAGGGCTGAGAAGTCTGGTACCAATGAAACTAATACTACTAGTACTAACAACTCACCGCAGCACCAAGCCGCCTTAGGCCAACACAGCTACGCACGCTCCTTCTCCATCTCAATCTATCCAATGCCTCCCTTTTTACACCCTCCCAGGAGATTCTCATTTCCTTAAATCTTTCTTTATGACGTCCTCCCACCCCAGATGAGTATGACCTGCTTTCCGTTTAGCCCTAGCCGGTTGACCGAAAAGGACAAACTTCGGCAATCTGTCATCCTTCATCCGCACAACGTGCCCTAGCCACCTTGACCTTTCTTTCACTATAGCCCTAGAAAACGGCATGGAAACACATTTTTCGTACAGCCTACTGTTTGAAATACGGTCACTCAGCCGAGTACCCAGAACAATCCGTGAGCAATTTCTCTGGAAAATATCTAGCAAATCTTCATCCCCTTTTCGAAGCGCCCGTGCTTCAGTGACGTATCACCACTGTAGTTTCTAATATCCTAATCTTGGTTTGCAGACTTGTCTTCCTATTCTCCCAAACTTTTTTTAACTGTGAAAAAAACACCCTGAGCCTTGGCTATTCTACTTTTAACATCTTCACTGCTCCAACCGTCTTTACTAATAATACTACCGAGGTAAGTGAAGCTGCCTACCTGATCAATCTTTTCGTTACCCAATGTCACCATTTCATCTTCATGTATTCCTAGCTATAGTGACTTAGTCTTCTTAACACGAATTTTCAAACCTATTCTACCCACCCTGAAACTCGCAAAACCTCTAAGAGTTCATTCATTTTGCTCACAGTTTTATCTAGGATGCTAAAATAATTAGCAAAATCTAAGTCCAGGAGACTTTTTCCTCAGCATTTTATTCCATGGTCTCCCATTGCCTTTCCTATGCTTCTTCAGACAAAATCCATAAAAATAGTCCATGTAAAGGCGGATAGAACACAACCCTGCTTAATTCCTGATTTAATACAAAACCAACTGCTAACCTCCTTTCCTACTTTAACAGCAGCAGTGTTATTCTCGTACATACCACTAATCACTTTAATATATTTGTCTGGTATACCATACAAGGATAAAACCTTTGCTAAAGCTCTTCTATCAACAGAATCAAACGCTTGCTCATTATCTATAAAACCAAAAACCAAAGGTGTTTGACAACTCGGGTACTTTTCAATTATTAACCTTTAAATTCGGTTGACATATATCTTTACCTTTTCTAAAACCGCACTGCTCTTCTCTTAAAAACTTTGTCTTCAACATCTCTCAGTCTAAAAAGTATCATATTAATAAGTAATTACTACCTACAGAGACCAGACTAATGCCTCAATAATTACGACACCCACTCTTATCACCTTTCTTATAAAGTGACTTAATTCAAGACAAGAGGAGGGACACTCGATTCTCTGAAAGACTATCCAAAAGTTGGCAAACTGTTTAAGAATTTAATACCCCTCTCCTATCATCTGCACGTGTTGAACGCCTGTTTTCCACTGCAGGAGATGTATTGACTGCAAACTGAAACCACTTAGAAGATGCTAAGTTTGAGAAGCTTTTGCTACTAAAAGTAAACAAAGATGTCATAAGCGGTCATTTGCCCAAGATCCAACTTCAGGGATGGTGCTTTTCTACATAACTTCGGCTTCACCAAATGTAACCCATGACCACAGACAAGAGGTATGTAATACAGACGTCCATCTTGCATAATTTTATGGTACCAACAATTTAGTGCTTGTGCTCAGCTGTCCTCAATTTCTTCCTAAAAACGTTTAACAAAGGTTGCCTAGTCAAATCAGGAATATTCAAATATTTATTATTACTGAAGAAGTTCAAATAAATAATTTTAAATGTGATTTATTTTGTGTGGTTTTTTTGTATTTTGTTATTCGTATATTATTTGTATAAGCTTTTGTATTGTCTCTTGTTAAGTTAACACTAGCATATAGCCAAATAAGAAGAACACAATATTTAATTTTGTCTTCAATTGTTTCATACTATTAGCTAGTAGGTCTATACTGGCCTATAGGTTGCTATAATTACATCTTTCTCATTCCCTTTCAATAACTAAGGGTATAACTAAACTCTTAACTATTACTAAACTAAACTAGAACTCTAACAAAAACTCTAAGCTAAAACTCTAAACTCTTAACTAAAACTAAAGTAAACTTCAACTCCAACTAAAATTCTAAGCTAAGACTCTAAGCTAAGACTCTAGGCTAAAACTCCAAACTCTTAACTAAAACTTAACTAAAACTACAACTTTAACTAAAACTCTAAGTTAAGACTCTAAGCTAAAACTCTAAACTCTTAACTATTACTAAACTAAAATTCAACTCTAACTAAAACTCTAAGCTAAAACTCTTAACTAAAACTAAACTAAACTAGAACTTCAACAAAGACTCTAAGCTCAGACTCTAAGCTAAAAAAACTAAACTTTTAACTATTACTAAACTAAATTAGAACTCTAACAAAAACTCTAAGCTAAGACTCTAAGCTAAAACTCTAAACTCTTAACTAAAACTAAAGTAAATTTCAACTCTAACTAAAACTCTAAGCTAAGACTCTAAGCTAAAACCTAAACTCTTAACTATTAGTAAACTAAACTAGAACTCTAACAAAACTCTAAGCTAAAAACTAAACTCTTAACTATTAGTAAACTAAACTAGAACTCTAACAATAACTCTAAGCTAAGACTCTATGCTAAAAACTAAACTCTTAACTATTACTAAACTAAACTTGAACTCTAACAAAAACTCTAAGCTAAGACTCTAAGCTAAAACTCTAAACTCTTAACTAAAACTAAAGTAAAAGCTGTAAAGTAAAGTTGTGGGTGAAAAAGATGGGTACTTCAACTTGTAAAATGGCTTTAGGAAGGACATTAAGAAAAAGACTTGTTCTGAAATGCCTTTTGAAAAGCATTGTTTGGTGTTGGAGTATTCAAAAAGCTGTAAAGTAAAGTTGAGGGTGAAAAAGGAAGGGTACTTCAGCTTGTAAAATGGGTTTAGGAGGGTCACTAAGAAAAGAACTTGTTCTGAAATGCCTTTGAAAAATATTGCTTGGTGTTGGGGTATTCGAAAAGCTGTAAAGTAAAGTTGTCGGTGAAAAGGATGGGTACTTCAACTTGTAAAATGGGTTTAGGATGGACATTAAGAAAAGAACTTGTTCTGAAATGCCTTTTGAAAAGTATTGCTTGATGTTGGAGCATTCAAAAAGCTGTAAAGTAAAGTTGTGGGTGAAAAGGATGGGTACTTCAATTAGTACAATGGGTTTAGGAGGGACA
>CM051271.1:50568784-51011284 GCA_027921565.1 Artemia sinica
AACAGATAGCCTACTCTCAAATCCCACTACTGATATCCGTAGACTAGTAGTTGCCACAGAGAATGAACTTGCGGCTACAAAGTAAAATCTAGCTAAAGAAATCGAGAGTAAAATTAACGAAAAAAAAATCGACGAATTTCACTAATGATGATCAGGGGCGTAACACCAGGGCCTAGTGCAAATCCGGTCATATATATTCCAATAGATACAATACCTAAATATTTTGTCCATTCGTAGATAGACTGTATTGAAAAGGATAGTGTTAAAATGGCAGTGGTTGTGGATATTATGATGATACCAGAAAGCTGAAGATTCTTTATGCCGACTTTGTTGATTAGGAGGACTGAAATCATTGTTGCAGCGAAGTTGATAATCAAAAAGATAATTGCTGTTATTTGTGACTCAAGCTGCCGAAAGCCAACTTCCTGAATATTAAATGTTGAGTAGTGCAGGATAGAAGAAATGCCTGAAAACTGCTGAGTTACTGTCAACAGAACCTGATCCTTGTCTGTTGTCTAAGGACAGGATCTATAAACAAGTCAGTAAGTTTAACGTCAGCAGCATTTTCATTGTAATCTTGCTCTTCTTTTAGCTACTGAAATTCATTCTCGGTATCATCAGTCCTTCTAAGCCATTCGAGTGATTTTCTTGCCTTTTCGTCATAATTTTTGTTATCAGTAGATACTTTGGAGTTTCTTAACAAAGAATTAAAGCTGGAACTTGGATCAGAATAAAGACGCTTGCAGTTAAGAATAAATAAGGTTAAAGAGTTTTTGTACCCAGGATAGTGTCAAGTCCAAGTATTCCACCAACTACCAGTGAAAAGGCATTCATGACTCCCACCATGGCTGAAAATAAGCCTCACTTTCTACTTGGTGTAATTTCTTGGAGGTATATGACACTGAGTCCTCACTCGATCCCAGCGTTCACTCCAAGCAAAAATCTTCCAACCATTATACGTTTATATGAATTAATCCAGCAACCTAACAATTCATAACAGACCCCAAAAGGGCAAATAGATTACTGTACAATAGGCCAAGTTTTCTTCCTATTTTGGAGAAAGTTCGACTTAAAAAACCTCCAAAAAAACTTCCGACAACATGCAGAACCACAATTATTGACAACAAAAAAGTTGATCTTATCTGTTGATGGTTTGATCTTATATCGCTCAGTTTCTATGTCATTCATCCATTTTTTTTTTATTGTTTCTGCTGCCGGATTGATGATACCTACATTATAGCCATATTGAAGGCCAGAGCCAATGGCTGTACTTACAATCATAGGCAGCGCGCTAGCGCTGCCAAAGTAAAGAACGATGTGGGCACAATGTTTTTGTTTTTGGGTTTTTTTTCTCCATACCCGGGCATTTCGCATTGAAGGAGTTGTCGTAGAAACTTCAAAAAGGGCTCATTCGATTGGAAATTGGAGTGGCTAGTGCCCTTTTTAATAGTCGAAAGTGATAGGAGGGCAACTAGCCCCCCCACGCCCGTCATTCCGCCCAAACACATCCAATCAAAATTTTGAGATAGCCATTTTGTTCAGCGTAGTTAATTTCAAGATAAAGAATTTCTTTTTGAGGAGGACGTTCCCCCGCAACCCTCAGGGCAGTCGTTTTAAGTTAAACACCCTGAGGGCATATAAGATCAATGTTGACAATGTACAGTTTATTGTTTTTTTTTTCTTTAAAGCAGGGTACTTCATATAGAAAAGGATCGTCGTAGAGACTACAAAAGGGGCTCATTCGACTAGAAATCGAGAGTTCTAGTGCCCTCTTTAATAGTCGAAAGTGATTGGAGGGCAACTAGCCCCGCCCCCCCCCCCTCACGCCAATCATTCCCTCAAATACATCCAATTCAAATTTTCAGATAACCATTTTGTTCAGCGTAGTTGATTTCCAGATGAAAAATATGTTTTTGAGGAGGACACTCACCCACAACCCTCAGGGCAAGGGTTTTAAGTTATGCCATGGGGGGCATATAAGGTTTTTATAGAAGGCCTTGTCGTAGAAACTTCAAAACAGGCTCATTCCATTGGAAATTAAAGGGCTAGCGCCCTTTTTAATAGTCGAAAATGATTGGAGGGCGACTAGCCCCCCCCCCTCATGCCCATCATTCCCCCAAACACATCCAATAAAAATTTTGAGATAGGTATTTTGTCAGCGTAGCTGATTTCCAGATAGAAAATATCTTTTTGAGGAGGATACTCCCCCACAACACTCGGGGCATGGGTTTTAATTTATGCCCTGGGGGCATATAATCTTTTTATAGAAGGTGTTGTCGTAGAAAAACTTCAAAACAGGGTCATTTGATTGGAAATTCAAAGGGCGTTTCCCCTTTATAATAGTAGAAAGTGATTGGAGGGCAACTAGCCCCCCCCCCCCCCGTCCATCATTCCCCCAAACACATCCAATCAAAATTGTGAGATAGCCATTTTGTTCAGCGTAGTTGATTTCCAGGTAGAAAAATATGTTTTTGAGGAGGACACTCCCCCGTAACCCTCAGGGCAAAGGTTTTAATTTATGCCCTGGGGGCATATAAGGTTTTTTATAGAAAGCGTTGTCGTAGAAACATCAAAACAGACTCATTCGATTCAAAATTCAAAGGGTTATTGCCCTTTTTAAAAGTCGAAAGGGATTAGAGGGCAACTGCCCCCCCCCCACGCCCGTCATTCCCCCAAACACATCCAATCAAAATTATGAGATAGCCATGTTGTTCAGCGTAGTTAATTTCAAGATGAAAAATTTCTTTTTGAGGAGGACGCTCCCCCGCAACCCTCAGGGCAGTGGTTTTAAGTTATGCCCTGAGGGCATATAAGATCAATGTTGACAATGTACAGTTTATTATTTTTTTTTCTTTAAAGCAGGGTACTTCATATAGAAGGGATCGTCGTAGAAACTACAAAAGGGCTCATTCGATTAGAAATCGAGAGTTCTAGTGCCCTTTTTAATAGTCAAAAGTGATTAGAGGGCAACTAGCCCCCTCCCCTCCCTCACACCAATCATTCCCTCAAATACATCCAATCGAAATTTTAAGATAACCATTTTTGTTCAGCGTAGATGATTTTCAGATAGAAAATGTGTTTTTGAGGAGGAAACTCCCCCACAACCCTCAGGGCAAGGGTTTTTGAGTTATGCCCTGGGGGCATATAAGGTTTTTATTGAAGGCGTTGTCGTAGAAACTTCAAAACGGGCTCATTCAATTGGAAATTCAAAGGGCTAGTGCCCTTTTTTGATAGTCGAAAGTGATTGGAGGACAACTAGCCCCCCCCCCACGCCCATCATTCCCCGAAACAAATCGAATCAAAATTTTGAGATAGCAATTTTGTTCAGCGTAGTTGATTTCAAGATAGAAAATGTGTTTTTGAGGAGGATACTCCTCCCAAAACCCTCAGGGCAAGGTTTTTAAGCTATGCCCTGGGGACATATAAGGTTTTTATAGAAGGTGTTGTCGTTGAAACTTCAAAAAAGGCTCATTCGATTGGAAATTCAATGAGCTAGTGCCCTTTTTTAATAGTCCAAAGGGATTGAAGGGCAACTAGCCCCCCCCCCCCGACACTCATCTTTCCCACAAACACATCAAACAATCAAAATTGTGAAATGGTTATTTTGTTCAACGTAGTTGATTTCCAGATAGAAAATAGGTTTTTGAGGAGGACACTCCCCCAGAACCCTCAGGGCAAAGGTTTTAAGTTATGCCCTGGGGGCATATAAGGCTTTTATAGAACGCGTTGTCGTAGAAACTTCAAAGCAGGTTCATTCAATTGGAAATTCAAAGGGCTAGTGCCGTTTTAATAGTCGAAAATGATTGGAGGGAAACTAGCCCCCCCCCCCCTCCACGACCATCATTCCCCCAAACACATCCAATCAAAATTTTGAGATAGGCGTTTTGTCAGCGTAGCTGATTTCCAGATAGAAAATATCTTTTTGAGGAGGACACTCCCCCACAACACTCGGGGCAAGGGTTTTAAGTTATGTCCTGGGGGCATATAATCTTTTTATAGAAGGCGTTGTCGTAGAAAATTCAAAACAGGCTCATTTGATTGGAAATCCAAGGGCGTTTGCCCTTTTTAATAGTCGAAAGTTATTGGAGGGCAACTAGCCCCCCCCCCACGCCCATCATTCCCCCAAACACATCCAATCAAAATTGTGAGTTAGCCATTTTGTTCAGCGTAATTGATTTCCAGATAGAAAATAATGTTTTTGAGGAGGACAAACACTCCCCCGTAACCCTCAGGGCAAAGGTTTTAAGTTACACCCTGGGGGCATATAAGGTTTTTTATAGAAAGCGTTGTCGTAGAAACTTCAAAACAGGCTCATTCGATTGGAAATTCAAAGGGTTAGTGCCCTTTTTAAAAGTCGAAAGGCATTGGAGGGCAACTGCCCCCCCCCCACGCCCATCATTCCCCCAAACACATCCAATTGAAATTTTGAGATAGCCATTTTGTTCAGCGTAGTTGTTTTCCATAGAGGAAATATGTTTTTGAGGAGGACAATCCCCCACAGCCCTCAGGGCAAAGGTTTTAAGTTATGCCCTGGGGGCATATAAGGTTTTTATAGAAGGTGTTGTCGTAGAAATTTCAAAACAGGCTCATTCGATTGGGAATTCAAGGATCTAGTGCCCTTTTTAATAGTTGAAAGTGATCGGAGGGCAACTAGCCCCCGCGCCCATCATTCCCCCAAACACATCCAATCGGAATTTTGAGATAGTCATTTTGTTCAGCGTAGGCTAGTTGATTACCAGATAGAAGATATGTTTTTTAGGAGGAAACTCCCCCAGAGGACACTCCCCCAGAGGACACTCCCCCACAACCCTCTGGGCAAGGGTTTTAAGTTATGCCCTGGGGCCATATAAGAATTTATAAGAAGGTATTGTCGTAGAAACTTCAAAACAGGCTCATTCGATTGGAAATTCAAAGGGTTAGTGCCCTTTTTAAAAGTCGAAAGGCATTGGAGGGCAACTGCCTCCCCCCACACCCCGTCATTCCCCCAAACACATCCAATCAAAATTTTGAGATAGCCATTTTGTTCAGCGTAGTTGATTTCCAGAGAGGAAATACGTTTTTGAGGAGGACAATCCCCCACAGCCCTCAGGGCAAAGGTTTTAAGTTATGCCCTGGGGACATATAAGGTTTTTATAGAAGGTGTTGTCGTAGGAATTTCAAAACAGGCTCATTCGATTGGGAATTCAAGGATCTAGTGCCCTTTTTAATAGTTGAAAGTGATCGGAGGGCAACTAGCCCCCCGCGCCCATCATTCCCCTAAACATATCCAATCGGAATTTTGAGATAGTCATTTTGTTCAGCGTAGGCTAGTTGATTATCAGATAGAAGATATGTTTTTTAGGAGGAAACTCCCCCAGAGGACACTCCCCCAGAGGACACTCCTCCACAACCCTCAGGGCAAGGGTTTTAAGTTATATCTTGGGGCCTTATAAGAATTTATAAGAAGGTGTTGGCGTAGAAACTTAGATAAAAAATGTTTTTGAGGAGGACACTCTTCAACAACCCTCAGGGAAGGGTTTTAAGTTATGTCCTGAGGTATATAAGGTTTTTATAGAAGGCATTGTCACAAAAAATCAAAAAGGGCTCATTTGATTTGAAATTCAAAGGGCTAGTGCCCTTTTTGATAGTCGAAACTGCTTGGAGGGCAACTAGCCCCCCCCCCAAGTCCATCATTCACCCAAACATATCCAATCAAAATTTTGAGATAGCCATTTTGTTTAGCGTAGGCTAGTTCATTTCCAGATAGAATATATGTTTTAGAGAAGGACACTCCCCCACAACTATCAGGACAAGGGTTTTAAGGTATGCCCTGGGCACATATAAGGTTTTTATAGAAGGTGTTGTCGTAGTAGAAACTTCAAAAAAGTCTAATTCGATTGGAAATTCAAAGGCTAGTGCCCTTTTTAATAGTCGAAAGTGATTAGTAATATTTTTTGTTGTTGTTGTTGTTTAGACCAGGGCACTTAGTATCGAAGGAGTTGTCGTGGGAACCTCGAAAGGGGCTCATTCGATTGAAAATAGAAAGGGTTGATGCCCTTTTTAATTGTCGAAAGTGATTGGAGGGCAACTAGTCCCCCTTCCACTCCCACCCTCCCATTGGCCCATTATGTTTAAAAACTAAATGTTGCCTTAAGATTAAATCAAAATGTAGTGTGATAATGCTAATTCCCAGTAAGGCATCTTAACAGTATCCCAAGAACGACTGAGGGTATTTATGTTCAAATTTTCGAGGCAACTTTTGCTCTTAAAATCTAACCAAATCAAAATAGTGTAAGTGTATCCAAGCTATCAAAGAAATTAAACATATTTTTTTTGCGAATGGTATCAAGTTTTCCATTTCAGGACCAACTAGTTTCATACCAACTAGAGGAGGTATGAAACTAAGTTAAACAGCACTATTTGTGTCCAGATTTTTAAAATGGTGTATGTTGTTAAAAATTGCTGAAAATTTTTCTCCAGCACACAAATAGCAGGCCAAACTATAAAGCGTTAAAAAACGAAAGATTTAAAGTGTTATTTTCCTTTTTCCCTGAAAAGACTATGTCAATATAAAAGAAAAGAAATTAATTTAAAAAAAAATTCCACAAAATAAGTTTTTCAAAGAAAAGTAAAGAACTCCATTAAACAAAAAATGAGCAAAAATAAAACCAAATAATCTACCAAGCTCGAAACTACCACAAATCAGCGTCGATAAATAAATGAAACCCAAAACGAACAGAAATTACAAATAAATAACCGAGTCAAACTCAAAACGAGCAGAAATTAACATAAGTTGGGCGCAAAACCCCTATGGCTTCCCAAGGCCAGAACAAAATTTGTACTTTACTGAAAAAATACAAATGAATGTGCATTGTCAGTTTAATATATATACTGATATTTAGTAATCAAAATGTTAAAAGTATTTGATTTATTAAAGTTATAATAGTAAAAACATTTATATTTATTAAAATAAAATTTATTATATTTATTACAAACTATATCTTAAAAATGACAATTAAAGGAAGAAAGTGTCATAGTTGGTATAAGTTCTGATAAAACACTGGAAGTCCTCTCTTCATATGGAAGGGGTGGTTGTATTGACTTTGGAGAGGGTTCATTCAATAGGAGATTGAAAATTGTATTGCCCTTTTTAAAAGTTATAAGTGATCTGGGGCGACCAGACATCCCCCCCACACCCTTTTCCCCCGAATACGCCAGATCAAAATTTTGAGATACCAATAGTCCAAACGTCAAACAACTGCTAATGGGGAAAACAATACCCCGTTGCCCCCGGTACAATGGTTGCAAATTGTGCAATTGCCCGTTGTTAACATATAAGATATTTTATAGGGAATTAACTAAAAAAAAAACTTTTCAAACCGAAGTTTTCAAGATTCAAGGTTTTCAAGATTCAACAACCATACTAAAAATTATTCATGCCGGCTTTACGTCCGGTTACAAATAAAGCACATATATGCTTGAAAAACGCAAGCAGTACACATTTACGAAATTATAAAACTAACCAAATCATTACTGAAATAAACACAAATAAAGAACAATAAAAAAATAGATAATAATAATAATTACTGACTAATAAATTATGAGTGAAAAAAAATATATATATAAATAAATAATAAAAAAATAATATAATAAAACGAATATATTAATAACAGAACAAAAAAAAATACTTAATTTGTCCTCTCTCGTCTTCCAGCCCCACACTCACCAACTGCCCGCAAGGAGATGCTTCTTTAACCGGTTTTTAAATTGCGGGACACTTTTCGCTTCCCGAATTGAGTCTGGAAAAGTATTCCAGACCACCGGACCCGAGTGCCTTGCCACATGGCTAGAACGAACCGTACTTCTTGGCTTACTTACTAGGTCTCCAGCATTTCTCATAGCATATCTATGATAAAATGAGTTAAAACGAAAAAAATTACTAAAAATATCAGGCGCTAAACCATTCAAACTCTGAAACACAAAAATACCAATCTGAAAATCTCTAATCTGACCTACATTCAAAATCCTAAGTTTCCTAAAAATCGACTCTGTACTTAAAACTCCTGTATCATGCTTACCAATTAATCTCACTGCTTTATTTTGCTGAATCTACACTCGTTTAAAATTGCACGTAAAATTACTAGCCCAAATCATACACCCATAATTTATATACGGTGCAATCAAAGAATGGTATAAAAGAACTAAAATATGAGAAGGTAAAAAATGTTGAAAATGTCTTAAAATCCCAAGGCCACGGGCTACCTTACACGCAACCACATCACCATGTCTTCTCCAGTGAGGTTCTGATCGAGAATGAATCCTAGGTAACGCACTTCCTCAACCCACTTTAGTACATCACCATTTATTGCTATTTCACTGGGAAGATTTGGGGATACACCAGTCCGACTAAACAGAATATAGTTACTCTTTGCCGCGTTAATGCTAAGTAAGCTAATGCCTACAAAGTCACTCAACCCCTTCAGAGCTCTGGTTGCTTTCTGGACCAATTCTTCAAGAGTCTTCACTGCCACAACAAGTGCTGTATCGTCGGCGAAAGATGTCATAGACGCACCAGTAGTATAAAACCGCATACTGTTAACATACACTAAATACAACAGGGGTCCTAAGACGGAACCCTGGGGAGCTCCACAAGAAACAGAGAAAAACTTAGAAAACTTCTCCCTAGATTTACCCTAACTGACGAACCATTTAAGTACGAACTAAAACAATCCAAACATCTCCCTTTTACACCAAAATTCCTTAATCTATCCAATAAAATACTAAAATCAACGGTATCAAACACTTTTTTAAAATCTATAAAAATACTACTACAATACTCACCCTTTTCCAAAGCTAAATTAATATTTTCTGAAAGATGTTGTACAGCATGCAAAGTTGAATGGCCCTTCCGGAATCCAAACTCCCCATCATACGATGGATGCAGGCTCGTGAGGTGATCATAAACTCTTCCATGGATAACTTTTTCATACACTTTCGAAAACACTGGCAAAATAGAAATAGGCCTCCAGTTTGATATATCCGTTGAGTGCCCCCTTTGTAGAGAGGGAGAATCTTTGCTGTTTTCAATAATTTGGGAAATACTCCCTTCTCCATTGATAAATTTATTAGGTGCACTAGCACAGGAAGAATGTACACCAGAAGTAAGATTTCAATAAAACTTATATACCCCAGGGCATAAATTATAACCCTTGCCCTGAAGACTGGGGGGGGGGGGAGTGTCCTGCTACAAGGTATAATTTCCTGAACTTTAAACTGCATGGAACAAAATAGCTATCTCAAAATTTTGATTGGATGTGTTTGGGGAAATGGTGAGCGTGGAAGGGGTGTTAGTTGCCTTCCAATTACTTTCGACTATTAAAAAGGGCACTAGCCATTTCAATTTCTAATCAAATGAGTCCTTTTTGAAGTTTCTACGACAACGCGTTCTATACAAACCTTATATGCCCCCATGGCATAACTTATAACCCTTGCCCTGAGGGCTGTGAGGGGTTTTCATCCTCAAAGACCTAATTTACAGAACTTAAAATTAAGTTGAATAAAATGGCTATCTCAGAATTTGGTTGGATGTGTTTGGGGACAAGGTGGGCGTGAGAGGGGAGTATTAAAAAGGGAGGTCGACCTTTTAATTTCCAATCGAATGAGCTTTTTTTTAAGTTTCTACGACAACACCTTCTATAAAAACCTTATATACCTCCAGGGCATAACTTACAACCCTTTCCCTGAAGGCTGTGGGGGAGTGTCCTTCTCAAAAACATAATTTCTATCAGGAAATCAACTACGCTGAACAAAATAGCTATCTCAAAATTTTTATTGGATGTGTTTGGGGGAATGATGGACTAGTTGCCCATCCAGTTGATGGGCATGTGTTTGGAGAGGGGGAGGGCTAGTTGCTCTCCAATCACTTTCGACTATTAAAAAGGGCACTAGCCATTCAACTTTCAATCGAATGAGCCCTTTTCGAACTTTTTACGACAATTCCTTCGATACGAAGCGCCCGGGTATGGAAAAAATAATACATGTGCCAACATCGTTCTTTACTTAGGCAGCGCTATTGCGCTGCTAATGATAGAGGCTGAACACCAGAAAGAAAAAGAATTGTAGGAGAACAAAACTATGGTAAAATTTACATAAGCCTCGGCGGTTGTACCTTCCTCTAATAGGCGATATTTTACCATATGAGATGCGAATACACTGCAGAGCCCTGGCAACCAGAGACGAGCATGTAGTTGAATTTGTATCAGAAAAAGTAATCCCAAGCCATTTCAACTTTGAGACACACTCGAGTAGCATTGTACCCGCATGTGAAGGAGGAACAATATTAGAAATATTAAAACACAGAAACTCGCATTTTAAAGCATTTACAGAAAGTCCAATCATACTCAAAGCATTAATAAGAACATTTAGATTCTTTCCTGACCTAGCATGACTAACTAGCAGTACGTCATCAGCATAGTTAATTTGACAAACAGCAGCATTTTCTAAGAACACAGCAGGAGATAGCATTCGCAAACAGTCCGCAAGCACAGTTTTAAAAATATATGGAGACAGCACACCACCTTGCCTGACTCCTTTCTTTGCTGAGATTGGCTCAGATATATCAGACAACCATTTTAACCGAACCACCGAATTGAAGTACCAATATTGAAGAACTTTTACGACGGAAGAATTGACTCCTGATCTAACTAAGCAATGAAGCGCTTGCGAATGTACAACGTTGTCAAAAGTGCCCGAGATATCAACCGAGCAAAACTTCAGGCAATACGGCATACTGGAACAGCATGCTCATGAAGCAGGACACTGTAATTGGTCGATAACTGGGACACTGACCTGCGTCCTTTCCCTTTTTCAAAACTGATGTTACGATTCCCGAAAGGAACCTATCTAGACCTAACGACTGGGCTAAACCCATTTGGAATAGGAGCTGAATGTGTGTTAACGATAATGGACACTTAATGGTGAAGCTATTGTAACACAGACCATCCATATCAGGAGCACTTGATTTCTTAACCCTCTTTAAAACCCGATATATATCACCACGAGATATTGACAATATATGGGCTTGCTGAAGAACTTGAGAAATAGTATTAAGCAATAAGGAAGAAAACATGGACTGAATAGAATGATTAAATGTAGAAAAAAAACACGAGCAAAATGAGCAACAAAATCAATTATTTTGATAATCGAAACAGTAGCAGGCATACACTTGCTGCTATTAATTATATTGGACCAAGACTTCCGATCCGAGGAGCCATCCAAAGCATTCAGACGCGCTTGACGCAAAGAAGATCTAAACTGACGTTTCGAATTTTGCTTAATTTTAAATATTTCGCCAGACTTGGGCCGATCACAAGCAATCCAAAAGCGAAGCCAAAACTTCGCGCGTTGTTTATCTTTTTCACTTCTGGGCACACATTCCACAACGGTTTTTTGGTGCCAAAATTCAACATGTTCAACAGGAACTGAAGCTGAAGTAGCTAGCTTCAAACAATGCAAGAGCTGGTAATAGTAGCAATTTAAATCAATCTTAGCTGTCGGTGACCTGATGGAGGTTTTTAAAAGGTAAAAAAGCACTTTCAGGCTTGACAATAACGAGCAAAGAACATACAAATAACCTTCAAAATTTACTCGTTTCCAATTTGGCTTATCAAACCATATATTATGGTTAGAAGAACGGTCATAAGCCAGTAGAGCAGGCAATTGAATTTCACAAGTTAAAAGCAAGTCATCATCCTTAATTTTATCATCCAAAAGAATCACAGGAGGAATCACAAGCAATCCGTTTGAAGCTATAATATGATCAAGGTTTGATCTAGCACCATCACGGTTCTGAATATGTGAGGCACTAGCCATTTCAATTTCCAATCAAATGGGCTTTTCTTGAAGTTTCTACGACAACACTTTCTATAAAAAGAAAACTTCTATGCCCCAGAGCATAACTTCTATGCCCCAGAGCATAACCCTTGTCCCGAGGGCTGTAGGGGGAGGGGTTGTAATCCTCAAAGACCTAGTTTCCAGAAGTTTCAACTACGCTGGACAAAATGACTATCTCAAAATTTTGATTGCATATGTCTGGGAAAATGGTGGGCGTGGGGGGGGGTAGTTTTCCTCCAATCACTTTCGACTATTAAAAAGAGCAATAGCCCTTTCAATTTCCAATTGAATGAGCCCTTTTCGAAGTTTCTATGACAACATTTTCTGTAAAAACCTTACATGCCCCCAGGGCATAACTTACGACCCTAGTCCTGAGGGTGTGGGGGAAGTGTCCTCCTCAAAAACGTAATTTCTATCTGGAAATCAACTACGCTCAAAAAAAATTTCTATACTGGCTATCTCAAAATTTTGATTGGAGGTGTTTTGGGAGAATGATGGGCGTGGGGGGTGCTAGTTGCCCTCCAATCACTTTCGTATATTAAAAAGGCAGGGAGGGCAACTGCCCCTCTCAGACCGGGTTATGCCCCCCATCCCGACCCCAGTTTGCCCCCCAGCTGAAATTTAGTTTCTTCCAAAATCTTGTCATAACTAAGATAAACCTGCATAATTCAAGCATCATTAGATACACATCCGTTTTCTAGTACATATTTAAATTTATAGTACTAAAAAAGTACCTTTATAGTACTTTTATAGTAGGCACCTACTAAATAGTACCTTTATGGTACCAAATGGCTTATTTTTTTAGTTTTTTACTGTCATTTTCACTTGATTTGAGAAAATTGGCTTCAACCTGCCCCCCCCCCCCGAGATTTTGACGAAATTACGCCACTTCCCCCAACAGGCCAACCTTCATGGACTCAACAACCGCTTAGAGCTTTTAATAAATTTGAATAATAAATAAAAAAATTAATTTATTTTTTTGTACGAACAAAATGAGTGTAGATTTTGTGGTATTAGTTTCGAAGAATTCTTGAATGAATTGGTGTCTTATTGGTTGCTTTTTTAAGTAATTATATTATTGTTCTAAAACATAGGCGCTACGGAAGACGGAGGAGGGTTTGTTAGATGTTTGCCAGGGGAATTATCTACGGATAGTTTTAGGCACCCGTTTGACTGACCGTATATCAGACAAGCTGTATGGAAAACGTGGTTCTGACTACTTTCATCGACTATAATGAGCGAGAGGTTCAGATGATAACACGTTTTGCGGATGAAGGGTGACAGATTACCAAATATCGTTCATTTCGGCCATCCACCTAGGGTCAAAGGAAAAGCTGGCCGAATTCTAATGAAGCTTGAGCTCTGTCAGACTTTTATATTATTTTTGGTCTGTAATGCGACGATTCTTGACTGCATTAAATTTTAATGAAGCTTATTATTCTAATTAGAATCTTCATTAGAATTTTAATGAAGCTTAGTCTTTGTCCGAATTTTCATATTATTTTTGGTCAATATACATAATTTTGGTGAACTTTGATGCTGATGAGATGGCCGTGGTTGTATTTAGGAGTAGTTTGCGCTTGTTGTTTAACGGGGTTATTTTCTAATATTTGAATAGACTTCATCTTTCCTCCCTATTTTGTCGCCTTTTTAGCGTTTGAAAGTTGTTTACACGTGTATGTAATTAACCGTCCCCAAATGAGCAAATTTTTAATCAAATAACAGCAATCCCTCTCCGCCCTTGTTGAAGACCAAAAATTCAACCCCGAATAGATTGGGAAATGGTCGTAACAAAGGATTTAAAGGAAATTAGAACTTCTTTGGAGGGCATAAAGAGGGAATATTTGGATAGATTGGGAGGGAAGAAGGGCATACACCGCTGCTGGCCCCAGGGGGCTTGGTGCTGCAATGAGTTGTTAATAGTAGCAGTATATATGGTTACCAGTCATATAGTCAAAATTCCCTGAATTTATATTTTATTCAATACCTTCAGAAAATTCGTCATTTATTTCTTACATTCTGTTTGTTTTTTCCACACTCAGCCCTTCCTTATTTAAGGAGCAAATCAATTAAACTTACGAGATCATCCAATGCTTCTTCCTTAAAAATACGTTTGAGCTTCTCATAAGTTTCTAGTGATTTATGACAGTTCAGAATTTTTTTTTTCTTTTTTTTAACAGGTCCTAAAGACCAAATGATTATGTATTTCCTGTCTTAGCTTTATCAAAATTACACCGGAGGACAGGCAAGGACAAATACTCCCCCTTACAACATTCCTCCAACCCATTATCCGTTTTTGTCTGTACCTCCAGTGTACACGACGGAGCATGTAGAGCACAAAGGCGCTAAGTGCGATTTTGAAAAGGCTTGATATTTTTGCAGAAATCTTCATTTTGATGTATTTTGTACTATCAAATTAAGAACTCAAATTTTCGGTTTCCTCCCAAATTTCCTTCAATTCAAATTTCCTCTCCTCTTTCTTTAAATTTTGTCAGAAGACTAAGCCAACGATGTACACTGAGCCTCCAGTGTGGACGAAGCAACATATGGAGCGCAATGCTTCAGTTTTTTCTTCTCTGTTTTTTTCAGCCAATTTTTAGAACAAATGAATGCACAGTTGGGTGACATTTACAATGCAATTCTATCTATAGGAGTTTTGAAATAAGTGAGAATATAAGTTGAATTAACAATTCTTTT
Source organism: Artemia sinica (assembly GCA_027921565.1). Taxonomy (NCBI): domain Eukaryota; kingdom Metazoa; phylum Arthropoda; class Branchiopoda; order Anostraca; family Artemiidae; genus Artemia; species Artemia sinica. The sequence continues at coordinate 50,583,353 of CM051271.1, forward strand.
CTTAAAAATAAAACGCTTCCAAAATTAAAAACAGGATTTACTCTTCTCAAAGACACAATATATATAAAAAAAAAAAATCATTTAAATCCAAAGGTGAAGTAACTCTTATTTTAGGCTTCTTTCCATGTCATCTACAAATGATTAATAAAGCAAAAAGGTTTACCAAAATATTTTTCAGCATTGTGAAAGATTATTTTTAGCTTATAGAGGAAGGGAAACTTATACTGGACATAAAAAATTATTTAAAACTTTTAAATTGTTTTTTAATTATTTTAAATTGTTTTTTTTATTATTTAATATTTTTAAACAATTTATTTTTAAAACTTAAATTTTTAAATTATTAAAAAAATAAAAAAAAAAAGACTAGAAAAAAAAAACTTCCAGAGTATATACATCGTTGATTTGTGAAGTTCTGTTTTTTTTTAAAATACTAAAAAAAATTCCAGCTAATACTAAAACTTTTTGAAAATTCATCATTGAACCGAAAATTATGAACAATAGCAGGGGGGTAATTTTGTCAAATCCTGGGGGGGGGGGGGGGGAGGAGTTGGAGCCAATTTTCCGGAATCAACAGAAAATGACAGTAAAAACTAAAAAAAAAAGACAAGCCGTTTGGTACCATAAAGGTGCTATTTAGTACTTTAAAAATACTACAAAGGTGCTTTATAGTGCTATATAAAGGTAACTTATAGTACTATAAAGATAAATATGTACGAAATAACTGATCTGTTGCTGTCGATGCTTGAATTATGCAGGTTTATCTTAGTTTTGACAAGATTTTGGAATAAATTAAATTTCAGCTTGGGGGGGGGGGCAGCAAACTGAGGTCTGGGAGGGATAATTGACCCCTCAGACTTAAAAGCAAATTAAGCCCCTGAGTACTAGACAACATCTAGATAAGTTGTAACAAGTTATCTTTGTTGCTTAAAGAAAGAAAAATTCATGATATGATTAGGAAACAACTACGCGAGAAAACTCAAAGAAAAGAAGAAAACTCAAAGAAGAAGAAAACGGACCGAGGGTCTTAGCGCTGTTCACTCCAAAGTTTCTTTCATGTCTGAAAGACAACTTCAAGTCATTATAAAGCAAAAATTGTAAGCAGCAGAGCACTTTGAATTTGCGCTGTCAAAACTTCACTGGCAAATCAAGTATGATATTTTCACAAAGAGATATTAATCTTTGCAAGAAAGTAAACTTTGAAAAAGAATGTTGACAATAAGAACTTCTAATAGCAGCTTCTTTTTTATGCAATAGAATGACATATTTCAGTTGCCAAAACAAAGGATCTTAGGCGAAATGGGAGGGGGAAATCATTGTAATGTCGGCATCGCCATCTATTTATTACTAAAAAGTAACTGGCCAAAGATGTCCATTTTATTGACTTAACCGTTCAGTCTACCATTTTTTTATTATATATTTTACACAAAGACAAAAAGAAAACCATATGGCATGAAACTCGCTTTAACGAAATTAAGAAAAGCTTGTTTAGAGAAAAAGTGAAGAAACTACAAATGAAATTCAAGTATATTTAACACGGAACTAAACCTCTTTCTAAACTATTCAAATTTACTTCTACAAGATTTTTATCAGATAAATGATATATTTTATTTGCAGATTTTGTTGAACTGTGATGATGTCATTGCAACATAGAAAAAAAACGGTACTTATGCATTATATGGGCCTTTATAAGGAAAACTAGTCACGAAAAAACCGCCAGGAGGGTTAATTCAAGAGACCTCTATAGAGTAATACAATGCAAAGCGTGGTTTTCATAGCTTTTGCGATATTTAAACTGTTGTTTTTTGGGGTTAGGGGGGGGGGAGGTACCTAGGTTAGATTAGGTTACGTATTTAATATATGCTATGCTTTACCCCCACCCCTCGCTAATGTCCAAATATATAGCCCAATTTTGTTTATAAACTATAATATATTCATCCTATTTTATTTTATTTCATTAGCATTAACCAAACTTGACTTTTTAGAAGTGCCCATATAATGCGCAAGATGTAAAAAAAATAGATACTACTACATGAAAATATAAACACGTAGCAAGTCAAAGTAAATGTTGCATTGCGTAGGATCTTGATTCCAAAGCGGATCAAAAACTGAAAAGATCGAACATTAACTTTGTATTAATTTTTTATGAATATAGTTAACTAGCATCTTTTTTCCGTTAACTTCTGCACAATTATCGTAAAATTGGGAAAAAATGGACACAAATTAATTATTATTTCCCTCAAAAATCGAGGAGTATATATAAAATACATAAATGAAATTGCAAAGGAACAACAAAATACTTCAGCAAACGAAACAAAGTATTGATTTAAAATAGACTTAATAATATTACTGAATAAAATCCATAAGAAAAAAAAACAATCTAATGATGAGACTTTACGAGAATTAAGTATCAAAAACCCATATTTTCCTTATTTTACTCGTGACTCAACAAAGTTACTCATGCTTTAAACAATTTTTAACACTCATGCTTTAAAGTTACTCATAAAGATACACCAAAAAAAAATATCAAAATTAGGATTCACTTTATAGGAAAAACATAATAGGGTGGCACTACGTAGACTCATAGGAAAGAAACCAGGGTACTTTCGTCTTGTAGCCACCACACTCAAGATCTTGTATCACGAACATGAGCCAATAACCGGTTTTCATGGTCTTCATACTAGACATATTAGCTTCGGCTCGGTGGGAAACTGCATTATAGCTATTTTTAATTAAATATTTAGTTGGTATTTTGGGTAGGTTAGGCTAGGTTAGCTCAGTTTATGTTACATATTTAATATAACGCGGTCTGGGTGCTCCCTTCCATAATTCTTTGTTGTAGAAATCATTATATTGTTCATAGAGTATTATATTTTTACCATGTTTTATTTTATGTCATTTGCATTAAGCAAACTTCACTTCTCGACAGAACTTGAGTGTGTTGGCTATAAGACACAAGTACCAAAACCAAAAAAAGAAGAATATACACTCTCTTTCCCCATTCAATACTCTTTCCAAATATGTTTTTACGCAGTTCCCAAATTGTGTTGAATTGATTAACGGTATATAAATTATTTTCTAACTCCCCCACCCCTGATAATACCACTTCTGGCATGGCTATATATTATGGTTAATACGAAAGTTTAGTGATTTTTTTTATTAAACCATTACTTTTTTTTTGTGCCTATTTCTTTTTGTAACAGGTGGCTATATAGCCTAGGCCTATATTGCCTCATTATTAGTCCTAAATCTAGCCATTCTAATAAAACACACTGAAAATTATTGAAGGCGTTAGCTTATGCTGCGTTTTTAGACACTTTTCCTTTAGCTAGCTAATTTTTTTGATACAACAATCCCTTTGATCTCAGCAGCACTTTAACCCACAGCCGGGCCAGAAATTTTTTTTTCCATTTGAAAAAAAGATATTAAATGTCTTAAAACCGTAAAAAATCAGGATGTACAAAAGGCATGAGGCTCAAAACACTTCCGTTCTATCCATATGAACTGCAGATCAATTTTTTATTGTATACTTTAATACCATAAAGAATTTCTAAGATCATCAAACGTGAGTGCCATTTGGAGAGAAACAACAAGGTGGGAAATACTTAATCGTGGAGAGCCACTAATCTGCACCTTTACCCTTTATATATCAAAGCCTCAAATCTCCGGCCGAGGAGCTCATTTATATAGTTGCCATTAATGATTTTATAGGTCTTATTACCTTTCAATGCAAAGCAGGGATATCGGTTTCTTTCGCGTTATATGGGCCTCTCTAAAGAAGTCCAACAAGAGATGCTACAGTCAAACGGCAGAGGCGCTTTGAAAAACCCGTTTTTTACAAGATGATTCAAGACACCGCTGAGAGAAATACTTTGTCGAGCGTGGTTTTAATTGCGTATCAGTATTAAATTGTGTTTTTTTTTTTTTTGGAGTTTAGATGGGGAAAAAGGTACCTAGGTTAGGTTAGGTTACGTGTTTAATATATGCAGTGTTTTGCCGCCCACTCCCCCTAATGTGCAAATATATAGCCCAAATTCGTTTTCTAAACTATTATATAGTCATCCTATTTTAGTTAATTTCATTAGCATTAACCAAACTTGACTTTTTACAAAGGCCCATATAATGCGAAAGTACCGGGATATATCCTCAACCCCCGTAATACAATTCACATTAACCAACTGTACATTAGGCTAGCTACGCTTCATCTTTCAAAAGTAAAAAAAAAGGTCTGAGAAAGTAAATAACTTACACTCACAACAAAATAAAGTTCTAGTTCATACTCAAGAACAAAAAATTAGAGTTTTTTCAACTAAATAGTGTGCTTGAAATGTGCGAGTCCGAATGACAAACTATAATTAATGACATTGTGTTATCTAGACTCAATACAAGTTGGTTAAAAATCAAAAATGATGCTTTTATAGTCATACGAGGGAAAAAAAAAAAAAGTGATATTCATATATGTCAAATTACTTTGTCTGGTTTCGATGATCTAATTTTCGAAATAGATAATAACAAAATTATTATGAAACGAAAGAATGTGCTGATACTATTGGATATTACAGCTTCGTTAAATGACAAAAAGTAATTGGATTCAAATAAGAAAAAAATTTCTTTCAGATAAATGGTGCGAGTCCGAATGACGAGCTATAATTAATGACATTGTGTTATCTAGACTCAATACAAGTTGGTTAAAAATCAAGAAATGATGCTTTTATAGTCATACGAGGGAAAATGATACTCATATATGTCAAATTCCTTTGTCTGGTTTTCGATGATCTAATTTTCGAAATAGATAATAACAAAATTATTATGAAACGAAAGAATGTGCTGATACTATTGGATATTACAGCTTCGTTAAATGACAAAAAGTAATTGGATCCAAATAAGGAAAATAATCTCTTTCAGATAAAGCATTTCACGCCAAAAATACGGCAGTTAAAATTAAAACACGCCAAATTTACGCCTGGTGGGGTGACTCAAAAATTTCCCGCCAGTCACCATCAAAATACGCCAGTATGGCGGGGAATATAGGCCAGTATGAGGCTAATAGGCCAGTATGGCAACAGTGGTCGTCCGTACTTCGTATCGCCTCTCTGCTATTTTATGCCATTAGTCACCGTACTGATGAGACCTTATACTATGGTAACCAATCAGGGTAAATGGTATTAGCCTCTGTTTAAGAAGTAAATTAAAATCTGGTCAATTTGGCTTCAATAGTCTGGAAAAATCTCAATCTGGCTGAAGTGATGTGATTAAAAATTATATTGTTTCTTTTCTAGCTTGAAACAAAATTTAGTAGTTGTGCGATAGTCGGAAAAAAGAACTTAAATCCTTGCTTCTTGCACAAACTTGGGGTGTCACTGAAAGGCGATATCAGCCCGAAAAAATCGCTCCTACCGCTAAATTAGCCTAATCGTCAAAATCTTGTGTTCTCGGAAAAAAGTCGAAATGAATTCCCGTAAATCCTTTCCCATTTGGCTCTTTATATATTTAGTACCAGTGGACTATACTTCGCTCAGTGAAAAGAAAGACAGGCGAAAATCCATTCCAAAATAATAATATATTGTATTGAAGACTACTAATTTGAATGTCAAAGCTCAAACGTATCACTCTACTCTTGTCGTTCAAACTTCAGTTGATCTGTCCTGTTAATAATTTAAAAAAATTTTCCACCAAATAAATTTTCAAACAAAAAGTAAAGAGCTCCATTAAACCCAAGATAAACAGAAATAAAATCAAATAATCTACCGAGCGTAAAACTACCAAAAAACAACATCAATAAATAAATTAAACCGAAAACGAACAGAAATTGCAATAAATAACCGAGTCAAACCAAAAAAAAAGAATTTAACATGAGTAGGGCTGAAAACCCCCATACCTACTCAAGGCCACTACATAATTGGTACTTTACTAAAAAAAAAAGTACAAATGAATTTACATCGTCAGTTTAATATACATATGCTGATATTTATCCTCTTAAAGTCTTAATAATTTTGAATTTATTAAAGTTGAAAAGTGTAAACATTCAAAATGTGTTTTTTTTTCCAGTAAAGTATAAAATTATGTATGTGGCCTTGAGAAGGGTGTGGGGGGTTGTCAACCCTACTCATGTTAATTTCTGCTTTTTTGAGTTTGACTCGGATATTTATTGCAATTTCTATTCGTTTTGGATTTTTATTTATTTATTGATGGTGATTTGTGGTAGTTTGACGCTCGGTAGATTATTTGATTTTATTTCGGCTTATGTTGGTTTTATTGGAGTTCTTTACTTTTCTTTGAATAATCTATTTTGTGAAAAAAAGTATTTTTTAACATAATTTCTGTTCGTTTTTTTACTGAAACAGTCTTTTTGATGGAAAACGAAGATCATATTTCATATCTTTTCTGTTTTTTTTTGTTTTCTGTAACAATCTATAATTTGTCTTGCTATTTGTATATTGGAATAATTTTTTCAACAATTTTTAGCAACTTGCTCAGTTGAACATCTCCCTCATCAAACTTGGAAGTTTTCAAATTAATATAATTAGTCATTGATACGACATTGCCTATATGTCCTTTTGATAACCTGTATATTCTTACACTTCTTGTTTTTTTTATCTTTATGCTCTTAGCCTTACTAGAGCTAGTAGAGCTAGTAGATGTGGCAGTTGTAGTAGCATTAGTAGTAGCGTGCACATGTTGCCTTTTGGTCAATTGATCTTCCCCTTTAAGTATTCTTTGAGAGTTCCAACTTAATGCACAAATCAATTATTAAAATACGCTCTTTTAACAATCTGAATGCATATAGTGTCCTTGGATTTAGTTCAAAATTTGCCATGAATATTCTCTCAAATTTTACCTTCGTAGACTTAGCCTTGATAGTATTAGTATGACAGTAGTTGTGGTAAATGTTTCCTTTTGGTCAGTTGAACATCTCCCTCATGATGCCCCTGAAGTTTCATCTTGATACGGTAAGCCGTTTCAAAAATATTACTGATGTGCCCTTTTGACCCCCCTTTGACACCGTTTTCATCTTAACACCCTAAGCTTTATAAGTTGTTGTAATGGAAGTAGTAGTAGTTGGAGTAGTTTAGTAGCAACAGTAGCAGTAGTAGTAGTATTAGTAAAAGTAGCAGTGGTAGTAGTGGCATGCACATATTACCTTTTTGTCAATTGATCTTCCCCTTTTAGTATTCTGTGGAAGTTCCAACTTGATGCTGTAATCCATTCTGGAGATACGCCCTTTTGACAATCTGCATGCACATAATGTGTCTTGATTTAGTTCAAATTCCCATCAATATTCTGTCAAATTTCCACCTTCATACGTGTAGCCTTAATTGTACTAGTATCAAAGTATAGTAGTTGCAGGTATGGAAAAAAGTTCCCAAGCTGTCAGTAGCAGAATTCGACAGAATTCCAAAAGCTGCCATATCTGACAATGAATTTCAAAATCTGCCAGCAGATTTCACTAGGCCGTGAAAACTGCCCAGTAGCACTGCTACTTTGCTACCCCGCTTTTTCCGCGACTGATTAGCGATAGTAGTAGGAACAGTAGTAGCAATAATAGTGTATTATTATTAGTAGTGTTAGGAAGTAGTAGTAGTAGTAGTAGTCGTTGTAGTAGTAACAGCAGAATTAATATGCAATAGTAGCAGGTACATGTTGCCTTGTAGTCAGTTGAATATCCCACTCATGATGCCCCATAAGTTTCCTCTTGATACAGTAAGCCTTTCCAATAATATACGCCTCTATCAGCAATCTGTATGCACGTAGTATGTTTTGATTTAGTTCAACATTCTTCGTAACGTTTCCTCAGATGTTTATTTCAATATCCTCAGCCTTGGTAGTACTTGCTACAGAAGAAGTAGTTTTAGAAATAGTAGGGATAGTAGTTGTAATTGTGGTAGCAATAGAAGCAGTGGTAGATGTAGTCGTAGTTGTAATAATGTACAAATATTGCATTTTTGGTCAATCAATCATCTCCTTTATCATTTCCTGGAAGTTTCAAATTAATATACTCAGTCATTCATGAGTTACACCCTTCTGACAACCCATATGCACATATCGTGCTTTAATTTAGTTCAACACTCCCCTCAGTATTCCCTGAAAGGCTCACCTGAATGCATTTCGATTTTGGGAAAGTAAAGGTATAACATGCACACATTTCTCATTATCATATGTTGTATGTAAACAATGAACGAATTGCCTAACTTACAGCCCATGCCCTGAGGGCTATTGGGGGTGACATTTCCAAAGGCATAATTACTGGATCTTTCAATAATGCTGAAGAAAAGAGATGTCTCAAAATTGTGATTGTATGTTCGTTTTAGGAAATAATGGGCGTGTGGTGGGAGGCTTGTTTCCCATCGTGTCATTTGACTCTTAAAAAGAGCAGTATAACTTCCAATTTCCATCCAAATGAGCCCCAACTGAAGTTTATGTGACCATCCATTCCATAAAAACCTTGTATGTCAAAGGGAGCAAAGGGAGAACATATAACACTGCCCTGGAGGAATTGTTATATGTTCTTTAGACGATTTTGAAAAACAAATAATTTAATCTCAAAATTTCTATCGGATGTATTTGGGATAAAGAATATGTGGGGGGTGGGGACTTGTCCTCCGATCACTTTTGACTCTGATTTCCTATTGAATGAGCCCCTTCCAAAGTTCATACGACCACCCCTTCCATTAAAACATTATATGTTAATAATTGATAATTTGTATAACTTATAGCCCTTGCCCTGAGGGCCGGGGGAAGGGGAAAGTCATCTCCATAGACATTACTACTGGACCTTTTAAAACATGCTGAACAAAATGGCTATCTCAAAATTTTGATTGGATGTGTGAGAAAATAATGGATGAGTGTGTTTGGGGGGGGGATAGCTGCCCTTCAATCACTTTTGACTATTAAAAAGGATACTAGAACTTTCAATTTCCAATCGAATGAATCCCTTTCGAAGTTTCTACGACAACTCCGTCTAAACAAAGTGTCCTAGTCTAAAAAAAAATAATACATTGTGCCCACATCGCCCTTTACTTGGGTAGCGCTATTGTGCTGCATATAATATATCAGTAAACAAGGCAGCTAATTAATTAAGAGGTCGCTGCATACAAAAAGTTTTAAGAATAGTAATAACATGATTGCTATTCACTCAGCCTTATAGAGAGAATGCCACAAAGCAATTTTGTCAACAAACAAATTGTGTCTTGAAACTCCTCCCTTCTATGCTCAAGACTTTCAATATTCAGTAGAATTTAATTTCAGTCAGCAAGCGATTAACGAAACATTTTAATGGGCTGGAAGGAGGAAACGAATTTCCTCAAATCTGTGACTTGGTCATTTTTTTTCACACTGGAAAATGGTAATTTGCCAATTTTAGGATAGGATAGATGCGAATTTTAATAGAATAGATTTTCAATAAAAAATATAATGCCATTTTTGAGAAAAAGTTGAGAAATATATGTATAATTATTGCTCGTTTTAATAAAAGAGGTTTTCAGAAAAAATGATTGTTTCCTTTCAAAAAAAAAAATTAGAATTATATGTTTTATTGCTCGTTGAATATGATAGATTTTTATCTCTGTGGTTTCAGAATGTAAATATTCGTTCTCTTTTAGGAGAGACATTACCCAGACGTTGCGAAGAAGTTTTCAGAAGAAGAAAGATTTCAAGGATTGGATACCACAAGTCCACCAAGTTCTTGAGTTAGTAGCCACCGTAATTGACAAAAAAATAGGGCGCAAACATCCCATCGTTATCACTAAGATGATCTACGACAGAGAAAAGAGATTTTTGACCAAAAAAATTAAAGAAGAAGAGAATGTCGAGTAAGTATTTCGTTCAGAGTGAGTAATAATGAGTGAGTTGCAGGTAAAAATTGCAATTTAATTCGTATTTACCTGAGAATTAAAGCTAGTGAAATACAAACTTGGAATGGCTTGTTAACTAAAGCCTTAATACATACTAATGCGTTAAGTAGTAGATGGCGTTCTTGGTTCCTTATTGTCCGTATAGGAAATGGCAGGCTTCCCCGCAATTGCAGCTGCTGCCCCTCCCCCCTCGCTGCATTAGAAGGCGGGAGGGCAGAATGCATATTACTTATTTTACTAAATAAGTAATATGCATTATAATGATTGTTAAAGCATGAGTAACTTTGTTGCGTCACGAGTAAAATAAGGAAAATATGGGTTTTGATGCCTTAATTCTCGTAAATTCTCATTAGATTTTTTTTTTTTTTTATGGATTTTATTTAGTAATATTATTAAGTCTATTTTAAATCAATGCTTTGTTTCGTTTGCTGAAGTATTTTGTTGTTCCTTTGCAATTTCATTTATGTATTTTATATACTCCTCGATTTTTGAGGGAAATAAATAATTAATTTGTGTCCATTTTTTCCCAATTTTACGATAATTGTGCAGAAGTTAACGGAATAAAGATGCTAGTTAACTATATTCATAAAAAATTAATATAAAGTTAATGTTCGATCTTTTCAGTTTTTGATCCGCTTTGGAATCAAGATCCTACGCAATGCAACATTTACTTTGACTTGCTACGTGTCTATATTTTCATGTAGTAGTATCTATTTTTTTTATATCTTGCGCATTATATGGGCACTTCTAAAAAGTCAAGTTTGGTTAATGCTAATGAAATAAAATAAAATAGGATGAATATATAATAGTTTATAAACAAATTTGGGCTATATATTTGCACATTAGCGAGGGGTGGGGGTAAAGCATAGCATATATTAAATACGTAACCTAACCTAGGTACCTCCCCCCCCCCCTAAACCCCAAAAAACAACAGTTTAAATATCGTAAACGCTATGAAAACCACGCTTTGCATTGCATTACTCTATAGAGGTCTCTTGAATTAACCCGTCTGGCGGGTTTTTCGTGACTGGTTTCCTTGTAAAGGCCCATATAATGCATAAGTACCGTTTTTTTCTATTTTTCTGTTACAATGTCATCAGAGTTCAACAAAATCTGCAAATAAAATATATCATTTATCTAATAATAATCTTGTAGAAGTAAATTTGAATAGTTTAGAAAGAGGTTTAGTTCCGTGTTAAATCTACTTGAATTTCATGTGTAGTTTCTTCACTTTTTCTCTAAACAAGCTTTTCTTTAATTTCGTTAAAGCGAGTTTCATGCCATACGGTTTTCTTTTTGTCTTTGTGTAAAATATAATAATAAAAAAATGGTAGAATGAACGGTTAAGTAAATAAAAAGGCCATCTTTGGCCAGTTTCTTTTTAGTAATAAATAGATAGCGATGCCGACATTACAATGATTTCCCCCTCCCATTTCGCCTAAGATCCTTTGTACTGGCAACTGAAATATGTTATTCTATTGCCATAAAAAAAGAAGCTGCTATTAGAAGTTCTTATTGTCAACATTCTTTTTCAAAGTTTACTTTCTTGCAAAGATTAATATCTCTTTGTGAAAATATCATACTTGATTTGCCAGTGAAGTTTTCACAGCGCAAATTCAAAGTGCTCTGCTGCTTACAATTTTTGCTTTATAATGACTTGAAGTTGTCTTTCAGACATGAAAGAAACTTTGGAGTGAACAGAGCTAAGACCCTGGGTGCCGTTTTCTTCTTCTTTGAGTTTTCTTCTTTTCTCGAGTTTTGCTTTTTCACTTTGGCTAGTTGTTTCCTAATCATATCATAAATTTTTCTTTCTTTAAGCAACAAAGATAACTTGTTACAACTTATCTAGATGTTTTCTAGTGCTCAGGGGCTTAATTTGATTTGAGGCGGGAGGGGTCAACTACCCCTCCCAGACCTCGGTTTGCCCCCCCCCCCTCCCCAAGCTGAAATTTAGTTTATTCCAAAATCTTGTCAAAACTAAGATAAACCTGAATAATTCAAGCATCAACAGCAACAGATCAGTTCTTTCGTACATATTTATCTTTATAGCACTATAAGTTACCTTTATATAGCACTATAAAGCACCTTTATAGTATTTTTAAAGTACTAAATAGCACCTTTATGGTACCAAATGGCTTATTCTTTTTTTTAGTTTTTACTGTCATTTTCTGTTGATTCCGGAAAATTGGCTCCAACTCCCCCCCCCCCAGGATTTTGACAAAATTACGCCCGTGCTAGTGTTCATAATTTTCGGGTCAATAATGAATTTTCCAAAAGTTTTAGTATTAGCTGGAAGTTTTTTTTAGTATTTTAAACAAAAACAGAACTTCACAAATCGACGATGTATATACTTGGAAGTTTTTTTTTTTCTAGTCTTACGTCGTTGCGTTGAATATTTTTTTTTATAATTTTAAAATAATTTATAGTTTTAAAATATTAATGATTTAAAATATTAAATAATAAAAATAAAAATTGAAAATAATAATAAAAACAATTTAAAAGTTTTTAATAATTTTTTAAGTCCAGTATAAGTTTCCCTTCCTCTATGAGCTAAAAATAATCTTTCACAGTGCTGAAAAATATTTTGGTAAACCTTTTTTACTTTATTAATCATTTGTAGAGACATGGAAAGAAGCCTAAAATAAGAGTTACTTCACCTTTGGATTTAAAATGATTATTTTTATATATATGGTGTCTTTGAGAAGAGTAAATCCTGTTTTTTAATTTGGAAGCGTTTTTATTTTTAAGAAAAGAATTGTTAATTCAACTTATATTCTCTCTTATTTCAAAACTCCTATAGATAGAATTGCATTGTAAATGTCACCCAACTGTGCATTCATTTGTTCTAAAAATTAGCTGGAAAAAAACAGAGAAGAAAAAACTGAAGCATTGCGCTCTATATGTTGCTTCGTCCACACTGGAGGCTCAGTGTACATCGTTGGCTTAGTCTTCTCTGACAAAATTTAAAGAAAGCGGAGAGGAAATTTGAATTGAAGGAAATTTGGAGGAAACCGAAAATTTGAGTTCTTAATTTGATAGTACCAAATACATCAAAATGAAGATTTCTGCAAAAATATCAAGCCTTTTCAAAATCGCACTTAGCGCCTTTGTGCTCTACATGCTCCGTCGTGTGTACACTGGAGGTACAGACAAAAACGGATAATGGATTGAAGGAATGTTGTAAGGGGGACTATTTGTCCTTGCCTGTCCTCGGGTGTAATTTGGATAAGGCTAAGACAGGAAATACAAAATCATTTGGTCTTGAGGACCTGTTAAAAGAAAAAGAAAAGAAAAATTCTGAACTGTCATAAATCACAAGAAACTTATGAGAAGCTCAAACGTATTTTCAAGGAAGAAGCATTGGATGATTTCGTAAGTTTAATTGATTTTGCCTCCTTAAATAAGGAAGGGCTGAGTGTGGAAAAAACAAAACAGAATGTAAGAAATAAATGACGAATTTTCTGAAGGTATTGAATAAAATATAAAACTCAGGGAATTTTGACTATATGAGTGGTAACCATATATACTGCTACTACTATAACAACTCATTGCAGCACCAAGCCCCCTGGGGCCAGCAGCGGTGCATGCCCTTCTTCCCTCCCAATCTATCCAAATATTCCCTCTTTATGCCCTCCAAAGAAGTTCTAATTTCCTTTAAATCCTTTATTACGACCATTTCCCAATATATTCGGGGTTGAATTTTCGGTCTTCAACAAGGGGGGGAGAGGGATTGCTGTTATTTGATTAAAAATTTGCTCATTTGGGGATTTTATGATTAATTCCATACACGTGTAAACAACTTACAAACGCTCAAAAGGCGAGAAAATAGGGAGGAAAGATGAAGTCTATTCAAATATTAGAAAATAACCCCATTAACAACAAGCGCAAACTACTCCTAAATACAACCACGGCCATCCGATCGGCATCAAAGTTCACCAAAATTATGTATATTGGCCAAAAATAATATGAAAATTCGGACAAAGACTAAGCTTCATTAGAATTCTAATGAAGATTCTAATTAGAATTATAAGCTTCATTAAAATTTAGTGCAGTCAAGAATCGTCGCATTACAGACCAAAAATAATATAAAATTCTGACAGAGCTCAAGCTTCATTAGAATTCGGCCAGCTTTTCCTTTGAGCCTAGGTGGATGGCCGAAATAAACGATCTTAGGTAATCTGTCACCCTTCATCCACAAAACGTGTTATCATCGGAACCTCTCGCTCATTATTGTCGTTGAAAGTAGTCAGAACCACGTTTTCCATACAGCTTGTCTGATATACGGTCAGTCAAACGGGTGCCTAAAACTATCCGTAGATAATTCCCCTGGCAAACATCTAACAAACCCTCCTCCGTCTTCCGTAGCGCCCATGTTTTTAGAACAATAATATAAGTACTTAAAAAAGCAACCAATAAGACACCAATTCATTCAAGAATTCTTTGAAACTAATACCACAAAATCTACACTCATTTTGTTCGTACAAAAAGATAAATTTATTTTTTTATTTATTATTCAAACTTATTAAAAGCTCTAAACGGTTATTGGGTCCATGAAGGTTGGCCTGTTGGGGAAGCGGGTAATTGTCCGTCATCGGTGGGAAAGCGGCGTAATTTCGTCAAAATCGGTGGGGGGGGGGCAGGTTGAAGCCAATTTTCTCAAATCAAGTGAAAATGACAGTAAAAACTAAAAAATAAGCCATTTGGTACCATAAAGCTACTATTTAGTAGGTGCCTACTATAAAAGTACTATAAAGGTACTTTTTAGTACTATAAATTTAAATATGTACTAGAAAACGGATGTGTATCTAATGATCCTTGAATTATGCAGGTTTATATTAGTTTTGACAAGATTTTGGGAAGAAACTAAATTTCAGCTGGGGGGCAAACTGGGGTCGGGAGGGGGGCATAACCCGGTCTGGGGGAGGGGCAATTGCCCTCCCTGCCTTTTTAATATACGAACGTGATTGGAGGGCAACTAGCCCCCCCCCCCCCCACGCCCATCATTCTCCCAAACACACCTCCAATCAAAATTTTGAGATAGCCATTTTTTTCAGCGTAGTTGATTTCCAGATAGAAATACGTTTTGAGGAGGACACTTCCCCCACAGCCCTCAGGGCAAGGGTTGTAAGTTATGCCCTGGGGGCATGTAAGGTTTTTACAGAAAGTGTTTGTCATAGAAACTTCGAAAAGGGCTCATTCAATTGGAAATTGAAAGGGCTTTTGCTCTTTTTAATAGTCGAAAGTGATTGGAGGAAAACTACCCCCCCCCCCCCACCCCACGCCCACCGTTTCCCCCAAAACATATCCAATCAAAATTTTGAGATAGTCATTTTGTTCAGCGTAGTTGAAACTTCTGGAAACTAGGTCTTTGAGGATTACAACCCCTCCCCCTACAGCCCTCGGGACAAGGGTTGTAAGTTATGCTCTGGGGCATATAAGTTTTTTTTTATAGAAAGTGTTGTCATAGAAACTTCAAGAAAAGCCCATTTGATTGGAAATGAAATGGCTAGTGCCCTTTTTAATAGTCGATAGTGATTGGAGAGCAACTAATCCTCCTCTCACGCCCCACCATTTCCCCAAACACATCCAATTAAGATTTTCAGATAGGTATTTTCTTCAACGTAGTTGAAAGTTCTGGAAATTATGTCTTTGAAGGTGACAAACCCCTCAGGGCATGGGTTGTAAGCTATGCCCTGGGGGTATATATAAGGTCTTCTATAGAAAGCGTTTTCGTAGAAACTTCAAAAAGGGCTCCTTTGATTGGAAATTGAAAGGGCTAGTGTCCTTTTTAACGGTCGAAAGTGATTGGAGGACGACTAACCCTCCTCTCAAGCCCACTATTTCCCCAAACTTATCCAGTCAAAATTTTGATATAGCCCTTTTGTCTCTGTAGTTGAAAGTTCTGGAAATTAGGTCTTTGAAAATGACAAACACCCCCCCCCCCCCCACAGCCTTCAAGGCAATGCTTTTAAGTTATGCCCTGGGGGCATATAAGGTTTCTTATAAAAAATGTTGTCATAGAAACTTCAAAAGGGCTCATTCAATTAGAAATTGAAAGGGTTAGTGCTCTTTTTAATAGGCTAGTCGAAACTGATTGGAGGGCAACTAACCCCCCTCTCAGGCCCACTATTTCCCCAGACACATCCAATCAAAATTTCGAGGTAGCCATTTTCGCCCCCTGCGAAGACGACAGTTGTCCAATATGGTCACTGGCCGAAGCTCCCCAAACAAGTGGTGCCTGCCCAAGTGCAGCCATCCATGCAAGCCCCTCTTAATCAAGCCTCAATGCTGCCTCGTCAAGTTGCAGCCTCGGCTTCACGAGCCCAGTATATCGCTAGCCCGGCTGCGAAAGATAGTGATGGACATGATATGATCCATTTGAACCCCAGTCATACAGCAGGGCTTTCAGGACAAGATACAATGCCTGGTCCCTCGGGTGCCCAAGCCCAGACGGATTATGCAAATGTAAGCATTTTTCCTACCTATCTATTTCTTCCAATGTTTTTTCTTTTTCACTATTTTTCAACACTGTGTAAAAGTTTGTCTCAGAGATATTAAAAAAATGTTATTTTTCGCTATTATCCCACACCCCTTGTTTTAAATTTCTCTGCTCCCCCCCTCCCTCGGAGATATCTAAATATAATGTAATTTTTTGCATGTCAAAGAAACCGCTCTTTCTAATCTTTCCAATTTTCCATTGTAGACATCTTCGCTTTCTCATAATAATATTTTTAGCTAATTTTCTAGTTTACTGTTATCTCACCATTTGAAACTCAAAATGCTATTTTTCGCTAGAATATTATAGTTTTAAGTGGCCTTCCACAATCGATTCACTTCATCACAGTAAAATTATGTCAGAGATATTAAAGGACATTGTTCCCCCTTTTAAATCAGGTCACTGTTATCGTATATATTCAGCAGTCTGCTGAATCGGCTCGTAGTGAAGCCGAAAAGGGATACTATGTCCCGGACATAATTTCCTCATAGAAAACTGCCTTTGCGTTATAAACTGCCGTTTTATTTAAACACAATTTTCTATGAGGAGGCTATCAAGTAAAGACCACGGTTTTTTCAAAAGCTGATTAGTTTCTACCCATTTCTTCCATCTTTCGCTTTTTTTTTCAACACTGTAAAATTAAATTTCATAGATTTTAAAAGATGTTTTTACCCCACTCAATTTGTGTTGGACAGAGATTATAGCATTGCAATCTCTTACACATAGGCGTAATTCTAATTTGCGTAACGATTGTCTAGATCAACTTGCCAAGATTTTGCATGGAGAGACATTCCTGAATAAGAATTAATGGTTCTCGAATTTAATTGTACTGTTTCCCAGAGAATACGCTTGGAAACAGAACAGACACGAGATTAAAAATAATCTAGGCTCATTTGGAGTCCTAGAAAACCTGTACGGGAAGTAGACGAAACGACGTATGACGCCTAACAATACGGTTTTTTTGGGACATTATGTAAATGGCCGGGAGCGCGGAGCCCGGAATGCGCCGATGGGTCCGGGAAGCGCTGTGGGGCAAGGTTAGGGAAGCGCCGCGGGCCCAAGAAGCGCCATGGGTCAGGGAAGCGCCACAGGATGCGCTGTGGGCCAGAGAAGCACTACAGGATGCGCTTCTATGTCATATCTTAGATTATCTTCAGTTGAATTAACCAAAATGTTATTATGCAATAATCCAAATTTTAGCAGTAGGGATGATTTGAACACTTTGAAAATAAGCTATTTTTCATTTATAGGTTGGACGATCATTGGTCCCCTACTCTCCGTCCAGTGAAGAAGGGGAGGAATCACCAGCGGAGTTTCAAGACAATGAAACATGGGACGATATCATTGAAGTACCTTTTAATATTGACGAGTTTTTAGATGATTTTCTTTTTAATTTAGATAATAGCACAGTTGAGCTGGTAGACTTGAGCCCGAACACTTTGCAGCCTTTAAATGATTTCACTGGGAACCCTTCTCCTCCTCTGGCCTCCGATACCCTGACGAGTCCACTTCAAACAACTGAAGTGGAGCATTCGCCAAATATTGTTGAACAACTTGGGGGAGGGGGTAATATACAAGAGGGGGAGGGGGGTACAACTCTCCACGATTTTCAATTGACCAACAGAATTTTAAATGCAATAGTTGTTTACACTGCGACGTTTGGTGACCCCTTAATTCACTAATGGGGGGAAAATTTGTTTTTGACCCTGTAGAAATTGTGCATGCCTATGTAGATAAAATTCGTGCACTTCTGGAGAACCAAATTCAATTGTGGGGGAGGGAATCAATTAAGGTTTCTATTGTTTTAAAAGTGTTCTATTTAAATGAGGGGAAAAGTGAGGTTTACTATCATTATATACATTCCGAGATGCGTTTGGTTTATTCGAATTTGGAAAATTTTGAGGGAGCTTTCATGGATTGGGTAGATCAAATTATAACGCATCTCGAGAACTATAATGAAAATGGGAGTGGCTCAGTAGTTTTTTATTGAAAATTTAAGTGTAAATATTTGTAAATTTAAGAAAGATTTTATTTTAAGAGGGGGGAGTGGGGAAAGGGCAGTAGTTTTAAAATATAATCCAGATCTAGAAGGTTGTCAAGGTGTCCAGCGGATTTGTTTTGAAACAGGTCATATGTGTTTCAGATATGCTTTCCTCATATCAGCATTCGAGCTTCTAGCTCGGGACGCTACCAAGAAGAATTTAGATCACTGAGCTATACATGGGAAGGAAGGGTCCGATTTCCCCAGTTGTAGATTTTTCTTGCTTAGAGGGGAAATACCCAGTAACGCTAAGATCTATTGACATTTTTGAAAGGGTTAATGCTCATTTAAATATTGGCGTTACTGTGGTACAGTATGAAACAGAATTTGAAGATGGGTTCGTTTAAAAAAAGAAGGGGGTGGTCTTCCCTGTAAGGGGCCCGTCAGTTGATTTGGTCAGACATTGGGTTTGGTTGCTATACACACCGCCTAGTGAACCAAATGCAATCGGTCATTTTAACCCTATCACTGACATTAGTAGAGTTCTGGGGGGGTGGTAGAATCTAGGGGTACGTTTCTACTGTCCAACATGCTTGTCACAATTCCGTAGTGATATGAAACTACGGGATCATATGAAGCATTGTAGACGGCATGGCTACCAGACAGTGGAAACGGTTTCAGGGGATAGTGCTATTTTACGCTTCAAAAATTCCAGAACACCCTTCTCCAGTGCAACAAATATCTTTAGACTGTGAAGCTAAGCTGGTGGAGGTGAACGATCCCAATTTCCAAACCGAGTCAAAGAACACCAGGCTATTGCAGTGTCCTATGCCCACGCGCAAAGAGATAGTTCTAACACCATGCGGTTGTTAGAAATAGTAGAAACATTGGATGAGGGGCCCGAGTGCATGGTCAAGGCACTGACTAAACTGATTGGCACGGCTAATGGTGGTATTTCTCGTTTGAGAAATACCCATTATCCAATGGTGCTGTCTGCAGAGGATCGTCTTCGCGATTTAAAAATCAAAAATATGTTGGGTATAGTAAGGGAGAGTTTGCAGAGGAGGGGGATAAGGGGACTAAAGGGAAAAGAGGGGGGAGGGGGAAAGTCAGAGACCATGATCACATGTGGCAGGAAATATCCTCGGGTGGTAGTAATTTTAGGGGGGTTGCGCATCAATCGTGTAATTTAAATGTTAGCCAGCAGTTTTTTTATCCCTGTTTTTATTCACAACTCTAATTATGATTTAAAAATTTTATTTTACCGGCACTGGCACGTATGCATAGGGAGGGAGGGGGAGTAGATAGTCCATGGGTAAATAGTTCATTTACCTATAATAACATTATTCCCAAATCGGCCGAGAAGCTATTGCTTCTCGAACTGAAATGGCAGCAGTGGATAATGGTCATACGTGCTGGAATAAAATCAGGTTTTTAGATTCCTTTAGTTTTTTTTCCCAAGGCATTGAGTCAATTGATTCAAGTGCAAAAAAGCGACAATTTTGATAGCTTTCCCTTGCTTAAACAGCACTTTCCAGACAGTGAAATGTATGACCTGTTGACCTGCAAAGGTAATACGCATACCATTATTACTGTTCTGGCGCACGCTTAAGTGAGGAGAAACTACCTCCAATTGAAGCTTTTCACAATTCACTGACCAACAGTGAATGCACAGCCGAGGAGTATGAGTTTGCCAAGAAGGTGTGGTCCAAGGGGGATTGTAAAAATGGGTGGGATTATTGTAGACTGTACTTGGCCAGTGACGTTCTAACTCTGTTGGGATATATGTCTGTAAGAATACAGACCAGATCTATTCCAGAGTTCGGGTTAGATAGATTTAACTCTGTTGTTTCTGTAGAATACATAGTATTTCAGAGTTTCGGGTTAGATATAGGCTATTATTTTTCCACACCCCATTTAGTGATGGATTTAATTTTTAAAAATTAGCAGGGAGGAAATAGGCCTAATCACCGATGTAGATCAGCACCTTTTTGTAGAGCGTTCAATGAGGGGAGGGTATGTTTTTCACGGGGACCGCGTCTTATCAACCGATCCGAGCGGACAAAACACCGGTGCAAAGTCAAATGCAGTGTTCTTGGACATGAACTCATTGTACCCCTCGGCAATGTCCCACTACTCTTTGCCATGTGGGAACTATCAATGGCTTGAGAATCCTTGTGAGTTCCCCGACATTACCACCGTCGAGGACAATGGGCCACAAGGATGGTTCTTTGAAGTTGACGGTCACATTCCGCTGGCGCTTCACGACTCAGTCAAAGATTTTGTCTTTCCCTGTATCAATCGACCCATGAGCAGGGACTCTCTGAGCCCCTATAATCGATCATTGGTTGAGGATATGGGGATGCACTGGACTCCCTCCAAACAGAAACTGATTGCTGATTTGGACCCTAAGGAGAATATCGTTGTTCACCATGTGCTTTTGCACTGGATGGTGAACAATGGTTTAAAAATCACCAAAATACACAGGGTCCTGCAGTTCAATCAGAAACCTTATTTGAAAACGTTTATCGACACCTTTGTCGATAAACGCTCTAGGGCAAATTCAAAGGGAGAAGGAAATGTATAAGCTCATCCTAAATTCAGCGTTTGGCAAAATATGTGAAAGCGTTCGTAATAGATCTCGCTGCGACGTCGTGACTGACCCTCTAGAGTGTGCACGAATTATTGTCGACCCCAATTTTACATCGTTCACGAGCATAGAGACTGGCATGGTTCTTCTACACAGGCGAAAGCGAAATGTAGTACTGAACAAGAATATAGCAGGCGGCAGTTCAGTACTAGAAATTTCAAAAAAGCTCATGTTGTCGTTCTTTTACAATGTGTGCAAGGTGCAATGGCCACGGGAGGGGGAGGTTCAAGTTTACTATGGTGATACAGATTCTCTGCTGTTAAAGGTAAATGGGACTGAAGATTTATTGGGTGATTTGCAAAATGGGGTGCACATCAGCTCGCGGATGGATTTCACCAACTGGAATCCATCCCTCTACCCCGAGCTGGTGAAACGTCAAGCCCCCAACCAACTATTAAAATTAAAATCAGAGACGGGGAGTGATTTGATATCCAGGGGGATGTTCCCGGCCCCAAAGTTTATTGCGTGGAAACACATAGTGGGGATGAAAAGAAGGCGTGTAAAGGGGTGCCTACACACTTTGTAAAGAGCAATTTCAACATGAGCGTGTACAGAGACTGTGTAGAAAGTAGCCTAGTGCCAAGAGAGCACAAGTGCTTGCAATTCGTTCTCTACAGTATAGAAATTATACTGTGAGAGTGGAAAAAAATGCAATGTCGTGTATATCTGACAAGGTCTATGTGCTCGAGAATGGTGTGACTGTCCTGCCTCACGGCCACTATCGTATTTCAGACCGAGTTGAATGCATAGACTATCGTAATCAACTTGGTCTGGATAACTTAACCTAACCAACTAACCACCACCACCACCAACCTGTTCATAAATTAACTAACCTGACAATCTCACTACCTTAACCTAACCACTGACCCAACTAACCCCATCCACTAACCTGCAGTAGCAGTGACGACAACTATTGTTTTTTTCCATCGCGGCCCCCGGGGGGGGGGACCTTCCCGCGCCCGCCTAGGGGGGGGGGGGGGGGGGTCCCGCCCGCGGCCTTCGGCCCCACGGCCCTGGGGGGTGGGGGGGGACCCCTTTTTTTTAAATTCATAACGTTCAACTGTGCTGCTAGTTCATGTTCCAAGTGTTTTCTGTTTTGTTGTTGTATAGAATGCGTTATTGTACAGAAAAGTGTTGTACAAAAAGTGCTGTAGATGGACAAAAGTGTTGTACAGAAAAGTGTTGTACAGAAAAAGTGTTTAAAGACAATAAGTTTTTTTTTAAAGACATTAAGTGCTGTAGATGGACAAAAGTGTTTTAAAGACAAAAAGTGTTATCATTGTTCATGATGAACAAATAGAGTTTTCATGTTGACCATGAAATTTTTGTCAACTGTTCTTGTTGAACAAGTGTTATTTTTATCGTTACAGTTCATGTTGGACAAATATTTGTTTTCATATTGCCGTAATAAATGCCATGAAATATTGTTTTTGTTGTTCTTGAATAGATAGATCTATGGGGAAATTACTACTTATTCATTGGACACATGATTTACAGTTAGTCATAGTCCGACTGTTGTCAACAGCATGTATCAATTTAAAACACCCTTCAGATCGTTTCTGTGTGGGGCCTCAATGTCGGGGAAAAACAACACTTTTAGCTAAAATAATTCAAAATTGCGATAAAAATGTTTTTGGAGAAAAACCGAAAAAATCTACTATTGCTATAGTATTTGGCAGGAGTCCTATGATAAAATAAAAGCTATTGCCACAACCATACCAATACAATTCATACGGGGACTTGATGTTTTCAATAGTATTGAACCGAACTCGTGGCTGATTATTGATGATTTGGCTGAATCCATTGAACAGTTCTCACAGGAAATGCTACAACTGTTCACCGTTCGCTCCCATCATGAACACATTTCCGTTACTCTGGTTCTACACAATCTGTTTCATCAGAGCAAATGTATGCGAACCCTTGCTTTGAATTGCACCGTCTATATTATCTATCGAGTTGTTCGTGATTCTAGCTCACTCATAACTCTCAATAAGCAGATATACCCCGGCGCTCCAAAATTTCTGTTGTCAGCGTACACTCATGCGACTAGCAAGCCCTAAGGCTACATTTTGCTGGATCTTAATCAGAGCACGCCCGAGGATCTTCGTGTAGTCACCGACATTTTCAACAATGAAATTACAGTATATCTTCCGGTGAACAGTAGAAAAGGCTATTAGTCGCCATTATGACAATGAAGAAACTACACGAACAACGGCATTTATTTTCCGTTTTAAGCACTTCAAAACCATTGCTTAGGAAGGCTATACTCAAACATGGTGTTGACAATGATTTCATTATCTAATATCTGAACTTTGTTTAAATTTAACTGAGGGCAATGTTCAACTGCCAGAAGGTGTTAGACAACAGACAAAGCAACATCGTTCCACTGTACGCGCCTTGGCTTGTAAAAAACAAGGGAAACAAATTTAAAAAGAAAACGGCTCCTTCAAGCAGGCGGTAGCTTTTTCACACTTTTTCTACCGATAATTGCAGGACTTGTAAACAGTTTTCTCTAGAGAATGGCAAAACCCTATAAATTGACACCATTTGAACTTGTCCTCTCGCCCGTCGAACATTTTGAAGACAATCTAAGCAAATTCATTAACGATGAGAATATTGCCGATGACAAAAAAAACTGCTTTTACTTCAAGATGCATTGCGACGTATGGACAAACATAAACCTTATCGTGAGAGACCCGCCGTCACCGATCCCTCTAAACAGGAAACATCTCAAGATTCTGCACAATCAAAGGAGAAGGAATTGAATTCGATTGTATTGAAAATTGGAAACCTATTGCCATTGTCCTATCGAGAACAGAGTAAAAGAGTATTATCTTATCTCGTGTTGGAAAACTGGTGGTGATCAAGTTCAAGTCGAGAGCACAGGGAAACGAATTATAATTCAGGGAAAAGTTATAATCTAGTTGATTTAATTTGTGATATGGTGACGATCGTAAAGGACTCTTATCCTTTGACGATAATCTATACACCTTTCTGTGTGTATCAAACTTTCCCAAAAGTCTTATTGGCAATAAGCAAATTCTAAAGAAACTAAGAGAATATAGTCCTCCTCCAACACCATTTAAAAAAGAAGAAGAAGATTCAATATTTGAAGATACTAGCACTACAGATTTTACAACACCTGTGGCTGCTAGTCAAAAGCGAAGACGAATTGATTCGCCCACCAGTGTGCAAAAGGGGAGTGGACATTACACTACGTGTTTACGTTCAAAATGGATGAAGTTTTGAAAGGTGTCTATGAAAATATTGGTGAGGCGGGGAGTTTAAGTTCTCCCAAAACGCTTTCCAAAGCTGTCTCCGGCACCACCACATTGAAAAAAGCAAAAGAGTATCTAGAGAATGAATCGAGTTACACACTACATCGAAATCACAGGCTTCGCAGTAAACAATATCGACAAAACTAAAGCCTTTTTCCTCTGCATATAATGCAAATAAATGGATCTTTTAACTTTAGACGCAGTTCATCGGCGTCACAATGCACCCTACAAATATATTCTAGTGGCAATCAGTGTCTTTAGTCGCTATGCCTATGCCATTCCACTGCGATCAAAGAGAGGTGTTGAAGTTGCTCGGGCCATTGAAAGTATTCTAGAACAGGATTCATATAGAAAAATTCAATCGGATCGTGGCAGTGAATTTGTTAATCCCCATGTGCGAAAGGTTCTTTTTGAAATAATACAACACTTTATCATAGTCACAGCCCGATAAAGGCTGCATTGGCTGAACGATTAATAAGAACGATTCGTCTATTAATTTCAAGATATTGCACATTGAAAAATACACCGGCTTTTATTCACGATTTAGATAAAATCATGTTGATTTATAATCAACGACCACATCGATCTCTGTCCAACTCTACACCAAGGGATGTTCACTACAGTGAAAATACATTTGATGCTTTTCTAAAGCAATACTCCAATGTCAATGAGAAGAAGAAAAAGAAGAAGAAATTCAATGTTGGTGATACTGTTCGAATTAATAGAACCACCAATATTTTTGAAAAGGGGAATTATTTATGGAGCACTGAACTTTTTAAAGTGTCCAAAATTCTAGACACCGAACCCATAACTTATCGACTGCGAGACACCAAAGATGAAGAGATTCTCGGCGGCTTTTATGACTATGAACTACAAAAGGTTAGAAACACTAGTGAAATTTATCAAATTGAAAAGATATTAAAGAGTCGTACTCGTAGGGGCAAGAAACAGTTGCTTGTTCGCTGGCTAGGATACAACTCAGATTTTGATTCTTGGGTCAGTGCTGAAGACATTGACAATGCCCAATGATTTCTATGTGACTTTCATGTCCAATGTTTCTGATCCTCTCTACAATGACTTGAATAGAACAAGTGATTTTTGGACGAAACTCCCCCACCATCAAGTTCGACGGAGAGTATGAAGTGCTCTTGTCGACTGTATTCTCAAAAATACCTATGACATCCTGAGAAAGGATCGTAAATATGAAATAAAAATTAGACCCTATGATTGGCCGCCCTCCACCAGGTGATCAAGAACAAATTCAAAAAATCAATTGGTTGAATTATCCATATATTGAATTACCCTACGAGGAACTCACCTGTATGAATGATTTATGTCGTTCTATTAATAAAAGAATTTCCGCCCGTAAAAAAAGGAGCTTTTCATTTCAACTATTCAAAGGAGGAGGGTAAGATCTACATTAGTTCACCTATTGCCAGTGAAAAGGTTATTCTCAACGATAATCTAAAGGATGTTCTTGGCTTTAAGCTCAATATAATCAATGGTAAAAGTGCCGGAAACACTAATTTCATTTTTGCTGACTACCCGCCTGCCTTCTCCACAGACACTTGTATATTTCTCTACGCTTCATTTGTGGAAACATCTCGGGTTGACAGTAATTCAAATGTTCCCCTCCTACGAGTTCTTGAACGAAAAACCAATCAAGAACATATTCATCACTACAATATAAAGCAACTTCAGTATATTCCGCGTAAAACACTTCCTATTTGGAACTCTGTCTGTTAACACTAAGAACCGAATTGGGTGATCCCATAGCAATTTCAAAGGTTTGGCTGTGATTACATGCCATTTTCGACCCATCGTTCAACAGCAAGATGTCTAATAAAAAAGTGGTATTCACTTGTCCTAATATTGACTGCTATGTTATAATACTCTTGGCCCAAGACAACAGGGCAAGGGAATGGACTATTACAAGGGTCGCTCGTCAATGTCTGGCTACGGTCTTGGCAGCTGGTTTGCTAAGCTGTTTCGCTCTTCACTACCACTGACTAGAAAATATCTTGTACCGGCTGCGACAGATTTTGCATCCTCTACACTATACGATTGGGGGTCTGGCAAGGATTTTAAAAAAAGTGCTACGGAAAATCTTAGGTCCAGTGCGCGAACCCTTGGTGAGAAATTAAAACAGAATGGTAAAGGTTTAAAAAGGTCAAGAAACAACGCATCACTCATCAGTCTCTACTCAGGACGGAAACGTAAGACATCCCTTTTGTCAAAGAAAAGAAGGAAAAAGCCGACACGTAGTGTAACCAGAAGTCCCAGGAAGAAAATTGTTAGATCGAAACTAGATTTCTTCTCCTAAGATGTCCTACCTACCACATAAGGATTCTCAACCTTCAATCACCGCCTCATTGAATCTATTCAATGCCGAAAATGTTGATGTGAGTGTCAAGCATGGCTACTATGAACAATTTTATCCACTACAACCCCTCTCCGACAATATCCACTTACAAATTTATTCCAATGAAGACTACTTCATAGATTTATCGTCCACATTTATAGATTTGCAAATGAAAGTCCGGAAATCCGATAATACAATGCCAATTCGGGCCGATGGGATATCCTATGAAAATTGTATACTACATAATTTATTTCGTCAAATTAGTGTCTACATCAATGGCACGTTGGTGAGCACAAGCAACAATCTCTCCAACTATGCAAGCTATATGCAATTCATGTTGATGACACCCAAGTCATACAAGGAATTGAGAGGCGCCTCCAATGGATATGAATATATTACTAATACTGATAGTACAGATGCACTTAAAAATGCTACAACTAGTGAATTACATCTAGTTGGAAAAATATATCATGAAATATTTAATATACCCCAATGGCTGCCACCCAATGTTAAAGTGGATATAAAATTGACGCTTGCACCCTCCAATTTCATATTGAGAAAAGAACTTGCTGGCAATCCCGATGTAAGTCTCTCCCTCACCTCAGCAATACTACATGTACGCAAACAGCAGGTTATGAGTTCTGTTGCTTTGGCCGTGGAAAAACTGAGAGCCAATGGTAACAATATTAAAATACTTGTTCCTCATACAATCACCAATCAGCGTCATATTGCCGTGGGGTCACGCACCTTCACCGACTCGTCCTTTATCAATGGCGAAATCCCCTCGAAATTGGCTTTGGCATTTGTAAAGAGCGCCAGTGCAATAGGATCATGGACTGAATGTCCACATAAATTCGAGATGTTTGGACTTTCATCTCTTGTGTGCAAAGTAAACGGCATCCCACTCTACAATCTATCTTTGATAAATCCTATAGAACATTGTATGAGTTAATAAGAAAAACTTATTTTTTTAATATTTAATTTCTGATCTTTTTTTAAATAATGCTGGGAAATCCGGCGCCTCCTTCATAGAAATATCCCTTCCCCCATGAAAACTTCCTCCATGGAAAGTTCCTCCCACATAACCCCCCTCCCCCCCCCCCCATTACCAGAAAAAAATCTCCCCTGAAAACGTCTGTATACTTCCGGGTAAAGTTAATAACTTTCAGCTCTCCCCCAGGGGATTTTGGGGGATTAAGTCATCCTAAAAGACATAGTTATCATATTTTTGACCATACTGAGCAAAATGGCTATCTCAAAATTTTGATCGGGTTACTTTGGGGAAAAAATGAGCGTGGGAAGGGGCCTAGTTGCCCTCCGTTTTTTTTGGGTCACTTAAAGGGGCACTAGAACTTTTAATTCCCGTTCCAATGAGCCATCCCACGATATTCTAGGACCACTGGGTCGATACTATCACCCCTGGAAAAAAAAAACAACAACAAAAAAAAAACAAATAAACACGCATCCGTGATCTTTCCGTGATCAGTTCGGATAAGAAATCTTCCAACAAATTGCCAAATGTAGCGACACCAAAAAAAAATATCAAAATTAGGATTCACTTTATAGGAAAAACGTAATAGGGTGGCCTACGTAGACTCATAGGAAAGAAACCAGGGTACTTTCGTCTTGTAGCCACCACACTTAAGATCTTGTATCACGAACATGAGCCAATAACCGGTTTTCATGGTCTTCATACTAGACAATATTAGCTTCGGCTCGGTGGGAAACTGCATTGTAGCTATATTTTAATTAAATATTTAGTTGGTATTTTGGGTAGGTTAGGCTAGGTTAGCTCAGTTTATGTTACATATTTAATATAACGCGGTCTGGGTGCTCTCCTTCATAATTCTTTGTTGTAGTTTTCATAATATTGTTCATAGAGTATTATATTTTTGCCATGTTTTGTTTTATGTCATTTGCATTAAGCAAACTTCACTTCTCGACAGAACTTGAGTGTGTTGGCTATAAGACACAAGTACCGAAACCAAAAAAAGAAGAATATACACTCTCTTTCCCCATTCAATACTCTTTCCAAATATGTTTTACGCAATTCAGCATAATTAATGACATTGTGTTATCTAGACTCAATACAAGTTGGTTAAAAATCAAGAAATGATGCTTTTATAGTCATACGAGGGAAAAATGATATTCATATATGTCAAATTTCCTTTGTCTGGTTTTCGATGATCTAATTTTCGAAATAGATAATAACAAAATTATTATGAAACGAAAGAATGTGCTGATACTATTGGATATTACAGCTTTGTTGAATGACAAAAAGTAATTGGATCCAAATAAGGAAAATAATTTCTTTCAGATAAAGCATTTTACACCAAAAATACGGCAGTTAAATTAAAACACGCCAAATTTACGCCTGGTGGGGTGACTCAAAAATTTCCCGCCAGTCACCATCAAAATACGCCAGTATGGCGGGGAATAGGCCAGTATGGCAACAGTGGTCGTCTGCACTTCGTATCGCCTCTCTGCTATTTTGTACCATTAGTCACCGTACTGATGGGACCTTATACTATGGTAACCAATCAGGGTAAATGGTATTAGCCTCTGTTTAAGAAGTAAATTAAATCTGGTCAATTTGGCTTCAATAGTCTGGAAAAATCTCAATCTGGCTGAAGTGATGTGATTAAAAATTATATTGTTTCTTTTCTAGCTTGAAACAAAATTTAGTAGTTGTGCGATAGTCGGAAAAAGAACGTAAATCCTTGCTTCTTGCACAAACTTGGGGTGTCACTGAAAGGCGATATCAGCCCGAAAAAATCGCTCCTACCGCTACATTAGCCTAATCGTCAAAATCTTGTGTTCTCGGAAAAGTCGAAATGAATTCCCGTAAATCCTTTCCATTTGGCTCTTTATATATTTAGTACCAGTGGACTATACTTCGCTCAGTGAAAAGAAAGACAGGCGAAAATCCATTTCAAAATAATAATATATTGTATTGAAGACTACTAATTTGAATGTCAAAGCTCAAACGTATCACTCTACTCTTGTCGTTCAAACTTCAGTTGATCTGTCCTGTTAATAATTTAAAAAAAAAAAAATTCCACAAAATAAATTTTCAAACAAAAAGTAAAGAGCTCCATTAAACCCATGATAAACAGAAATAAAATCAAATAATCTACCGAGTCAAATAAATAACCGAGTCAAACCAAAAAAAAGAAAATTAACATGAGTAGGGCTGAAAACCCCCATACCTACTCAAAGCCACTACATAATTGGTACTTTACAAAAAAAAAAGTACAAATGAATGTACATCGTCAGTTTAATATACATATGCTGATATCTATCCCTTAAAGTCTTAATAATTTTGAATTTATTAAAGTTGAAAAGTGAAAACATTCAAAATGTTTTTTTTTCCAGTAAAGTAGAAATTATGTAGTGGCCTTGAGAAGGTGTGGGGGTTGTCAACCCTACTCATGTTAATTTCTGCTTTTTTTAGTTTGACTCGGATATTTATTGCAATTTCTATTCGTTTTGGATTTTATTTATTTATTGATGGTGATTTGTGGTAGTTTGACGCTCGGTAGATTATTTGATTTTATTTCGGCTTATGTTGGTTTTAATGGAGTTCTTTACTTTTCTTTGAATAATCTATTTTGTGAAAAAAGTATTTTTTAACATAATTTCTGTTCGTTTTTTACTGAAACAGTCTTTTTGATGAAAAACGAAAATCATATTTTATATCTTTTCTGTTTTTTTCTGTAACAATCTATAATTTGGCGTGCTATTTGTATATTGGAATAATTTTTCAACAATTTTTAGCAACATGCACCCCTTTGAAAATCTTGACACAAATATGTTTAATATAGTTTTATGCCTCCTCTAGTTGACCTGAAAAATAAAACGTAATACCATCTTAAAAAGATTCTTTCTATGATCTTCTACAACCCGGACACACTTACACTCTTTTGGTTTAGTTAGATTGAAGAGCAAAAGAAGAAATAGTAGTACCCCTGAAAGTTTCAACTTAATAACCTCAGTTGATCTTGGGGTATTGCTGAGATGTCTTATTGGCAACTTTTATACAGACAGTGCCTTTTGAAATAGTTTTAAAGCATAATGGGCAAATTGTATAACTGTGGAGGGTTGACATACCCAATACCCCTTGAGATATAGTTAATGGACCGTTTAACTATGCTAAACAAAAGAAGTAGTTCGTTTTGATTTAGTTCATCATCCACCTAAATATTCCTTGAAAGCTTCATCTAAATACCCTTAGCTTTTGTTGTAGCAGTAGTAGCATTAATAGCAGTATGCATATAGCAGCTTTGGTATTCTTCAACATTTCCTTCAACAAACGATGAAAGTTTCAAACCTTAATACATCGAACGTTTTTGAAATATTGCTGACATGTCCTTCTGAAAACCTGTGTGGGCGTAGTGTGTTTTCGAACTAGGTCAATACAGTTCCAATTTTGCCCAAAGTTTTCGCCTTAATACCGTTAGCCTAAGTAGCAGTAGTAGTAGTAGCACCGGTAGTAATAGTAGTATAGCACCCGTGGTAATAGTAGTTGCAGTAGTAATAGTATGTAGTAGTAGTAGCAGTAGAATTAATAGTAATAGCCTTAGCTTTAGTAGCAGTGATAATAATAACAGTAGTAATTATGGTAGCAGTAATTGTAGCAGTAGCAGTAGTATGAGTAGAAGCAGTAGTATTATGATGCAAATATTGTCTTTTGGTTAGTTCAACATCCCTCACAACAAGCCCTGTAAGCTTCAACTTCACGCTCAAAACTGTTCCTAAGATATTGCTGATATGTCGTTTTGACAACCTGCACGTGTACGATGTGTTGTGATTCATTTCACCTCCCCCTTAAAAATCCCCTGGAAATTTCACCTTCATACCCTTAGGTATAGTTAGAATAGCAGTCACAACAGCTGTATTAGTACTAGCAGTACTATTAGCAGTATTAACAGTAATAGCACTCGTGCTCGAAGTAGCAGTAAAATCAACGTATTGCCTCTTGCTCAGTTGAACATCTCCCTCATCAAACTTGGAAGTTTTCAAATTAATATAATTAGTCATCGATACGACATTGCCTATATGTCCTTTTGATAACCTGTATATTCTTACACTTCTTGAGTTTTTTTTTATCTTTATGCTCTTAGCCTTACTAGAGCTAGTAGATGTGGCAGTTGTAGTAGCATTAGTAGTAGCGTGCACATGTTGCCTTTTGGTCAGTTGATCTTCCCCTTTAAGCATTCTTTGAGAGTTCCAATTTAATACACAAATCAATTATTAAAATACGCTCTTTTAACAATCTGAATGCATATAGTGTCCTTGGATTTAGTTAAAATTTGCCCTGAATATTCTCTCAAATTTTACCTTCGTAGACTTAGCCTTGATAGTATTAGTATCACAGTAGTTGTGGTAAATGTTTCCTTTTGGTCAGTTGAACATCTCCCTCATGATGCCCCTGAAGTTTCATCTTGATACGGTAAGCCGTTTCAAAAATATTACTGATGTGCCCTTTTGACCCCCCTTTGACACCCTTTTCATCTTAACACTCTAAGCTTTATAAGTTGTTGTAATAGAAGTAGTAGTTGGAGTAGTTAGTAGCAACAGTAGCAGCAGTAGTAGTATTAGTAAAAGTAGCAGTGGCAGTAGTGGTAGTAGTGGCATGCACATATTACCTTTTTGTCAATTGATCTTCCCCTTTTAGTATTCTGTGGAAGTTCCAACTTGATGCTCTAATCCATTCTGGAGATACGCCCTTTTGACAATCTGCATGCACATAATGTGTCTTGATTTAGTTCAAATTCCCGTCAATATTCTGTCGAATTTCCACCTTCATACGTGTAGCCTTAATTGTACTAGTATCAAAGTAGTAGTTGCAGGTATGGAAAAAGTTCCCAAGCTGCCAGTAGCAGAATTCGACAGAATTCCAAAAGCTGTGAAATCTGACAATGAATTTCAAAATCTGCCAGCAGATTTCACTAGGCCGTGAAAACTGCCCAGTAGCATTGCTACTATGCTACCCCGCTTTTTCCGCGACTGAGTAGCGATAGTAGTAGGAACAGTAGTAGCAATAATGGTGTATTATTATTATTGTTATTAGTAGTAGTAGTAGTAGTAGTCGTTGTAGTAGTAACAGCAGAATTAATATGCAATAGTAGCAGGTACATGTTGCCTTGTAGTCAGTTGAATATCCCACTCATGATGCCCCATAAGTTTCCTCTTGATACAGTAAGCCTTTCCAATAATATACGCCTCTATCAGCAATCTGTATGCACGTAGTATGTTTTGATTTAGTTCAACATTCTTCGTAACGTTTCCTCAGATGTTTATTTCAATATCCTCAGCCTTGGTAGTACTTGCTACAGAAGAAGTAGTTTTAGAAATAGTAGGGATAGTAGTTGTAATTGTGGTAGCAATAGAAGCAGTGGTAGATGTACTCGTAGATGTAATAATGTACAAATATTGCATTTTTGGTCAATCAATCATCTCCTTTATCATTTCCTGGAAGTTTCAAATTAATATACTCAGTCATTCATGAGTTACACCTTCTGACAACCCATATGCACATATCGTGTTTTACGTAATTTAGTTCAACACTCCCCTCAGTATTCCCTGAAAGGCTCACCTGAATGCATTTCGATTTTGGGAAAGTAAAGGTATAACATGCACACATTTCTCATTATCATATGTTGTATGTAAACAATGAACGAATTGCCTAACTTACAGCCCATGCCCTGAGGGCTATTGGGGGTGACATTTCCAAAGGCATAATTACTGGATCTTTCAATAATGCTGAAGAAAATAGATGTCTCAAAATTGTGATTGTATGTTTGTTTTAGGAAATAATGGGCGTGTGGTGGGAGGCTGTTTTCCCTCGTGTCATTTGACTCTTAAAAAGAGCAGTATAACTTCCAATTTCCATCCAAATGAGCCCCAACTGAAGTTTATGTGACCATCCATTCCATAAAAACCTTGTATGTCAAAGGGAGCAAAGGGAGAACATATAACACTGCCCTGGAGGAATTGTTATATGTTCTTTAGACGATTTTGAAAAACAAATAATTTTAGTCTCAAAATTTCTATCGGATGTATTTGGGATAAAGAATATGTGGGGGGTGGGGACTTGTTGTCCTCCGATCACTTTTGACTCTGATTTCCTATTGAATGAGCCCCCTCCAAAGTTCATACGACCACCCCTTCCATTAAAACATTATATGTTAATAATTGATAACTTGTATAGCTTATAGCCCTTGCCCTGAGGGCCGGGGGGAAGGGGAAAGTCATCTCCATAGACATTACTACTGGACCTTTTAAACATGCTGAACAAAATGGCTATCTCAAAATTTTGATTGGATGTGTTTGAGAGAAATAATGGATGAGTGTGTTTGGGGGGGGGGGTGATAGCTGCCCTTCAATCACTTTTGACTATTAAAAAGGATACTAGAACTTTCAATTTCCAATCGAATGAATCCCTTTCGAAGTTTCTACGACAACTCCGTCTAAACAAAGTGTCCTAGTCTAAAAAAAAAAATAATACATTGTGCCCACATCGCTCTTTACTTGGGTAGCGAAGTAATAATGAGTGAGTTGCAGGTAAAAATTGCAATTTTAATTCGTATTTACCTGAGAATTAAAGCTAGTGAAATACAAACTTGGAATGGCTTGTTAACTGAAGCCTTAATACATACTAATGCGTTAAGTAGTAGATGGC
Source organism: Artemia sinica (assembly GCA_027921565.1). Classification (NCBI taxonomy): domain Eukaryota; kingdom Metazoa; phylum Arthropoda; class Branchiopoda; order Anostraca; family Artemiidae; genus Artemia; species Artemia sinica. The sequence continues at coordinate 50,617,652 of CM051271.1, forward strand.
GTTCTTGGTTCCTTATTGTCCGTATAGGAAATGGCAGGCTTCCCCGCAATTGCAGCTGCTGCCCCTCCCCCTCGCTGCATTAGAAGGCGGGAGGGCAGAATGCATATTACTTATTTTACTAAATAAGTAATATGCATTATAATGATTGTTGTGTAACTTTGTTGAGTCACGAGTAAAATAAGGAAAATATGGGTTTTGATGCCTTAATTCTCGTAAATTCTCATTAGATTGTTTTTTTTTTTTCTTATGGATTTTATTCAGTAATATTATTAAGTCTATTTTAAATCAATGCTTTGTTTCGTTTGCTGAAGCATTTTGTTGTTCCTTTGCAATTTCATTTATGTATTTTATATACTCCTCGATTTTTGAGGGAAATAAATAATTAATTTGTGTCCATTTTTCCCCAATTTTACGATAATTGTGCAGAAGTTAACGGAATAAAGATGCTATTTAACTATATTCATAAAAAATTAATATAAAGTTAATGTTCGATCTCTTCAGTTTTTGATCCGCTTTGGAATCAAGATCCTACGCAATGCAACATTTACTTTGACTTGCTACGTGTTTATATTTTCATGTAGTAGTATCTATTTTTTTATATCTTGCGCATTATATGGGCACTTCTAAAAAGTCAAGTTTGGTTAATGCTAATGAAATAAAATAAAATAGGATGAATATATAATAGTTTATAAACAAATTTGGGCTATATATTTGCTCATTAGCGAGGGGTGGGGGTAAAGCATAGCATATATTAAATACGTAACCTAACCTAACCTAGGTACCTCCCCCCCCCCCTAAACCCCAAAAAACAACAGTTTAAATATCGTAAATGCTATGAAAACCACGCTTTGCATTGCATTATTCTATAGAGGTCTCTTGAATTAACCCGTCTGGCGGGTTTTTCGTGACTGGTTTCCTTGTAAAGGCCCATATAATGCATAAGTACCGTTTTTTTTTTTTTCTATTTTTCTGTTACAATGTCATCAGAGTTCAACAAAATCTGCAAATAAAATATATCATTTATCTAATAATAATCTTGTAGAAGTAAATTTGAATAGTTTAGAAAGAGGTTTAGTTCCGTGTTAAATCTACTTGAATTTCATGTGTAGTTTCTTCACTTTTTCTCTAAACAAGGTTTTCTTTAATTTCGTTAAAGCGAGTTTCATGCCATACGGTTTTTTTTTTTTGTCTTTGTGTAAAATATAATAAAAAAAAATGGTAGACTGAACGGTTAAGTAAATAAAAAGGCCATCTTTGGCCAGTTTCTTTTTAGTAATAAATAGATAGCGATGCCGACATTACAATGATTTCCCCCTCCCATTTCGCCTAAGATCCTTTGTACTGGCAACTGAAATATGTCATTCTATTGCCATAAAAAAAGAAGCTGCTATTAGAAGTTCTTATTGTCAACATTCTTTTTCAAAGTTTACTTTCTTGCAAAGATTAATATCTCTTTGTGAAAATATCATACTTGATTTGCCAGTGAAGTTTTCACAGCGCAAATTCAAAGTGCTCTGCTGCTTACAATTTTTGCTTTACAATGACTTGAAGTTGTCTTTCAGACATGAAAGAAACTTTGGAGTGAACAGAGCTAAGACCCTGGGTGCCGTTTTTCTTCTTCTTTGAGTTTTCTTCTTTTCTCGAGTTTTGCTTTTTCACTTTGGCTAGTTGTTTCCTAATCATATCATAAATTTTTCTTTCTTTAAGCAACAAAGATAACTTGTTACAACTTATCTAGATGTTTTCTAGTGCTCAGGGGCTTAATTTGATTTGAGGCGGGAGGGGTCAACTACCCCTCCCAGACCTCGGTTTGCCCCCCCCCCCTCCCCCAAGCTGAAATTTAGTTTATTCCAAAATCTTGTCAAAACTAAGATAAACCTGCATAATTCAAGCATCAACAGCAACAGATCAGTTCTTTCGTACATATTTATCTTTATAGTACTATAAGTTACCTTTATATAGCACTATAAAGCACCTTTATAGTATTTTTAAAGTACTAAATAGCACCTTTATGGTACCAAACGGCTTATTCTTTTTTTTTAGTTTTTACTGTCATTTTCTGTTGATTCCGGAAAATTGGCTCATACTCCCCCCCCCCCCAGGATTTTGACAAAATTACGCCCCTGCTAGTGTTCATAATTTTCGGGTCAATAATGAATTTTCCAAAAGTTTTAGTATTAGCTGGAAGTTTTTTTTAGTATTTTAAACAAAACAGAACTTCACAAATCAACGATGTATATACTCTGGAAGTGTTTTTTTTTTTTCTAGTCTTACGTCGTTGCGTTGAATATTTTTTTTTTATAATTTAAAATAATTTATAGTTTTGAAAATATTAATGATTTAAAATATTAAAATAATAAAAATAAAATTGAAAATAATAATAAAAACAATTTAAAAGTTTTTAATAATAATTTTTTAAGTCCAGTATAAGTTTCCCTTCCTCTATTAGCTAAAAATAATCTTTCACAGTGCTGAAAAATATTTTGGTAAACCTTTTTTACTTTATTAATCATTTGTAGATGACATGGAAAGAAGCCTAAAATAAGAGTTACTTCACCTTTGGATTTAAAATGATTATTTTTATATATATGGTGTCTTTGAGAAGAGTAAATCCTGTTTTTAATTTTGGAAGCGTTTTATTTTTAAGAAAAGAATTGTTAATTCAACTTATATTCTCTCTTATTTCAAAACTCCTATAGTTAGAATTGCATTGTAAATGTCACCCAACTGTGCATTCATTTGTTCTAAAAATTAGCTGGAAAAAACAGAGAAGAAAAAACTGAAGCATTGCGCTCTATATGTTGCTTCGTCCACACTGGAGGCTCAGTGTACATCGTTGGCTTAGTCTTCTGACAAAATTTAAAGAAAGAGGAGAGGAAATTTGAATTGAAGGAAATTTGGAGGAAACCGAAAATTTGAGTTCTTAATTTGATAGTACAAAATACATCAAAATGAAGATTTCTGCAAAAATATAAAGCCTTTTCAAAATCGCACTTAGCGCCTTTGTGCTCTACATGCTCCGTCGTGTACACTGGAGGTACAGACAAAAACGGATAATGGTTTGGAGGAATGTTGTAAGGGGGAGTATTTGTCCTTGCCTGTCCTCGGGTGTAATTTTGATAAAGCTAAGACAGGAAATACATAATCATTTGGTCTTGAGGACCTGTTAAAAGAAAAAAAAAAAAAAATCTGAACTGTCATAATCACTAGAAACTTATGAGAAGCTCAAACGTATTTTCAAGGAAGAAGCATTGGATGATCTCGTAAGTTTAATTGATTTGCATCCTTAAATAAGGAAGGGCTGAGTGTGGAAAAAACAAAACAGAATGTAAGAAATAAATGACGAATTTTCTGAAGGTATTGAATAAAATATAAATTCAGGGAATTTTGACTATATGACTGGTAACCATATATAGTGCTACTACTAACAACTCATTGCAGCACCAAGCCCCCTGGGGCCAGCAGCGGTGTATGCCCTTCTTCCCTCCCAATCTATCCAAATATTCCCTCTTTATGCCCTCAAAAGAAGTTCTGATTTCCTTTAAATCCTTTGTTACGACCATTTCCCAATCTATTCGGGGTTGAATTTTTGGTCTTCAACAAGGGCGGAGAGGGATTGCTGTTATTTGATTAAAAATTTGCTCATTTGGGGACGGTTTATTACATACACGTGTAAACAACTTTCAAACGCTAAAAAGGCGACAAAATAGGGAGTAAAGATGAAGTCTATTCAAATATTAGAAAATAACCCCGTTAACAACAAGCGCAAACTACTCCTAAATACAACCACGGCCATCCCATCAGCATCAAAGTTCACCAAAATTATGTATATTGACCAAAAATAATATGAAAATTCGGACAAAGACTAAGCTTCATTAAAATTCTAATGAAGATTCTAATTAGAATAATAAGCTTCATTAAAATTTAATGCAGTCAAGAATCGTCGCATTACAGACCAAAAATAATATAAAATTCTGACAGAGCTCAAGCTTCATTAGAATTCGGCCAGCTTTTCCTTTGACCCTAGGTGGATGGCTGATATGAACGATCTTTGGTAATCTGTCACCCTTCATCCGCAAAACGTGTTATCATCTGAACTTCTCGCTCATTATAGTCGTTGAAAGTAGCCAGAACCACGTTTTCCATACAGCTTGTCTGATATACGGTCGGTCAAACGGGTACCTAAAACTATCCGTAGATAATTCCCCTGGCAAACATCTAACAAATCCTCCTCCGTCTTCCGTAGCGCCCATGTTTTAGAACAATAATTTAAGTACTTAAAAACGCAACCAATAAGACACCAATTCATTCAAGAATTCTTCGAAACTAATACTAACTCACCACAAAAAAATAACACTCATTTTTATTTATTAGGAAATGAGGTTATTGGGTCAGCTGGTTTGGGGGAAGTGTATTTCGTCAAATCAGGAGTTAAGCAGGGGAGCCAATTTTCTCAAATCAAGTGTTCTATCCCCATAAAGGTACTTTATAGGGATATAATTTTATGGTACTTTTTAGTTTAAATTTTAAGGAGCACAGGAAAACGGCAATGGGAGAAATATTCAGGAATCAAACTGGGGAGGAAAATAACTCCTGGGAGGGCTTGGATTATGCTGATGATTTAAGCATCCCCCTAGATGAACCATTCTGAGCAAAATGAATGAAGTTTTAGAGGTTTTGCGAGTTCAGGGTGCTAGTATTGGTTTTTGAAAAATTAATGTTCAGGCAAGGGTTGTAAGTCGCCTAAGGCATGTAAGTGAAGATGAAAAGGTGGGGGGCGTTGGGTAATGAAAAGATTGATCAGGTGGCAGTTTCACTTACCTTGGTAGTATTATTAGTAAAGATGGTGGGAGCAGTGAAGATGTTAAAAATAGAATAGCCAAATTAATAGGAAGTTGCTCAGGGTGTTTTTTCACAGTTAAAAAAAGTCTGGAAGAATAGGAAGATAAGTCTGCAAACCAAGATTGAGAATCTTAGAAACCCCTACAGTGATGACAGTGGTCAAAAACCTATGGCTCTGAAGCATGGACGCTCCGAAAACTAAAAAAAAAGGATGAAGATTTGCTAGAATGTTTTCCAGAGAAATTGCTTAAGGATTGTTCTGTGGGTTTGCCCGGCTGACTGACCGTATTTCAATTACAATAGGCTATACGAAAAGATATATAACGGTTCAATACCACTTTCTAGGTCTATAATGAAGAAAGGTTGAGGTGGTTAGGGCATGTTGTTCGGATGAAGGATGACAGATTGCCGAAGATTGTTCTTTATATATAACCATCTAGGGCTAAACGGAAAGCAGGTCGTCCCCGTCTGGGTTGGGAGGATATAGTCATAAAGAAAGATTTAAAGGAATATGGATACTTCGTGGGCGGATGTAAAATAGGGAGGCTTTGAATAGATTGGGGTGGAGGAGGAGCGTGCGTAGCTGTAATATATTGTTATATATCAGGCGGCTTGGTGCTGCGATGAGTATATATATATTAGTAGTAGTAGTAGTATATATATATATATATATATATATATATATATATATATATATATATATATATATATATATATATATATATATATATATCTATATATATATATATATATATTAATGTGTTAATTGTGTTAATTATTAATGTGTTAATTGAACAGCTAGGAATATTAGTGAAAAGGCTTTATGTTTACTGGAGAAGAGGAGGGAGTTGTACAGGAATTATCTGAGTGAATAATCATATGAAAATAAGAGGGATGTAAAGAAAGTAGAGAAAGCATTAGAATATGAACTAAGGAGGCATGAAATTTAGGCCATGAATTAAATTGTCGAAAATCTGGAAGATGCAGCTAGGCGGCATAATAGTAAAATACTGTACTGGTATGTTGATAAACTGAGAGGGACTAGTAAATATGAACTTGTCCCAGTTAAAGATAGGAACAACACGACTACTTACGCTCCTTCCTCAATCCTAATTTACAATTGGAATCTCCATTCACCCCTCCCCCAAAAAAATTTTTTTCGGAAGTTTCAACTTGATCTTTGCAACCCCTGAGCTCTGTAAGAAATTTGACACCATTTTAATTAAATCAGCTGACCCTGGTTGTACAATTGAGAAATATTTACTTCGGACTTGACGCACGCGTTGCGTAGCGTCCTGTGGCTGTTTTCAGAAGTTACCGAGATTACCAATTATCATGGTAGCAGCGGTAGCTGTAATCTGATAGCTGTTGTCTGTCTAATTACCACTCCTACTACTACAAACAGCAACTCATTGCAGCAGGAAGCCGTCTGAGGCCAACACGACTACGCACCCTCCTCCTCCATCATAATCCACCATTGGTATTTCCATTTACCCCTCCCCCAAAAAGACTTTTTCTTTGAAGTTTCTAATTGATCTCCGCAACTCCAGAGCTCTGTAAGAAATTTGACACCATTTTAATTAAATCAGCTGACTCTGGTTGTACAATGGAGAAATATTTACTTCGAACTTGACCCACGCGTTGCGTAGCGTCGTGTGGCTGTTTTCAGAAGTTACCGAGATTACCAATTATCATGGTAGAAGCGGTAGCTGTAATCTGATAGCTGTTGTCTGTCGAATTACTACTCCTACTACTACAAACAGCAACTCATTGCAGCAGCAAGCCGTCTGAGGCCAACACGACTACGCACCCTCCTCTTCCATCATAATTTACCATTGGTATTTCCATTCACCCCTCCCCCAAAAAGACTTTTTCTTGGAAGTTTCAAATCGATCTCCGCAACTCCTGAGCTCTGTAAGAAATTTGATGCCATTTTAATTAAATCATCTGACCCTGGTTGTACAATGGAGAAATATTTACATCGGACTTGATGCACGCGTTGCGCAGCGTCGTGTGGCTGTTTTTAGAAGTTACCGACATTACCAATTATCATGGTAGCAGAGATAGCTGCAATCTGATAGCTGCCGTTTGTCTGCAAACCACAGCCCGTAGCGACCAAAAATTTAAAATACTCTTTGAAAAACTGTCCGGTGAGAAAAAAATTCCTTTTTGGTGCTGATCCAGGAATGGTAACTATTATATCGGATAACCATAGAAATTTATTGCGAAAACAAATTTACGAGAATTTTGAATGATAACCTGAGAATACTCAGAAATGATGTCGAATCAAAGTGAAAACTACAAATTCAAATCACCCCAACAAAATCCCCAACAGACCTCCATCTTGAACAACATTGGTAGCTATGGACATGCATGGGCAGCAACGATATGTCCTCTTTTTGTTCTTGATTTTTTTTTTTTTTTATCCTTTTTCTCATTTAAAGTAAAGATTGACTATAGGCATAAAGACCGGTAGTAATATACTCACCAACAAAGATATGCTCTTTCATTTCATAAAAACCATAGGATCAACTGCAATCTCTTGTACCTCAGGTTCGGGGGAAATCTTGACAATTTCTTCAGCTACTTTTTTTGTTTGGAAATTCGTATCCATATCAAGGCGAGCTGAAAAAAAAATTTAGAATGAACGAGGGAAAATTCGTCCAAAAAAAGCAGCATGCAAAAATTTGAATGTTAGAGACAATATTCAAGTGGATATTTCAATTCAATTCTGTTTATTACAAAATGATATAACACATAACATTGATCCAAATGGCTGCCCAAAGAAAGACAAAATACCTGGGTATTTTTACTTACCAAAAGGACAGCTTTACTTATCTGGGTAGTAATATTACAAAAGATGGTGGATGCAGCGAAGACATTAAATAGCCAAGGCTCAGGGTGTTTTTTTTTTATATTTTTTTTTTTTTTTTTTTTTCACAGTTAAAAAAAAGTTTGGAAGAATAGGAAGACAAGTCTGCAAACCAAGATTAGAATATTGGAAGCTATAGTAATGACAGTGATCAAGTATGGCTCTGAAACGCGAAAACTCCAGAAGAAGGAGGAGGATTTATTAAACAATTAAATAATATAATAGCAGTGTCAGTGTTCGGAAAGTCGTACTGGATGGATGTTGAACTGAGCTCTGACCAAATATTTAACACTATAATAAATTAACACAAAAACGCCTATTCTTCAAGGCGTCACGGAAATAAAAGTTTGGTGATAAATACAGATCCATTACTCATTTGCCATTCAGATTTTTTCACTTTCATCATAATTTTTATTATTCTTGTTCCATTCATGTTGCTCCCTGCTAAAAAGCAGGGATATCACAAAAAATCCCAGTGAATTCCTAACTGTAACAAAACAATTTAAGTAACTAATACATTAAAATCCATGACGACTAAAAAAAAATAATAAAAATATATTTTTGTTGTAGACATTTATATTTTTGTTATTTTTTTTCTGAACGTAAACAGCATGGGATTTTTTTTTGTGTGTTTCGCGTCTTGAAGGGAGTCTGGGGAGAATTCTTATTTAGTTCCTATGTCTTAAATGAAAGAATGAATGAAAAAAATGAAAGAAGGAAACGAAAGAAAAAAGAAAAGAAATGAAAATCAAGAAAGATTCAACAACTTTTACTAAAAATGATTCATGCCTGCATTACGACCGGTTTACAAATAAAGCACATATATGCTTGAAAAACGCAACCAGTACACATTTACTAAATTATAAAACTAACCAAATCATCACTGAAATAAACACAAATAAAGAACAATAAAAAAAGAGATAATAATAATAAATAACTGACTAATAAATTATGAGAAAAAAATAAAAAAGAAAAAAATAAATAATAAAAAATAATATAATATAAAACGAATTTATTAATAAAAGAACAAAAACAATATTACTTAATTTGTCCTCTCTCGTCTTCCAGCGCCAAACTCACCAACCACCCGCAAGGAGATGCTTCTTTAACCGGTTTTTTCAATTGCGGGACACTTTCCGCTTCCCGAATTGAATCTGGAAAAGTATTCCAGACCACCGGACCCGAGTGCCTTGCCAAATGGCTAGAACGAACCGTACTTCTTGGCTCACTTACTAGATCACTTACTAGGCCAGCATTTCTCGTAGCATATCTCGTAGCATATCTCGTTTCTCGTAGCATATAATAAAGAAAACCGGAGAATTTATTAATAAAAGAACAAAAAAACAATATTCTTAATTTGTCCTTCTCGTAGCATATCCGTGATAAAATGAGTTAAACGAAAAAAGTACTAAAAACATCAGGCGCTAAACCATTCAAACTCTGAAACACAAAAATACCAATCTGAAAATCTCTAATCTGACCTATATTCAAAATCCTAAGTTTCCTAAAAATCGACTCTGTACTTAAAATTCCTGTATCATACTTACCAATTAATCTCACTGCTTTATTTTGCTGAATCTGCACTCGATTAAAATTGCACGTAAAATTACTAGCCCAAATCATGCATCCATAAAAGAAAATAAAGAAAAAAAAAACAAAGAAAGAAAGAAAGAGAGAGAGAGAAAAAGAAAGAGATAGGTAGATAGAGAGAGAAAATGAAAGAAGAAAAGAATGAATGAAAGAAAAAAGAAAAGAAAACAAAGAAAGGAAAAGAAAGAAAGAAAGGAATGAAAGAAAGGGAGAGAGAGAAAGATAGAGACAGAGATCTTTCAGGTTAGTATCCACGTTGGGTCCACCAAGTTGGCTTTTTGCGTGTTTTTGGCCTTTCCTATGAGTTTGCAGAATTACAAACCCAGTGAAAAAAGTATTACATATGTTGTATGCAATGTGCTGTTCTTTGTCGGTCTTAGAGAAAATCGGGTACAGCAAACCATTTCTGTGAAGAAATGTGTCATCTAGGCGCCAATCTTTGTATTCTTCGCCCTACAAGAAAAAAATATTTAGTATACAATAAAAAAAACGCATATGATTTAAGAAAAAAAAATATAGTGAGACTTAATTAAAGCAGGCGCCTTTTTTATGTCTGGTTTGCAACCAAGCGCGGTTGCCGTAAGTCAGATTCATTCAAAATGTTGAAGCTCATCGTCAAAACAAGCAGACAGTCCATTGCGACGTAGAGGAATCTGTAATAAGATGGATTTATCATAGCAGAAAAGCGTACATTCTTTAAAACTTCATCAGACATAATTTTGCGCGAAAACACCAGATTTGTATAATTAGATCAAACCAATTAGTTTTCTCAAATGACAGTAAATAGATGTATTAAAACTAAAAATTAGCACAAATTAACCTGTATATGAGGGGGATGTGGCTCTCTTCAACACACCTCTCTTTACGCTAAGCATAACTAGTCATTAACTGAAAGCACTTTAAAGAGGAATTAAATAAGGAAAAACAAATTTATTCAACTGAAAGTTATTAACGACATTAAAACTCAAAACAAACCGAAATTATTCCATATATGAGCAAGGTGAGATTCTCAACTTACACAGAGAAAGGTGAGATAAATTCTTTTGATTTATTATTAATATCAAAATTCCTTTTTACGAGTTTCGGTTACTATTGAACCGTGTCGCTCCTTACTTGCAGTCTGCTACCATGAACTGTTTGAAAAGAGGCAGTTTGCAAGTGAAATAATTACTAGCTACCTTTCAAAACGTTTGAACGGGAAATTTTACAGCATAAAGCGCATTCGACTAAGTAATCTAGAATTAATTCCTTTCTCGGCGCACTAAGAAAAATGTCAACTTTTTATAGCATTCTTGAGTTAGAGCATGCATTCTTAAAGCATCAAGACGCACATTTTTTGCTAGGAGAAAAAAGTCTTGTTAACAAACTTATTTTTAAATATCAGATATAGGTGCTGGCTGATATGGTTACCAATGTAGGCGCTGGGGTTCGATATCGGAAATGGATATGATATACGCTCAACCTAATGTTCTTCTAATATGTTTCTCTGACACTCAATCCTAATGGTATACACCAAAGTAAGATAAAATATAATACGTTAGAAGCAAATTTGGGCTATATATTTGCATACTAGGGAGGGGGGTAGAGTATAGCGGTTCTGCATGCCTAATTTATTAGGTACAATTATTCTGAATAGTATGTAGTAAGAATTATTTTCTAACTTCACATTGTCCAAATCCTTTCTCCACCCCCATCCCCTTAAATACAAATATATAGCCCAAATTATATATTATATGCCCTGGGGGCATATAAAGTTGTTTTTTTTTTTATAGAAAGCGTTGCCGTATTATCTTCAAACAAGAATCATTCGATTGGAAATTGAAACGGCTAGTGCCCTTTTTAATAGTAGAAAGCAATTGGATGGCAAGTAACCCCCCTCTCATGCCCACCATTTCCCCAAATACATCCAATAAAATTTTTTTATTTTTGGCTGAGGGTTTATGAACCATAGTTATTTAACAATGGTATAGTTATTTAACCTTTGAACTGTTTTAAATAAAATGGCAGTCTCAAAATTAGATCCGATGTATTTGGGTAAAAAATAGGTGGGGTGGAAGCCCACCCTATTTGACTTTCTCAGCTAAAGTTTGACTTTCTCACAACTCTTTTTTTTAAACAATAAAAACTTTAGCGTAAAGAGCGAGGCGTTGAGGAGGGCACAGCCCCTTTCATATACGGAATAATTTCTGTTCGTTTTAAGATTTAATGTTGCTCCTTACTTTTAGTTTAAAAAACTTTTTTTTTATTTAAAGGCCGCGAAAGCGGGGGGTTCGGGGGGCGGCAGCCCCCAAACTGTGCCTCCTAATCCCTGTATATTTTAAGGTTCGACCTTGTAACTCAGCCTCTTTAACTCTTTAGAAAACGTAGTTTTTTTCAAATAATTTCTGCACGTTTTGTACAGTTTATTACTTATTATTGCTTGACTAACTGTTAGATGATTGTGTATTATTCTTTTCTTTCTCGACAGGGTGTTTTAAGGGTCGACCTTGTAACTCAGCCTCTTTAACTCTTTCGAAAACGTATTTTTTTTCAAATAATTAAAAAAAAAACTAAATTTTAAATTTAAACTTTAAATTCAGTATATAAAAAATCTGCTCTGACGGTGAAACGAACCCGGGTTTTCCGCCTGACAGTCAGGAGTCTCGACCGCTGCACTAAAGAGACACAACTCTAATTGTTTTTTTAGTAAGGGGAATCTATTTCTAACGCAAGCAAATCCCCACAAAACTTGATATTTGGTTTTTGGAAAACAGGGAAGGAGTGATCAGATTGAGCTGAAATTTCGAGGATAAGCTCCCAGGCCCCAGAAAAGCCTATCCTCTAAATTTCAGCCTGATCAGACAACGTTAAAGGGGGGTTGTGATGGGAAAAATTAACATGGGCTATTATTAGAAAACGAGGTTTTTCGTAAATGTAAATTCGGGGGATAATTTTTTCGGTCTGAAAATATCAAAAGGCCCTAAGAGGTCGAATTCTGCTTTGAATGAGTCCTCATTCACCCGGATCAGTTGCCAACTGTGGCCTGTAGGCGTGGATAAGAAAAAAAGAGAAATGAATTTTAAGTGACTATATTTGGTTTTTTGAAAACAGGGAAGGAGTGATCGGATTGAGCTAAAATTTCGAGGATAAGCTCCCGGGCCCTAGGAAAGCTTAACCTCTAAATGTCAGCTCAATCGGACAACGTTAAAGGGGGGCTGTGGTGGGAGGGGTCGAAACTTCCGGCCCAGTTTACCCCATGAAGATAAAGTCGGAGGAGAATGAAATTTTGCAAGTTTCTTAGTTTGAGCTTGGGCTACAAAATGCGATCACCGCCGTCTCTCTGCGACCTCTAGGACCTGAAATCGCTCAACATCGTGGTGGGTCGCCTCTTTATAGAGGCACAAGTGTGCCTCCTTGATAGTCAAACAGGTTTCTTTTCAATAGATAATTGGATTGCAGACGTGATTTGTCACTACGTTTGCAATATTTTAAACTTTTGTTTTTGGGGGTTTAGGGGGAAAAAGATACATAGGTTTGGTTGCGTATTTAATATATGCTATACTTTACCCCCCTCCCCTAATGTGCAAATATATAGCCGAAATTTGTTTCTAAACTATAATATTTTCATCTTATTTTGTTTATTTTCATTAGCATTAACAATACTTCACTTCTTGCGTGGGTTCCAGCTCATTGGCATGTGCTGCGATATCCTATATATCAGAGGCAACGCTATAGCGTTGCCTATAGTAAAGCCCATACGGCTCCAAAGTTTTATTATTTATTATTTATTAAGTTTTTTCCCCCAAAGGCACTTCATACGGAAGGGGTCATCGTAGAAACTTCAAAGGGGGCTCGTTCGATTGAAAATCGAGAGTTCTAGTGCCCTTTTTAAGGTCAAAAGTGATTGGAAGGCAACTAATACCCCTTCCACGCCCACCAGTTCCCCAAACACATCCAATCAAAATTTTGAGATACCTATTTTGTTCAGCGTAGTTGATTTCCAGATAGAAATTATGTTTTTAAGGAGGAGACTCCCTCACAGCCCTCAGGGCAAGGGTTGTACGCTATGCCCTGGGGGCATTAACATTTTATAGAAAGCTATGTCGTAGAAACTTCAAAAAGGACTCTTTCGATTGGAAATTCAAAGAGTTAGTACCCTTTTTGATAGTCAAAAGTGATTGGAGGGCAACCAAACCCCCTCTCACGCCCACCTTTTCCCTAAACACATCCAATCAAAATTTTAGGATAGCAATTTTTTTCAATGTAGTTGAAAATTCAGGAAATTAGGTCTTTGAGGATAACAACCCCCTTCTCCCACAGCCCTCAGGGCATGGGTTGTAAATTATGCCCTGGGGGCATAAAAGGTTTTATATAGAAAACACTGTCATAGAAACTTCAGTAAGGGATCATTTGATTGGAAATGTAAATGGCTAGTTCCCTTTTTAATAGTCGAAAGTGATTGGAAGGCAACTAACACCCCTTTCATGCCCACCATTTACCCAAACACATCCAATCAAAGTGTTGATATAGCCAGTTTGTTCAACGTAGTTGAGAGTTCTGGAAATTATATGTTTGAGCAGGACACTCCCCCCACAGTCTTCAGGGAAAGGGTTATAAGTTATGCCCTGGGGCCATATATGGTTCTTATGGAAGGAATGCTCGTATAAAATTCATAGGGCTCATTTGATTGGAAATTGAAAGTTCTATTTCACTCTTTAAGTGTCAAAAGATATCGGAGGGTAACCAGCTCCCCCCTCCCCGAGTCTTTTTTCCCAAATGCATCCGATAAAAATTTTGAGATAGCCATTTTGTTAAAAATAGTTCAAAGATCATATAACGAAAATTCGGGTGTCGACACAACCCTCAGGGCCCGGGGGCATGCGTTGTAAGATGTGCCCTGGGGGCATATACGGGTCTTCTGGAAGGGATGCTCTTATTAACTTCAAAGAGGGCTCATTTGATTGGAAATTGATTGAAGTCCTAGTTCACTGTTTAAAGTGATTGAAGTCAAAAGTGATTGGATGGCAGTTAGCCTCCCTCACACTCCATTTATTTTTTCCCAGAGGCACTTCATATAGAAGGGTCGTCATATATACTTCAAAGGCAGCTCATTCGATTGGAAATCGAGAGTTCTAGTGCCGTTTTTAAGAGTCAAAAGTGATCGGAGGGCAACTGCCCTCCCCAATCCCTTTTTTCCAAAATACATCTTATGAAAAATTTGTGGTAGCTATTTTGTTAAAATAGTTCAAAGATCATAGAACAAAAACTCCTGTGTTGACACAACCCCCCCCCCCAGGGCCAAGGGCAGGCGTTATAAGTATTGCTCTGGGGATATATGTGGTTCTTATGGAAGGTATGCTCGTATAAACTTCGAAGAGGGCTCATATGATTGGAAATTGAAAGTTCTCGTTCACTTTTTTAGAGTTAAAAGAGATCGGGGGCAACAATTTTTTTGGAACCAGCGAGGGAGAAAGAAATAACTAAATTTGTTATGGGATTGAAAAATTGTTCGTCGTGTGGCCCTGATAATATTCCTACTAAAGTAATTAAGTTCATACTTCCTTCCATTATTTATCCCTTAACAAACTTATTAACCTCTCCTTTCAGCATGGTATTTTCCCGAGTAGTCTCAAGCGTGCTCGAGTCATCATATTATAAAAGGGGGGGGGGGACAAGAAATGATCCATCCAACTATCGGCCAATTTCTTTGTTGTCTGTGTTTAGCAAAATATTTGAGAAGGCGATGCTTTCTCGTCTTAATAATTTTCTTACTTCTAAAGATTTTTTTCACATTTTTCAATTTGGTTTTTGAGCAAATCATTCGACTGAGCATGCTTGTGCAGTTTTACTGAATTATCTTCACTCTGCCATAGATTCCCATTTGATTCCTACTGCTTTGTTTCTGGATGTTCGTAAAGCCTTTGATTCTTTAACCCACAGTGTTCTTCTATTTAAACTTTCTCATTTTGGCGTAAGAGGTAGTGCGTTTTATTGGGTCAAGTCTTTCTTGTCTGGTAGAATAATTTCTGTTGATCAACTTTTTCGTTCACCATCAAGTGTTGACCAGGAGGTCCCTCAAGGGTCAGTTTTAGGGCCGGCACTCTTTTTAATTTATATAAATGACCTAATTTTTGCAGTTAGAAATAAAAATCCTCTTTATTGCTGTCGTCTATGTCATCCAACAGTCTCCCTTACCCACAACTATAGTTTGCATACCTCGGATTCTCTTGTTACTTTTGCCGATGATACCACCCTTATTACTTCTGGGAGAACAGAGGATGAGGTTCGTACAAAGTTAGTGGACCTCTTTGAGAGAGTTTCAATTTGGTTTGATGCTAACTCTCTTGCCTTAAATGTTTCTAAAACTAGTTTTTTAGTTTTTTCTCGTATATCCTAGGCTTGTCCTCAATTATGTGAAATTCATATATCCCAAAGGCTTTATTAGTAGACAAAGGATGGCCATGTCCGTTTCCTAGGTATCCTCCTAGATGAAAATTTATCTTTTTAAACACAATATTGATTTGATTAAAATGAAGGTATATAGAAACCTCGGTATTCTAAGAAAACTAAAACATATCTTTCCAGGGCCAATTCTAAGAATCCTATTTCCATAGCTTAATTCATTGTTATGTTTCCTATTGTTCAGTCATATGGATGTCTACTTTCCCTTTTTTTCTCAAACCGCTTTCGAATACTTATGATAAAGCTATAAATCTTATCCAGGATGTAAATCGTTCGGCAACTAAACCGTTACTTGATATTAAAAAACTTTATATTCTTTCCTGTGCGTCTTTCGCTTTTCTTCAGCTCCATGGTGATATTCCTAGGTCCCTTAGATTTACGTCTTCTTTTGTATCTGATCGGTCAAATTATCAACTCCGTAGTTCTCTAAATATCCAAATTCCCCATACACCAACAATAAGATCCGATTTTAATCCTCTTGTTGCGTGTCATTTGACATGGAACACCCTTCCCAATTCGGCTCGAGAATGCCACTCGTTTGGCACCTTCAAAAGACTAGTAAAAAATATTTGTTTTCATGTGATTAATTTTCTTTACTTTTGCCTGCTGCCAATAGTTTTTTTTTCATTTAATTCTTGTTTTCTTTTTTTTTTATATATAGATGTTGTGATTCACTGTAGTTTGATAAAGCTTATTTAGTGAACTCTCCTTTTTTTTTCCCTCGTTTTATTAAGCAAATGCTTTACATGTTAAAATTTCAAATGCTTATGTTTATATGTTTAAATATTACATATCAATGCAAACAAACATACAATAGATATTAATGTAAATTAATAAAGCAATTTTAAAACGAATGAAACTTAATTGAATATGCAAATCAAGCTTGAAACAAACAAAAATCACTGCAAACAAGAGTTTGGGTATCACCTCCTTCTCTCACTGTAAAAGTCTAAAACCTACTGCGTCATTGGCGCTTTACTGAAAACTAATTTTATGACGAATATTTTCTTTCGTACTTAATTTTGAAATAGACATTAAAATTATAGTAACATTTTGAACTGATGAGCTTTCAGCAATTAATATCATTATACATCAAATATTCAGTTATATTTATAAGCTCTTTTTAAAGTTGTTCAAGACGAATATAGTTTCACTTCAAACAAGTGTTTGGATATTGCCTCCTTTCTTAACTGTAAATAAAAACCAAAAGCCTACTGTGTCATTGGCGCTTAACTGAAAGCGCATTATATTACAAATATTTTCTTTTCCAGTTCTTACAGCATTGAAAATAAAAATAAAATTACAGTGAAATAAATTCTTGAACTAACGGATCTTTTAATAGTTAACATCATTATACATCAAATATTCAATTTGATGTTGGTTATACTTTCCAAGACTGTTCAAGACGCATATAGTTTTCAGTAAAGCGTCAATGACGCAGTAGGTTTTAGACTTTACAGTGAGAGAAGGAGGTCATACCCCAACTCTTGTTTGTAGTGATTTTGGTTCGTTTCAAGCTTGATTTGCATCTTCAATTTAACTTTTCACTTGTTTTAAGATTTATTTATTAATTTACATTAATATCTATATTATGCTTGTTTGCATTGATTGTTTTATATAATTTCTCTTCGTTTGAAGTTTCATTTATGCTTCAATAGGAAAATATTTTTTTTTTAGTTTTTTAAGCTTGAATTTTTTTTTCGTTTTTTAGCTTGATTTTCATATTCAATCTAAGCATTTTTAAGGTACAAAAGCTAGCAGAGATTTTTATTACTCATCGTTCAGGAAAGGCCTGATTCATCTGCGTAAGAAAAAAAAAAATCAAACCAAAAGTTTCCAAACACAAAGAGAAAGTAGCTTAGCTTTTGTGCCGGCTCCACCGACGCAGGTAATTAACCTTTTTCAGACCAAACGATAAACAACTACGAGCGTAAAAAATACCACAAAATGAAAACAACAAAACAAGCAAAGTGGTAAAAAAAAATTTAGTATGAAGACGGTGAGAGCCACCGTTTACCCCCCCCCCTCCCCCCCGCAAGAAACATCCCTTAAGGAAAATACTCCACGGAAAATAACACCTCACGGAAAATATCCCCCTCCCAGAAAATACCTACCCGTGGAAAATCTCCCCCCCCCCCAAAAAAAAAAAAAAACAAAATGGTTAATCTCCAATCACTTTCAGCTTATAAAAAAAAAGACTAGAAATACCCGGGGATTATCAAACAATTTCTACCTTCATCCTCCTGTCGTCTCTCCCTTAGAGCTAATTCTGTTTTATTTGAAGGCTCAATGAGAGCTGATTAGATTAGAAATTTTGATTAGATGTGTTTGGGGAAGTAATGAGCGTGAGAGGGGCGCTAGTTGCTCTCCAATCACTTTCAACAATTAAAAAAGGCACTAGCCCTTTCAATTTCCAATCGAATGACCCTTTTGACGTTTCTACGGCAATGCTTTCAATAACAACCTTATATACCCCCAGGGTATAACTTACAACCTTTGTCCTGAGGGCTAGGGGGTGGTTGTCATCCTCAAAGACGAAATTTCCGGAATTTTTAACTACGTAAGAAAATTGCTATCTCAAAATTTTGATTGGATGTGTTTGGGAAAATGGTGGGAGTGAGAGGGGGGTTAGTGGCCCTCCAATCACTTCCGACTATTAAAAAAGGCACTAGCCCTTTCAATTTCCAATCGAATGAGCCCTTTTTGAAGTTTCTACGACAACGCCTTCTATTAAAACCTTATATTTCTCAGGGCATAATTTACAACCCTTGCCCTGATTGCTGTGGGGGGGGGGAGTGGGTTGTCACTATAAAAATATCAAGCCTTCCAATCACTGTCGGCTATTAAGAAGGACACTAGCCCTATCAATTTCCAATCGAATGAGCCCTTTTTGAGTTTCTATGATAAGGCTTTCTATAAACACCTTATATGCCCCCAGGGTATAACTTACAACTCTTGACCTGAGGGCTTTGAGGGGGTTGTCATCATCAAAGACATAATTTCGGACTTTTCAACTACGTTGAGCAAAATGGCTATCTAAAAATTTTTATTGGATGTATTTGGGGAAATGGTGGGCGTGAGAGGGGGGTTACTTGCCATCCAATTGCTTTCTACTATTAAAAAGGGCACTAGCCGTTTCAATTTCCAATCGAATGATTCCTGTTTGAAGATAATACGGCAACGGTTTCTAAAAAAAAAAAAAAAAAAACTTTATATGCCCCCAGGGCATATAATATATAATTTGGGCTATATATTTGTACATAAGGGGATGGGGGTGGGAAAAGGATTTGGACAGTGTGAAGTTAGAAAATAATTCTTGCTACATACTATTCAGAATAATTGTACCTAATAAATTAGGCATGCAGAACCGCTATACTCTACCCCCCTCCCTAGTATGCAAATATATAGCCCAAATTTGCTTTTCACGCATTATATTTTTATCTTGCTTTGGTGTATACCAATAGGATTGAGTGTCAGAGAAACATATTAGAAGAACATTAGGTTGAGCGTATATCATATCCATTTCCGATATCGAACCCCAGCGCCTACATTGGTAACCATATCAGCCAGCACCTATATCTGATATTTAAAAATAAGTTTGTTACAAGACATTTTTCTCCTAGCAAAAAATGTGCGTCTCGATGCTTTAAGAATGCAAGGTCCAACACAAGAATGCTATAAAAAGTTGACATTTTTCTTAGTGCGCCGAGAAAGGAATTAGTTCTAGATAACTTAGTCGAATGCGCTTTATGCAGTAAAAATTCCCGTTCAAACGTTTTGAAAGGTAGCTAATAATTATTTCACTTGCAAAACTGCCTCTTTTCAAACAGTTCATGGTAGCAGACTGCCAGTAAGGAGCGACACGGTTCAATAGTAACCGAAACTCGTAAAAAGGAATTTTGATATTAATAATAAATCAAAAGAATTTATCTCACCTTTCTCTGTGTAAGCTGAGAATCTCACCTTGCTCATATACGGAATAATTTCTGTTCGTTTTGAGTTTTAATGTCGTTAATAACTTTCAGTTGAATAAATTTGTTTTTCCTTATTTAATTCCTCTTTAAAGTGCTCTCAGTCAATGACTAGTTATGCTTAGCGTAAAGAGAGGTGTGTTGAAGAGAGCCACATCCCCCTCATATACAGGTTAATTTGTGCTAATTTTTAGTTTTAATACATCTATTTACTGTCATTTGAGAAAACTAATTGGTTTGACCTAATTATACAAATCTGGTGTTTTCGCGCGAAAATTATGTCTGATGAAGTTTTAAAGAATGTACGCTTTTCTGCTGTGATAAATCCATCTTATTACAGATTCCTCTACGTCGCAATGGACTGTCTGCTTGTTCTGACGATGAGCTTCAAACATTTTGAATGAATCTGACTTACGGCAACCGCACTTGGTTGCAAACCAGACATAAAAAAGGCACCTGCTTTAATTAAGTCTTACTATTTTTTTTTCTTAAATCATATGCGTTTTTTTTATTGTATACTAAATGTTTTTTTTCTTGTAGGGCGAAGAATACAAAGATTGGCGCCTAGATGACACATTTCTTCACAGAAATGGTTTGCTGTACCCGATTTTCTCTAATACCGACAAAGAACAGCACCTTGCATGCAACATATGTAATACTTTTGTCACTGGGTTTGTAGTTCTGCAAACTCATAGGAAAGGCCAAAAACACGCAAAAAACTACTTGGTGGACCCAACGTGGATACTAACCTGAAAGATCTCTGTCTCTATCTCTTACTCTCTCTCTATCTCCCTTTCTTTTTCTTTCTTTTCCTTTTCTTTTCTTTTTTTCTTTCATTCATTCTTTTCTTCTTTCATTTTCTCTCTCAATCTACCTATCTCTCTCTCTCTCCCTCTTTCTTTCTTTCTTTGTTTTTTTCTTTATTTTCTTTTATGGATGTATGATTTGGGCAAGTAATTTTACGTGCAATTTTAATCGAGTGCAGATTCAGCAAAATAAATCAGTGAGATTAATTGGTAAGTATGATACAGGAGTTTTAAGTACAGAGTCGATTTTTAGGAAACTTAGGATTTTGAATATAGGTCAGATTAGAGATTTTCAAATTGGTGTTTTTGTGTTTCAGAGTATGAATGGTTTAGCGCCAGATGTTTTTAGTAACTTTTTTAGTTTTAACTCATTTTATCACGGATATGCTACGAGAAATGCTGGCCTAGTAAGTGAGCCAAGAAGTACGGTTCGTTCTAGCCATGTGGCAAGGCACTCGGGTCCGGTGGTCTGAATACTTTTCCAGATTCAATTTGGGAAGCGGAAAGTGTCCCGTAATTTAAAAACCGGTTAAAGAAGCATCTCCTTGCGAGTGGTTGGTTAGTGTGGGGCTGGAAGACGAGAGAGGACAAAATAAGTAATATTGTTTTTTGTTCTGTTATTAATATATTCGTTTTATTATATTATTTTTTTATTTATTTTTATTTTTTTCTCATAATTTATTAGTCAGTTATTATTATTATCTCTTTTTTTATTGTTCTTTATTTGTGTTTATTTCAGTGATGATTTGGTTAATTTTATAATTTAGTAAATGTGTACTGGTTGCGTTTTTCAAGCATATATGTGCTTTATTTGTAACCGGTCGTAATGCCTGCATGAATCCTTTTTAGTAAAGTTGTTGATTCTTTCTTGATTTTCATTTATTTTCTTTTTTCTTTCTTGTCCTTCTTTCATTTTTTCATTCATTCTTTTATTTAAGACATAGGAACTAAATAACAATTCTCCCCAGACTCCCTTCAAGACGCGTAACACACCAAAATCCCAAGCTGTTCACCTTCAGAAAAAAAAAAACAAAAATATTAATGTCTACAACAAAAATATATTTTTATATATTTTTTTTAGTCGTCATGGATTTTAATGTATTAGTTACTTAAATTGTTTTGTAATAGTTAGGAATTCACTGGGATTTTTTGTGATATCCCTGCTTTTTAGCAGGGAGCAACATGAATGGAACGAGAATAATAAAAATTATGATAAAAGTGAAAAAAAATCTGAATGGCAAATGAGTAATGGATCTGTATTTATCATCAAACTTTTTTTTTCCGTGACGCCTGGAAGAATAGGCGTTTTTGTTAATTTATTATAGTGTTAAATATTTTGTCAGAGCTCAGTTCAACATCCATCCAGTACGACTTTCCGAACACTGACACCTCTATTATATTATTTAATTGTTTTATAAATCCTCCTCCTTCTTCTGGAGTTCTCGCGTTTCAGAGCCATACTTGATCACTGTCATTACTATAGTTCCTTCCCAATATTCTAATCTTGGTTTCCAGACTTATCTATTCTAATCTTGGTTTCCAGACTCCCTATTCTTCCAAACTTTTTTTTAACTGTGAAAAAACACCCTGAGCCTTGGCTATTTAATGTCTTCGCTGCATCCACCATCTTTTGTAATACTAGTACCCAGGTAAGTAAAGCTATTATTTTGGTAAGTAAAAATACCCAGGTATTTTGTCTTTCTTTGGGCAGCCATTTGGATCAATGTTATGTGTTTATATCATTTTGTAATAAACAGAATTGAATTGAAATTTCCACTTGAATATTGTCTCTAACATTCATTTTGCATGCTGCTTTTTTGGACGAGTTTTGCCTCATTCATTCTAATTTTTTTTCAGCTCGCCTTGATATGGACTACGAATTTCCAAACATAAAAAAAGTAGCAGAAGAAATTGTCAAGATTTTCCCCCGGACCTGAGGTACAAGAGATTGCAGTTGATCACACAAACCGAGAAAGACATGCACTTTAAACATTCAAACCAACAAAGAAAAATACTTGGACTTACAAACACCAACCCAGACATGCAAACAAAAAGAATCAGACACACAGACAGAGAAAGACAGACACTTTAGACATACAAACCCTTCTGTGGGTGAAATACCCTTCTGTGGGGCATATGCCCAAGTTAGGAGCCATGATTCAAATCAACCAGGCGTTTTTAATATGAATTACCTGTCAATCTTTAATTTATCGGATAATGATGATTGATTACAGAGATAATATCAATTTTACTCATAGGTTATTTTGAAGTGGGATCATATGGTGTCCGTTTGAAAATCTTCACCAGAAATAGAATGATGAGGTACTTAAAGTATATTATAATCAAAGAAATTAAAAAAGGAAAACATTCAATTTTCGCCAAATACTGTTTCAGATAAAACAGTTTTGGAACAGAGAAATATGTGTTCAAACTTCAGCACATAGAAGCCAAGATTACTGATTTTTGTAAAAAAAATTCCTGGATACATCTTGCTAAATTACATATGCTGAACGGAATGCATGTAAAAAGCAACGATGCTTGGGCGTTCAAACAGTCAGTCATAAATAAACCCAGTTTAACTATCACAGTCCTGCGATTCCGAACCTGGGGCACATGCCCAACCGGTGGGGCATGTCAATATTTTGGTCGGTCAAGGGCAGGACTTGCACCCTTCTGCTGACTTTACATTAGTCTTTATTTAAAAAAAAAACAACTTCATGTGAATGTTACACACAAACTTAAAAAAAAAACATAAAACATTTGTTTATATTCATTTTTGTTACGTTTTTATGAGTTTTTTTTTTTACATTTTTATTCATTTAGTCGTCAGCCTTTATTTTTGAGTTAATCCAAGCAGTTTACACACTCTGTCAGTGTTCCTGGCTAAGTTCCAATAAGAGAAGTAACGTCGAAAATTGCCTTCGAGTCATGAATGATACGAGTAAACAAGTCAGTATATCTATTCCTCCGGATTTGGAGCATCAACTAGCAACCGTGGTATCAAAAAATGTTGTGGGTTTCAAAACTGCTAAGTGGTTACCCGTCGGGTTATTTCGAAGAGTATTAACACTCACGACCGACAAATAATGGCTACTATACGAATTAAATTAAAAAAAAAACAACAAAACCAAGTAGATAATTGCGAATACCACACCGACTTTCCTTGACGATAAACTAAAAACTAAAAAAAAAACAATTAGGAACACATTGTTAACTAATATGTTTATTAAGATCTCATTTCCAATAAAAACGTATACATACAATGTCAAAAAGCAAGCATTACAATACAAAACCTCCAATAAGTGGTGGCAGCTAGAAAAGGACCTATCAACAGCACAGATAGCAAAAGAATTTTGCGTTTTCGAAGAGACGGGTTAATTTGGGGTAAAAAGTAGCCTATTGTGGTAACACATAAAAAAAAAATACGCAATCAATTAATAGAATTACGAAGGTCTATAATGGGCTGTGTGCCTTGTTAGACAAATATAAAAAAGGATAACGTGAAATTAATGAATCTAACACTACTTTTTATACTTTCAACAAGAATATTTTACTAATAATAAAACTTAAGGAAGCCCCCATAGGTATGTCATTCACCTGTTTAAAAAATTCCTAAGATATAATCTTCAGTGACGAAGGTTGTAAGAGTATTCAGGACGGCAAATTAGGAAACATTGAAACAGTGAAATCACATAAAATAATAGGAAAATTAGATGGAAAATTGACCGAAATGGTAATTGACTCAGGGAGTGAGCAAACTTTTGTGCGAATGGACCTAATTAAAAAGACGGAAATAGACCATAAAAATAATATTACAACAGTGTTATTATGGAGATAAGCACCAATGCCCGTCTGCTTGGATAAGAATAGAAATTGCAAATAAGGACGGTACGGTCCAGAGAAAAATGATAAAAGTAGGCTTAGTACCAACACTAGCAGTAGATTTTTTAGTAGGAGGAGACTTTAGAGATATCGGAAATCTCCTATCGCTAGAAGCAACTTCTTTAACAGAGGAAAAGTTACACTACGACGGAAGAATATGCTGCTTCTTTGACAAGGCGGGGAGGTGGACCGGCCCATAAAACAAATTGGGGGTTGTGCCACCCTGTCGGAAAAATG
Organism: Artemia sinica; assembly: GCA_027921565.1. Lineage (NCBI taxonomy): Eukaryota > Metazoa > Arthropoda > Branchiopoda > Anostraca > Artemiidae > Artemia > Artemia sinica. Next base: position 50,642,293 of record CM051271.1, read on the forward strand.
AAATACTTGATACGCGTGTTCAAAATATTGATAATCCACAAAAATGTGATGCGGAAGTAAAAAGACCACAAAATATTGAAAATAAGACGCGCAAGAATGATTTTTCGGGAAAATTTCCAGAAAATGGAAAACTTGAGAAAACTTTTAATGAATATGAGACGCTAAGCCCCGAAAACTGGAAGTGACTCTTTAAAGATAGCAAGTCTGTTTTTAATGTTTATGTTTTTTTAGTTTTTATCAAACCAGTATGTTGTGCTAGTCCGACAAATGATACATCAAGTAAATCTCTTGAATTTTGTAATGAGCAGGTTGCTAATCATTTTAACTGTTATTGGTTTTTTTATGTATATGGCATTTTATTTGCGCTGTTTAGTTCCATAGAAACTTCTAATGGAATTGACCGAAGAAGAGGTGTTGAATTGAGAACCGGCCAACTGGAGACCTGACCTAATAACAAAGTTCTTCGTTGTCTGTATAAAATTTGTCCGTTCTTCTACACTCCAGTTCAAGTTTACTAAAATACTTTGTAAGTATTTCTTTACGGCGTGGACTATGTAGATTATATTTTGTTTATAATTATGCTAACAATATCTCCCAGGAGTTCACACTAGATCTAAGTTCCGCCTCATTTGATCATTAACTATGACTAGGCGATGTGTCTTTAGTCTTAGCCAAATATGTGCTTCAGACATTCATTGTAGATGTTTAAGTGCCCTTTTAAGTTATGTAATTTGTCATATAGTACTCGTTATTGGGAAACATAGGGACATTTTAGGTGGAGTTTTATGCAGGACAGGGGGGGGGGGGGGGGTGTTATTGTCAGGGTGAATTTTCAATGGGGAGTAAATTTTTGGGAATAAGTTCCATTCGACAAGGATTATTTTCTGGGGGTAAACGCCCAGAAATTTTTTAGGCACGTAAGTGCTTGAAATATAATCTTCCACAGAAGCAATTACTGGATTAGGAAGAGTATAAAAAGGGCATCCACTCATATATTAGCATTCATCCTAACTAACGTTGTAAACTTAAATAATTTCCTGCTGCTTTTCCATTTACGAAAAAACAAGTAGGAAAAAACGGGTTTTAATTTTAATAAAGCAATGAAACAGAAATAAATAAAAACAAATCAATGCTTAAAAAAAAATATTGCGAACATTTCGGCCTCACGAAAAAAACGAAAAAAAATGTTTTTTAAAAAATAACACAAACATAAAATATGAAAGGGGGCAAAGTTAGCAGATTTCAAATAAAGATTAAAATTAAGTAAAATTTAAAGCCAGTCCATTTCCTATTGTATGAATAACAAGGCACGGCATATAAAATAAAATATAAACTAAAATGATCCTAAAAACTAAGTTGTTTTATCAAACCAGTAAGTTGTGCTAGTCCGAATACTTTGTAAGTATAAAAACTTTCCAGGTTTTAACGTTGCTTTTTACTTGTATTCGATACAAATTCTGTTAAAATATTAGAAAAATTATAGAAGAAAAAAAATAGAAGAAATACTCGAAAGAACAAACTTTCCGCCAGGGCATAGTTTTACCCCCCAGTAAATCAAATAGGGGACAAATTTACCCATCACAAGGTTAATAGATGTCATTATTAGGGCGACATAAATGTTTTTCATGGGGGGGGGGGGGAAAGTTTGTCAAGCGTGTCGTCTAACGTAACTGTCGTCCACGCCGTAAAGAAATACTTACAAAGTATTTTAGTAAACTTGAACTGGAGTGTAGAAGAACGGACAAATTTTATACAGACAACGAAGAACTTTGTTATTGGGTCAGGTCTCCAGTTGGCCGGTTCCCAATTCAACACCTCTTCTTCGGTCAATTCCATTAGAAAAGTTTCTATGGAACTAAACAGCGCAAATAAAATGCCATATACATAAAAAAACCAATAACAGTTAAAATGATTAGCAACCTGCTCATTACAAAATTCAAGAGATTTACTTGATGAATCATTTGTCGGACTAGCGCAACTTACTGGTTTGATAAAACTAAAAAACATACATTAAAAACAGACTTGCTATCTTTAAAGAGTCACTTCCAGTTTTCGGGGCTTCCAATTTTCCTGGAACATTGCTCAATTCTATTTGTGGTTTCCTTATTTTTTCTTGGTTGACCCGTTATTCTTCTCTTATTCTTCACTACTCTGTAAATAAAAAAAAACAAATGTATAGTACAATTTTCAGCAAAGTACAAACAACAACTTAAGTGTTAGGAGCTGAGGTGGCAGTAACCTCCCTCCCGTTCAGGGCAAATTTTGCTCGTTTCAGGTTTTAACGTTGCTTTTTACTTGTATTCGATACAAATTCTGTTAAAACTATTAGAAAAATTAACTTCGAGTTTGGTTTTGTCATATCTGTAACTAAGAATAGAGGGACAACTTCCCTGGTTAATTCTGGCAGAGAACACGGTCAGCTGTGTAAAAATCTGGATGCTATTGTTCGAAGCAATGACCCCCCACCCTTCAAAAAAAAAAAAAAAAAAAAAAAAAAAAAAAAAAAAAAAAAAAAAAAAAAAAAAAAAAAAAAAAAAAAAAAAAAAAAATGTCTGAAGCACATATTTGTCTAAGACTAAAGACACATCGCCTAGTCATAGTTAATGATCAAATGAGCACTTTAGCACTTATTATATTTTGGAAAGAGCATAAAAAAAGGCATCGAGTGGTATGTTTACTTATTCGTAAGTCTATATGTGAACTGCGAAAAATTTACCTTTACTAGCTCGATGAAAACATTTGTCGCCTCTAAGTTATCATTGGTCCAAAGCTCTACGAGAAACCTTGAGCGGATATCTATCGGCAAAAAAAAAAACAGCAAAGATGGCCATTTTCACATGGCTCCATCGACCAGGGAAGTTTGGAAAAATAATCAAACTCAACCTGCAGTATAATTTCGTCCGTTCTTCTACACTCCAGTTCAAGTTTACTAAAATACGAACTGGAGTGTAGAAGAACGGACAAATTTTATACAGACAACGAAGAACTTTGTTATTGGGTCAGGTCTCCAGTTGGCCGGTTCCCAATTCAACACCTCTTCTTCGGTCAATTCCATTAGAACAATTAGAACATATATTAGAACATATAACATTAGAACATATAACAATTCCTCCAGGGCATTTGTTATATGTTCTCCCTTTGCTCCCTTTGACACGCAAGGTTTTATGGAATGGATGGTCACATAAACTTCAGTTGGGGCTCATTTGGTTAGAAATTGGAAGTTATACTGCTCTTTTTAAGAGTCAAATGACACGAGGGAAACAAGCCTCCCACCACACGCCCATTATTACCTAAAACAAACATACAATCACAATTTTGAGACATCTATTTTCTTCAGCATTATTGAAAGATCCAGTAATTATGCCTTTGGAAATGTCACCCCCAATAGCCCTCAGGGCATGGGCTGTAAGTTAGGCAATTCGTTCATTGTTTACATACAACATATGATAATGAGAAAGGTGTACAGCTTATACCTTTACTTTCCCAAAATCGAAATACATTCAGGTGAGCCTTTCAGGGAATACTGAGGGGAGTGTTGAACTAAATTAAAACACGATATGTGCATATGGGTTGTCAGAAGGGTGTAACTCATGAATGACTGAGTATATTAATTTAAAGCTTCCAGGAAATGATAAAGGAGATGATTGATTGACCAAAAATGCAATATTTGTACATTATTACATCTACGAGTACATCTACCACTGCTTCTATTGCTACCACAATTACAACTACTATCCCTACTATTTCTAAAACTACTTCTTCTGTAGCAAGTACTACCAAGGCTGAGGATATTGAAATAAACATCTGAGGAAACATTAAGAAGAATGTTGAACTAAATCAAAACATACTACGTGCATACAGATTGCTGATAGAGGCGTATATTATTGGAAAGGCTCACTGTATCAAGAGGAAACTTATGGGGCATCATGAGTGGGATATTCAACTGACTACAAGGCAACATGTACCTGCTACTATTGCATATTAATTCTGCTGTTACTACTACAACGACTACTACTACTACTACTAATAATAATAATACACTATTATTGCTACTACTGTTCCTACTACTATCACTACTCAGTCGCGGAAAAAGCGGGGTAGCATAGTAGCAATGCTACTGGGCTGTTTTCACGGCCTAGTGAAATCTGCTGGCAGATTTTGAAATTCATTGTCAGATTTGGCAGCTTTTGGAATTCTGTCGAATTCTGCTACTGGCAGCTTGGGAACTTTTTCCATACCTGCAACTACTACTTTGATACTAGTACAATTAAGGCTACACGTATGAAGGTGGAAATTTGACAGAATATTGATGGGAATTTGAACTAAATCAAGACACATTATGTGCATGCAGATTGTCAAAAGGGCGTATCTCCAGAATGGATTACAGCATCAAGTTGGAAGTTCCACAGAATACTAAAAGGGGAAGATCAATTGACAAAAAGGTAATATGTGCATGCCACTACTACCACTACTGCCACTGCTACTTTTACTAATACTACTACTAATGCTACTGTTGCTACTAAACTACTCCAACTACTACTTCTATTACAACAACTTATAAAGCTTAGAGTGTTAAGATGAAACACGTAACCTAAGCTAACCTAGGTACCTTTTCCCCCATCTAAACTCCAAAAAAAAACACAAATTTTATATCGTATACACAATTAAAACCACGCTAGACAAAGTATTTCTCTCAGCGGTGTCTTGAATCATCTTGTAAAAAACAGGTTTTTCAAAGCGCCTCTGCCGTTGACTGTAGCATCTCTTGTTGGACTTCTTTAGAGAGGCCCATATATCGCGAAAGAACCGATATCCCTACTTTGCATTGAAAGGTAATAAGACCTATAAAATCATTAATGGCAACTATATAAATGAGCTCCTCGGCCGGAGATTTGAGGCTTTGATTATATAAAGGGTAAAGGTGCAGATTAGTGGCTCTCCACGATTAAGTATTTCCACACTGTTTTTCTCTCCAAATGGCACTCACGTTTGATGATCTTAGAAATTCTTCATGGTATTAAAGTATACAAAAAAAATGATCTGCAGTTCATATGGATAGAACGGAAGTGTTTTGAGCCTCATGCCTTTTGTACATCCTGATTTTTACAGTTTTAAGACTTTTAATATCTGTTTTTCAAATGGAAAAAAAAATTCTGGCCCGGCTGTGGGTTAAAGTGCTGCTGAGATCATAGGGATTGTTGTATCAAAAAAAATTAGCTAGCTAAAGGAAAAGTGTCTAAAAAACGCAGCATAAGCTAACGCCTTCAATAATTTTCAGTGTTTTATTAGAATGGGCTAGATTTAGGACTAATGAGGCAATATAGGCCTAGGCTATATAGCCACCTGTTACAAAAAGAAATAGGCACAAAAAAAAGTAATGGTTTAATAAAAAAAAAAAATCACTAAACTTTCGTATTAACCATAATATATAGCCATGCCAGAAGTGGAATTATCAGGGGTGGGGGAGTTAGAAAATAATTTATATACCGTTAATCAATTCAACACAATTTGGGAATTGCGTAAAACATATTTGGAAAGAGAATGGGGAAAGTGAGTGTATATTCTTCTTTTTTTGGTTTTGGTACTTGTGTCTTATAGCCAACACACTCAAGTTCTGTCGAGAAGTGAAGTTTGCTTAATGCAAATGACATAAAATAAAACATGGTAAAAATATAATACTTTATGAACAATATAATGATTTCTACAACAAAGAATTATGAAGGAGAGCACCCAGACCGCGTTATATTAAATATGTAACATAAACTGAGCTAACCTAGCCTAACCTACGCAAGATACCAACTAAATATTTAATTAAAATATAGCTACAATGCAGTTTCCCACCGAGCCGAAGCTAATATTGTCTAGCATGAAGACCATGAAAACCGGTTATTGGCTCATGTTCGTGATACAAGATCTTGAGTGTGGTGGCTACAAGACGAAAGTACCCTGGTTTCTTTCCTATGAGTCTACGTAGGCCACCCTATTATGTTTTTCCTATAAAGTGAATCCTAATTTTGATATTTTTTTTGGTATCGCTAAATTTGGCAATTTGTTGGAAGATTTCTTATACGAACTGAACTATATAATAAAAAAAAAAAACTCACTTCATAGAAAGTTTCTAATTGTTGGGAGTTCAAAGTTGCATCCAGTATACCCCCCTCCCCCCCCCCCCTAATTCCAAGACATAGTGCTAGACCATGCCCTTTTTTACAGGTGTGTGTTATTTGGTATCGTGAACAACCTTTTGACTAGAAATAAATAACTCTAAATTGAAACAAAGGTAGCTCGAGTGGTTGCCCACTTAATGAGGCTTAGTGTTCATCCTCGGAGTGCCATATGTGCCGCAAAGTTCTTCAAGGCCTTGCACTGTTCTTCCGCACGTGGCATAAAGGTTCATAAATGGGCTTCTTCAAAAGCAGACTAGAATCAGAAGCAGATAAAAAAAATTGACCTAAAACTTACCCAACTATAGCTAGCAGGCCATGCGCGTGTCGCGGCGCAAGCCGCGACACGCGCAAAAATTATTTGACTGTGTGCACTGAAAATTGTTGTGAAACACTCAGGTTTGGAGAATTTTAGCACTTAGGAACTGACCGTGTCGGCAGTCATGGTTTTTCAAAGGCTCTGGCGTATTTTTCAGAGTCTGGCGTATTTTTGATACACCTTCTGGCAACACTGCATACGACTATTGAGGACTGGAATGATTACAGTGACTAAAGGGAAGCAACCAAAGAAAATAGAAACAGGTTTCTTGATTTACACATGCGTGGTCTTGCAAAAAACGAATTTTTTAGCAGTGTTACAATGTGAAAGGTCTAAATCAATTTTCGAACTGTGGCAACAATTAGCGGTAAAATTCTAATTTAGCTACTTTTTGCTATCAAACGATTCGTGGTAACGAACTGTAAGTAAGGAGCGACGCGGCTCAATGGTAACCGAAACTCTAAAAACGGGACTTTGAGTCCAATAGATACATCAAAAGAATCGGATTTTAATGCTTATTTCAAATACACAAGTTTCATCAAGTTTAGTTCTACCCATCAAAAGTTACGCGCCTGAGAAAATTTGGCTGATTTTCGAAAAAAAGGGGGAACGACCCCCTAAAAGTTATAGAACCTTAATGGAAATCACACCATCAGATTCAGTTTGACAAAAGTTTGACAGAAGGAGGGGGCTTATTGATGCGTATTCGCTTTAAACAGTACAATTTTCAGTGCCAATATTTTAAAATGCAATTGGTTGCAGATTTTTAACGCTGATAAAAGCTTTATCTCAAAGCTGTTGCGACAAATCTTTTATTTTTGAGGTAGTCCCTCTCGCAAACGGACTCTTTCTTTCATTTGAAAAAAAAAAAAAAAACTCCTTTTCTAATATTTCAAAAGGTTGATCAAAAGAATACAATCAGGAAAATAAAGAAAAAAATACATACCGGAAGGGCCATGACTTGATACATTGGTAACTTGATACTAAGAGAAAACCGGAAGTGACTCTTTAAAGATACCAAGTCTGTTTTTAATGTTAATACTTGCTATCTTTAAAGAGTCACTTCCAGTTTTCGGGGCTTCCAATTTTCCTGGAACATTACTCAATTCTATTTGTGGTTTCCTTATTTTTTCTTGCCCGTTATTCTTCTTATTCTTCACTACTCTGTAAATAAAAAAAACAAATGTATAGTACAATTTTCAGCAAAGTACAAACAACAACTTAAGTGTTAGGAGCTGAGGTGGCAGTAACCTCCCTCCCGTTCAGGGCAAATTTTGCCCGTTTCAGGTTTTAACGTAGTCTGTTTTTAATGTTTATGTTTTTTAGTTTTATCAAACCAGTAAGTTGTGCTAGTCCGAATACTTTGTAAGTATAAAAACTTTCCAGGTTTTAACGTTGCTTTTTACTTGTATTCGATACAAATTCTGTTAAAATATTAGAAAAATTATAGAAGAAAAAAATAGAAGAAATACTCGAAAGAACAAACTTTCCGCCAGGGCATAGTTTTACCCCCCAGTAAATCAAATAGGGGACAAATTTACCCATCACAAGGTTAATAGATGTCATTATTAGGGCGACATAAATGTTTTTCATGGGGGGGGGGGGGGAAGTTTGTCAAGCGTGTCGTCTAACGTAACTGTCGTCCACGCCGTAAAGAAATACTTATAAAGTATTACAGTAAGCTTGAACTGGAGTGTAGAAGAACGGACAAATTTTATACAGACAACGAAGAACGCTGTTATTGGTTCAGATCTCCAGTTGGCCGGTTCCCAATTCAACACCTCTTCTTTGGTCAATTCCATTAGAAAAGTTTCTATGGAACTAAACAGCGCAAATAAAAAAACCAGAAACAGTTAAAATGATTAGCAACCTGAACATTACAAAATTCAAGAATTTTACTTGATGTATCATTTGTCGGACTAGCACAACTTACTGTTGTGCTAGTCTCGTTGCTCCCGTTGTAAAAATCTGGATGCTATTATTCAAAGCAATGACCACCCACCCTTCAAAAAAAAAAAAAAAAAAAAAAAAAAAAAAAAAAAAAAAAAAAAAAAAAAAAAAAAAAAAAAAAAAAAAAAAAAAAAAAAAAAAAAAAAATGTCTGAAAGCACATATTTGTCTAAGACTAAAGACACATCGCCTAGTCATAGTTAATGATCAAATGAGCACTTTAGCACTTAAAACTAGACCGTCTTTTGTCAATGAACAGTCCACATAATATCTTCGTAACTATAATAATATTCGGATTCCTTTCAGTCCATCAATCAGATCACCCCCTTTGAGTGTTTCAACGCTAGGGTTTCAACCCCGTGACTGCTTGTCAGTCTGCCTGGAATACTTTACCTCAGTACCTCAGAAAGTGACATAACCTTATTACCTCAGAAAGTGACATTCGTTTCGTGCCTTTAAAAGGATTTTAAAAACATCTTATCTCTTTTTTACGCCCATATGCGGTTGAGGACTCTTGTCCAAGTTGGAATTAGGGGTTGATTTGAGAATTCTGCAAGGCAATTGGCTCTGGCTGGGTTTTCAGTGGGTAGTCACTTGTGGGTGATTTAGGTGTTTTTTCTTTCTCTCCTTTTATTGCCCATTTTTTGTTTTTCTTTTCTTTCTCCCAACACTCCCTGTAATAGAGCCTTGCAGGGAGACATCTGTGATGTTGAAGGTTTTTTTTTGCTGATTATCAGTACTGTATACACTTTTTTCCGGCTGGCTTTTCAGCAGGTGTTCACTAGTGGGTGGTTGATTGTTATTTGCTTTTTTGATTTTTTTGATTTTATTTATTTTATTTATCCATTTCATTTATTTATTTTTATTAATTATGTTTTGCCTTTTTCTTTATTTTGTGCGCCTGGTCACAGTATGAACCCATTCTTTCAGAAATCTTGACACATTTATCAGCTAAATTCTTCATATGTATAATTGAAATATGTGTATTTATTTTTATTTGTTTGTTATACATACAGCCAACTAAACAAAGAAATAAAACAATCTCAAGATGAAGGAAAAAACTTTTCCTTTCTTCCTTCATCCCCGATCATAGAGCCTTGTATTTGATTTGATGATTGTTTTATTTTTCGATAACAATAATAGGTTTTAATACTAATCTTAAATCTTATAAAATAGAAAACAGAGATAAAAGAGAAATAGGTATACAAAAGAAAGATATAAAAAGAAACAGAAAAATAAAAAAGGACAAACCGCTCGAAAAAACACACCCCCTAATGTGCAAATATATACCCTGAATTGGTATATATAGGGGTGGGGGTAAAATCCATTTCTGACAAAAATGATTATTATATTTGGAAAGAGCATAAAAAAAAGGCATCGAGTGGTATGTTTACTTTATTCGTAAGTCTATAATGTGAACTGCGAAAAATTTACCTTTACTAGCTCGATGAAAACATTTGTCGCCTCTAAGTTATCATTGGTCCAAAGCTCTACGAGAAACCTTGAGCGGATATCTATCGGCAAAAAAAACAGCAAAGATGGCCATTTTCACATGGCTCCATCGACCAGGGAAGTTTGGAAAAATAATCAAACTCAACCTGCAGTATAATTTTCGTCCGTTCTTCGGCACTCCAGTTCAAGTTTACTAAAATACGAACTGGAGTGTAGAAGAACGGACAAATTTTATACAGACAACGAAGAACTTTGTTATTGGGTCAGGTCTCCAGTTGGCCGGTTCCCAATTCAACACCTCTTCTTCGGTCAATTCCTTTAGAACAATTAGAACATATATTAGAACATATAACATTAGAACATATAACAATTCCTCCAGGGCATTGTTATATGTTCTCCCTTTGACACGCAAGGTTTTAATGGAATGGATGGTCACATAAACTTCAGTTGGGGCTCATTTGGTTAGAAATTGGAAGTATACTGCTCTTTTTAAGAGTCAAATGACACGAGGGAAACAAAGCCTCCCACCCACACGCCCATTATTACCTAAAACAAACATACAATCACAATTTTGAGACATCTATTTTCTTCAGCATTATTGAAAGATCCAGTAATTATGCCTTTGGAAATGTCACCCCCAATAGCCCTCAGGGCATGGGCTGTAAGTTAGGCAATTCGTTCATTGTTTACATACAACATATGATAATGAGAAAGGTGTACAGCTTATACCTTTACTTTCCCAAAATCGAAATACATTCAGGTGAGCCTTTCAGGGAATACTGAGGGGAGTGTTGAACTAAATTAAAACACGATATGTGCATATGGGTTGTCAGAAGGGTGTAACTCATGAATGACTGAGTATATTAATTTAAAGCTTCCAGGAAATGATAAAGGAGATGATTGATTGACCAAAAATGCAATATTTGTACATTATTACATCTACGAGTACATCTACCACTGCTTCTATTGCTACCACAATTACAACTACTATCCCTACTATTTCTAAAACTACTTCTTCTGTAGCAAGTACTACCAAGGCTGAGGATATTGAAATAAACATCTGAGGAAACGTTAAGAAGAATGTTGAACTAAATCAAAACATACTACGTGCATACAGATTGCTGATAGAGGCGTATATTATTGGAAAGGCTCACTGTATCAAGAGGAAACTTATGGGGCATCATGAGTGGGGTATTCAACTGACTACAAGGCAACATGTACCTGCTACTATTGCATATTAATTCTGCTGTTACTACTACAACGACTACTACTACTACTACTACTAATAACAATAATAATAATACACTATTATTGCTACTACTGTTCCTACTACTATCACTACTCAGTCGCGGAAAAAGCGGGGTAGCATAGTAGCAATGCTACTGGGCTGTTTTCACGGCCTAGTGAAATCTGCTGGCAGATTTTGAAATTCATTGTCAGATTTGGCAGCTTTTGGAATTCTGTCGAATTCTGCTACTGGCAGCTTGGGAACTTTTTCCATACCTGCAACTACTACTTTGATACTAGTACAATTAAGGCTACACGTATGAAGGTGGAAATTTGACAGAATATTGATGGGAATTTGAACTAAATCAAGACACATTATGTGCATGCAGATTGTCAAAAGGGCGTATCTCCAGAATGGATTACAGCATCAAGTTGGAAGTTCCACAGAATACTAAAAGGGGAAGATCAATTGACAAAAAGGTAATATGTGCATGCCACTACTACCACTACTGCCACTGCTACTTTTACTAATACTACTACTAATGCTACTGTTGCTACTAAACTACTCCAACTACTACTTCTATTACAACAACTTATAAAGCTTAGAGTGTTAAGATGAAACACGTAACCTAAGCTAACCTAGGTACCTTTTCCCCCATCTAAACTCCAAAAAAAACACACATTTTATATCGTATACACAATTAAAACCACGCTAGACAAAGTATTTCTCTCAGCGGTGTCTTGAATCATCTTGTAAAAACAGGTTTTTCAAAGCGCCTCTGCCGTTTGACTGTAGCATCTCTTGTTGGACTTCTTTAGAGAGGCCCATATATCGCGAAAGAACCGATATCCCTACTTTGCATTGAAAGGTAATAAGACCTATAAAATCATTAATGGCAACTATATAAATGAGCTCCTCGGCCGGAGATTTGAGGCTTTGATTATATAAAGGGTAAAGGTGCAGATTAGTGGCTCTCCACGATTAAGTATTTCCACCCTGTTTCTCTCCAAATGGCACTCACGTTTGATGATCTTAGAAATTCTTCATGGTATTAAAGTATACAATAAAAAATTGATCTGCAGTTCATATGGATAGAACGGAAGTGTTTTGAGCCTCATGCCTTTTGTACATCCTGATTTTTACAGTTTTAAGACTTTTAATATCTGTTTTTCAAATGGAAAAAAAAAATTCTGGCCCGGCTGTGGGTTAAAGTGCTGCTGAGATCATAGGGATTGTTGTATCAAAAAAATTAGCTAGCTAAAGGAAAAGTGTCTAAAAACGCAGCATAAGCTAACGCCTTCAATAATTTTCAGTGTTTTATTAGAATGGGCTAGATTTAGGACTAATGAGGCAATATAGGCCTAGGCTATATAGCCACCTGTTACAAAAAGAAATAGGCACAAAAAAAAGTAATGGTTTAATAAAAAAAAAATCACTAAACTTTCGTATTAACCATAATATATAGCCATTAAAAAAAAACACTTTAAAAAAAAAAAAAAATTTTAATAAAAAAAAAATATAATACTCTATGAACAATATTATGAAAACTACAACAAAGAATTATGGAGGGGAGCACCCAGACCGCGTTATATTAAAATATGTAACATAAACTGAGCTAACCTAGCCTAACCTACCCAAAATACCAACTAAATATTTAATTAAAATATAGCTACAATGCAGTTTCCCACCGAGCCGAAGCTAATATTGTCTAGTATGAAGACCATGAAAACCGGTTATTGGCTCATGTTCGTGATACAAGATCTTAAGTGTGGTGGCTACAAGACGAAAGTACCCTGGTTTCTTTCCTATGAGTCTACGTAGGCCACCCTATTATGTTTTTCCTATAAAGTGAATCCTAATTTTGATATTTTTTTTTGGTATCGCTAAATTTGGCAATTTGTTGGCAGATTTCTTATCTGAACTGAACTATATAATAAAAAAAAACTTACTTCATAGAAAGTTTCTAATTGTTGGGAGTTCAGAGTCGCATCCAGTATACCCCCCCTCTCCCCCTCCCCCCTAATTCCAAGACACAGCGCTAGACCATGCCCTTTTTTACAGGTGTGTGTTATTTGGTATCGTGAACAACCTTTTGACTAGAAATAAATAACTCTAAATTGAAACAAAGGTAGCTCGAGGAGTTGCCCACTTAATGAGGCTTAGTGTTCATCCTCGGAGTGCCATATGTGCCGCAAAGTTCTTCAAGTCCTTACACTGTTCTTCCGCACATGGCATAAAGTTCATAAATGGGCTTCTTCAAAAGCAGACTAGAATCAGAAGCAGATAAAAAAAAAATTGACCTAAAACTTACCCAACTATAGCTAGCAGGCCATGCGCGTGTCGCGGCGCAAGCCGCGACACGCGCAAAAATTATTTGACTGTGTGCACTGAAAATTGTTGTGAAACACTCAGGTTTGGGGAATTTTAGCACTTAGGAACTGACCGTGTCGGCAGTCATGGTTTTCAAAGGCTCTGGCGTATTTTTCAGAGTCTGGCGTATTTTTGATACACCTTCTGGCAACACTGCATACGACTATTGAGGACTGGAATGATTACAGTGACTAAAGGGAAGCAACCAAAGAAAATAGAAACAGGTTTCTTGATTTACACATGTGTGGTCTTGCAAAAAACGAATTTTTTAGCAGTGTCACTATGTGAAAGGTCTAAATCAATTTTCCAACTGTAGCAACAATTAGCGGTAAAATTCTAATTTAGCTACTTTTTGCTATCAAACGGTTCGTGGTAACGAACTGTAAGTAAGGAGCGACGCGGCTCAATGGTAACCGAAACTCTAAAAAACGGGACTTTGAGTCCAATAGATACATCAAAAGAATCGGATTTGAATGCTGATTTCAAATATACAAGTTTCATCAAGTTTAGTTCTACTCATCAAAAGTTACGCGCCTGAGAAAATTTGGCTGATTTTTGAAAAAAAGGGGGAACGACCCCCTAAAAGCTATAGAACCTTAATGGAAATCACACCATCAGACTCAGCGTATCAGAGAACCCAGCTGCAGAGGTTTTAAGTTCCTGTCTGCAAAAATATGGAATTTCGTATTTTTTTTTTTGCCAGAAGAAAGATCACGGATGCGTGTTTATTTTTTTTTTTTCCAGGGGTGATAGTATCGACCCAGTGGTCCTAGAATATCGTGGGAGGGCTCATTGGAACGGGAATTAAAAGTTCTAGTGGCCCTTTAAGTGACCCAAAAAATGGAGGGCAACTAGGCCCCTTCCCACGCTCATTTTTTTCCCCAAAGTAACCCGATCAAAATTTTGAGATAGCCATTTTGCTCAGTATGGTCAAAAATATGATAACTATGTCTTTTTGGATGACTTAATCCCCCAAAATCCCCTGGGGGAGAGCTGAAAGTTATGAACTTTACCCTATGTTACATATAGTATCGGTTATTGGGAAGTATACAGACGTTTTCAGGGGAGATTTTTTTCTGGTAGTGAGGGGGGGGGGGAGGGGTTTATGTGGGAGGAACTTTCCATGGAGGAAGTTTTCATGGGGAAGGGATATTGCTATGAAGGGGGCACCGGATTTCCCAGCATTATTTAAAAAAAAAGATAAAAAATTAAATAAAAAAAATAAGTTTTTCAACTGAAAATAAGGAACAACATCGAAACTTAAAACGAACAGAAAATATTACGTATATGATTGGGTTCGCCCCCTAGTCAATACCTCGCTCTTTAAGCCAAAGATTTTTTAGTACTTTCATAAGAGCTATTTATTCTAATTAACGGTCTTTGTAATTAAGGGGTCATTTTTAAAGAATTGAACAAAATTCGAACTTTAGCGTAAAGAGTGAGGTATTGACTAGGGGGTGAACCCCCCATATACGTATTAAAAACATATGAATATAGAAGCTCGTTACGTCAGTTAATTACTAATTTATGTATATTTATTACTAATAAAAACCTTCGAAATAAAATTAAACAACTTTCGAGAAAGCCATTTAACCAAATAAAAGTAATATTAATATGCAAATTTTGTTTTAATTATTCATGTACGATGAGCCAAAATCAAAACCTGTATTAATTCAAAAACGTTCAAAATTAAATAAAAAAAAAAACAAGTTCCTTTAACGGAAAGTAAGGAGCGACGTTAAAACTTAAAACGAACAGAAATTATTCCGTATATGAAAGGGCTATCCCTTCCTCAACGCCTCGCTCTATACACTAAAGTTTGACTTTCTCACAACTCTATTTTCTTATAACAATTAAAAACTTTAGCGTAAAGAGCGAGGCGTTGAGGATGGGGACAGCCCCTTTTATATACGGAATAATTTCTGTTCGTTTTTAAGTTTTAACGTCGCTCCTTACTTTCAGATAAAAAGAATTCGTATTGTCAAGCTTCCATGTTAACCCTCTTCTGATTTCTAAGTCTAAGAAATTTGCCTACTTGACAGTTCTATACCTATTGAAATTTTGACAAAACAACATTTTACATTAATTTTCAGTTATCAATTTCTTTTTCTCTGGTTTTAGTTCTGAAATGCAATTCATGTTATTTGAGGAGAATTTTAAGCCATATCAATGGGGTTTTTTCTTCAAAATTTAGGAAATGTATTTGTGGATCTTTGAAACCTTATAAATTGGGATTGAACAAAGTTGTGAAGCTGAAAACAGCTTTGTTGTACTTCATTTTAGCAGAAGATCTATTTTGAAGGTTTCACTTTTATATCACAAAGATTTTTTAAGGTCATCAAAGGTCAGGACCCTCCAGAAGGAGAAAGAGTGGAGATAATTACTTCAAAATACCTTCCTGGACATACTTTAGTCTGTAGACCCCATCCCTGAAAGTTTCATTTCCATATCCTAACCCCTTTCTAAGATAGTAAAAAGTAGCTAAACTTGAATTTTACCCAATTAGCTCAAATTAAAACTAGAATCCATGCAGTTTTTAGCACAAAATTCAATTGCATATGTCTTGGTTAATGAAAATGGGAAAAAAACCATCGCTACCTGTGATCAAACAGTTCGTGGTAACGAACTGTAAGCAAGGAGCGACCCGGCTCAATAGTAACCGAATCTCTAGAAAACGGAATTTTGATACCAATAGACACATCAAAAGCATCAGACAAAAAGTTACGCGCCCGAGAAAATTTAGCTGATTTTCGAAAAAAGGGAGAAAGACCCCCTAAAAGTTATAGAACCTTAATGAAAATCACACCATCATATTCAGCGTATCAGAGAACCCTACTGCAGAGGTTTCAAGCTCCTATCTACAAAATGTGCAATATTGCATTTTTTGCCAGAAGAAAGATCACGGATGCGTGTTTATTTGTTTTTGTTGTTGTTTTTTTTTTACAGGGGTGATCGTATCGACCCAGTGGTTCTAGAATATCGTGGGAGGGCTCATTGGAACGGAAACTAAAAGTTCTAGTGCCATTTTTAAGTGACCAGAAAATGGAGGGCAACTAGGCCCCCTCCCATGCTCATTTTTTCCCAAAGTCACCCGATCAAAATTTTTGAGATAGCCATTTTGTTCAGCATGGTCGAAAATATGATAACTATGTCTTTTAGGATGAATTAATTCCTCGAAGTCCCCTGGGGAAGGGCTGAAAGTTATGAACTTTACCCAATGTTAACATGTAGTATTGGTTATTGGGAAGTATACAGACGTTTTCAGAGGTATTTTTCTGGTATTGGGGGGTATATGGGAGGATCTTTCCATGAAGGAAGTTTTCATGGGGAAGGAAACATTGCTATGAAGGGGGCGCCGGATTTCCCAGTATTATCTAAAAAAAAGATCATATATTAAATAAAAAAAAAAAAACAAGTTTTTTCAACTGAATTTAAGGAGCAAAATCAAAACTTAAAACGAACAGAAAATATTACGTATATGATTGGGTTCACCCCCTAGTCAATACCTCGCTCTTTAAGCCGAAGATATTTTAGTACTTTCATAAGAGCTATTTATTCTTATTAACGGCCTTTGTGATTAAGGGTAATTTTTAAAGAATTGAAACAAAATTCGAACTTTAGCTTAAAGAGCAAGGTGTTGGACTAGGGGGCGAACCCTCTAATATACGTATTAAACATATATGAATATGGAAGTTCTTTACTCAAGTTAATTAGTAAGTTACGTATATTTATTACTAATAAAAACATTCGTAAATAAAATTAAACAAGTTTCGAGAAAGCCATTTAAGCAAATAAAAGTAAAATTAATATTCACATTTTTTTTTAGTTATTCATGTACAGTGAGCCAAAATCAAAACCTGCATTAATTCAAAAACGTTCAAAAACTAAATAAAAAAACAAGTTTTTTTTAACTGAAAGTAAGGGAACAATGTTAAAACTTAAAACGAACAGAAATTATTCATTATATGAAAGGGGCGTTCCCCTCCTCAACGCCTCGCTCTTTACGCTAGTTTGACTTTCTCACAACTCTTATTTTTTTTTTAAATAAAATACTTTAGCGTAAAGAGCGAGGCGTTGAGGAGGGGACAGCCCCTTTCATATACGGAATAATTTCTGTTCGTTTTAAGTTTTAACGTCGCTCCTTACTTTCAGATAAAAAAAAAAAAAAAAATTATTTAATCCTGGAGAGGTTAGGTTAGAAAAATGAAATTTTCAGTAATGAATCCAGGGCCAAGAACATACTCCAGGAAGGTATTGTCAAGCTTCCATGTTAACCCTCTTCTGATTTCTAAGTCTTAGAAATTTGCCTACTTGACAGTTCTATCTATACCTATTGAATTTCTCACAACTCTATTTTTTTTTTAAATAAAAAACTTAAGCGTAAAGAGTGAGGCGTTCAGGAGGGGACAGCGCCATTTCATATATGGAATAATTTCTATTCGTTTTAAGTTTTAACGTCGTCCTTACTTTCAGTTAAAAAAAACTTGTTTTTTTTTATTTAATTCCATAATAGATGCGGAGGCTTACAAATAGTAACTCGTCATTACATTTTGCCCCTCTTTTAACTTGTAATCATCCAGGAATTACTTAGGAGCTGGTCGAAGTTGATGAATTATGAGATGATTAGATAAAACATAAACTGTCTTTTGGTTCCTCTATACAAAAAGACCTAAAAAGAAATGTGTAATGTGTCTATATAAAAAGAATGTGTAAATTTCACAAAAGATGTTGAATTGCCTACAAAGTTAATATTTAACGATTTTTTTAGCTTGTTGATTCGAAATCCGAGGCTAATATTGCGACGCAACAGTCAGAAAAAAGATAATAAGTGCTAAATTCACTACTATTGTTTTATTTCACCCCCAAGCCAGATTTTTTCGATTTCTACTTTTAATGATTATAAATCTGAAGCTAGTGTTCTAATAAAAACACCAAGTGCCCATCGGACAATTGGTGGACATATTACACCATGCTAATAACACGAGCTATTCAAGAAATTATGATCTGTCATAGATAGAGCTCTCGCTGCATCTCCATCCCACCCCATCCATTGGCCCTCTTCCCGCCCTCAGAGTGCAAGAAGCGCAAAAGCAGTAATCGCATCTTTGAGTCTACAAAACATGAAGCACATTCTGCGGCCTATGTGCTTTTAAAGTGCTCAAATCAAGAGTAATGGAAACTTGAAACGTACAATAAAATTCTGACAGTACGACCCCCCCCCCCTAAAAGACATAGTTTTTAAGTTTCAATTGACATGACTTCACTGTGAAATTGCAACTTCTGACAGGAATATTTTTTAAATTGGAAAAAATATACTTTATTTATCTCGTAGAATTTATACATAGAAGGATCATTTATAGTTACCATTTGAAATGTAGAAGTAGCCCCCATCCCCCACCCTAGAAAACGGAACACCAGAGTTCCCTAGAGTCTATGTTTTTACAAAAAAAAGTTGTAAAATATATTTAAAAAAAACCTCTCGCATCCGCTAAGATTCTACTCGTCTGTCGATCATTTAACTGACCCTGTAAATCAATATTTTTCAAAAATCTTTTCTTAGAAAAGAAACACCAGGAAAAAACTTTTCTTGGAAAAAAATGCTCCATAGCTGCAAATATAGCCAAGAAAATTGAAATTACGTACCAATGAAATCAATTAATGTTATGAATGAAATACCGTGCATTATTTAATGATAAAAAGGAAGAGAAAGAGAAAGAAAGAAAGAAAGAGTGAGAGAAGGATGGAGAAAAATAAAGAAAAAAGAGAGAGAAAAGGAATCGACTTGAAATTTCCCGATTTATCGCACAAAACAGAGTTCACAAAATCTTTATCCTTGACATCAATTACATAATCAAGACCTAAAAAAAAAGTTGTAGTACAAATAAACATATAGTCAGCAAAAAAAAAAAAAAAAAACAACGGAGGACGATAAAAAATAGCAATTATAATAATACAAAACTGAATCGGCGAAGTTCACTACACTTATTTTGCTGAATTAGGCTTTGAATGGTGAATTTATAAAAATACCTGAATTTTCTTCTTTTTGAGGGAAACTTACATGTTTCTTTGGTTTGATTTTTTGGCCAACCAAAGGATGCGCATCTTAGCTTTTCTCTATTAGAAAATTAATTTTTGTTGCATTATATCTCATTTTTTCCACTGTTTGCATTTCCTTAAGATGAAAGCAGGGGAAACTAGATCCTTCACTTGGGATAGGGAGACCATTTGCCCTATTGACCATGCCCTAGAAGACCATCTGTAATTTGCCTACAAACGTCATGACTTCTTGTTCTCAGCCTTGACCTCAGTAGAAGCTCTGCTGATATTGAATTTAGTATGGTTCTTTTCTTTGAAAACTTCTTTTTCGAAAAGTTTTTTTTTTAATTAAAATTAGAAAAGGAAGGAAGAGTGATTATTTAAATTATATTGTGTCTCATTTAATTCTTGTTATTTGACATAATAAATTCGTATCGTAATGAATCAGGTTAAAAAAAAAAAAAAATTAAAATCAGTTTAATAACTGTCTTTTGGCTAAACTGAACATAGGAGGGTGTTTTGAAATAGGTAAAGAAGAGAAGAAGATAATAGAAGAAGACAAGAGAAGAAGAGAAGGGGTCCGAGCGCACTGATTGCTTCAGTTATCGTTCCAGGTCATCTTGATATCGGAAACGTTATGTCACTACAATTTCTGTGGATAACCGGGATATCTCGCACCTATTTCTTCTAGCGCGATTTTTGTTGCAACTCGAATGTGAATCTTCTACTATTCTGGGAATGAGTGGGTGTGTATAAGAGGCCACCAATCCCCATGGTGACAAAATCCAAATAGAAAATAGGAATGTTGTCAGGACGTAGCGTTAAGTTGCGTGACGTTCCGGTGACTCATATTCATATATCGCTTTTCATCAGTGCGCCATTTTCCTTCGTTGTTTAGTTCATTGTTAGGATTATCGAAGATTCATCACTTAATTACATGAACTACATTAATCAGCTAAATATAATAATTTTCAGTGATTTTTATTACCTGAATACTAAAACGAAAAAAAAAAATATTTATCCGTAAGAAAAATATTATTCCATATATCCTGTAAAAATATGAAAATGCGAAATGCAGCCTCTGATTTCGGACGAGAGTCCAGGAGTAGAATAATAGAGAACATTTTTATTTAAAGTAAATATGAATTAGTCCTGTACGCATCGCACATGTGTGGTGCCATACTGCAACTCAGAAGCTATTACTGCTACTGGCGACTAATTGCAGCACCAAACCTCCAGAGACCTCCAAACCACAACTGCGGAAGCTCCTGTTTCATGTCAATCTATTCAAAACTTCCCTTTGTATATCATCCCCAAAAAGTCATGCGCAGGGGCGTCCTGAGGCTCATTTTATTGGGGAAGTGGGGATCTTCGTAAATTTTACCGAATCGCTACCTGATTTATGCAGAATTTTCATCAGAAATAAAGAATTTTGCTAAATTTCGGCCGATTTTGCGAAATTTCTGCCGAAATTTTCGCCATTAGTTCGCTATTTTACTTAATACCAAAAAACGTTTGCCCCCCCCCCAGAGCCATCGGGGCAAGAGTTTTAGGTTACGCTCTGAGGGCATATAAGCTTTTTATGAATGGGTGGTCGTATAAACTTCAGATGGGGTTATTTGATTTGAAATTTGAA
This sequence comes from Artemia sinica, assembly GCA_027921565.1. NCBI lineage: Eukaryota > Metazoa > Arthropoda > Branchiopoda > Anostraca > Artemiidae > Artemia > Artemia sinica. The sequence continues at coordinate 50,663,447 of CM051271.1, forward strand.
GTTATACTGCCCTTTTGAAGAGTCAAAAGTATTTGAGAGCAACATCTACCCACCCTCCCCCCACGACCATCAAAACAAAATATCTAGGAGGCAGATGAACCCTCCCTTCAGATTTACCAACAAAATGACATTCTATAAATCGTACCAAATTAAGTGAATTCAAATCATATAAACTCGAAAATGCTCTATTTTCTACTGTAAAGTAGTAGTATACACAAATCAATTCTTAAGATACACTGTTTTGACAATCTAAATCACATAGTGTCTTTTGTTAGTTCGAATTTGTTATACAAGTACTCTCTCAAATTTTACCTTCATAGACTCTGCCTTAATAGTACAAGTATCATACCAGTCGCGGTGGTAGTAGAAGAAGTAGTTGCAGTGGTAGTGTTGTATTAGTAGCAGTATTAACAGTAGTAGCAGCAGTATGAATAGCGGTAGTAGCATGTACATCTTGCCTTTTGGTCAGTTGAACATCCCTTTCATGATGCCCCGGAAGTTTCACCTTGATACGGTAAACAGTTCCAAAATATTGCTGATGTGCGCTTTTGACCCCCTTTCCATCTTAATGCGCTAAACCTTACAAGTTGTTGCAATTGAAGAAGTAGTTGGAGTAGTATAGTAGCAACAGTAGTGTTAGTAAAAGCAGTTGTGGCAGTAGTGTTAGTAATGACATGCATAAATTACCTTTTTGTCAATTGATCTTCCCCTTTAAGTATTCTCTCATAATTCCAACTTAATATTTAAATCCATTCTTAAGATACGCCCTTTTGACAATCTGCACGAAAATAGTGACATGATCACGAAAATAGTGTGACATGTCATCTAAAGAAATTTCGAACTTGGTCGGTAAACGCTGCAGTTTTACCTACTCCTGCCGTGATTTTATAGATGGTGCCACAACTTTCAATTTGGTTAAATAAACAGCATTAAAATAATGACATGATATATAGGGGGAGGGGGGTGTGTGCTATCACCACTTCTATTGACGGTAACTTTTATTTTTAATCCTAAATTTGCCTCTATTTCATTTTGCTGTACTGTTTTTTGATGAAGTTGGGAGGGGATTAGTTGCCCTCCTTGTAACTATTAAAAAGGACATCACTCCTTTCTATTTTCAATCGCATGCGCCCCTCTCACCTCCGTTTCTATTTTAGGGACTTTCTTATTTTAATTTACGCGAAGAAGCTTTCTAATTTCTTTGAACATTGAAATGAATTAAATATTCTATTTGCAGACAGAATAGCTACACTGGTAGTACACTAGCTAGCATCCTTAAAGACAGCACCTTTTCAAAGAAAAGACTAACGCTAGGTTAACGTTAAATTAACGACTAATGTTACTCTTCATTGCCTTTGATTGAGCAGGAATCTATTAGCGCTGGTTTCAATTACCACTTTAATACGATTCTATGATAAGCCCTTCCATACAATGTCTTACATCTTAGCCAGGATTTTTATCGGGGAGGGGGGTGGTATTTTTCAGGGGAAAGAGGGTAAAAAGCTTTAAAACGCAAGAAAAAATTGTTCGCATTCATTTTTGATACGTTATTACGAAACGGACAATTTTTTTTTTGGGGGGGGGGGAGGGGAGGGGTAATACCCCCTTCCCCCTCTGGATGCGGTTTTGCTTCTGGTATATGATTTTTTACACTAGCACTTGGGACCTGCAGCAAGCACATAAGGGCTTCCGAATATAAGAAAATTAAAGAAATTTTTTATTCAGCTCTGACCCACTAATTGTTTTTTTTTTTTTTTTTTCGTCCCCTCAAAATAAACAAATTTTGTTTCAACAATGTAATCTTTCTGCACTTCCTGATAATAAACTAATATCAATTCGTTCTTCCCCGTAATTCCCCCTACCCCCCCCCCCCCCCAAATTTGTGTATTCACTTGTCTCTTTCCATGGGCTACATACTGTTCATTGCTAGATTACAGCTGCCACGGCGACTATGATATAGTTCTGGATATTTTATATTAAAAAAGAGGGAGGATGAAAAGTGTCCCCTCAGATCTAAAATAAAATAAAAAAAATGTCTGCCTAAACCCTATCTCCTAGGAATAGCCCTTTGTACAAATAACGCTAAAAATAATAACAGGAGAATAAGCGCCAAGGCCATTCACAGGAGAACCCAACAACCTGAATATGATACCCCTACTAGAAAACCTCTAGAAGCATTTCAATTAACGAAACTTACTGAAGTTGCCAAGGGTACCGGTGGAGCCCCGAGCTGTTGTGTAGCAATCCTCAATACCAGCCATCTGAAGAAGTTTCTTGGGAACTGGCACTGATACAATGCCAGTACCATGGGGAGCTGGGATAAGACGCACTAATACTGAGCCACACTTGCCAGTGACCTTGAAAAAAATAAAAAATATCATGCTAACTACTTCGTTATTCAAAAACAAAACGCACTGCATGCTTGGACGACTGTATTTTGACCACTAATGAAATCACTTGGGAATTCCGACTTTTTTTTTATAGCGGCATTGTTGACATGATACAACTGTCTTCCAGATATTTACGATTTATGGTTCAATGGATAAGTACCATTTGGAAGGTGATTGGAGATGGCGGGCACCCCTCTCTCCGCCTATCCCGAAGAGAAGCTTGGATGCAAGTAAAGACCTAAGGAGGTAGGCTTTATGCCTTTCTACGCTTGGGTCTTGGTGTTGATTTTCCTTTGATTTTTCAATTAAAATGAAGTTGGTGGACTGTGATGAAAAAGTTGATAGCCATAACTAATTCGAGAAAAAGCTAAGAGTCTAAATTGGAGAAAGCTAAGACAATTAATTTTTTTAATTGTTAAAAACGATTACCACCTCCGAACTAACTCAGTTAGGGTCTTCCAAACAATATGGTAGCCAAAAGATTAACATACGACCTTATTGAGAGAATAAGGTGAATAAAATAGAATATTATCCCAATAACAAAGATAAAACGGCGGAAAAATGTTGAAACGCAAAGCTGAAGAAAAAGAACCTTTAATTACACACACAAAAAAAATAAAAAAAAAATCCACAAGAAAAATAAAACAAATATATATAGCACAATCGAATAAAAACTGGATTGTAGAGATGGAGTTCTCAAAAACCCCATCTCTAAGTAAGTCAGACTGTAAAGTGTTCAAATATATATTTAAACAACTTTTTCATTTGATTATACACTATTTAGGATGCACTGATTTTTAAAGCAAAATACTTTTAGTAGTGGTACATATATTTTTGTCAAGTACAAAATTTGCAAAGTTTAAGAACTTCTACCCTAGAGGATTGCCGAGGTTTTAATTGTTAAAAACTACAACTGATTTCTCAAATCATATAAATAGTGGCGGGAAGGGGGGAGAACCTATAGAGCAATTGTTTAAAATAAAAATACCACGATTTTTTTTTGTATGAAAATGCTAAAAAAAAGAAAGAAAATAAAAATCTGGAGTGGAGGGAGGAAGGCAAAATAAAATCTAGCGGTAGGGGATAAGTGCCACCCTCCACCAAACTGATGAGTATTAAACTACAAACTGATAATTCATTAGCAACAACTCAATTACCCAGCGCTTGTATTAAGAATGAAAGGTTTTATTATACTATTACTTATATATTCAAATTATGAGACATGATTGAAAGCATACCTTTGATGGTACTGTATGCGGTTTACCAATTTTGTTACCCCAGTAGCCACGTCGGACAGGAACTATGCTGAGTTTCGCCAAGATGATGGCACCAAGAATGGCAGTGGCAACTTCTTTGGAGCACTTGACACCCAGACCAATGTGGCCATTATGGTCACCAATTGCAACAAAGCCTGCAAAATAAAACAACATACATACACTTTCTCGAATATGGCCACTTCTTTCCTCATAAGGACGACAGCAGCACTGCGTCCGCCAAGGGACAAGACCCAAAAATATACGGAAATTCACGGCTAATTGTACGGAAATTCACGGCTAATTGTAGAAAAAGCCAAGACAGATTGTCTGAGTGAGAGGTAAAAATGACAAAAGCCTTTTACAGAATTGTATAAAAATGATGTCATTTCACTCGCTAAATTGTCTATCTTCCATCCACCCTAGGGTAGAACTAAAATAGATAGGCATGGAATAAGGGTAATTCAAATAGTCCAGAATAAAACTTTTGGAACCTAGTACTCCTCCGAACAAAACCCAAAAGACACTGAGGCTTAAAAAAAAGTATAAATTTCAGCTCCACGACTCTATGATTCGAAAAAAGATAATGGAATGTAGGGCCTAGCATCCCCGTAAGAACTGCAAAATCAACACATTCTCCCAGAAATATAAACAAAAGTGATACTATGGTTTAAAAAGCTCTGCAAAGAACCTGTTACAGGACTCTGTATTCCGGGAAAAAAAGCACTACATTCTACAAGAGATGGGAATAAAAACGAGACATTAAAGCTTAAAAATTCCCCAAGACTAAAGATTGTCTCCAAAAAGTTCGGACATTTGCGGCAGCAACACAAGGCACTGCTTCCTAGCTCTAAAATTCACAAAACACTGTCTAAAAGAAAGAAAATCCCTTGAACAATAATGCACATAGTTTAGCCTTAGATCCGGTCCTACTGAAAGGTTCCCCATCGAATCCATACACTGAACAAACCTATCCGAAGTACCACAGTTTGTCCTGCCTAAATAAAAAAAAAATCCACTTTTTCTACTGTACAGCAATTTTGGTTACACTTAGCTGACAAACGCATTAAAAAAGTTCATAAACTACATGGGCAAAATTTTGTTGACCTCATGAGAGCCCGACATGAGCAGACAGCAGATGTTGGCGTTAAATTTTGAAAGATAAGTTTCACGTTTTTTTGCGAACTCTACAAAATTTTGTAATTTTTCTATAATTTTGTATAGAAAAATTTTATACGTTAAATTTATACCAATTAAACATTTAAAATATCCACCTTGTTTATTTTAAATTTCGAAGCCATTATAGGAAAAATTCTCTACGTTTTGTATCCAAACCTTACGGCACATTATAACTCATAGAATAACCATGTGCTTTCTAAGTTGAACGTCTTTCGTTTACCCCTTTGTTGATTTTTGGCACTATATTATTTAACGCAGTCAACTTGCGGGGTGATGGGATGGAAATTTTTCTAAACTATCTTTCAGTGTTATATTTTACCGGGTTGTATATGTCAAATACCATTTTCAAAAACTCACTTTTGGAATTTTATTTTGAAATATGATAAAGTGCAACGATCATTTTAGGAAAAACAAAACTGATCTAATGAAAGTAGATATTTTGTGTCAAAATGGCCCGATGAATAATGCATACTCTACGTCGGTTACTTGTTACTTATTTCCGTAGATGTCGCCTTTGTTAGTTTTTATATATATATATTTATGCGTGTGTGTGTGTGGGGGGGGGGGGGGGAGGGGAGGTTGTAACCCTTCACTGGTTCTCTTGATATTCATATTATTATAGCTGGTCTTTGATAAATATCGCTATATTTTCGGCAATTTTATATTGGAAAAACCTATCAAATACGACACTAACCCTCAAAATCACCTTCTTTGATTACTACCAAATTCAAAATAAACGTTTTCTTACTCAAAATGTATCCAAACTTTACGGCACACACCAAAGTTCATGGAAGAACTTGATGCTTCCTAGTTGGACTTTTTTTCGTCTGCCCCTTCATTCATTTGTGGCACTATATTGACTGTGGCAGTCCACTAGCGTGGCGATGGGGTGCAAATATATAAAGTATCTTTTTAGTGTCGCATTATTTAAGCTCGCACACATTTTTGTGTGTGTAGACTTAACCTCTATTATATAGACCCTAAATTACAGGGTGGTATACGCGTCTATTACCATTTTAAAATTAAGATATTTTGGAATGTTATTTTGAAATATGATAAAATGCCTCGACTATTGTATGAAAAAATAAAAAAGATATTTTAATAATAAAAATAAGACCTAATAAAAAAAGATATTTTATTTCAAAATGGGACCATGACTTATGCACACTATACATTGGTCACTTGTTACTTACTTATGTAGATGATGTTTTTTGTGCCCCCCCCCCCCCACACAAAAAAACTTGTTGCCTCTCTCTGGTTTTCTTGATGTTCATATCATTGTAGCTAGACTTTGATTAGAATTTTTATATATTTTCGGCAATCTAAAATTAGAGAAGCCTATCAAATACATCGCTAATCCTCAAACTCACCTTCTATGATTACTAATAAATTCAAAATAAACATTTTCTTACTCAAAATGTATCCAAACTTTACGGCACACCAAAGTTCATGGAAGAACTTGATGCTTCCTAGTTGGACTTTTTTCGTCTGCCCCTTCATTGAATTTTGGCACTATATTAACTGTGGCAGTCAACTAGCGTGGCGATGGGGTGCAACTTCTATAAAGTGTCCTTTAATGTCACATTATTTATGCTTGTGCACATGCTTTTTTTTATGTAGACTTAACCTCTATTATACAGACCCTGAATTACAGGGTGGTACATATGTCTTACCATTTTAAAGCAGCCACTTTGGAATATTATTATTTTGAAATATGGAAAAATAAATATTATATATTATGAAAAACAACACTAACCCAATGAAAAAAGATATTTTTATTTCAAAATGATACAATGACTTATGCATACTATACATCGGTCACTTGTTACGTATAGCTTATATCTATTGGAGACCCAATCGAACACACCGCTAGTCCTCAAATTCGCCCCCTTTAATTACTAATAAATTCAAAATAAAGTTTTCTAACTCTCAAACTGTAGCCAAACTCTACGGCACACCAAAGCTCATGGAAGAGCTTGGCCTTCCTAGTTGGACTTTTTTCATCTACCCCTTCATTGAATTTTGGCACTATATTGACTGTGGCAGTCAACTAGCGTGGCGATGGGGTGTAACTTCTATAGTGTCCTTTAGTGTCACATTATTTAAGCTTGCGCACATGCTTTATTTATGTAGGCTTAACCTCTATTATACATACCCTGAATTACAGGGTGGTACATATGTCTTACCATTTTTAAGCCGCCACTTTGGAATATTATTTTGAAATATGGAAAAATAAATATTATATTATGAGAAACAACTAAAATAAAGTTTTCTAACTCTCAAATTGTAGCCAAATTCTACGGCACACCAAAGCTCATGGAAGAGCTTGGTGCTTCCTAGTTGGACTTTTTTCATCTACCCCTTCATTGGAAGTCTGGCACTATATTGACTATCGCAATCAACTAGCGTGGCGGTGGGGTGCAAAATTTGTTTTGCATTATTTTTCGTAGCTCCATGTTTTCTATATACATACCTCATCTCTTCTCTATTATTGTTGATTTCTGATTTCTATTATTGCTGATTTCTCGCTTTGTATTATTCATTTGTCATCTACACACTTATTTTTATATTTTATGCTCCTGCAGATAGCAGGCACGAGGGCGGAAAATTTTTCGGGAGGGGGATAGGGGTTACTAATTGAAACAAGAACTATATTTGATATTATGAATAAGAAATGCCGACATATCAGTGACGGTTTTAGGGTGGACAGATTGGATACCTGCCCCATGCGCAGAAATTTTAGGGGCGTGAATTTCATTTATTTTTTAAAACTGAATCCGAAATTTTCATTTTTCTCATATCTTTTCCCATATAAAGTAATAAAAGTTAGATTTAAATAAATGAAAATTTGGTCTTAAAATTCGTAAGAGAGAGGGGGGGGGGCATCTAGATTTTTCCCCGGACACAAGGCCAGAACCACCACTGCAAGATTTTGGGAAATTTGATTTTGAATGCCAGGACACGATCCTTCCCCCTACGTACGTCCCTGGTAGATAGCCTTAAAAAATTAAGCGCTTTATGACACTGATGTCTTATCTGACACATGACCTAATTTACTCTCCTTTTCTATATTATTATTTTCAGTTGTTACTAAAGTCCGCACAGAAAAGGGCGGAAATAATTCAGGGAGTCAACAAGTAATTCAGGGAATGCTTTCCTATGAAGATAAATCCTACCAACATATAACTCCGAAATAAACAAAATATCAAACCATATGAACAAGATCATATCTAGGGTTTTTTTTTTTCGAAGGGAAGGGGATACCAAAAGAATGAACAACTACCATGGACTTTGTCAAAAGGTCAAAAGGAAAGGGTATTTTACCTGCATTTTTGAGACCAACTCATGAATCGAAAAAAAAAAAACACCTTTCAGATTTTTATGAGAAACATTTTCAAGCCTTTTTTAGGCAAAATAGGTGAACTAGCGTGGCGATGGGGTTCAAAACTCTACACTATCTATAAATAATCAAGGACATCGAAACAAAAAGGTTATTTGCCTCTTGGACTAGTCTTAAAACTGAAAAACTAGGATTTTTTTCGATTGTTTCAAAATTATAAAGTACAGTTAAAAAAAAGGTAAAGGATGCGGCACTAGACCCTTAAGGTCCAAACCAGGCGGTGCTGATCTCCGTTTCGTCGCCACTGTTGTCACGTCTAAGCATGGAAATAAATCACCAACATCAATTAGTTAAACTTGACAAATCTTTTCGTTTGTAACATTTAAACACGAATGGCCTGATGATTCCCAAAGGCAACTACACCTTGAAAGGAGATTCACAAATACAAATTTTCCATACCGGGAATGGAACTCGAGCCAACTGGGTGAGAGCCAGCTATCCCAACCACTAGACAACCTTCTTAAGAAATTTTGCGCCACGTGTAATTCGCTTATTTTCTCCATCACGTTTCCTTTTTTTGTTTAGAGCCTGTCATTGCCAAAACCACAATAACTACACAGTGATGTCTTTTTCATTAAAACTGAATTTCCGATTTTTCCTAATCCACGAAATAAATAGTATTAATATATTTATTGCAGTGACATTAATTATATTAAATAAATTTCTATTTAACCAAATCAAACTATCAGACTAGATGTTTTCTTCATCTTCATCATGCATTAATTAAAATCCGAAATCAAATGACATAGTTCTCCAACTTATTTAATTGCTGGTTCGTTTTGTTTTTCGAGTGAATGAATTGTTTCCTTTTCTTTGTCAGTTGTTCGCTAGTATCCGTCGATGGCAGTTCATATTTTTTGGATTTTGTGCAAATCGTGGATATTGGCGAATAACTGGCTTTTATGGTTGTTAGGTAGTTGGTTTTAATTCTTTTAATTTTGGCTTTTATTGATACATCGTTTCGTTTTGCGCTGAAGAAGAGAGGCGTTTTGTCCTCTCGAAATATTCGCTTTGTTTTTTCAGTATCTTCATTTGGCCTATAAAAACCCCATTTTTGCTCGTTTTTCTTTCTTTATGTGATATATATATATATATATATATATATATATATCAAATTCAGAAAAATGTGAATATGTAAAAACAATGATTAAAACTTATGAAAAAAATAAACTAAAAATTTCAATAAGGAAAAAATTGGAGTTTGGGGATGTTCCTCCAGTCAGCCCTTTATTACCACCCGCAACAGAGGGACAATCTTGATCCAAGTATGAGCCTTCTTTCCAAGAGTGTGAAATTTAGTATTTTACTGGAGAAGAACAGCTACAGATCAAGAAATGCTAGGAAATTTTGTCAGGGTGGGGGAGGGGGAAATTCTCCAATAAATGGATAAGAGGGTAATAAATTAAAGCACTTGTCAATTAAAACCTGTTAATAAACAGCATTTTCTCGCTAAATTCAAGCTCATTTGGAAATACACGAATTGAGGGGGGGGGGGGGGAATAAAGAGTGGTCTAGTGATTTTTTCGCATACTATCTCTTCTTTTCTTTTTGACTAAATACTAAATTTTAGCAATTGAATACTAGGTTTATAATAAAATACAGGTTCATTCATCCTAAAAAATTGCATACACTTGAGATATCAAAATTATATTTAAATTCTGCCTTGTTTCTTATTCAATTTTACCTGATAGTAGTGGAAGAAGTAGAAATATCCTGATAATACCCTTAATAAAGGGATTAAAATATTGAATTGCCCAATATTTCTTTTGCTAAAAAACAGACAAAAGACATTTTCATACTTAGATAAGATACATATAGATAAGAGATGAGACTTCTACCTGAAGATATAGATAAGTTTGAGAAGAGATAAATATTCATACCTTAATTGGTAAAGAGAAGAGATAGATTTCTTCAAGCGTTTTTAATTTTTCCATCTTGTACAAGACGACCAAGCTTTGTCACTGGGATCCAGTCTTTCTCTCCTTCCTTTCCACGTCCACCACGGCCTCGTGGACCTCCTCCCCCCCACGACCACGACCTCTTCCACAACGACCACGTCCACCAAAGCCTCCACGGCCTCTTACTCCGCCGGCTGGTGCAGCGTCTGCCATATTCTATAATTATATTGTCAGACTATAATTATATGTCAGTAAAATTTCTTAGGTCAAAATGTAGAAAAAATTGCTTTTTTAAAAAATACAAAATGGAAGTCCAAAATCAGGCACTGTCCAAGAGTTGAGGTGCCATAGGCACAAGATTACCAAAGGGATAAATTACACTGTTAATTAAATTGATAGAAGTCTAGATAAAAAGACATTACCTTTTAAGCCCAGAAAAATAAGAATCCTTAAAAAATGTCATTGAAATCTGAAATGATGTTGAAAAAGAAATGCTTAACTGTTTCCTTTTTTAGCTACAGAGCAACACTAAAACAGCACCTGTGTCCTATATTTCTAAGGGAGTACCTTATTCTACCAATTTTACTTCCTGAGTTTTTATTTTACAGTAATTTTACAACACTAATCAACACTTGTTGCCTACCATAAATATATAAATTCATAACCTGATAAAGGTCTAGAAATGGGGCTATTAAGAAAATAATTCTTATTTGATAATATGCAGAGTAATTGAAATTAACACATTTTGCATCTACAATAATCAGCAAAGCACATGCTGAGAAGATTATTAATAAGTAATAGGAGTAGCATCTACACAGAATTATGAATAAAGTTGCAAAACAGATATACAAAATTGGTTATATAATGAAGATAAAATAATAACAAAAATGGTAAATTACCTTTTTGATGCTTCTGATGCTTTTTTGACACAGTTCACAATGAATAGGAATAAGTTGATTATTTAACAATGATTTATTGGAAGATAGAATCGTACAAGCAAAGATGAATAAATATAATTATAAAAAGATGAAAATATGATTTAATTTGAACCTTGGTTGTAAAACTGTTGTTTTTAGCCCTTTTATATAGCAAAAAATAAGAGAAAAGGTATCACCTTTGAGGGTCTGTAATGGGCTTAAAATTGAATTTCTGAGTAAAGCAACTATCATATTTGGTAAGAACATAAAGGCTTTGAGTGGTATATTCCAAATATTCATAAGTTAGTAATATAAACTGCCTAGCTACATCAAGCATGTCCAACATGAATTCATCTACATTGCAAGATTTTTAGATTATAACAAAAAATCTATAGTAGTTCTGAAATTTGTCTAAATGAAAGGTTTTGCACTAAGTCTCTTTGGGAGGACATTAGGTAAAATTCTAGACAAGGTACGCTTTGCTATCCTGGAAAGGAGATAAGTTAGGAAAATTAAACTTTCATTAAGGAATCCAGGGTCAAAAAACATAAAATTTCTCTGGAAAAGTATTGCCAAGCTGCTATGTTAACCCTCTTCTGATTGCCAACTCTTAGAAGCTTGTCTACTTGACAGGTGACAGAAATTTTGACAAAACATTATGTACCTTAATTTTCTGTTTCTTTTCTCTGGTTTTAGTTTTGAAAATGCAATTCCTGTTGTTAGAGTAGAATTTTAAGCCATATCCAAGGGTTTATTTCAGAATTTAGGATATGTATTTGCAGATCTTTGAAAGCTCACAAATTAGGATTGAGCAAAATTATGAAGCCAAAAATACTTTTCTTGCCCTTCATTCCGCAGCAGATCTATTTTCCAAGGTCATCAGAGGTTAGTAACCTCTAGAGGGAGGAGTAGAGATAGGTATTCATAATACCTTCCCAGGACAAACTTTAGTCTGTAGATCCTTTCCTGAAAGTTTCATTTTCCTAACCAAACCCATTTCAAAGATAGCAAAAAGTAGCTTGTCTAGAATTTTGCCAAACATTATTGTTTAAGAACAGTTGCTGTATATCATTTTCAGTTGGATATTCCCCCTTAAGAGAGGCATAGCTTGACCGCACAGATACTTGTGTATCTACACCCCTCAAGTGTTTCATATAAGTGGTTCAAGTTCTAAGAATTTGTAGCAGGGTATATGAACTACCAATAAGTTCTTTCCCCCTTTAACACTTCAAAAAGTATCATCAGATATTTAGAAATTCATTGTCCTCATCTGTAACCAAGTCTTCTTATCAATTAAAACAAACCAATCATCCTAATTAAACTTCTTAATTCTATTGATGGGTTGTGGGAAGTGGGTACTTGAGTCACCTTTCCCCAGCAGTTTAAGACCTATAGGCTGGCCAGTACCAATACAGCTCTTCACACTCACTCCCACTCTCTTCTGCATTCTCAAAACAAATGATGAATAACCTCCTTCTTTTTAATGCCTTCATTATGCATTGATAAACAATAATCAATTAATCTTCTTTAAATATCAATAGATGCCTTAAAAATCTTTCTGTTCATGTGCCAAGGCAGGATAGAATTCATGATTGCAGTGTAGGTATTTGGAATATTACCCATATAGCTGAGGTGTTTAAGGGAAATAGTCTCCACACTCAGTGGCTGACAATCAAATAAAACATGCTGGATAGTTTAATCAGTTGAGAAGCAGACCTGACATAGAGGGGAGTGATGTAGCTTCCAATTAAATAACAAACTATTGAGAAGAAGGACACTTGATTTCCAACGGTAATATTGCACTGTGTGTAAGCTAATATGAAAATGATATAAAATTTTCTGTGATTAACATTAGATCTTTGCCTAATAATATCCCATAAATTGAGGTCAGACAGAGGACTTGGGTTTTTAAAAAAGAAGCCTTGGTTGCCAGTAAATCAGCAGTATCACTATATTTGATACTTTTATGGCTTGGAACATGTTGGAAATAAATATGGTTGTCTTTAGCCTGAAGGTTCAGAAGCTGTCTTCTAATGTTGAATAGGTCCTTATCATTGGCAATTCTATTAATTTTTTTTAGTAACAGTATTGCTGATTTGGAGTCAGAAAGGCAAAGAATATTCTCCTCTACAATGCTATAATTTATGAGAACATCTTGGCCAAGCAAATGGCATATAATTCGGCTGACAAAATGGAAGATCCCAAAGGTATGTTAATTTAAGATATGAGTAAGATAATTTCTAATTTTTTGGTCTGATTCAACTGAAAAATGACAACAATTTTTAATTTACATTAAAATAAACTCTCTCCTGAGCCTCATTTGGTCCGTACAATCACCTCTAAAAAAGAAAAGAAAATAATAAACATGCATCCATGATCTTACTTCTAGAAAAAAAATCCTAATTTTACAAGGTAGGATCTTGAGACCTTTACAGTAAGATTCTCTGATACGCTGAATCTGATTAAGATTTTATGAGTTTTAGGGGGTCTTTCTTCCTTTTTCAATAATCAGGCAAATTTTATCAGGCTTGTAACCTTTGATGGGTATAACCAAACTAAATAAAACTTATACATTTAAAATCATCATAAAAATCCAATTCTTTTTATACACCTATTGGTATCATAATTCTGTTTTTTAGAGTTTCAGTTACTATTGAGCTCCTTACCTACAGTTTGTTACAATGAACTATTTGAAAACCATTGGTAAGCTTTCAAAAAAAAGTAAGTTTATATGCATGAGACAATAAGGGGAGGGAGGCTGGGGTTGGACTGGATAGAATTCTAGAAGCTACTTTTTGCTATCCTGGAAAGTAGTTTGATTAGGAAAATAAAACTTTCAGGAATAGATCTACAGACTAAAGTTTGTACCAGAAAGGCCTGTCCTAAGTGCCTCAGTTAAAACAACAGGTGTACCTGTTTGTTGTCTGAATAATAGAAAAGTACTGCTTGAAATTCTACTGAAATAACAGGAATTACATTTTCACAATTAAAACCAGAGAGAACTGAAAACTAAGGTATAATGTTGTTTTGTCAACATTCCAGTACATATAGATCTGTCAAGTAGCCTAGGCAAATTTCTGAGACATAGAAATCAGAAGAGGTTTAACACAGTAACTGGGAAATACCCTCCCAGAGTATTTTTTCCCTGGTTCCATTAGCCTACTGTAAGTTTTTATTTTCCTAATCAAACCATTTAACAAGATAGCAAAAATGACATGTCTAGAATTTTACCAAAGATTGTCATTAGCACACAACATCAAATGGTAAATTTCTAGTGGGTCATATAATTTAGCTAAGATAAAAGTGAAAATGTCATTTGATGCCTTTTTTATGTTCTTTCATATTTCAATAGTCATTTCTAGGGCTAATTACATCATGAGCCCTTAAAGGGGCCCAAAGGTATTTCATTTTGTTAACAACACAAAAAAGTTATCAATAGTAGTTATGTTATCAAAAAGTGGCTAAAATCATATCACTAGTTTATAAATAAATTGTTCAATAGTAATAACTATTCCAAAAATAATTATTTATAGCAATTCAAGGCACTTGTCTATTATATAAAACACACTTGAACCCTTAAAGAGCCCAAGATGCAATTAGCCCCAGAAGCAATTGTTGAATTATGAAAGAGCACAAAAAAAAAACCACTTTCATTCTCCTCAAAGTTTAAACTTACCTCTCATTTCAATCAGAAATAAACTTTACCCCTATCCTCCAAGCAAAATTCTACTTTACCTACTTTTGGCTATCTTGGAAAGGGGTTAGGTTAGGAAAATGAAACTTTCAGTGATGGGTCTACCAGCTAAAGTATGTCATGGGAATCTATTTTGAAATACCTACCTACACTCCTTCTCCCTCTAGAGGGTCCTGATATTTGCCTACAGAGAAGTCTAATTGGCTTTAGTTCTGAAAATACAATTCCTGTTATTTGAGTAAGTCATGAATATTTTTTTCAAAATTTAGGAAATGGATTGGTATATCTTTAAAACCTTATAAATTGGGATTGAGTAAAGTAGTGAAGCTGAAAATAATTTTGTTGTACTTCATTAAAGCAGAAGATCTGTTTTGCAAGGTTTCACTTTTATGTAAAATGTTTTGTCCAAATTCCAATTAGACCTGTCATTTAGGCAAAGCTCAGGACCCTCTAGAGAGAAAGAGTGTAGGTAGGTGGTAAAGTTCTACCAAATCATATTGTTGAGTTAGGAATAAAGTGACAGGCTAAAGTATTTCTGATATGTCCCGGGAAGGTATTTTGAAGTACCTACCTCCACTCCTTCTCCCTCTAGAGGGTCATGAATTTGCCTACATGACAGGTCAACAACATTTTACCTTGACAAAACAACATTTTACCTTAATTTTCAGTTATCAGTTTTTTTTCTCTGGCTTTAGCTCTGAAAATGCAATTTCAGTGATTGGAGCAGAATTTTAAGACATATAAATAGTTTATTTCCAAAATTTAGGAAATGTATTTGCATATCTTTAAAACCTTATAAATTGGGATTGAGCAAAGTTGTGAAGCTGAAAACAATTTTGTTGTACTTCATTTAAGCAGAAGATCTATATTTGCAAGGTTTCACTTCAATAACTCATACTTTTAAAGGTCATCAGAGGTCAGGACCCTCTAGAGGGAGAAGGAGTGGAGGTGGATACTTCAAAATATCTTCCCAGGACATACTTTAGCCTGTAGACCCATCCCTGAAAGTTTCATTTTCTTAACCTAACCCCTTTCCAAGATAGTCGAAAGTAGCTAAAGTAGAATTTTACCCAACCCTAAATACAAGCGATTTCAAAGGGATCCTGGGTCTCACGCATGACATTGTTGGTCTATCACTAATTGAAGATGCTTTGAACCAAAGTCTTTATAACAATTAAAAGGAAAATAAACGAATCAGGAACCCCCTCTTAATTGTACATTTGTTTATGATTTTATCGTAAATGCTTGGAATGACATAACTTAACGATTAAATTCGATGAAACAGACACTTACCAGAGCAAGGTTTTAATTTTCAAATAATAATTTCTTCGATTTGTTTAATGGTGTAAAGTAAATGCTTTATATTTGAGTAGCGCCATCGCTATTATTTTTTTGTTTGGCGTCGCTTCTGACTCTTTAGTAATATATTCAAAGCATATGTATCATTTGATATCTGTGATGCTAAGAGTGTTTTATTAATACATAAAGTGGTTAGGTCCACAAAAATCGTAGCACTAAATATTGTGGATCAACAACCGATCGGCTGACATTAAAGATAGATTTTCCCAAGAAATGTAGAATAATAAAAAAAAGCTATAAAAAGAAACCTTAGGAAATCTTGCAGGTGGTATAAAAGAAAAAGAGCATGGAACTTACCAAAACTTAGGCCATTCTAGTCTATGATATGTACATATGTCCAACAAAGGCTCTGGTACATTAATATCCCAATTGACACTTTTTACCATTTTCTGACTCCATATATTACTGGTAATAATAAGTAATTACATCAATAAAACACCTGCTACGGACAATCCTCTTCCATCCCAATCTATTTAAGGCATCTCTCTTTACAACCTCCCAGGAAGTTTTAGTTACCCCTAAATCCTTTCTTAGAACTTCCTCTCAAACAGTATAGGGACGACCTGATTATCTTTTCGTCCTAGAGGGTAGGCCAAAAAGGACAATCTCTGGTAATATGTCAACTACCATTCCTACAGCGTGTCCTATCCATCTCAACATTGCTTTCATCAGAGCTCTAGAAAAGGAATACAACTACACTTTAAAATACGGTCAGTCAGACAAGAACCCAAAACAATCAGTAAACAATTTTTCTAGAAAACATTAAGTAAGTTTCTCGTCTTTCTGAGTGCCTAGGTTCCAAAACCATATTTGACCCCTATCGTCATTACAGCTTCCAATATTAGGCCCGTTTTTTTGCACTAACATCCTACATCTAAGATCTCACATCTTTCTGCAAAGATTTCCGTTCTTTTAGCTCATCTTTGTTCTAAGATCTTGCAGCTCACTGATGTTAGCAAAAAGTGTGAAAGACGCCATCATTCTGTTATATAGAACAATGCCAAGAGAACTTTTATGATATACTCATCACAGTGGTGGATCAAGACGAGGGGTGAGGGGGCGTGCACCCCTACCCCCTAAACTAGTCTAAATTAGTGTAATTTACTTAATTAACGTAAGTTTGCGTTAAATAAACTTGCTCCTAACGCAAGTTTATCAGATCAACCTATTTTATCCCCTTCCCCTAAAAAATCCTGGATCCGCCCCTGACTCATTATTGTTCTAAGACCACTGATCAGAGCAGAATGATGAAAGATGTTTGCAAAAGAATGCTATAAGATGTGAGATCTTAGTGCTAAGATTTCACTTTTAAGCCTACTTTTGTCAAAAAATGTAAGATCTTAGCATAAAGATGAGAAAAATAACAGCCCTATTGTAATCTTGGTTCACAGGTTTATATTCTTATTCTTCCAAAAAATTTTTTTAGTTGCAAAAATACAACCTGAGTCTTGGCTATTCCGCTTTTAACATCTTCACTGCATTTACCATCTTTATAATTAATACTTCCTTGGTGGGTCAAGCTGTCCATCTACTCAAATCTTCTCGGTACCCAACGTCACTTCTTTACCTTCCCTTATTCCCACTCTAAGCAACTTAGTTTTTTTAATCAATGTTCAAGCCAGTTCTTGCACCCTGAGTTTTCAAAAAAAAAAAAAAAATCATTCATTGTGCTAAAATTCTCATCTGGGATTCTCAAATCATCAGCATAATCTAAGCCTAAGAGATATTTCTTTTTCATTTGATTCAACGCTTTCCCATAGCCTTTTGCGTGTTTCTTAGGACATAGTAAATCAAAATGATCATACGCAGCGCGATAGCGCTGCCTAAGTAAAGAGCGATGTGGGCACAATGTTATTATTATTTTTTTGTTTCATACCAGGGCACTTCGTATCGAAGGAGTTATCGTAGAAAATTCAAAAAGGGCTCATTCGATTGGAAATTAAAAAGGCTAGTGCACTTTTTAATAGACGAAAGTGATTAGAGGGCAACTCACCCCCTCCTACGCCCACTATTTCCCCAAATACATTCAGTCAAATTTTTGAGATACACATTTTGTTCAACGTAGTTTAAAATCTGGAAATTATATTATTGAGGATGACAATCCCCCCACAGCCCTCAGGGAAAAAGCTGTAAGTTATGCCCTGGGGGCATTTAAGGTTTATATAGAAAGGGCGATTGTATAAAATTCAGAGGGGACTCATTGGCTTGGGAATCAGAAGTTCGTATTTTCTGAAGTATTTTCAGAAGTTCAAAATTTCGAAGAAATTTTGATTGGATGTATTTGGGGAAATGGTGGGTGGGAGAGGGGGTTAGTTGCCCTTCAATCACTTAAGACTATTAAAAAGAGCACTAGCCCTTTCAATTTCCAATCAAATGAGCCCTTTTTGAAGTTTCTGCAACAGTACTTTCTATAAAAACCTTATATGCCCCTAGGATATAGCTTACAATCCTTACCCTGAGGGCTGTGGGTGGTTTTCATCTTCAAAGATCTAATTTCCAGAACTTTCAACTACGCTAAAAAATGGCTGTCTCAAAATTTTTATTGGATGAATTTGAGGAAATGGTAGTTGTGAGAGGGGAGTTAGTTGCCCTCCAATTACTTTCTACTATTAAAAAGGTCACTAGTCCTTTCAGTTTCCAATCGAATAAGCACTTTTTGAAGTTTCCTCGAAAACCCTTTATATAAAAACCTTATATGCCCCCAGGGCGTAACGTACAACACTGGCCCTTAAAACTGTGGTAGGGGGGGGGGGGGGTATCCTCAAAAACCTCATTTCCAGAACTTGCAACTACATTGAACAAAATGGCTGTATCAAAATTTTGATTGGATGTGTTTGGGGAAACAGGTGGCGTGAGAGGAGGTTTAGTTGTCCTTCAATCACTTTCGATTGTTAAAAAGGGCACTAGCACTTTCAATTACCAATCAAATGAGCCCTTTTTGAAGTTTCTAAGACAATACTTGCTATATAACTTTGTATGCCCAAGGGCATAACTTACAATCTTTGCCCTGTGCTGAGAGGGTTATCATCATCAAAGACCTAATTTCCAGATTTTTCAACTATGTTGAACAAAAAAGATATCTCAAAATACTGATCGGATGTGTTTTGGGAACTGGTGAGCGTGAGAGGGGGTTAGTTACCCTCCAATCACTTCCAACTATTAAAAGGGGCACTAACTCTTTTAATTTCCAACCGAATGAGCCCTTTTTGAAGTTTCTACGACAACACATTTTATAAGAAACATTATACGCCCCCAGGACATAACTTACAACTCTTGCCCTGAGGGCAAGGATTGCCGGTCCGGTAACTTGCTCTGACCCTGAATGGATTACTTTGTTTAGTATAAATACAGTTTGTTTTAATTTTTATATGTTAGTAACTCTACTGACGATGATGACCGACTGTGTCATCGAAATATTTAGAGTCTTTGTTTATATTTTTGTTTCACTGTCTAATAAAAGGACCTATCCCCATTTGGAATTCTTATTGATTTTGTTATATGTGTCTTGAACGGTCTTGGAAAATACAAATAAAATCCAACAAAAATTTTGGTATATAATGATATTAATTGTTAAAATATCATCAGTTCACTATTTTATTTTCACTGTGATTTTTATTTTCATTTTGATTGCTGTTATAACTGGAATAGAAAACATTTGTAATTTAATTCGTTTTCAGTGAAGCACCAATGATACACTAAGCTTTATGCCCGTGCCACGAAAAAAAAAAAAAAAAAAAAAAAAAAAAAAAAAAAAAAAACTATTAGTCACTTCTATCAATAAAGAAAGCCAAATATCATGAATGGCAAGGCAGTTTTCTTAATTTTAGCATCACACTTGTATTTAAAAAGCAAAAAATTAAAATTGCAAGAAATTACTTTAAAAAGTTTGCACCAACAGTAATTTGTGTCCAACTGTTCTCTACTAATACTAAGTCTTCCTAAATTTCGTCAGATTCCTCTCCCAGATAGAAAAACCGCTATTCTAAGTTTTCATCTTTTCCAGTTTTAAGAATTATTCCTTAAACTTTGACTCCGATTGGTCAGTCAAGAAATTTACGTTTGAAAGTTAAGCAATGTTCAACTCGAGAAATTACGATAGGTGAACATAATTGGCGCTGTAGTCGTGCGTAATTTTGATTTTATCGACAAATGTGACTATAATGTGGAACGGGCATTATACTTCTACAGTTATGGATGGGGGCAGTATTCTAACTCTTTTTTGCAGTGAAGCTATGTTTGCCTTTTGGATAGAACTAATAAAACTGAACTGAATATTTGACATATAATAATATTAAATGCCAACAGCTCATCAGTTAAAAATTTCATTTTACTGTAATTTTTATGTTTATTTTGAATGTTTTAATAAGCGCAAAAGAAAATAATTGTACTGTAATTCGTTTTCAGTAAAGTGTAAATGACGAAATAGGCTTTAGATTTTTAAATTGAGAGAAGGAGGCAAACTCCACACTCTTATTTTTAGTGACTTTCGTTGGTTTCAAGCTTGATTTGTATATTAAAATTAAATCTCCCTCCTTTATAATTAATTTATTCAATTATATTCGTACCAATTGTATGTTTTATATTTTCTTCTTTATAGAATTTGGGTTACAATTGGACTGAATTGCTCCTTACTTACAATTCACTGCCACGAACTGTTTCATAATAGTCATTAGACGTACCAGTATATAAAAAAACCTCTTTGCCTATTTTTTTCAAAGAAATGTTTGTTTTGTTCCTTTTATAAGATAAACATTTTTTAAGGTGTAACAAAAGGAGATGTCACTCTTGTGATTTGGAAAACCAAAGAAACAATATATTTATTTTCAATTAAAGTAAAGAAGGACTAAATATCTCTTGTATTAGTCAAGGTATAAAGCCTAAAGATCACCGTAAACGTTTTTAAACATCGAGATGTCATATATTTTTAGACATTTTACTTCGAGTAATATATTCATATATACTGAGAAATATTGATAAGAAATGATTGATGAAATGGCCTTCTCAAAATTTATGTCAGGAGCATTTAAGGAAAATAATTTTTTTTTGGGTGGGGGGGGGGGGAGGGAAAGTTTTTTAGATTAATTTTTCCTCAATTTTTATTGACATAGTTTTTTTCATTGAAAAACAATATTTTACATCTTTTCTGTTTTTCCTGTACGAATCCTTAGAAGGCCTATGGGTTGCTATTTGTATGCTGAAGAAACTTTTTTTCATACACAAACATTATTTTTTAATTTAATTTTATAGCTTTTAAACTTGACCTGAAAAATAAATCGTAATATCATTCCAGAAAAGTTACATCTATGCTTTTTGACAGCCTGGATGCACTTACATTTTTTTATTTATTTAAATTGTAAAAGCAGAAGTAGTAATAGTTGTATCCCCAAAAGTTTCCACTTAACAACCCAGTCGTTAGTAGCAAGATACACTACACCCCCAGGTATATATTGTATAAAGCGACCAGAACACCACCACCTTATATTCCAACCATGAATATTCTTACGAGAGAGCTAGATCTAATATAGCCCATGACAATAATATAACCGGACTCCAAATAAGGACTCACTACGAATGTTTTCTACCAAAGTGTTTGATGGAATGCGTCAGAAATTCTATTTTAACAAAGTTTCCTTTAAATTCAAGTGTATAAGTAAAGTGTACATCGAGTCTAGTATATCTGTTATATTTCAATTATTGATTGAATCATAACCAGTTGACATTATGGAGAATCAGGATGTTGTTAACCAATTTTTTAACGTAACGTAAGTTTATTTTATAAATAATCAAATAATCAATTAAGATATGAGCAAAGCTTATATCTTAATTGATATTATATATTAAATACATAACCTAACTTAACCAAACCTAACCTAGGTACCTTTTCCCTCTTAAAACCCTCCAAAAATCATTTAAATATTGTAATTCATTGAGAAACCACAGCTTTACTAAAAGGCAAATTTTATTTAAGCAGATTTCTGAAGAATCTTTGTGAAAAAAAGAATGATACGGCAGCCACTCCATGCCCCAACCTCCAAGGACCCCAATACTTCTTCACTCAACTTTTTGGCCCCAGGCATTTAATAAAGTGCGTTCTGAATGGCCTGCTTTTCATAATTTTTTTTTTGTACTTTCCAGTTTTTGGCAGCGTGAAGCACTTTCCCCCTGTACTCTTTTAATAAACTCCTAACCTGACTTAACCTTGTCAAAATGTAAATAGCACACGCATATAGGAGAAAGACATTTAGCTCTTGTTTTTTTCGCATGGGGAATATTTAATAGATTCCATTTAAAATATGTTTCGATCTAATTTAATTATCTTTTTTGTTCTAAAAGATACCGGGGGGGGGGGAACTAATTGATTAAACGCTTTTACATAGATGTAAATGTGGAGGAGGAGAAGGGATGAGGCTTGGGGGGATGTTCCAACTTTTTGAGGATGAAATTGTTAGTAAAATAACTGAAATATAATTTTTTTTTTTAGTCTAGAGAACCGTGGATAAAGCGTCCAAAATTATCAAGTACCATTAAAACTGGAACATTATCACCACCACCAGCACCTACAAGACCGTCTGCAATAATGTATGCACCCCATAACAGACAAAAAATTGCCAGTACTTCTGTGATGACGAAACATGACAATGATATCGAGCATGTTGTTCCAAACTATGAATCGTCAGCTTATGTGGTAAGAAAAAAATTATATTTTTTTTGTAAAAAAAAATACAATGTAAAAATAAAAACTAAAATTCATTGAATAATGTATGAAATGATTAATATTTAAATTTCAAGATGATTTATGTTTCTTCTTGAAAATGGAGTTTTTTGGACAACGCCAAAGCGCTTCTTTTAGTATAGACAGCACTTTAGTAAACAATTCCACCATAATTTTTTTCTTTCCAATAGATCATTTAACATAGAAAACTAAGATGGTGTATTAAATATTCTAGTGTACTATTTAGAAAATAATTCAGCAGTGACATAGCCATCGTAATATTTAAAAAGTTCAGACATGCATAGTTCATAAGTTATGCAAATTGACATCTGTTAAATTTTTTTATTACAGTGGGAGGGGAAAAGATGTTGCTATGGTGTGGGGATGGGGAAAGTATGTTACAAGGTTTATAAAAGCAGATTTATATTTCAATTTAAAGATGATTTGCGTTTCGGAAGGGGGGGGGGAGATAGTACTTTGGTGTGGGAGTGGGGGAAAGTATGTTGCGTGGTTTTCCCAAAAAACAGATTTTGGGGTATCAAAATGAAACTATGATGAAATCAGAACAAACACTACTTAAAGTTTTTGTCCTAATTATTAAAGAACAACTACTGAAACACAAGAGTCGTTTAATTCGATCAATTAGAAGCTTTTTTTTAAGTCCTAAAAAACATTAGCGTAAAGAGCCAGGTGTTAAGGAAGGGCCAAAGAGGGAGAGTAATTCATTTTTAATTACTCATTTTAAGACCAATATTCATAAAAAAAAACAATATCTAACAGTCCTACCACGTAAAAATCTATACAGATTTGTTTGTGGCAGGACTCAATACTTTACTCATTTACTACATTGGAAAAAGAGAGTAAAAATGCAGTTTCATAAATAAATAAAAAAAAACCTCCTGGGAACTGCGAACCAATACTTACAGAAGACAGCTGTTCATACGAACTTTCATATACGTAATAATTTCTGTTTTTATTTTTTGATGTTGTTCTTTATTTTCAGTTGAAAGGACATGTTTTGTTTTTTTTAATTTAATATGCCAACAAATCAAACAGAATGTATTTCATCTGCCTCTCAGGATTAATATTTAAGCCTTATTTTTATTTTACATGTACCGTACATGACAAATTGTAAAGCTTCCAAAATTGGCTATAATTTTTACCCATCAAAATGCCTAAATATAACTAACATGGCAACTCTGACTTATAGCATGCATTAAACGTCATAATATATAGCCAAAAGACATCCGAATACCCGACCCTCTTTATTAACATCAAGGAGGCAAACTTGTGCCTCTATAAAGAGGCGACCCACCACAATGTTAAGTGATTTCCGGTCCTAGCGGTCGCAGAGAGACAGCGGTGATTGCATTTTGTAGCCCAAGCTCCAACTAAGAAACGTGCAAAATTTCACCTCCCTCCGACTTTATCTTCATGGGTAAAAGTGGGCCGGAAGTTTCGATTCTCCGACCACAGCCCCCCTTTAGCGTTGTCCGATTGGGCTGAAATTTAGAGGTTAAGCTTTTCTAGGACCCGGAAGCTTATCCTCGAAATTTCAGCTTAATCCGATCACTCCTTCCCTGTTTTCCAAAAACCAAATATAGCCACTTAAAGTTCATTTCTCTTTTTTTTTGAGCCACGCCTACAGGCCACAGTTGGCAATGGATCTGGGTGAGTGAGGACTCATTCAAAGCGGAATTTGACCTGTTAGGGCCTTTTGATATGTTCAGACCGAAAAAATTATCCCCCGAATTTACATTTACGAAAACCTCGTTTTCCTATAAGAGCCCATGTTAATTTTTCCGACCACAGCCCCCTTTAACGTTGTCTGATCGGGCTGAAATCTAGAGGGCAAGTTTTCCTGGGGCCTAGGAGCTTATCCTTAAAATTTCAGCTCAATCCGTTCACTCCTTCCCTGTTTTCCAAAAACCAAATATCAAGCTTTGTGGGGATTAGCTTGCGTCAAAAATACATAGTACAGAATAAAAATAATGTAATGTCTCTGTGGTACAGTGGTCGCTATTCCTGACTGTCAGGCAGAAGATCCGAGTTCGATTCTCCGTCAGAGAATTTTTTTATATGTTGAATTTAAAGTTTAAAAAAGAAACTCAGTTTCTTTTTTAAAATCCAATCTATTAAATCCTTCGGCTCAACAGGCGTTTCCAGAAGAATATCACAGTCGACCTTCAGGTTACAGGTAAGTCTCCACTGCTTTGATAACATGGGGCTTGGGGCGGCTGATAAAAATCTTACTGTGCATTTGACTTGAGTAGTCAGGAATTAAAAGCCTTAACACAAGAATCTTCAAAAGCGGGGGGTTTGGAAAGCGGCAGCCCCCCCATCTTTAACTCCTCAAAAGATCAGCTAATAGTTAGTCAAGCAATAATAAGTTATAAAACTGTACAAAAACGTGCAGCAGAAATTATTTGAAAAAAACTACGTTTTCTAAAGAGTTTAAAGAGGCTGAGTCACAAGTTCGAACCTTAAAATGTACAGGGATTAGGAGGTGCAGTTGGGGGGCTGCCGCCCCCCAAACCCCCGCTTCCGTATATGAAAGGGGCTGTGCCCTCCTCAACGCCTCGCTCTTTACGCTAAAGTTTTTATTGTTTTAAAAAAAGAGTTGTGAGAAAGTTAAACTTTAGCCTAGGACGGATGGACATCTGTATGATGTCCTGTGGTAAAGATGCACTGTCAATCCTTACCAGTGTTTCTGTAAAGAAGAAACAATAGAAAAATTTTGTTTAACACCTTTTCCAGTGAACTAAAAACTGTAAGTTTGGCCCAATTTAAGTTGAACTGTTTTATTATTTTCTGTGAGGCTTACAAATCATATTTTTGACTTACAAATAAAGTGAATATACCACTCGATGCCTTTTTTTTTATGCTCTCCAAATATAGCCTAATAATTATTTTTGTCAGAAATGAATGGTATCTTGGAACTGGGCTATGTTAGGAAAATGAAACTTTGAGGGATTGGTCTATAGGCTAAAGTATGTCCTGGGAAGGTATTTTGAAGTACCTACCTCTACTCCTTCTCCCTCTAGAGGGTCCTGACCTTTGATGACCTTTAAAAATCTGTGTGTTATAAAAGTGAAACCATGCAAAATAGGTCATCTGCTTAAATGAAGTACAAGTTACAACACAAATTTTTGCATCTTGTTAACTTTGCTCAAACCCTAATTTATGAGCTTTTAAGGATATGTAAATACATTTCCTAAATTTTGAAAAAAAAATTGATATGGCTTAAAATTCTACTCAAATAACAGGAATTGCCTTTTCAGTACTAAAGGCAGAGAAAAAGAAACTGATAACTGAAAATTAAGGTAAAATGTTGTTTTGTCAAAGGGTAAAATTCTACTTTAGTTACTTTTGGCTATCTTGGAAAGGAGTTGGGTTAGGAAAATGAAACTTTCAGGGATGGATGGATATACATGCTAAGGTTTGTCCTGGGAAGGTACTTTGAAGTACCTACCTCCACTCACCCCCCCCCCCCCCTCTATATAATGGTAAATTACTGCACATTACTAGTTGTTTTTTAACTCATATTTCATCCTATATTACTATCATAAATATAAATCACTGCTTACCTTACACAACTTCTGCTTTTAACCTTGTTCATTAAAATATATTCCAAAATCATATTTAAATCCTAAGCCATTTAATTTTCAACCCATGCTGACTTTCTTTATGGTATATCAAACCAGGCTTGTTTTGATGTCACACTTGCCTTATCAGACACCCTTACCCTTAAGGGTAGCAGGCACATGCCAAACAACTCTGTTGATAAGACCATTTAAACTGTATTAATTAGGGAAAGGATTTCACAAGAGAGATCAGTAAAAATAACCTAATCCTTTTAGAGGACAAATTATGTCATGGGAAGATGTTTTTGAAATTCCCCTTCCACCCAAACTTAAAATTTTCTAAAATTCTACTTTAGAAGTTTTAAAATATTTCTAAAGTACTAAAAGATAGAGTACTAAAAACATCAGAATCAACTTCAGAGGACACGTTATATCACGGGAAGAGGTTTTTGAAATCACCCTTCCCCCAAAACTCAAAATTTTCTAAAATTCTACTTTGAAGCTTTTAAAATATTTCTAAAGTACTAAAAGATACAGTGCTAAAAAACATCAGAATCAACTTCAGAGGACACATTATATCACGGGAAGATGTTTTTGAAATCCCCCCTCCCCCAAAACTCAAAATTTTTCAAAATTCTACTTTAGAAGCTTTTAAAATTTTAAATATTTCTAAAGCGCTACGACATAGAGCGGTACACACATCAGAACCAACTTTAGAGGACAATTTATGTCATGGGAAGATGTTTTTGAAATCTCCCTTCCCCCCAAACTCAAAATTTTCCAAAATTCTACTTTAGAAGCTTTTTAAATATATTCTAAAGCGCTAGGACATAGAGGGCTAAAAACATCAGAATCGACTTCAGAGGACACGTTATATCACGGGAAGAGGTTTTTAAAATCCCCCTTCCCCCCAATCTCAAAATTTTCTAAAATTCTACTTTAGAAGCTTTTAAAATATTTCTAAAGTACTAAAAGATACAGTGCTAAAAACATCAGAATCGACTTCAGAGGACACATTATATTATGGGAAGATGTTTTTGAAATCCCCCCCTCCCCCCAAACTCAAAATTTTCAAAATTCTACTTTAGAAGCTTTTAAAATATTTTTTAAATATTTCTAAAGCGCTACGACATAGAGCGGTACAGACATCAGAACCAACTTTAGAGGACAATTTATGTCATGGGAAGATGTTTTTGAAATCTCCCTTCCCCCCAAACTCAAAATTTTCCAAAATTCTACTTTAGAAGCTTTTTAAATATTTCTAAAGTGCTAAGACATAGAGTGCTAAAAACATCAGAATCGACTTCAGAGGACACGTTATATCACGGGAAGAGGTTTTTAAAATCCCCCTTCCCCCCAATCTCAAAATTTTCTAAAATTCTGCTTTAGGAGCTTTTTAAATATTTCTAAAGCACTAAGACATAAAGTGCTAAGAACATCAGAATCGACTTCAGAGGACACGTTATATCACGGGAAGAGGTTTTGAAATCACCCTTCCCCAAAACTCAAAATTTTCTAAAATTCTACTTTAGAAGCTTTTAAAATATTTCTAAAGTACTAAAAGATACAGTGCTAAAAACATCAGAATCAACTTCAGAGGACACATTATATCACGGGAAGATGTTTTTGAAATCCCCCCTCCCCCCAAACTCAAAATTTTTCAAAATTCTACTTTAGAAGCTTTTAAAATATTTTAAATATTTCTAAAGCGCTACGACATAGAGCGCTACAGACATCAGAATCAACTTTAGAAGACAATTTATGTCATGGGAAGATGTTTTTGAAATCTCCCTTCCCCCCAAACTCAAAATTTTCCAAAATTCTACTTTAGAAGCTTTTTAAATATTTCTAAAGCGCTAAGACATAGAGTGCTAAAAACATCAGAATTGACTTCAGAGGACACGTTATATCACGGGGAAGAGGTTTTTAAAATCCCCCTTCCCCCCAATCTCAAAATTTTCTAAAATCTGCTTTAGGAGCTTTTTAACTATTTCTAAAGCACTAAGACATAGAGTGCTAAAAACATCAGAATCAACTTCAGAGGACACGTTATATCACGGGAAGAGGCTTTTAAAATCCCCCTTCTCCCCAAACTCAAAATTTTCTAAAATTCTACTTTAGGAGCTTTTTAAATATTTCTAAAGCGCTAAAACATAGAGTGCTACGGGAAGAGGTTTTGAAAATCCTCCTTCCCCCCAAACTCAAAATTTTCCAAAATTCTACTTTAGAAGGTTTTTTTAAATATTTCTAAAGCGCTAAGACATAGAGCGCTACAAACATCAGAATCAACTTTAGAGGATAAATTATGTTATGGGAAGATATTTTTGAAATCCCCCTTCCCCCCAAACTCAAAATTTCTGCCAAAGTTAAATTTATGCAACCTGTGACTAAACAAGCGGAATCGTTGGGTCAACCATGTAGGCTCAACACTAGGATATTTGCATCAAGGGTAAATGGGTATTTGGTGGAATAGAGCGAGGAACTGGTAATTCATTCATGGTTTCTCTCTGCCGGATAGAAGTAGTGCCACGTTGTTGGGAATTATCCAAAACCGAATCCTGCCAGGGACAACAATTATCAGCAACTGTTGGAGGGCCTACGATTGCCTGGCTAGCCAGGGCTATCAGCATTTACGCGTCAACCACAGTATAAATTTTGTTGAGCCTGCAACAGGTGCTCACACACAAAACATCAAAAGACACTGGCGTGACGTTGGAGACAATATACCCAGATATGGCAGAAAAGAAGAACATATGGAAGGATATCTGGCAGAGCACTGTTTCAAAAAAAAATATTCAATCTCCTCGAGAATGCACCATTTCATGAAATATATATCGGAGCTTTATAACCCCAACTAATTTGTTTTTTATGGTATTATTTACCGTTGTAACAGAAAATTTGGCAATTTACGGTATCTAACCCCATTTGTTCTTAAAGCAATTCAATGTTTTTGTCCAAAATAGTTTAGTGCAGCAATCTTCATTCTTGAAGCTACGAGACGTTATTATTAAAGTGTAAATAGGGAGGGGGAGAGAGGGGGCAGAAGTACATACTTGACTATAGATTATTCGGTACTTGTGCATTATAAATAACCCACCACTATGCACGAAAGAAGTTAAGTTTGGTTACTGCTAATGAAATAAAATAAAATAGGATGCAAATATAATAGTTTAGAAACAAATTTGGGCTATATATTTGCACATTAGGGGGTGGGGGGTAAATCATAGCATATATTAAATACGTAACCTAACCCAGGTACCTTTTTCCCTCCCTAAACCCAAAAACAACAGTTTAAATATTGTAAACGCAATAAGAAATCACGTCTGGTTTCCTTGTACAGTCTATAGCGGTGGGTTATTTATAATGCACAAGTACTGAATAATCTATATTCGTTTTGATTATTTTTTTTTGGAAACCCTTAACATTTTGAGTTGGGTAACCACATAAAACATATTCAAATAGCTTAATTCTATAATGTTGA
The DNA here is from genome assembly GCA_027921565.1 of Artemia sinica. NCBI lineage: Eukaryota > Metazoa > Arthropoda > Branchiopoda > Anostraca > Artemiidae > Artemia > Artemia sinica. The sequence goes on from CM051271.1 coordinate 50,693,314, forward strand.
AAAATTTTGCTTTTCTTTTTTACATCCGTGATTTAAAATATGTAAAAAATGTTGAACTTATATAGAAATTTTCTTTCGAGGGTGCAAAGGTTAGCTGAAAGGAGATTTGATAGCGGGAGGAGGGGGAGGGCGGGGCGGTGGTCAGCAACCTGCTCGCAGTGCCCCTGCTTCTACTAATCTAAGCTGACCATTTCGTTGCAACGTGTTGCACCAGAATAATACTCTAAAAATCTGGTTGATAAATTGCCTGTCTAGCAAATTTGTCTGAGTTTCGTAAAAGGGGGAAACAACCCCTAAAAGTAAAAGATTTTAATAAAACTCATACCATTAAATTTGTGGTACTTGGCGAATACCCGCCGGAAAATCCCCCCGGAAAATACCTCCCCGCGGAAAATGCCCCCCCCCTCCCGGGAAATACCCTCACGGAAAATCCCCCCTCCCCCCAAAAAAATACCCCTGTGGAAAATAAGGCTTTTCAAATTATCAACCAGATTTTAGAGTATGAAGGGGGAATGGGATGAATGGTAAGGGGGATTTATAAATCTTTGAATGACCTTTAAAAATTTGTGAGTTGTAGCAACGGAAAACAAATTTGGGCTATATATTTGCACATTAGGGGGTGGGGGGTAAATCATAGCATACATTAAATACGTAACCTAACTCACACAAATTTGTTAGACAGGCAATTTATCAACCGAATTTAGAGTATTATTCTGGTGCAACACGTTGCAACGAAATGGTCAGCTTAGATTAGTATAAGCAGGGGCACCGCGACCAGGTTTGCTGACCACCGCCCCCGCCCTCTCCCTCCTCCCGCTATCAAATCTCCTTTCAGCTAATCTTTGCACCCTCGCAAGAAAATTTTTATAATTTGTCCTCTGAAGTTGATTCCGATGTTTGTAGCGCTCTATGTCTTAGCGCTTTAGAAATATTTAAAAAAGCTTCTAAAGTAAAATTTTGGAAAATTTTGAGGGGCAAAGGAGGATTTAAAACACATCTTCCCATGACATAACTTGTCCTCTTTAGTCGATTCTGATGTTTGTAGCGCTCTATCTATTAGTGCTTTAGAAACATTTTAAAAGCTTCTAAAGTAGAATTTTGGAAAATTTTTGAGTTTGGGGGGAAGGGGGATTTCAAAAACCTCTTCCCGTGATATAACGTGTCCTCTGAAGTCGATTCTGATGTTTTTAGCACTCTATCTATTAGTGCTTTAGAAATATTTTTTAAAAGCTTCTAAAGTAGAATTTTGGAAAATTTTGAGTTTGGGGGGAAGGGGGATTTCAAAAATATCTTACCATAACATAATTTATCCTCTAAAGTTGATTCTGATGTTTGTAGCACTCTATGTCTTAGCGCTTTAGAAATATTTAAAAAAGCTTCTAAAGTAGAATTTTGGAAATTTTTGAGTTTGGGGGGAAGGGGGATTTTCAAAACCTCTTCCCGTGATATAACGTGTCCTCTGAAGTCGATTCTGATGTTTTAGCACTCTATCTATTAGTGCTTTAGAAATATTTTAAAAGCTTCTAAAGTAGAATTTTGGAAAATTTTGAGTTTGGGGGGAAGGGGGATTTCAAAAATATCTACATAAATTTATCCTCTGAAGTTGATTCTGATGTTTGTAGCGCTCTATGTCTTAGCGATTTAGAAATATTTGAAAAAGCTTTTAAAGTAGAATTTTGGAAAATTTTGAGTTTGGGGGGAAGGGGGATTTTCAAAACCTCTTCCCGTGATATAACGTGTCCTCTGAAGTCGATTCTGATGTTTTTAGCACTCTATCTATTAGTGCTTTAGAAATATTTTAAAAGCTTCTAAAATAGAATTTTGGAAAAATTTTGAGTTTGGGGAAGGGGGATTTCAAAAACATCTTCCCAAACATAATTTTTCCTCTGAAGTCGATTCCGATATTTGTAGCGCTCTATGTCTTAGCGCTTTAGAAATATTTAAAAAACCTTCTAAAGTAGAATTTTAAAAAATTTTGAGTTTGGGGAGAAGGGGGATTTTAAAAGCCTCTTCCCGTGATATAACGTGTCCTCTGAAGTCGATTCTGATGTTTTTAGCACTCTATCTATTGGTGCTTTAGAAATATTTTAAAAGCTTCTAAAGTAGAATTTTGGAAAATTTTGAGTTTGGGGGGAAGGGGGATTTCAAAAATATCTTCCCATAACATAATTTATCCTCTAAAGTTGATTCTGATGTTTGTAGCGCTCGATGTCTTAGCGCTTTAGAAATATTTAAAAAAGCTTCTAAAGTAGAATTTTGGAAAATTTTGAGTTTGGGGGGAAGGGGATTTTCAAAACCTCTTCCCGTGATATAACGTGTCCTCTGAAGTCGATTCTGATGTTTTAGCACTCTATCTATTAGTGCTTTAGAAATATTTTAAAAGCTTATAAATTAGAATTTTGGAAAATTTTGAGTTTGTTGGGAAGGGGGATTTCAAAAATATCTTCCCATAGCATAATTTATCCTCTGAAGTTGATTCTGATGTTTGTAGTGCTCTATGTCTTAGCGCTTTAGAAATATTTAAAAAAAAAAGCTTCTAAAGTAGAATTTTGGAAAATTTTGAGTTTGGGGGGAAGGGGGATTTTCAAAACCTCTTCCCGTGATATAACGTGTCCTCTGAAGTCGATTCTGATGTTTTTAGCACTCTATCTATTAGTGCTTTAGAAATATTTTAAAAGCTTCTAAAATAGAATTTTGGAAAATTTTGAGTTTGGGGGAAGGGGGGATTTCAAAAACATCTTCCCATAACATAATTTTTCCTCTGAAGTCGATTCCGATATTCGTAGCGCTCTATGTCTTAGCGCTTTAGAAATATTTAAAAAACCTTCTAAAGTAGAATTTTAGAAAATTTTGAGTTTGGGGAGAAGGGGGATTTTAAAAGCCTCTTCCCGTGATATAATGTGTCCTCTGAAGTCGATTCTGATGTTTTTAGCACTCTATGTCTTAGTGCTTTAGAAATATTTAAAAAGCTCCTAAAGCAGAATTTCAGAAAATTTTGAGATTGGGGGGGAAGGGGGATTTTAAAAACCTCTTCCCGTGATATAACGTGTCCTCTGAAGTTGATTCTGATGTTTTTAGCACTCTATGTCTTAGCGCTTTAGAAATATTTAAAAAGCTTCTAAAGTAGAATTTTGGAAAATTTTGAGTTTGGGGGGAAGGGAGATTTCAAAAACATCTTCCCATGACATAAATTGTCCTCTAAAGTTGATTCTGATGTCTGTAGCGCTCTATGTCGTAGCGCTTTAGAAATATTTAAAATATTTTAAAAGCTTCTAAAGTAGAATTTTGAAAAATTTTTGAGTTTGGGGGGGAGGGGGGATTTCAAAAAACATCTTCCCGTGATATAATGTGTCCTCTGAAGTCGATTCTGATGTTTTTAACACTGTATCTTTTAGTACTTTAGAAATATTTTAAAAGCTTCTAAAGTAGAATTTTAGAAAATTGGTAAAATTCTACTTTAGCTACTTTTGGCTATCTTGGAAAGGGGTTAAGTTAGGAAACTGGAACTTTCAGGGATGGGTCTACAGGCTTAAGTATGTCCAGGGAAGGTATTTCAAAGTAGCTACCTCTACTCTTTCTCCCTCTAAAGGGTTCTGAAATTTGCCTATATGACAGGTCCTATACCTATTGAAATTTTGATAAAACAACATTTTACCTCAATTTTGGTTATCAGTTTCTTTTTCTTTGGCTTTAGTTCTGAAAATGTAATTCCAGTTATTTGAGCAGAATTTTAAGCTGTATCAATGTTTTTTGTTTTTTTTTAATTTAGGAAGCCAAATTAAATTAAAGGTTAATTTAGTAGCTAAAGTAGAATTTTACCCACTCTTGTTCCAAATATTTCATTTGCCTTTATAATTATAGACCTTACAACCTGAATTTTCTGCGAGTCCAACATCTAGCTCTACTGCTACCAACAACTCACCACAGAACCAAGCTGCCTGAGGCCAACACAGATACGCATACTCCTCTTCCATCCCAATCTATTCAAAGCCTCCCTTTTTACACCCTCCCAGGAAGCTCCCATTTCCTTTAAATTTTTCTTTTTTAATGTCCTCCCACTCTAGACAAGGATGGCCTGCTTTCTGTTTAGCCCTAGACAGTTGGTCAAAAAAGGGAAATCTTTCATCCTTCATCTGCAAAATGTGCCCATCTCAACCTTTCTTTCATTATAGCCCTAGAATGTAGCATCCCCAATGAGTTTATACTCTCTGGAGGTAAACATCAATGGATTCAGCAGTAACTGTTTCATTAGATAGTTTGTTTCAACTGTTGATAATTGGTCTTGAAAAGAATTGTGAGTAGACTGTAGATAGTTTGACAAGTTTCAGGTGATGACCTCTAGTTCTTGAGTTGGCACCAATAGTAGGAAATAAAACTGGGAGACTATTACCCCTCATTGACTTATAGGCTAAAATGGCATCCCCTTTATTTCTCCTGTAAATAAATATAGAGATATTCAGCTTTGATAGTCTTTCTGAGTAGGAAAGCTTTTGCAAGACAGATATCACTTTGGTGGCATGTCTCTACAGATCTTAAAGAACTTTTATGTATTTTTTAAAATATAGGGAGACAAGAGACATTCCAACTTCAAGCTTAGGATGCACAAGTCCCTTATATAGAAGACTGATGACTTTAGGGGAATGAGTACATTTAATCATTCCCATACTTGAATTAGTGCCAGCAGCAGACTTTTTGGCATGAGTGCTGAATTTTAGTTCATTGTCAACACTGACACCAAGATCTTGCTCATTATTTACAGAGGGGAGTAGGCAGCCTAAGAAAAATAAGAGCAACAAGCAACAACTGCTCAATCTTTACCCTATCCTTACCCCTTATAAAGGGCACTAACTTTTGATGATGTTTTATAATCTTTGATAACAGGAGATAAAGTAAAATTCTTCTTTAAGAGCATTCTCTATCTTAGAAAATAGCTTGGCTTGTTGAGTTACAAAAATAAAACTCTTAGAAATGCATCCAGAGCTTTAATAATCTTGTGGGAAGATGTTTTGAAGCACCTAGCTCCACTGCTTCTTTTCATGATTAATTAAAAAACTTTTTCCACAAAATAAGTTTTCCAAAGAAAAGTAAAGAACTCCATTAAACCAAAAATGAGCAAAAATAAAATCAAATAATCTACCAAGCATGGAACTACCACAAATCAGCATTGATAAATAAATGAACCCCAAAACAAACATAAATTACAATGAATAAGCAAGTTAAACTCAAAACAAGCAGAAATTAACACAAGAAGGGCTCAAAACCCTATGCCTTCCCAAGACCAGAACATAATTTGGCACAAGCCATAAAAGGGCACAAAACTATTCCAATTTCCAATCAAATGAGCCATTTTTAAAGTTTCTACAACAACTCCTTCAATGAAACATGCCCTGGTCTAAAGAAAAAAAAAATAAAAATAAATAATACATTGTTCTTTACTTAGGCAGCACCATTGTGCTGCCTATGATCAGTACACCAACTTTTGGTGATGCTTAATAATCTTTACATTTTTAAAAGTAAAAACCTTGCAAAATTAGATCTTCTGCTCAAATAAGCCACAAGAAAAGTGTTTTGATCCTCCTACTCTTGCTTAATCCTGACTTGAAGGTTTTTAAATAGGCTATATCTAAATCTTTCTTAAGCTTAGAAAAAATCTTGATATGCTAAAATTCTACTTAAATAACTTAGAAGAAATTGCATTAAAAAAAAAAATCTAAACCAGTAAAAAATAGATTGAAACTCAAAATTAAGGTAAAACTTTTTTGTCAGCATTTAGATAGGATAGGTAGCATTTTGTCAATGATTAGGATAGTCTCTAAGCTGACACAGTGATTTCACTCACAGCTATGTCCCTCAAGTCTAGACAAGCAATAGAATAACAATTCATATAAGTATGAATGGGACTGTTTATCCTATTCAGTTACCCACTAATGTCACCTTTATTGCACAAGTGTCTTGCTAGGAGGCTGATGCTGCTTTTCATACCCAACCATCTCACATGCTTGATCCAAAGTTGCTGTTGTGTGGTGGTTTCAAAGTGCAAATTTAGGTATAGACCTGTCATGTGTACAATCTTCTAAGCCATAGAAAAAAGAAAAGAAAAAGGTAGACATAGTAAATAGACAATACCTGCCCAGGGTATGCTTTTGGTCCTGGATTCATTCACCTAATTCAACAAGTTTCTGAGATAGCAAGAAACTCCCTAAACTAGAATTTTACTGAAAATATTGGCAGCTCCTCAAAAGGAATCATACCAAAAATAGAAGTAGTAGGCTACCATTAGAATCTTTATTTGATGCTCTTTCTAAATATTGTGGTTACTTTTCTGGCAATGCACCATCCCCCTCTTTTAATCATCTCCCTGGGATTTAATCAAAGCCAAAAGAAAATAATAAATAAGTGAAATTCTTACTTTATGCTAGCCTATACAGCATCTTTCTGTAAATTAGATTATCATGTTTCCTTTCATTGTTATTCACATTTTTAAAGGTAAAGTTTAGTTGAGAGGCTTCTTGCCATCTTTGAAGGTAGCTAAGTTGGGTGAATGAAACTTTCTGGAATGAATCTAACCTAAAATATACCCCAAGAAAGCACCATTAAGATAGTATTTCTATCAATGTTTATCAAGCCATTCTACTATGGAACTCCATCCCTTCTGATTTCTCTCTGCATCAGTATTACTTTACTGTATTCTAGTGTATATTCTCCTTTATTTTGTATGTATTGTGTCGTTTATTATATTGTTTATGGTTCTTTTAGTGTTTTTATTATTGTATTGTATGGCCCACAACAAGCCAAGCTTCTTGGGTTGAATAATGTACCATGTACCATGTTTGTAATAGTGTTTTAGATGAAATTGTGAGCAAAGTGAAAGAACTTTTAGAGCTTTTGTGAGTTCAGGGTTCTAGAATAGGTTTGAAAATTAATGTTAAGAAGACTAAGTTGCTAAGGATAGAAATAAGTGAAGCTGAAAAGGTAATGTTGAGGGACAAAAAGATTGATCAAGTGGATGGCTTCACTTGTCTGGGTAGTATTATTAGTAAAGATGGTGGGAGCAATGAAGATGTTAAAAGTAGAATAGCCAAGGCACAGGGTGTTTTTTTCACAGTTGAAAAAAAGTTTGGAAGAATAGGAAGACAAGCCTGCAAACCAAGATCAGAATATTGGAAGTTACAGTGGTCAAGTATGGTTCTGAAGCATGAGCAGTCCAAAAAACAGAGGAGGATTTCCTAGATGTTTTCCAGAGAAATTGCCCTCATGTTTTAGGTACCCACATGACTGATTGTATTTCAAACAGTAGGCTGTATGAACAGTGTAGTTCAATCCTTCTTTCTAAAGCTATAATGAGAGAAAGGTTGAGATGGCTAGGGCATATTCTGCAGATGAAGGATGACAGATTGCCAAAGATTGTCATTTTCAGCCAACTGTCTTGGGCTAAATGGAAAGCAGGCTGTCTGCAGTTGGGGTGGGAGGATGCAGTAAAAAAAAATTAAGGGGCATAGGAACTTCCTGGGAGGGTGTAAAGACAGAGGCTTTGAAAAGGCTATGATGGAGGAGGAGCATGTGTAGCTGTCTTGGCCTCAGGCGGCTTGGTGCTGCAGTGAGTTGATCATAGTAGTAGTATTAATAAAATGATTGATTGACCTCACCTTACTTCTAAGGCTTAGAAGATTGCATAGCCTAGATGACAGTGTATATACCTATCTAAATTTCAACAATACAATTTACCTTAATTTTGGATTTTTTATCTCTTTCATTGACTCAATTTTAGGGTCAACTTAAAGCTAGTCAACTTCAATTTTACCAAAGTGAATCCATACTGCATTTGGCAAGTGTCCTTTATAAATAATTATGTCATCACATACTGTCCTAGTTCAGTGCTATGAGACACTGACCCCCCCCCCCTCCAAAACAAAAAATCCTGGATTGGCCTTTGTATGAGATACAATATAAATCTGGTAAAAAAACTGATGCACAAATTTAATTTCACAAATGTCCTTAAAAATCTTAATACTGGTTGCGCTGAGGTATTAGGACTTTATAAATTGAAAAAGATAAACTTCATTCCTTTCAGTGAAAATAAAAAAAAACAAGTTTTTTTAACTGAAAGTAAGGAATGACATTAAAACTTAAACCAAACAGAAATTATTCTGTGCATGAAAGGGGCTGTCCCCTCCTCAACGCCTTGCTCTTTACGCTAAAGTTTTTCATTGTTTAAAAAAAATAAAGTTGTGAGAAAGTCAAACTTTTGCATGAAGAGCGAGGCGTGGAGGAAGGGACAGCCCCTTTCATGCACGGAATAATTTCTGTTTGTTTTAAGTTTTAACGTCGTTCCTTACTTTCAGTTAAAAAAACTTGTTTTTTTATTTAATTTTTGAACGTTTTTGAATTAATGCAGGTTTTGATTTTTGCTTACCGTACACGAATAATTAAAACAAAATTTGAAAATTAATTTTTACTTTTATTTGGTTAAATGGCTTTCTCGAAACCTGTTTAATTTTATTTACGAACGTTTTTATTAGTAATAAATATACGTAACTTACGTAACGAACTTCTATATTCATATATTTTTAATACATATATTAGAGGGTTTGCCCCCTTGTCACCTTGCTCTTTAAGCTAAAGTTCGAATTTTGTTCCAATTCTTTAAAAATTACCCCTTAATCACAAATGCCGTTAATTAGAATAAATAGCTCTTATGAAAGTACTAAATAACCTTTGGCTTAAAGAGTGAGGTATTAACTAGGGGGTGAACCTAATCATATACGTAATGTTTTCTGTCGTTTTAAGTTTTGATGTTGCTCCTTACTTTCAGTTAAAAAACTTGTTTTTTTTTATATATAATTTATTAATTTCTGATCTTTTTTAAAAATAATGCTGGGAAATCCGGCGCCCCCTTCATAGGAATGTCCCTTCCCCCATGGAAAGATCCTCCCACATAACACCCGACCCACTCCCCCCTGAAAACGTCTGTATGCTTCCCAATAACCAATACTATATGTTAGCATTTGGTAAAGTTCATAACTTTCAGCCCTCCCCCCAGGGACTTTGGGGGATTAAGTCATCCTAAAAGACATATTTATCATATTTTCGACCATGCTGAACAAAATGGCTATCTCAAAATTTTGATCGGGTGACTTTGGGAAAAAATGAGCGTGGGAGGGGGCCTAGTTGCCCTCCATTTTTTGGTCACTTAAAAAAAAGCACTAGAACTTTTAATTTTCATTCCAATGAGTCCTCCCACGATAGTGTAGGACCACTGGGTCGATACGATCACCCCTGGAAAAAAACATCCATGATCTTTCTTCTGGCAAAAAATGCAGAATTCCACATTTTTGTAGATAGGAGCTTGAAACCTCTGCAGTAGGGTTCTCTGATACGCTGAATATGATGGTGGGATTTTCATTAAGGTGCTATAACTTTTAGGGGGTCTTTCCCTCTTTTTTCGAAAATCAGCAACATTTTCTCAGGCGCGTAACTTTTGATAAGTAGGACTAAACTTGATGAAACTTATATATTTGAAATTAGCATTAAAATTTGATTCTTTTGATGTATCTATTGGTATCAAAATTCCGTTTTTTACAGTTTTGGTTACCATTGAGCCAGGTTGCTCCACAAACTGTTTGATTGCACTTTACTTCTAAACCAGGTTCATTTTTGTGGTGAGCCCTTGACCTCTAAGCACATATGCATGACGCTGCATAGTGGAGTAAGTGTGGTTTAAAAGCTAGCCAAAATGTAAAAATTAAATGAAATGCATAACAGCTTTATTTTTGGTAGCTAGATAGACAAGGTATTATATTAGTACTGCCCCTTTTTCTGGAATGCTTCAGACAGTTAAAGGGTAGACTGAAAGGTTTTCTCAGGGGAGTCACGAACAATTTTCAAGCTTTTGTAACCCCTCTTCCCCTTGATTTTCTTATTTAGTTTCATGAGTGCCTTGAAAATTTTGAATTTTGCTAATGCTGAGGTATCAGTACTTTGCAAATGGCCAAAACTGATTGTGCTTCATTTCAACAGATAGTTTTTTTTTCAATTGACTTTGATGTTTAGGCATGTATTCTTGAAGGTACACAGTGGAGTAAAATAGCTGAAAAATTGGCCAAAAGCTAAAAATTAAATTGAATGTAGGCTCTACAAAATTTGTATTTTTGGTTGCCTAGATTGCGCTTTGTACAGGTACTATCCTGTGTCTCTGAAACACTTCAAATTGTCAATAGTGTTGGCTGAACGTTTTTTCTCAGGTGAGTTGCAAATAATTTTTGAGCATTTATAATACTTTTTTCTCTGACTTGGTGTAATTCGTTTTAGAGTTTTGTTCAACTACCTTCCCTAACTGCTATCTAAGTTTCTGTCACAGCATAAGTATATATACGAACAGTAGCGAAAAGTTTCTTCAAAAATTATACAGATTAAAGTGCTTGGAATAGGATTTCCTCTGTGCATCACAGCAATAGTTTTATTTGCTTCTTGGGCACAGTACGATTATAGCTTAAGACATCATAATATGTAAAACATTTGTCATTGCGCGTGTGGTGGGGTAATAAAGGGATGTCTAGATTAATGTGTTTCAAAAATATGTAATGGAGAGTAAAGGACTTTTTGCTACTGTTCATATATATATTTATATTGTGGTTTCTGTTTATCTGTCTTTGTTGGACATATGTACAATTTTACCCATTAGGATAAACCTCAGGGACGATTTTACTGACTGAAATAAATTGAATATATTATTCTAATGTGACTTTCAAGATGTGTCATCACACCCAATAGTTATAGTAATTAACATATATAATGCAATAAAAATGCATGACCGATGATAACGATCACATCTTTGGAGAGGAAGTTATTAAAATTTAACAGCCTAATGAATATTCGCTCTGCAACCCATTCCTTCAGGCTTGATAAGGGCATACCAAGTAGGAGGCATATATGCAAGAATTTTGAATTTTTTTTGGTGAGGTACAGACACATTCCAAAGATCAAGGAGGCACACTTGTGCCTCTTTAAAGAGGCGACCCACCACAATGTTAAGCGATTTCCGGTCCTAGAGGTTGCAGAGAGACGGTGGTGATCGCATTTTGTAGCCCAAGCTCAAACTAAGAAACGTGCAAAATTTCATCCTCCTCCAAATTTATCTTCATGGGGTAAACTGGGCCGGAAGTTTCGACCCTCCGACCACAGCCCCCCTTTAACGTTGTCCGAATGGGCTGAAATTTAGAGGTTAAGCTTTCCTAGGGCCCGGGAGCTTAGCCTCGAAATTTCAGCTCAATCTGATCACTCCTTCCCTGTTTTCAAAAACCAAATATCAAGTTTTGTGGGGATTTGCTTGCGTCAAAAATAGATTCCACAGACTAAAAATACAAGAACAATTGTGTCTCTTTGGTACAGTGGTCGATTACTCCTGACTGTCAGGCGGAAGACCCGGGTTTGATTCCACGTCAGAGGAAATTTTTTATATACTGAATTTAAAGTTTAAAAAAGAAACTCAGTTTCTTTTTTAAATTATTTGAAAAAAACTACGTTTTTTAAAGAGTTAAAGAGGCTGAGTTACAAGGTCGAACCTTAAAACGTACAGGGATTAGGAGGCACAGTTGGGGGGCTGTTAAAGAGGCTGAGTCACAAGTTCGAACCTTAAAACGTACAGGGATTAGGAGGTGCAGTTGGGGGGCTGCCGCCCCCAAACCCCCGCTTCCGTATATGAAAGGGGCTGTGCCCTCCTCAACGCCTTGCTCTTTACGCTAAAGTTTTTATTGTTTAAAAAAAAGAGTTGTAAGAAAGTTAAACTTTAGCGTAAAGAGCGAGGCGTTGAGGAGGGCACAGCCCCTTCCATATACGGAAGCTGGGGTTTGGGGGGCGGCAGCCCCCCAACTGCACCTCCTAATCCCTGTACGTTTTAAGGTTCGAACTTGTGACTCAGCCTCTTTAACTCTTTAGAAAACGTAGTTTTTTTCAAATAATAAGCAAAGAACATAACAAGTATGGGAATGTGCAATTGTAAAAACTCGATGTTTTGCAATGGGAATCTGCTATCTCTTCACACCCTACCCCTGTACATGCCGACCAGGGGGGAGGAGAAGGGTCAGGTTTGATTTTCCATCCTCTGCCTAAATTTTGAACCTTTCCATAGGAACGAGCGTGGAAATAAATTTCGGGTGGTGGGAATGTGTCAAAACACACGTACTATCGCTGGTTATTTCGCGAGGGGTTCTCAACGAGACCCCATTCCCCTTAGTACATGCCTGCCTCTGCTCAACTGTGGCTTAAGCACACAATGCTGTTTCTTTTTTTTCCACTGAGCTGACATTCGTGCTGCAATGGGACTTTGTGCGCCCAAGAATTCGGTCTTTTGTTAATTTACGTACACTTCAGGGTTGGACCCCCCCCCCTCCCCCAAAAAAAAGTCTGTCGCCCTCATTTGTTTTTTTTCTCTCTTTTTTTTTTCAAGTAAACTTGTCAATTTTGTCATTTATTGGCGTCCTTGTCACATAGACAAGTCATAGTTGACCTGTTCCAATACAATTTAGGGCAGGAAGATCTGCAAGTTAAATACTTGAATCCAACTTATTATTCAACGTCGATTTGCAAAAATGGCCTGTAGATTGAATGTTGATTACACTGATAGTCATCTGGTTAGTTTTGTTAATATACTTATGACTGAATAGTTCAGCCAAATTAACATTTTAAGGAGCTTTATTTGCATGCAGATTTGAGTTGTCGTTAAATACAATTCAGGTTAGTAAAAGTTTTGAATTCTACAAGTTTCCTTAAATTTGAGCAGTTCCTGAAGGGAAAAAATTCTTTGTGTCCCTCTGTTGACAGGTATGTAACAGACTTTCCTATGAAATGACCTACTACTCTTGGGCTAGGGCATCCTACTCTAACTTTAGTTGGTCAAAGGCAGACGCATAGTTCCAGCGTTTTTATTGGGGAGAAGGGGGCAAGAGGGTCTCTCCGGATAGTCAAGGGGCATTGTCTATATAATTTTTTTGTCCAAATTATTGGGGGACAACTGCCCCCCCCCCCCCAAATGACGCCCTTGGTCAAAGGCATGTCTCCCCTGTTTCAGTTTCTTTCAGATGTGCGTAGGACCGTTGAGAGGGGGAGGGGTGGTGGTGGTTAAGACTCCTTGGGTCCGAGCTATGAAGGGGCCAAACGTGATATTTGTTTTTTAATATGAAAATTTATTTTACCTATTTGTTTTTTTTTATATAATTTGTAGTCAATTTTATGATTGTTTTCCCATATTATTATTTTTAGTCACCACCTTTTGTTATTTCACTTGTTTTTCTATTGAATAGAAAGTTGAACGTGTACATAGGGATTGTGGATGCGGTATTTCAAAGGCATGAATTTCCAATGAAGAAATTTCCATGAAAAAAATTCCACTGAAAGTAAGAGGCAATATTGAAACTTAAAACAAACAGAAATTATTACGTATATGGGGGAGTTTGCGCCCTAGTCAATAACTCGCTGTTTACACTAAAGTTTTTGTTTTAGTACTTTCAAAAGAGCTATTTATCATAGGTAGCGCAATAGCGCTGCCTAAGTAAAGAACGATGTTAGCACAATGTATTATTTATTATTTACGATAAAATAAAAGTTCAAAATAGGGATAAAATCCTTTTTAATAGACAGTGTATAGAAATTCACAAAAATACCAGATATTTCGGTCACATATACAGTGACCGTCATCAGTAATAGTAGTATCGGTATACACAATTTCAACTGTACATTCACGCCTACAAGAATATGGTCAAAAGTGTATACAATATGAACGGTACATGAAAAAATACATGGAAAACCCACGCCTTTGACACTATATTTAGACATGAACATTTTAAAAAGCTGGCACGCTATAATGCATGTTATGAAACAATAGTCAAGGTTCTATTGCACAATGAATTGCACTTCAAGTTCACGTGGACATTTTTTTTTTTTTTTTTTATAAAGTTGGCATGGTATAAAGTGGTCCAACATTTTTTTGAGAGTATTGTCGAAATTATATAACTCAAGCAGACTGGTTTTTTGTTATTGATAAGAATTGCACAAGAATGTCCCGTTTGACGTAGACATTTTTTTTTAAAAAGCTGGCACGGTATAAAGTGGTCCAACATGTTTTGTGAGTATTGTCGAAATTATAAAACTCAACTTGACCGGTTTTTGAGGAGCCAATCAGAGACATTGATGCTTGGAAGATGGAGAAAAAAAGGTTAAAGTGATTAGCAGTTAAGGTAATCCTGAAGAGCATGCTAATTCATACCTTATTTATTATAAATTTGGAACAATATCAATCTATGAAAATGGTTAACGATGATAAAATGGTCTTATGACTTGACCTAGCTTTACTTCTTTGATGTGTTCTGTATAATACACAAGTGGCGTTTGAACAGTGTTGTCAATTTAAAATAGAGTTTAACATTATAGTATACTAAAAAGTTGATACTAAGAGAGATGTAGATGGCAAGAAAATAATTTTAATAAAGAAATCCAGAACAAACCATAGAAATCCTTGCAAATCAAGTAGTAAGGTGTATGTGAGTACGAACCATCAAGGATCATAAGCACCAATTACCCTAACCAGCAGAGACATCAACCCCCCAAAGGTCCCCTATCCCCAAACTCGAAGGATGCCCCTCCCCTCCCACTTTTTGGCCCCCTCCCCCATTTTTCTTGGCAATTGACATTTTTTCTGATAACAAGTATCATTCATTACGATCGTAGCTTTCATATGTGAAACTTAAGTCCATTTTTGGATCGAAAAATTAAACTTTCCGTAAAATCTGAGCTAATTAGGGTTTTTGACCGTAAACTATAGTTTTTTTTTTTCTGTAACAAAATTATGGAAAATACAATTCTCTGGTTCAAATGTGAAACTTAAGTCCATTTTTGGATCGAAAAAATAAACTATTTCTGTAAAATCTGAGCTAAAAGGTTTTTTGATCGTAAACTCTAGTTTTTTGTAAGAAAATATGGAAAATACAATTCTCTGGTTCAAATGTGAAACTTAAGTCCATTTATGGATCGAAAAATAAAACTATTTCTGTAAAATCTGAGCTAATAAGGGTTTTTGACCGTAAACTCTATTTTCTTGTTAGAAAATTATGGAAAACACAATTCTCTGGTTCAAATGTGAAACTTAAGTCCTTTTTTTGGATCGAAAAATAAAACTATTTCTGTAAAATCTGAGCTAATAAGGGTTTTTGACCGTAAACTATTTTTCTGTTAGAAAATTATGGAAAATACAATTCTCTGGTTCAAATGTGAAACTTAAGTCCTTTTTTTGGATCGAAAAAAAAAAACTATTTCTGTAAAATCTGAGTTAATAAGGGTTTTTGACCGTAAACTCTAGTTTTTTGTAAGAAAATTATGAAAAATACAATTCTCTGATTCAAATGTGAATCTTAAGTCCATTTTTGGATCGAAAAATAAAACTATTTCCGGTCTTATTCTGTGTGTTTTTTTTTTACTTGGTGGTCATTCAAAAAGGGAGGATTTTTGTTAAATAAATAATTTTTGTACCTTTTAAAATAGCTTTACGGGGTTTGAGAAACTCTGTTGTCTTATTCTGTGTTTTTTTTTCTTTACTTGGTGGTCATTCAAAAAGGGAGGATTTTTGTTAAATAAATAATTCTTGTACCTTTTAAAATAGCTTTACGGTTTTGAGATACTCTGTTGTCTTATTCTGTGTTTTTTTTTGTCTTTACTTGGTGGTCATTCAAAAAGTGAGGATTTTTGTTAAATAAATAATTCTTGTACCTTTCAAAATAGCATCACGGGGTTTGAGAGACTCTGTTGTCTTATTCTTTGTGTTTTTTTTTCTTTACTTGGTGGTCATTCAAAAAGCGAGGATTTTTGTTAAATAACTAATTCTTGTGCCTTTTAAAATAGCTTTACGGGGTTTGAGAGACTCTGTTGTCTTATTCTGTGTGTTTTTTTCTTTACTTGGTGGTCATTCAAAAAGCGAAAATTTTTGTTAAATAAATAATTCTTGTACCTTTTAAAATAGCTTTACGGGGTTTGAGAGACTCTGTTGTCTTATTCTGTGTGTTTTTTTCTTTACTTGGTGGTCATTCAAAAAGCGAAAATTTTTGTTAAATAAATAATTCTTGTACCTTTTAAAATAGCTTCACGGGGTTTGAGAGACTCTGTTGTCTTATTCTGTCTGTTTTTTTTCTTTACTTGGTGGTCATTCAAAAAGCGAACATTTTTGTTAAATAAATAATTCTTGTACCTTTTAAAATAGCTTTACGGGTTTGAGAGACTCTGTTGTCTTATTCTGTGTGTTTTTTTTCTTTACTTGGTGGTCATTCAAAAAGTGAGGATTTTTGTTAAATAACTAATTCTTGTACCTTTTAAAATAGCTTTACGGGGTTTGAGAGACTCTGTTGTCTTATTCTGTGTGTTTTTTTTTCTTTACTTGGTGGTCATTCAAAAAGCGAAAATTTTTGTTTAATAATATAATTCTTGTACCTTTTAAAATAGCTTCACGGGGTTTGAGAGACTCTGTTGTCTTATTCTGTGTGTTTTTTTTTTCTTTACTTGGTGGTCATTCAAAAAGCGAGGATTTTTGTTAAATAAATAATTCTTGTACCTTTTAAAATAGCTTTACGGGGTTTTGAGAGACTCTGTTGTCTTATTCTGTTTTTTTTTTCTTTACTTGGTGGTCATTCAAAAAGCGAGGATTTTTTGTTAAATAAATAATTCTTGTACTTTTTAAAATAGCTTTACGGGGTTTGAGAGACTCTGTTGTCTTATTCTGTGTGTTTTTTTTTCTTTTCTTGGTGGTCATTCAAAAAGCGAGGATTTTTGTTAAATAAATAATTCTTGTACTTTTTAAAATAGCTTTACGGGGTTTGAGAGACTGTTGTCTTATTCTGTGTGTTTTTTTTTTCTTTACTTGGTGGTCATTCAAAAAGCGAAAATTTTTGTTAAATAAATAATTCTTGTACCTTTTAAAATAGCTTTACGGGGTTTGAGAGACTCTGTTGTCTTATTCTTAGAAAAGTAAGGAACACTCCATTAAACCAGAAATAAGCAAAAATAAAATCAAATAATCTAGCAAGTGTGAAACTATCACAAATCAGCATTGATAAATAAATTTAAACCCAAAACGAACAGAAATTACAATAAATAACCGATTTAAACTCCAAATGAGCAGAAATTAACATTAGTAGGGCTCAAAACCCCTATGCCTTCCCAAGACCAGAACATAATTTGCACTTTACTGAAAAAATACAAATGAATATGTATTGCCAGTTTAATATACACATACTGATATTTAGTAATGAAAATGTTAATATTATTTCGTTTATTAAAGTTATAAAAATAAAAACATTTATATTTTTTCAGTAAAGTGCAAATTCTTTTGTCAGTAAATGTGAGACAAATATAGCCTTAAACTATATTTTTTTGGTAGCCTACATTTCATTTACTCTAACTTATTCTCCAGGGTTTCTCTTCCAGCAAGAAAAAAGTGCAGTTTCTTGCTCCAGTATCTTTTGAGTTACGTTTGTAGCATATAAATTATATATATTTAATGCTATATTTAATACTTCTATAGAAAGATTATAAAGTGGATTATGCATGGGGCTAAGGATAAGACAACCATTGCTATAAGATTCTTTTTTTCAGTATAAATTCTATGTTTTATGAGGAAAGCTTTCAAACATCTACTGTATCAACGCCTGACCTTGGCCTTCAAAGGCCAAGGTTGCAATCACCACAGGTTGTACAACAATTAGAAGTTTTTGAAAATAAGAAGAATGCATTGAAGCATGATTGGAGACCATTTGTCTTTGGAGGCTTGGCATCTTGTATTGCTGAATGTGGTAAGTTCTTTTTTCTTCTGTTTCTTCTGCTGAAAGAATAGAAAAATGTTTAATATCCACGGTCCATCATTTGTGTAAAGACAACTTTACCAGATAGGAATATTTTTCTGGGGATGGAGTGAAGGTTGGGAAAGTTTATTTTTGAAAGTTTATCGATTGAATGGATAACTTTGAAAGTCCTCACTGAGTTCCCCAAACTGTTTTGTATATTTTTGCCTTGGCTTTTTTAGCAGTTTGTTCAATACGTTGTTGTGCTTTTTATAGATTTCTCATATTTGTGTTATCCACAGCTTTCTGGATATAAGATTAGCTCTACAGTTGCTTGCATCTCTCATAAAACACTTGTCAGTCTTTCTTATCTGCTTCGGTTTCTTAAAAGCCTTTCGTCGAATGATCAAATAACTCTCAAAGTCCTAACAGAGTTTCTTTTAGCATCTTCAGATTGGTCTGTTACAGTTTCTCTTTGCCTTTCTCAGCGATTTGTTCAATACGTCATTGTGTTTCTTAAAAGTTGCTTGCATCTCTCATAAAACACTTGTCAGTCTTTCTTATCTGCTTCGGTTTCTTAAAAGCCTTTCGTCGAATGATCGAATAACTCTCAAAGTCCTAACAGAGTTTTCTTTTAGCATCTTCAGATTGGTCAGTTACAGTTTCTCTTTGCCTTTCTCAGCGATTTGTTCAATACGTCATTGTGTTTCTTAAAAGTTGCTTGCATCTCTCATAAAACACTTGTCAGTCTTTCTTATCTGCTTCGGTTTCTTAAAAGCCTTTCGTCGAATGATCAAATAACTCTCAAAGTCCTAACAGAGTTTCTTTTAGCATCTTCAGATTGGTCTGTTACAGTTTCTCTTTGCCTTTCTCAGCGATTTGTTCAATACGTCATTGTGTTTCTTAAAAGTTGCTTGCATCTCTCATAAAACACTTGTCAGTCTTTCTTATCTGCTTCGGTTTCTTAAAAGCCTTTCGTCGAATGATCGAATAACTCTCAAAGTCCTAACAGAGTTTCTTTTAGCATATTCAGATTGGTCTGTTACAGTTTCTCTTTGCCTTTCTCAGCGATTTGTTCAATACGTCATTGTGTTTCTTAAAAGTTGCTTGCATCTCTCATAAAACACTTGTCAGTCTTTCTTATCTGCTTCGGTTTCTTAAAAGCCTTTCGTCGAATGATCGAATAACTCTCAAAGTCCTAACAGAGTTTCTTTTAGCATCTTCAGATTGGTCTGTTACAGTTTCTCTTTGCCTTTCTCAGCGATTTGTGTTCAATACGTCATTGTGTTTCTTAAAAGTTGCTTGCATCTCTCATAAAACACTTGTCAGTCTTTCTTATCTGCTTCGGTTTCTTAAAAGCCTTTCGTCGAATGATCGAATAACTCTCAAAGTCTTAACAGAGTTTCTTTTAGCATCTTCAGATTGGTCTGTTACAGTTTCTCTTTGCCTTTCTCAGCGATTTGTTCAATACGTCATTGTGTTTCTTAAAAGTTGCTTGCATCTCTCATAAAACACTTGTCAGTCTTTATTATCTGCTTCGGTTTCTTAAAAGCCTTTCGTCGAATGATCGAATAACTCTCAAAGTCCTAACAGAGTTTCTTTTAGCATCTTCAGATTGGTCTGTTACAGTTTCTCTTTGCCTTTCTCAGCGATTTGTTCAATACGTCATTGTGTTTCTTAAAAGTTGCTTGCATCTCTCATAAAACACTTGTCAGTCTTTCTTATCTGCTTCGGTTTCTTAAAAGCCTTTCGTCGAATGATCGAATAACTCTCAAAGTCCTAACAGAGTTTCTTTTAGCATCTTCAGATTGGTCTGTTACAGTTTCTCTTTGCCTTTCTCAGCGATTTGTTCAATACGTCATTGTGTTTCTTAAAAAGTTGCTTGCATCTCTCATAAAACACTTGTCAGTCTTTCTTATCTGCTTCGGTTTCTTAAAAGCCTTTCGTCGAATGATCGAATAACTCTCAAAGTCCTAACAGAGTTTCTTTTAGCATCTTCAGATTGGTCAGTTACAGTTTCTCTTTGCCTTTCTCAGCGATTTGTTCAATACGTCATTGTGTTTCTTAAAAGTTGCTTGCATCTCTCATAAAACACTTGTCAGTCTTTCTTATCTTCTTCGGTTTCTTAAAAGCCTTTCGTCGAATGATCAAATAACTCTCAAAGTCCTAGCAGAGTTTCTTTTAGCATCTTCAGATTGGTCTGTTACAGTTTCTCTTTGCCTTTCTCAGCGATTTGTTCAATACGTCATTGTGTTTTCTTAAAAGTTGCTTGCATCTCTCATAAAACACTTGTCAGTCTTTCTTATCTGCTTCGGTTTCTTAAAAGCCTTTCGTCGAATGATCAAATAACTCTCAAAGTCCTAACAGAGTTTCTTTTAGCATCTTCAGATTGGTCTGTTACAGTTTCTCTTTGCCTTTCTCAGCGATTTGTTCAATACGTCATTGTGTTTCTTAAAAGTTGCTTGCATCTCTCATAAAACACTTGTCAGTCTTTCTTATCTGCTTCGGTTTCTTAAAAGCCTTTCGTCGAATGATCGAATAACTCTCAAAGTCCTAACAGAGTTTCTTTTAGCATCTTCAGATTGGTCTGTTACAGTTTCTCTTGCCTTTCTCAGCGATTTGTTCAATACGTCATTGTGTTTCTTAAAAGTTGCTTGCATCTCTCATAAAACACTTGTCAGTCTTTCTTATCTGCTTCGGTTTCTTAAAAGCCTTTCGTCGAATGATCGAATAACTCTCAAAGTCCTAACAGAGTTTCTTTTAGCATCTTCAGATTGGTCTGTTACAGTTTCTCTTTGCCTTTCTCAGCGATTTGTTCAATACGTCATTGTGTTTCTTAAAGTTGCTTGCATCTCTCATAAAACACTTGTCAGTCTTTCTTATCTGCTTCGGTTTCTTAAAAGCCTTTCGTCGAATGATCGAATAACTCTCAAAGTCTTAACAGAGTTTCTTTTAGCATCTTCAGATTGGTCTGTTACAGTTTCTCTTTGCCTTTCTCAGCGATTTGTTCAATACGTCATTGTGTTTTCTTAAAAGTTGCTTGCATCTCTCATAAAACACTTGTCAGTCTTTCTTATCTGCTTCGGTTTCTTAAAAGCCTTTCGTCGAATGATCGAATAACTCTCAAAGTCCTAACAGAGTTTTTTTAGCATCTTTTAGCATCTTCAGATTGGTCTGTTACAGTTTCTCTTTGCCTTTCTCAGCGATTTGTTCAATACGTCATTGTGTTTCTTAAAAGTTGCTTGCATCTCTCATAAAACACTTGTCAGTCTTTCTTATCTGCTTCGGTTTCTTAAAAGCCTTTCGTCGAATGATCGAATAACTCTCAAAGTCCTAACAGAGTTTCTTTTAGCATCTTCAGATTGGTCTGTTACAGTTTCTCTTTGCCTTTCTCAATACGTCATTGTGTTTCTTAAAAGTTGCTTGCATCTCTCATAAAACACTTGTCAGTCTTTCTTATCTTCTTCGGTTTCTTAAAAGCCTTTCGTCGAATGATCAAATAACTCTCAAAGTCCTAACAGAGTTTCTTTTAGCATCTTCAGATTGCCAGATTGCCAGATTCATCTTCAGATTCTTTTAGCAATTCAGATTTCTCTTTGCCTTTCTCAGCGATTTGTTCAATACGTCATTGTGTTTCTTAAAAGTTGCTTGCATCTCTCATAAAACACTTGTCAGTCTTTCTTATCTGCTTCGGTTTCTTAAAAGCCTTTCGTCGAATGATCGAATAACTCTCAAAGTCTTAACAGAGTTCTTTTAGCATCTTCAGATTGGTCTGTTACAGTTTCTCTTTGCCTTTCTCAGCGATTTGTTCAATACGTCATTGTGTTTTCTTAAAAGTTGCTTGCATCTCTCATAAAACACTTGTCAGTCTTTCTTATCTGCTTCGGTTTCTTAAAAGCCTTTCGTCGAATGATCGAATAACTCTCAAAGTCCTAACAGAGTTTCTTTTTAGCATCTTCAGATTGGTCTGTTACAGTTTCTCTTTGCCTTTCTCAGCGATTTGTTCAATACGTCATTGTGTTTCTTAAAAGTTGCTTGCATCTCTCATAAAACACTTGTCAGTCTTTCTTATCTGCTTCGGTTTCTTAAAAGCCTTTCGTCGAATGATCGAATAACTCTCAAAGTCCTAACAGAGTGTCTTTTAGCATCTTCAGATTGGTCTGTTACAGTTTCTCTTTGCCTTTCTCAATACGTCATTGTGTTTCTTAAAAGTTGCTTGCATCTCTCATAAAAACACTTGTCAGTCTTTCTTATCTGCTTCGGTTTCTTAAAAGCCTTTCGTCGAATGATCGAATAACTCTCAAAGTCCTAACAGAGTTTTCTTTTAGCATCTTCAGATTGGTCTGTTACAGTTTCTCTTTGCCTTTCTCAGCGATTTGTTCAATACGTCATTGTGTTTCTTAAAAGTTGCTTGCATCTCTCATAAAACACTTGTCAGTCTTTCTTATCTGCTTCGGTTTCTTAAAAGCCTTTCGTCGAATGATCGAATAACTCTCAAAGTCCTAACAGAGTTTCTTTTAGCATCTTCAGATTGGTCTGTTACAGTTTCTCTTTGCCTTTCTCAATACGTCATTGTGTTTCTTAAAAGTTGCTTGCATCTCTCATAAAACACTTGTCAGTCTTTCTTATCTTCTTCGGTTTCTTAAAAGCCTTTCGTCGAATGATCAAATAACTCTCAAAGTCCTAACAGAGTTTCTTTTAGCATCTTCAGATTGCCAGATTGCCAGATTCATCTTCAGATTCTTTTAGCAATTCAGATTTCTCTTTGCCTTTCTCAGCGATTTGTTCAATACGTCATTGTGTTTCTTAAAAGTTGCTTGCATCTCTCATAAAACACTTGTCAGTCTTTCTTATCTGCTTCGGTTTCTTAAAAGCCTTTCGTCGAATGATCGAATAACTCTCAAAGTCTTAACAGAGTTTCTTTTAGCATCTTCAGATTGGTCTGTTACAGTTTCTCTTTGCCTTTCTCAGCGATTTGTTCAATACGTCATTGTGTTTCTTAAAAGTTGCTTGCATCTCTCATAAAACACTTGTCAGTCTTTCTTATCTGCTTCGGTTTCTTAAAAGCCTTTCGTCGAATGATCGAATAACTCTCAAGTCCTAACAGAGTTTCTTTTAGCATCTTCAGATTGGTCTGTTACAGTTTCTCTTTGCCTTTCTCAGCGATTTGTTCAATACGTCATTGTGTTTCTTAAAAGTTGCTTGCATCTCTCATAAAACACTTGTCAGTCTTTCTTATCTGCTTCGGTTTCTTAAAAGCCTTTCGTCGAATGATCGAATAACTCTCAAAGTCCTAACAGAGTGTCTTTTAGCATCTTCAGATTGGTCTGTTACAGTTTCTCTTTGCCTTTCTCAATACGTCATTGTGTTTCTTAAAAGTTGCTTGCATCTCTCATAAAACACTTGTCAGTCTTTCTTATCTGCTTCGGTTTCTTAAAAGCCTTTCGTCGAATGATCGAATAACTCTCAAAGTCCTAACAGAGTTTCTTTTAGCATCTTCAGATTGGTCTGTTACAGTTTCTCTTTGCCTTTCTCAGCGATTTGTTCAATACGTCATTGTGTTTCTTAAAAGTTGCTTGCATCTCTCATAAAACACTTGTCAGTCTTTCTTATCTGCTTCGGTTTCTTAAAAGCCTTTCGTCGAATGATCGAATAACTCTCAAAGTCCTAACAGAGTTTCTTTTAGCATCTTCAGATTGGTCTGTTACAGTTTCCCTTTGCCTTTCTCAGCGATTTGTTCAATACGTCATTGTGTTCTTAAAAGTTGCTTGCATCTCTCATAAAACACTTGTCAGTCTTGCTTAAGGGCCTTGCTTGAAAAAGGGCTCATTCGATTGGAAATTCAAAGCGCTAGTGCCCTTTTAATAGTCGGAAGTGATTGGAGGGCAACTAACCCTCCTCTCACGCCCACCATTTCCCCAAACACATCCAATCAACATTTCGAGATAGCAATTTTCTTCAACGTAGTTGTAAGTTCTGGAAATTAGGTCTTTGAGGATGACAACCCCCCCCCCCCCCCCCCCCCCCCCCCCCCGCCCTATCCCTCTGTGCAAGGGTTGTAAGTTATGCTCTGGAGGCATATAAGGTTTTTTATTTAAAGTTTTGTCGTAGAAACTTCAAAAGGGCTCATTCGATTGGAAATTAAAAGGGCTAGTGCCTTTTTTAATAGTTGAAAGGGATTAGAGAGCAACTAACGCCCCTCTCACGCCCACCAGTGATTGGAGGGCAACTAACGCCCCTCCCACGCCCACCATTTCCCCAAACACATCCAATTAAAATTTTGAGATAGCCATTTTGTTTAACGTAGTTGAAAGTTCTGGAAATTAGGTCTTTGAGGATGACAACCCTCTCACAACCCTCAGGGCAAGGGTTGTAATTTATGCCCTTGGGGCATATAAGGTGTTTATAGAAAAGGTTGTTGTAGAAACTCAAAAAGGGCTCATTCGATTGGAAATTGAAAGGCCTAGTGCCCTTTTTAATAGTCGAAAGTTATTGGAAGGCTTGACATTTTTATAGTATGCTAAACATCGATGTGGGTACTATGTATTATTATTTTTTTCTTTTTTTTGTTTAGAACAGGGCAATTCTTATCGAAGGAGTTGTCTTAGAAACTTCGAAAAGGGCTCATTCGATTGAAAATAGATAGGGCTTATAGTCGAAAGTGATTGGAGGGCAACTAGTCCCCCTCCCAAGCCCACCCTCCCGTTTGCCTTATTATGTTTAAAAAACTAAATGTTGCCTTAAGATTAAATCAAAATGCACTGTATTAATGCTAATTCCGAATAAGGCATCTCAGCAGTATCCCAAGAACGACTGACGGTATTATGTTCAAACTTTCGGGGCTACTTCTGTTCTTAAAATTTAATTAAATCAAAATAGCGTAAGTGTATCTAAGCTATCAAAGAAAGCAAATAGATTTTTTTTTTTTGCGAATGGCATCAAGTTTTCTATTTCAGGTCAACTAGAGGAGGTATGAAACTAAATTAAACACTACTATTTGTGTCCAATTTTTTAAAAGGGTGTATGTTGTTAAAAATTGCTGAAAATATTTCTCCAGCATACAAATATCAAGCCAAACTATAAAGTCTTAAAAAAAAAAATTTAAAGAATTATTTTCTTTTCCCTGAAAAGACTATGTTAATATAAAACGAACAGAAATTAATTAAAAAAAATTTTTTTCCACAAAATAAGTTTCAAAGAAAAGTAAAGAACCCCATTAAACCAAAAATGAGCAAAAAGAAAATAATCTACCAAGCGTGAAACTACCACACATCACCATCGATGAATAAATGAAACCCAAAACAAACAGAAATTACAAGAAATAACCGAGTCAAACTCAAAACGAGCAGAAATTAACATGAGTAGGGCTCAAAACCCCTGTGCCATCTCAAGGCCAGAACGTAATTTGCGCTTTACTGAAAAAAATACAAATGAATGTGCATTGTCACTTTAATATACATATACCGATATTTAGCAATCAAAATGTTAATATTATTCGATTTATTAAAGTTATAAAAGTAAAAACATTTCAATTTTTTTCAGTAAAGTGCAAATTACGTTCTGGCCTTGGGATGGCATAGGAGTTTTGAGCCCTACTTATGTTAATTTCTGCTCGTTTTGAGTTTGACTCGGTTATTTATTGTAATTTCTGTTCGCTTTGGGTTTCATTTATTTATTGATGCTGATTTGTGATAGTTTCATGCTTGGTTGATTATTTTATTTTTGCTCATTTTTGGTTTAATGGGGTTCTTTACTTTTCTTTGAAAAACTTATTTTGTGGTAAAAGTTTTTTTTTTAATTAATAATACATAAATACTGAAAATTGCAACTTAGCAGTCGCGAATGGACATGTTTTTCCATTAGGACATGTTCGTTAGATTATTCTTTTCAAAATGGTTATGATCAGGGACCTTATCAGAACCATCAAGTTGAGTCAATATTTCTATAGCCTTACTTTGAACCTTTTCTGCTCTTTCAAGAAGGTGAGACAGGTAGGCCTATATACCACCCCCATTTAAAGGAATGTTTGTTTCTATTCAGGCGCGTACGCTGGAAGTGTTTCGGGGGAGGGGCAAATCCTTCAAATCTCGTATTCTGTGAGAAGTATCAGAAAATTATGGAAAAAATATTGAGGTTTTTGGGGGGGGGGGGGAGCCCCCCCTCCTGCGTACGTGCCAGTTTCTGTTACCCTTATTGTTATTGTTCTTTTTAAGGTACGTTTCCTTTGGATACAACGAAAACTCGTCTGCAAATTCAAGGTCAACGATCGGATGCAAGATTTGCTGAGCTTCGCTATAGAGGGATGTTTCATGCCCTTTTTAAGATCTCAGGTGAAGAAGGAATCCGTGCTCTTTATTCTGGGTGAATTTCTTTTTATTTTTTATTTAGGTTATTAGCAGGCGTGCACCCACGGGGGGGGGGGTGTAAAAGGGGTTGTACCCCTCCTCCTCCTAATCTGCTCGGTTTTATCATTTATTCCTTAGTCCCTACTCAAAACTTGCATTCAAAGAGCTAAAATAAACTTAAAGTAATGCCTAAAATTGCCGTTTTTTCTGAGGAATTTTTAAAGTTTTCCGTTGGTTGGCCAAGGGACCCCCGGTCAGCCCCCCCCCCCCCCCCCCCCCCCCCCCCCCCCCCCCCCCCCCCCCCCCCCACCCCCCCCACCCCCCCCCCCCCACCCCCCTCCCCCCCCGATAATTATTTTGTGAGTGCGTCGCTGGTAATGAGTGTACTTTGATATTTTCCCACGAAAATTAATAATGAAAGAAAATGAAGAGAATGGATAAAGTTAAAAAAACGAAAGGAAACATTAAAAAACTAAAAAGAAACATTTAATTGGCAGATAACTGTGCTAAGCCTAAAACCTGAATATAGATCTTTTGTGGGTTAGTTTTTTCCACCTTTGAAATGTGAATCAACCTTGCTCCTGAATAGAATATCTATTCCGGATTTATAACTTATTTAAGGTTAAAACCTCAAACGCGCTTCTTAGGCTGAGAAGGGAAATCATGGGATTAATCAATAGGAATTTCGAATACTAATCTTACACTAAACTTGGACGAAGGAGCTAGAGCTAAGAGTTTGGTTTTAGGAATATACAGGCAACCTCCCCCAGAGCCGCTCAAGGGGGGGGGGGACGGGGTTGCCCACTTTGATCAATTTTTTCGCTTTGATTTGGCCTTTTATTTTATTTTTATTTTGGCCTTTGATTTGGCTTATGTTTGGGTTGGGAGAAAGTGCTGCAATTAATTTTGCCCCAGCCACCACCAACCCTATAAACGGCTCTGCCCTCTCCATGCTATCTGAAGAAATATTTTTCTCCAAGTTGAACTTTTAAATGGTTATTGAGACTCAAGTACTGTTGTTTTTGCATAGCTTTACTTACTTTGCTTGAAAAGTTTTTTTTTGTTAAGCAAACAATATGTTTAATGGTAAACATAAACGCTTTTTTGTAAACCTAATGCACATTTTCTAAGGACTTCCAACTGTAAAAGTAGACAAACAGACAACGTTCTCTCTAAGGACTTCCAACTGTAAAAGTAGACAAATAGACAACGTTCTCTCTAAGGACTTCCAACTGTAAAAGTAGACAAACAGACAACGTTCTCTCTAAGGACTTCCAACTGTAAAAGTAGACAAACAGACAACGTTCTCTGCTGATGTCGGGAAAAAAACTATTTCGGATGCTGACCAATGGTCTGCGTTGCGCTGGTACCGATCTCCTGATTCAATGCCTTCGGCCGGAAATGCAATGTCTGAAATCTGCTGCTAAATTTTACACCTGAATTATTCCTAAGATCAAAAGGTGATTGATTTGAATTTGAATGGCCTTGATGACTGTTTATTGTAATAAATGTCAATGGCATAGTCAGGAGGAATCTAGGCTCCCTTGCTCTAAAAAAAACCGAGAACCAATTAAAAATATCATTTTTGGCGTTTTAGCTGACGATTGTATCTTACAGATTTCTTTACTGTAAGTTAGAGTAAAAAAACAAAACTATGCAAAAAAAACTATTGGAAAAACTTTTAGTTCAGACCTTAAGCTACAGCAGCAACAATGTGGAGTAATTATGTGTCGTAAGCAGTCCAAAACTTGACACAATGATTTTTTTTATCAATATTTGCAGTAAAATTAAATGTAATGATGATTGTGATGAATAACAAGTACAATAATGATGTATTTTTTCCCATTAAAAAGAAAATGGGAGGAAAAAGGTACAAGTACAGAAGGTTACAAAAAGAACGAAATAACAGAAGAATTAATTTCAAAGTGAAAGAAGCCTTCTCCCCTACGCTTTAAATTCAGGGACATTGACATTAGATTAGAATCAAGTCTCTCCACCCGTGAAACAGAAAAATTGGTATGAATTTTGATGATGATTTTAATAATTACAGGCTCGGTTCAGCCGTTCTACGCCAGTCAACGTACGGAACTATAAAATTTGGGATATATTATTCACTAAAGGATCTCATTTTCCCGGGAGCCGTTAATGAAAATCTGATTGCCAATATCTGTTGTGGAATTTTAGCGGGTAGTGTTTCTAGTGCCATTGCTAATCCGACAGATGTTCTCAAAGTTAGGATGCAAGCCTGTTCCCGTAGTCATAAACACATTAGTCTAATTGAATGCTTTAGCCGGATCTACAGAGAAGAGGGTGTGCGCGGGCTTTGGAAGGTAAGCAGTGTATTAATTTTTAATAGACCCCAGACAGCATAGGTTTTTTGCGGGTTTTCTGCGCTTGTTCTTCCATATTCCATACCACGAATAAAGGTATCCTAGTATCACTTCTTCATTTGGCGTTATCTGGGATATTGGATTGGAAATCTGGAAAAGTCAACCAAAGTGCACACCAAAAAGTGGGTGATATTGGGTGGTTTATACCACCCACTATCAAGGCTTCTTTTGATTGGTAGAGTTTGCAGGGGTGTGGCTTAACTATTCAGAAACACTCTTAACATTTATTTCCACACGATTCTCTCAGGGAGCCAATTAGGGGGGGGGGGGCAAAAACAATTTTTTTTGGTACTTTCATTGGCAGAAAGTGCCCCTCTCCTAAATTTTGAAAATATTTTTTTGTATCTTCAAAAAATGTAAAAAGGTCTTCCCCCCAAACGTTCGTGTGAAGTGGTGCGTCTGGATTCATTTTTTTTTTTGTGTTTTCCAGGGAGATTCACCTGCTCGTGTATTGAAACAAGACAAGTTATTTTTACTCGCTTACAAACGCACGAGAAGAAGCAGAAGCAAAATAAATAAAAAAAGAAAGTGAAATGCATAAAGACAAAAAAAAACTTATAAAAAAAAGAATATAGTATACAAAAGTAATCCTAACAAAACTGGTACATAATGCTAAATGGCTAAACTGAAACAAAAAGGTTTGAACTCTTCTTTAAAATATCCTACTCTGTTGAATCCACATCGCCTAAAGAGTCTAAAACAAAAGGTTTTGACATCTTCTTTCTGATTTTCTATGTGTGGCGTCTATTCAGGTAATAAATCTATGGCAAACAGTCATTAGAGAGGTTTCTGCTCACGCCTCAAACTGACCATGTGTCATGACTTTGAAAATGTATGTTAAAAATAAAGTGTCCGGAAATGTCTAAAGTCCAACCCCTTTTGCGATTGAATAAATTTTTAATAAGTGAAAATAGAGTGGGACATTTCAGGAAAATAACTTATATTTTGTGTTTTTAGAATTTCAATACGCAAATCTGTTCAGGTAATAAATTTATTCTAAGCAGTCATTAAAGAGGTTTCCGCTCATGCTTCGAGTTGACAGTATAACTACATTCAAAATAGTATTTCAAAAAGGAGGTTTCTAAGAATATCTAAAGTCCATCTCCCTTTCGGCATGAAATGAATTTCTGAAATGCGAAGTAAAGCAGAAAAAAGTTTTGTTTCAGGAAAAAATAACCAGTATTTTGTTTTAGGAAAATTTGATATTCTTGGATTCCTTAACGTTTGTTTAAAAATTTGTGCACTGGCTTTAGAGTCCAAAATCCACCGGGTATATCCAAAGATTTATAAAAATGCTTTAGCCAAGTCTATAGGGAAGAAGGTGTGCACGGGTTTTTGCAAGATAAGCAGCGAATTGAATTTATAATACACTGCAGACAATAGGAGTTTTAAATTAAAGTACCAAGGACAGTGAAAGTAAAATCTAATTGCTTGAATTGTTAAAGTGAAAACTTACAAAACAGAATATATTTAAAAAAATGAGGATGAGTAAAGAATTCAATTTTTAATTAAAAAGATCTCCTTAGGAAGCTATGCAGTTTTTGTAGTAGCTGATGCCAAATAAAAAAATAGAAACGTAGATGAAAATTCAGCAAAAAAAGCTAATGCACACGGGACCAAAGCAGCTTAATAAGGTGCAGCTTTCTTTTTTCTTTCGTAATAGCTGAGGCGAAAAAAAAATAATAGAAGCGTGGATGAAAATTCAGCAAAAAGAAGCTAAAGCACACGGGACCAAAGCAGCTTAATAAGGTGCAGCTTTCGTTTTCCTTTTGTAATAGCTAATGCCAAAAAAAAAAAAAAAAAAAAAAAAAAAAAAAAAAAAAAAAAAAAAAAAAAAAAAAAAAAAAAAAAAAAAAAAAAAAAAAATAGAAACATGGATGAAAATTCAGCAAAAAAAGCTAAAGCACACGGGAGCAAAGCAGCTCAATAAGGTGCAGCTTTCCTTTTCCTTTTGTAGTAGCTGATGCCAAATAATAATAAAAAAAATAATAGAAACGCGGATGAAGATTCAGCAAAAAGAAGCTAAAGCACACGGGACCAAAGCAGCTTAATTAGGCGCAGCTTTTCTTTGAAGGCGTAATTGCCTTTGGGAGTCAACCAATTTTTTAATTTTAAATTTCTACAGACGAATAACGTTGTGTTTTTAGTTTTTTAATTTTTTATTCTTTTGGGGTGGGGGTGGGGATGTGAGTTGGTTGTAAGGCTGGGGCGAGGAGTGGTGGGAAGGGGTGGGGGTGGCTTGAGCTGTATTTGGATGGTAGTTGTTGCCCTGGAGGTGTTTGGGAGAAGGTGATTTAAAAAAAAAATTAATTTATTAGGTTAGGATGTTTTTAGGAATGTTCATGTAGGTAATCGCTACGCGTTAGCAAAAATTAAATTAATTTCCCTAGCTTAGTGATTTATATTTGTAATGGTGTATATTTTTGTTTATTATGTTAAATAAAGTCAAAGTTGTCAAATTTAACTTATTAGTTTTGCTTATTTATTTTCACGGTTCAACGTGGCAACATTGACCAAAACTTTAAACTTACTAAAAACTTCGTAATAGTGAAACAACAAAAAAGAAAATTATATAAGAAAATTGCATTATTTAGGCATTAATAAACCTAAGATGGGTCCGGGGGGGGGGGGGGGGGGGGGCAAGAAGTGTTTTGTTAGTTTAAGGCATATTATATCCTAGTAGCCTACGCCTAGCGGGGGGTTTAAGATGGCGACCATCTTCTTTTAGTGCAGGGAAGTTTTTACTCGTTTTAAGTATTTCTTATTTTAAGTTTAAGTTTTGAAACCACCTTAAAAATGGAAAAAATAACTTCAAGTTTTTTTTGTCATCGTTAGGATAGTCCACTAAAATCAATCGTGGGCATTTTATTCCATTTGCACGATTTTGATGATAAGAAACTGGTCTAGTGCAACGGAATTTCTAAAACTATTTATTGTGAAATTGCGAATTGTGAAATATGATTGACGTAATAACATGTTAAAAGATAGGAAGGGAAATTTATATCAATCTTAGCTGAACACGAATGAAAAACGAAACTCCAAGAAATGAGGATCCTCTTCGCAAGAAAGTAGAAATTCAACTTCAACCCCCCCATGCCCTTCCCCAATGCAAAGATTTGGACATGAGTGTTTTTGACATTAATATCATAAAAAGATTTTAGCATTACTGTTAAAAAAAAAACTGACATTAATTCCTGTAATTAATGTGGTTTTGGTGTAGTCGGTATATTTTTTTAGCGTTTTAGACTTGCGAATTAGGGCAAATATTCAGACTGACAAAGTAATATGTTAAAATATTGGAAGTAAAATAAAAATATCAAGGAATTTATGTCCCTCTCGGTGTGCACGAGTGAAAAATATAATTAAAACGAAAATATTTTAATACCGGGTAAATTTCTTATTAAGACAGTGGGAAATAAAATTCTGTTTGATTCGAAAATTACAATACAAGTTTGTAATCAAACATTTAAAAACAGTTCAGTATGGTAAAGAAACCACCCTGGGTTAACCCAAAAATTATGGATGAAGTGTGAGTTTTTCCTTCCGTTTTCCTTTTTAGTGTATAGCGATTGTTGTGTTTTCCTTTTTTGTATTCTCTTTAAGCTTCTATTTTTTCGCTGATAAAGCCTTTTGGGTCTGAAACCGAAATATTTGGACTTGTAAAATTATTTTTGAATTAAAAATGTTTTATTTTTCACTGTCTAATTAAGAAATTCTGCCCGTTATTAATACATTTTATTTTTAATTGTAAATAAAAAGGCAGTGCAGTCTAACGATTAAAAAATGAAATTTCAAGAAATGAGGACCTTCTTCACAAAATAGTGGAAATTCAACTTTATCCCCATACCTTCGCCTAATACCATGATTTTGACGATTTTTCTGAATTGATGTATTTTGGTATAGTTCATCTACTTTGGTGTTTTAGGACTGCATCTGTATTTTAGGACAAACATTACATGTAGGATGGCATTTTAAAACACACACTTGACGCCTTGGCCGGAATCGTCAAGCAATTGACTATTAACTTCTATACTCGAATTTTTTTAGTTCGCTGGATACCAGTTTGCCAGTTTAGAGCTTTTTATATCATAGGTATTTTTTTCTGTATTTGGTCGCCTAGAAAAATGTGCCCTTTACGTAAAACGGTTTCTCAGTAGCTAATTAAATCCAAAAAATGTTTTTTGCTCTCCTGCTGTTGTTTAACATACCATTTTTTTTTTATTACTGCGGCTGGTTTTTTTTTACCGTTTTTACCGTTGCATAATTTTATCGTTTTCTTCTTTAAAAAGTCAAGGCAAAACTAAACTTTTCCAGTGGCGTAATTGTAACTTCATCTATCGCAAAGATTTGGCAATTAACTTTTAACATAAATGTTTTTGCAAACAAATGTAATTTTTTTTCTTCAACTCCGCCCTTTTCAAGCGCATCTTTTTTTTTTAATTTTAGAGAGAAATACCACTTTGTACATGTCTCTGTCGGAGTATATTCTTATGGTTTTGCCTATCGAACTTTAAAACATAAATATTGTCCTTCGGGAATTCCGCCCCGTTTGGTAACGATAATTTCTCAAGTATTTGATAGTAGTTTTTGGCAAAACACAAGCTTTGATCCTGTGTCTGTTGTAATTTTTGGGTAATTGCCCTGATTTTGAATAATTTGATAAATATTCATCGTTTTTTTGGCAATCAATCTTCTAAGGCCTTACCTTTTAATTGAAACCAATTTAAAGCACAGGAGAATTAAGCCCTTGGTTCTTAAGGTTTTTTTCGCTATTATCAGATTTATCCTCAGAATTATCAGATTCCTCAAATTCTTAAATATCACAAGCTTGTGATGTTTGGCCTCAAACTTACACCTGGAAATAATCAAACTTATTAGACTTAAGGAATGGAAACTTTGATTACTATATCATTAAAGTCCTCGATAAAGCCTATCCTATTGATGGAAGGAACACAACGAATTCGATAATGGTGCCGCAACAACAAATTAGCGAATTCCATGCATTATCTGAAATATGACAGAACAACCAAGCATCAACACAAAAATACTTTAAACATATCTTTACATCAGATAGTATGTTATTGTAATTATTGGTATATTATTATCATTTTATTTTTTGTTTTCTTAATTTCTTTTGGATTTCTCAAAGTACTTTGGTTCTCTGGTGGACAGCGAATAATCCGAAAATCGGATAATCTACCCGCTGATAGGCGAGAGTTTACTGTAATGTCTGATTTAATTTGTCAATTAAATATTGACGTGAACGTTAATTTTTCGTTGTTTTCTGTGTTCATTGAATATACATAGCGTAATACTTGCAATGCACGTTGCTTAAAGCACTAAGGGCATCAGAATAAAAATATTTTCGGTCCCTTGACTCGTCTTATGTCTTTTCATTACTGACAACCGTGATCTTTTAAGATTTTTGGCTCTTATACATAGTACTGTGCTGTCGGAGTTTTAGTAACTATTTGCTGAATAGAGTCAAAGTACAAAATAATGAAGATCATTTGGAGTCGGAATTATGGAAATGCAGAAAGGCTGTAGTCAAGCCAAATACTCTTAAATACTCCTAAAAAGAGGAAAAAATAAACAAAATTGCTATTTTAGGCTAATTATAGACTAATTATAGACTGTAGGCTAATTGTAGGCTAATAATTAGCCTACAGTATTGCTTTTCGGCATTTCTCTCATTAATATTAGTTTCTCTAATTAAGCCCTGCAGTAAATTAGCTGGAATGCGGGAGTCGATGTTCTTACTTCTTTGAAAAAAAATGTTAGCAGTCGGAGCAATTATTTTCCAAGCTTCAGGAGTCAGAGTTGAAGCCGGCGGTAAAGTAGACCTACTCCACAGCTCATTTTACAAAATTACGATGCTTTTACTTCAACTTCAATTTGACAACGCTGTACGTCCGTAAAAATTAAAACATTTACAATCTTTTGATCTGCAAAGAAAACTTTGCGGAAAGCCTTTCCTTTGTGGGCTTTCCTTTCATTCAAAGAAAAGGCACAGCTTCTTATACTGTTTGATGCCATGTTTTATTAGTTTATTTTATGTTGAGTTCTAGGCCAGGTCTCTTTTTTTCTTTTTTTTTTCTTGGCACACCCGCTACTACCAAAAATTATATTACTACATATGGAGGTATTTTTCATTAAATATTTCGATTTTTCCTTTTTTTTAAGATATATATGGTTGCATTATTCAAACAACCAGTTATCTTTTCACCTTAATTTTTAGGGATAACAGACAAATTTTTAGGCTAGATTAAATTCTATCTTCCTATAGTGGTTGGGTTAATGCTGTAAAAAGCTAAATTATTAACTGAAATTTTAACTTATTACACTTCGTTAAACTTCAAGTTATTACAGAGTCTCATTTGTGTTTTATTGAAAACAAATACTGAAAACTTAAAATACTTAAAATTTTTTCCCATCTAGCTTTGGAAATTCAAAAATTGCTGAGACGTCCAGGAATTAATAGGTTTATATGTTAAATAATCAGACTATTGTCATTAGTTCTTTTCAGCAGTCTTGATTATTGTGGTGATTTTCTTTTTTTTTTCTTTTTGTGAATGATCTAACAAATAAAAATCACTCTGTTGAAAACTTTTTTCAACCGTTGAAAATCAAAACAGTTGAAAATCGTTTTCAATAAAATGATAATGATAAATAAGTTGTTGATAAGGTTTGAGAGGAAGCTAGGGAAAGGGAGGGGGGAGTTAGATCCACTTTTATTTATAAACTGACCAGCCTTGAAATATGTTTTCATGTTTTGTTCCAATTGATAAAAAACACACTTCTCGAAATACAAATCGTTTTCAGTAAAGCGCAAATCACGCTCTGGCCTTTAGAAGGTTTGATGGTTTGTTTGTCTCTATTGGTTGTAATTTTGACTTGATTATTCATTTCAAATTCTGCTCTTAGGATTCATTTACTTGTCTATTCATTTACTATCTGTTATTTTTATGTAGAATGTTATTATTTATTTTAATTTCTGTTCATTTTGGGTTTCATTCATTCATTGATGATGAATTCTGGTTCGTTTTAAATTTGAATTGCTTCGCTTTTCTTTGAAAAACTTCTTATTTGGAAGACGTTTTTAAAACGAAGGGATCAATTAGACTAATAGTAGGGCAAATCATGAGGAAAAATTGAAAACTGAAAAAGGACATAAACAAAAAAAGGAAGGGAATTACCTTAAACAATATACGGAGACTGAATATCATAACGGCAATGTTTTTTTTTCTTAAATGTAGTGTAAAGGCCAAAGGTTATATTGTGGCAATATCGTGGCAATATTTTATGAAAGTACCGAGGACTTTGCTGTTGTATTTACCCCTGTTCGATATATGTGCGTTTTTTCCAGGGAGTTTGCCCGACCGCCCAGAGGGCAGCAGTTATAACTGGTGTTGAACTTCCTGTATACGATGGTACGAACGATATTTAATCAATCAGGGTTTGACGGCTGATACCACTACAAACATTTGATGTAAGTACGCCTTCTTTGATTTTTGTTCTTATTTTAGAGGCCTTACCAGGTTACCACTAGGAAATAGCTAATGGGGTTGTTTAACCGGGATTGCTGAACTCGAAGGGCAAAAGGACAGAGGGTAAAGGCTGCTATTATCTGTTACGATATACTATACTTCGAAGTATTTTTTGTTGACTTGTATATCTTGCTTAAGGTAGTTTTTTTTTACCACTACTATGTTTTACCTATAAAAAACAAGATTTTTTTTGAACATTTGCTTCCTGAGGGTTTTCTCATTCCTCCGGTCCAAAATAAAAACAAAGATTGATAGCTCTTCTGAGTTTTTCGTTTTTTTTGCGTAGTAATATAGATCCAAATGTTTCTGGTTTTGTTCATTAATTTTGGACTTACCTCTAAAAAAAGATTTGTTCGGGATGTTTCTTTCTTTTTCAAAAATACTTTCGAAAATTGTTTTTGGTAGTACGAAAATTCAATATTACGAAATTAATATTATGATTGGTTTATTGATATTACTAAAATTTTACATTCAGAAAATTGTTAATTGATAACTTAAAGCGACTGGGCGGGTTATACACTAAAAATCAACACACACAAATTACATACAAACACTACAAAACAAAAAAAAAAAAATCAATCATCTCTCAAACAATTCATTTTGATAATAATAATAAAGATAAATTTAATAATAATAATAGTAATAAACCTCTTTTAAAAAAAAAAAAAAAAAAAAAAAAAAAAAAAAAAAAAAAAAAAAAAAAAAAAAAAAAACTATGGATTGACCTAATCAGAATATTTTTGTCAATTTATTTTGAATAACCCGAGGTGCTCAGCCGCCCGAATGCTCTCCGGAATAGAGTTCCACACATTAGGTCCTGAAAATCTAGTATGGAAGCCGGCCCTGGTTTTCCACTTCTATTCGGAACAATGAAATCACTAGCATGACGAGTTTCATAATGGTGCAAAGACCTATTGTCATTAAAATAATCACGAAAAACCTCTGGAACTAAATCATTCCAGCATTGATAAGCAAAAAGTCCTATTTGGTAGTCTCGTAGCTGTCCTACATTCAACATCTTGAACTTGTTGAAGCAAGCTGAAGTGTTATTTACACCTTCAACATTCCCACCAATAAGATGCATCGCTCGAATTCTTGAAGAGTCTGAACACGTTTAAAATTCACAGAAAAATTACTTGCCGCATAACATCAAGGGGTATACGAAGCATATGGGTGGATCAAAGCATGGTATAAAAGCAATAAAACTCTCTGACGCCCTTGTAAGAAATTTTTAAAACGTTTTTAACGAATCGCTCCAAGGCCACATGCAACCTTTATGGCAACAACATCACTGTGGCGTTTCCACGAAAAATTACAATCAATGTAAAAACCTAAGTACCGGATTTCTTGAACTTGAACTATAGGCTTATTATTAAACAGCAGAATTCCACCATCAATATCACTGGGCTTGCCTACTCTAGGATATACAATAAAATTAGTCTTAGTAACATTAACTGATAACAAACTCAAACTAGTAAAAACATGGGAATTTCTCAGAAACACAATTCACTTTCAACACAAGACTATCAAGAACGACTAAAAACGTAACTGCAGTAGTCATCAGCGAATGACGTTAAGCAACAATCTGGAAGATAAAACCTCATGCTATCCACATAAACCAGATACAGAAGTGGACCAAGGACCGATCCCTGTGGCACACCACAAACGACACTTGATAAGGGGAAGAAAAAAGCATCATCAATCATCACTTTAATAGACCTCCCACAAAATAACTTTAAACCACTTCAAACTCACTCCTTTAACACCTAAGCATTCTAGTCTACCTTGCAATAAAATTTTAAAATCTACCGTGTCAAATGCTTTCCTAAAATCAAAAATACTGTTAGGGGGATTTCACCTTTTTTCTAAAAATTATTTACAAAATCAACAAGATGAATGGCAGCATGACTAGTGGAAATGACCTTTTCGAAACCCGAATCGGGTATCAATGAGTAGGCTATGTTTCGTGAGATGGTCATATAGACGGCGATGAATCACTTTTTCCAAAATTTTTGACAATAAAGGCAGTATCGATTTTGGTCTCCAGTTACCGGCATTTGACCTGGCACCCCCTTTGTAAAGGCGGGATAACTTTAGCTTGCTGGGGCTTTTTCTGGAAAGGTCCCCGTTTCCATAGATAAATAATAATATGGAGAATACATGGTAGTAATACATTAACAAGCTTTAAAAGTTCTCAGATTCACGCCATCTATCCCAGCAGAATTCGATTTTATATTTTTTCACTATTTTAAGGACACTTCATCACTTGTACACTTTTCAAACTGAACTCAACTTAGTATCTCCACGAGAGTCCACGAATTCCTCGCTAAGAAAATTTTTGACCTTCACACCTTACACTCTCTTGAACAGACGAGCCAACCTTAAAACTGGCCAAAATGATTCGCGACTACATTTTTATCACTCACATAACTTCCGTTTATATCAATGCAAGGCGACTGACTACTTTTCTGATTTCACACATATAATCATTAATAACCATGCCATGTGGCATCTTTCTGCAATAAATAAAATATTAGTGAAACAAGATTTTTTTGAAAATTTGTAAATTTAAAGTATGTGGGTAGTAGAGAAACCTCTTTAACTAAATCAAAGAAATAAAAAGGTTCTTTTATTTTTCTATACCAAAAAAACTTTTTTGAAATAAACTATGGATTATGTTCTTGCATCCCTGAGAAATGTTCCCTATGTAAATTTATTTTGAACGATAAGCAAAACTTAATAAAGCGTTCATATTTGAATAGTAACAGAACTGAAATTTGTCTCACCTTTAGAGAACAAAATGTCAAACCCGAAAAATTCCATTAAACCCCCAAAGCAGTGAATCGAGTGCTACCACCCACTGTAAGGCAAAAATCATATTCAGCGGTGGGGGGGGGGGGATGATCAATATTAAAACCAAAGTGAATGGTAGTGATTGCAGTTAGTCCGTTCGACATCAATTCCGAATAGTGAATCGCTGTGTTAACAACACACTAGATTCACACTGCTTAATAATATGGTTTCGAATTTTAGAGGCTTTTTGCTTATATGCCGCATGAGCAAGGCCGCATTCAAGGGGTATTATGGTCATGGGAGGGAGTTTTTAAACCCCCTCCAAGAAAAGACCCTGAACATTAACCACGAAAGAAAGTATCCTAATTACGCCAAGTTGCTGATGAGTCATGTTTTCTGTTTTTTCCAACTATTGAGTAACTTTTAGACATAATAAGCTATATACGCACCTATAAATTTAGTGGGGGGATGTGACCAATAAAAACAAAAATCGGGGAGTGGAGCAATAAAAAAATTCATTTGATACCCTTTGAATAAGAACTGCCTAGAAATGTAAGAAAATTAGGATTCTGGAAGGTAGGTTGGCAAGGAGCGAGCCCCCCCCCCCCTCCCTTCCTCCGGCCTGTCCCTGTAGCAAGTATTTTATATGTATGTCCAAATTCCTTGTGAAATTTTTATACGTATATACTATGCATTTACATTCTTCGTTCCTTTGCTCCTCATGATTAGATTTTTCTATCAATACAATATCAAGAAGAAAAAAAAGGTTAGACGCATAGGTTACGAAGTTATTTGTTACTACAGGTTGGCAGCAATCCAAATTTAAATCCTCCATTTACGTAGTTGAGTGAATCGCTCTACTCCATGAGCTAACGCCTATTTACTGCCGCTGTCAAGTTTGTCTCGAAGAATCAAACAGCCAGCCTTATCCAGCATCGCCAAGGAAAATAAAGCGAGTTATAAAACCTTAGGCAACAGAGCTGCACTTGGAAGTACAGCTTGTCAGGACTACCTTGAGCAGGGTACTCCCCGCCAAGAATATCTGAAAACGAGTTTCGCGCGGCGATTCTTTTGCAACATGAAATAGATTTCCGGCACAGAGGTAATCCCGAAAAATCCTTCCCTTGACGCGTTCAAGAGAAGGTATAACAAGTTAGATTTTTCTATCAATACAATATCAATAAGAAAAAAAGGTTAGACGCATAGGTTACGAAGTTATTTGTTACTACAGGTTGGCAGCAATCCAAATTTAAATCCTCCATTTACGTAGTTGAGTGAATCGCTCTACTCCATGAGCTAACGCCTATTTACTGCCGCTGTCAGTTTTGTCTCGAAGAATCAAACAGCCAGCCTTATCCAGCATCGCCAAGAAAATAAAGCGAGTTATAAAACCTTAGGCAACAGAGCTGCACTTGGAAGTACAGCTTGTCAGGACTACCTTGAGCAGGGTACTCCCCGCCAAGAATATCTGAAAACGAGTTTCGCGCGGCGATCTTTTGCAACATGAAATAGATTTCCGGCAGAGGTAATCCCGAAAAATCCTTCCCTGACGCGTTCAAGAGAAGGTATAACAAGTACCTCATTGTTAGAAAATGAGGTAACTACCAGGACTAGCGGCAAATCATCATTTGTGATGGAGCCGTGAAGCCTGTAATAAAAAAAAGGCAACAGAAATTCAGTCTTGTTTGTTTTATTTTACCACTCAGGATTTTCGTCTTCGAAACTGACTTCACTTTTCAGCCATCTTCATTTTTCATTGGATATTTGCAACTGGGGCTTTTTTGGCGTACAGCGCTTGTCCGAATAGCCCCCTAAATAATAACATTTTTTGAACAATGATAACGGTGATAAAAGTGGGGGAAGGTACTTTTCATGTTCGAACGTACCAAGGACAACAAAATGAAATCTGATTATTTAATTGGTTAAGGACAACTTACCTAGGACAACAAAATGAAATTTGATTACTTTTTCTTTGGCTAAGGACAACAAAAAACTTACCAATGACAAAAAAATGAACATCTGATTGACTTTGACTTTGACTTTGACTTTTATTTTCAACTAATAATACATCATACTTAACTGGCACTTACAACACATTTTTTGAATAACATTATCAACGAACGTAGAAATGGTAAGAACGTATGACGTTTTATTAAGCCACTATTGTGACTTGAGCAGCGTCACACAATCTTTTATCATAAACCAAAACTCATTCACTCTTTCTACTCTTTTCATACCATTCAATACAAATTAACTCAATTTAACTTTTTTTTTAACTTTTTTTTTACAACTTAATTATACAATTTAACATTAAAAAAAAAAAAAAAAAAAAAAAAAAAAAAAAAAAAAAAAAAAAAAAAAAAAAAAAAAAAAAAATATTAAAATTCCCACCCAACAAAAACTTTTTTAATCTAATTTTAAACTGAAACTGGTTTTCTGACTCCCTAATGCTCTCCGGGAAACCATTCCACAAATTAACTGCATAATTTCTAATTGCAAAACTAGATCGACTCGTACTCCTTACTTCTGAGACTAAGCTTCCACGACCTTCTAGTCCTATGATGATGATTAATCTGAATTAAACTTAAAAAAATTTCTAAACATATTCTGGAGATAATCTATTAAGCACCTGGTAAGTAAACACTCCCGCCTGATGGTCCCTGATCTTATGAATATTTAAAATTCTAAAACTAATAAAAGATTCACGCGTATGCTCATACTGAACAAACTCACCCAGTACTCGAAGTGCCTTATTCTGAAGAATCTGCAGTCTTTTAATATTTGAAGTAAATTAGATGCATAAATACAGCAACCATAAACAATAAAAGGATGAAAAACAGTATGATATATATTTCTTAAAAAACAGTCTTAAGGGTAACACGTGTTTCAAACGCCGCATCACTCCAAGACCTCGTGCAAGTTTAGAAGAAATCATATTTATGTGTTTCTTCCAACTCAAATTATTATCAACATAAAATCCTAAATATTTATTTTCAAAAACCTGTGAAAGCGACAAATTTTCAAATACTACGGAAGCATTATTTACAATTTTTCCTACCCTATTAAAAATCATATAATTTGTCTTAGAAGTATTAACAGGTCAAGGTAACTCAAGGAGGTAAACACCAAAAGGTTTTCCAGCGTTCGGTTTGCTTTATCTACTAGTTCTTCCAGTGACTGTGCAGAAATCGTCAAAGCAGTATCATCTGCAAATGCTGTAACAGTTGCTTCAGGCATGTAGAACCTCAGAGTATCTATGTATAAACGAGAAAGAGTAATGGACCAAGGACTGAGCCCTGAGGAACTCCACATTTTACAGGATAGACTCCGCTAACGATGTCATCTATCATTACTTTAGTTGACCTTCCATACAAGTATGATTTAAACCGATCCAAGCAAACATCTTTTATCCCCAGACTAGATAGGCGACAGCAGCAACTCAAAATCCACAG
Organism: Artemia sinica; assembly: GCA_027921565.1. Lineage (NCBI taxonomy): Eukaryota > Metazoa > Arthropoda > Branchiopoda > Anostraca > Artemiidae > Artemia > Artemia sinica. Next base: position 50,735,657 of record CM051271.1, read on the forward strand.
TGTCGAAGGTTTTTTTGAAGTCATCAAGTCAAAGATCGTTAAAGGAATAAGACCTTTTTCTAGAGCTCCATTGATTACATCCAGAAGATGATGAACAGCATGGCTAGTAGAATGTTTACTGCGGAATCCAAATTGGCTGTCACACAATATTCCTAGTTTATCAAATATTCATAAAGTCTCCTGTGAATTATCTTTTCATAGATTTTAGAAAAAATAGGCAATAACGAAATCGGTCGCCAATTCGATAGTTCTTGTTTCTTCCCCCCTTTATACAATGGTATTACCTTTGCCAGTTTAAGACCACTAGGGAATTCGCCGGTCTGGAGTGATAGATTTATTAAGTCACTTAGACAAGGTAATATATAAACTAGGATAGCATTTTACAGCTCTAAGATTAAGTCCATCTATTCCGAAGCCGAGTTGGACTTCAGTCCTTCACTGTGCTCTCGATCTCCTTTGTTGTGCACTTCTCGAACGAAAAAATGAGGGCGCCCTTCGCCTCGATTATCAATAAAGGACTTCACAGATTGAAGTCTTCTAGACTTTTTAGCTACGTCTTCCTTAATACTCGCGCCTTGTTTCATGAAATATTTTCCGAATTCATCAGGCATTTCCTGTTTATCAGTGATTTCACTTCCATTCACCATCAGACTCTTTACTCCATCATTATCATTAGTCTTCCCTTTTAAAAACTCATTTATTAGTCGCCAGGTTCTTTTGCATCACCACTTTTACCATCAAAAGCAGAAGCATAATATGCTTTTTTTGCTCACTGCGACGCTTATGGTAACTTTCTTTCTGACTCGCTTAAATTCTTCAAATAAACTCGCATTTTCCGGGCTCTGTAAATGTTTTTCAAAAAGCTGGTTTCGCATTTCCATCATTTCAAGCAATTCTGTGGTCACCCATGGCTTTCTTGGCTCATTTTTCTTTTTCCTCATTTTCCTCAGAGGACAAGACGCCTCATATACCGGTAAGAGAACATTCATAAACCTGTCAAATGCTGTAGTTGCATTCTGCTCCTCGCTAACTTCATCCCATGCTATAGTACTAACTTGCTCTTTCAGCTTTCTCAAGTTATTATTTCTCATATCTCTATAAACTCTCTTACTTAGGTTTTAGTCGAAGTTTTGATACTATTTATCATACAAACAATCGGGAGGTGGTCAGAAGCAGGTTGAAGGAGAACATCACAGAATGCTTGCCTCAACGTAGATTTGAAGAAACAAATATGTTATCAATTAATGTTGCCGACTGAGCAGTGATACGGGAAGGAATCAGATTCACTGGGTACAAATCATGAGATAATGCAAGATTTAAAAAGTTCTAAATTGACACTATTTAAATTCAATAAATCAAAATTAAAATCACCCAGAATAACACACTCTGATCGATTAGACTGGGCCCTGCTTAAAAACATATCAAACTCCTGAAAAAATTCCTCCGGATGAGCACCAGGGGGTCTATAAACCAGGCAAACAATTAACTTTTTACCATTATTTATTTCAATCTCAATAGAAAAAATTTCAGTCTTACCTTCATTCCATAAATAAAGGTCCTCCCTTTCCTCAAAATTCAATCCCTCTCTCACCAAAAATGCAAGTCCCCCGCGCCCCATTGAATGCCGCGACTTCGATATCAGTTGGTAACCTGGAAAAGCGTAGGAAGAGAGAAGACTATACAAACTCAAGAATGATTCACAAATTCCCAAAACATCAATCACACTATCAATATTACTTAAAAACTGAACAATTTCTTCAAAAGCCGACGTTATGTGGCAATTCCATTGAGCAACACACAAACTATACAACTCTTTTTTAATTTGACCAAACTCTTCAAAACGAACGTAGCGGCTAGGACGGAGTGGCTTGGGGCATTCATCAACTCGATCTTGAAAATGGAGGCCTATCTGATGTGATAAAACATAAACTAAGAGCGAATTTTTTTCAAGCAACTCTAACCGAGGTATTGGGAGTAAACTTACCATAATAAGAAAATAAAATAAAAAGCCACGATCTTGTTTTCTTCTTTGGCGATAAAACCCATACATAAACTGGAAAGAAAGGAAATAGGAATAATTGAATAATAATAAGAATAGATAAACACATAGAAAGACTCAGAATTTAATAAAAACAAAAAAAAAAAAAAAAAAAAAAAAAAAAAAAAAAAAAAAAAAAAAAAAAAAAAAAAAAAAAAAAAAAAAAACAAAAAAAAAAACAGGACACTCAATCACGATCGAATATGTCATTCAGAGACCAAAGTCTACGAGCAGAAGTTGCATTCTCCGGACGGACGTAGATCCGACCTTGGTTTGACCACACGAACTTATTGCCGTATTTTTCCCTTGCAGCATTCAACAATTCTCTTTTTTTCTTTGTTAAGTTCTCAGCCACAAAAATCTTCGTGTTCACAAGGTTTTTTTTTTTGCAAGCAAAAACTTTCACAGCTGTGTGACGGTCTTTAAACTTCACTAAAACAGGAGCAATTTTATCAGAGCGGCTATCAACAGAGTTCAACCGAAACCTATGCACAGATATAACATCACTATCAGCAAGACCTGAGAACGCCATCTTATTGCGTATAATATTCATTGTTGCATCTTTTACTTCAACACCGGGGGGTTGCTTGACACCGTTGAACAGTAGTGTATCCAGTCTCAACTCTTGGTCAGCATCATCGATCTTGGCTTCAACTCTAGCAACTCGATTTTCAAGTAATTCCAGTTGATTTTGACATATTTTCAGGTCTTTTTCAATCCTGTCAAATCTCGGAGTATATTCCAGTATTATCGCATCGTGAACTACGCCAATTATCTTTTCAATTTCAGCAGCGGATGGTGTGGTCGAGGGGTAAATTTTAAGTGCTTCGTTAACTTTTTGCGCTATAGCCTGTTTCATATTTTCTTTTGTTACTGCTACATCTTTAAGAGTTCGCTCAATAAGTCCCGTAGTATCTGAGCTTGTAGCCAAATTTTTATAAACAAGCGGGCTGAGAGCGAGTTCCTCAAAAGCGCCTTTAACTCCCTTTCCAACTTTTTTCATAGCTTCGGTTTTGTTTGATTCGAAATTTTTTAAATTTTGTTCCAAAACCATTTCAACTTCATGCGATCCGTAACAAAATACTTGGTACTTAAATCGACCAGATTTCTCTGCGACAGAACGGAGAATTCTGACTGGCCATAAAGGATATCTCGCAAAGCTTGCCAGGGCAAGGTCATCATCCTGAAACAAGAGCATCACGGCTTCGAAGAAAAGGCAGGAAAAAAAAGAAAAAAGGCAGGAAATAGACTTATCTTTACGTGGGGAGGCCCACGGCTGCAGTGGCTATCAACTCTATGGAAAGCTGGGTCAGTGATCCATGGAGCCTGCTAAGCTTTACCACCGTTTTCTGGCATCCCAATTCACGAAAAGTAAATATCTAATCAGTAATTATCCAATCTCAAAAATATCCACTTCTCGCCAAAAGTCTATCACCAACAAATTAATTGATAAACATAGGACAGGATTATACGTCACTATAATCCCAAACCAATTGTTGTTACGAAATTCACTGATTTAATAATGTTCATAAGTTATCCGATTTTAGATGTGTTTGCTCTGAACTTTTATAACTGCTGAAGGTCACTAACCAATTCAAATTGGTTAAGTGGAAACTTACACAACCTTAACTGGAAGTAAGGGCAACATTAAAACTTAAAAACAAACAGAAATTATAACGTATATGAGGGGGGTCGCAACCTCCTCAATACATCGTTCTTTACTCCAAAGTTTGACTTTTTGTTCCAATCAATTAAGAATGACTTCTGACACAAAAGGGCCGTTTATTAGAATAATAAGCTGTTTTAAAAGTTCTCAAAAATTTTAGCGTAAAGAGCGAGGTGTTGAAGAGGGGGCGAACCCCCTCATATGCGTTATAATTTCTGTTTGTTTTAAGTTCCAATGTTGCTCCTTACTTTCAGTTGATAAAACTATTTTTTTAATTTAATTTATGATGTTTTTTTTTCTGGCAAAAAATACAAAATTCCACATTTTTAGATATAGGATCTTGAAACCTCTACAGTAGGGTTCTCTGATATACCAAATCTGATGATGTGGTTTCCATTATGATCGCTAAATGTTTTGGGGGTGTTTCCCCACTTTTTAGAAAATTGAGGAAATATTTTCAGGCTCTTAACTTTTGATCGGTAACTTCAAACTTGCTGAATTTTATGTATTTTGAATAAGCATCAAAAATTGATTCTTTTGATGTATGTATTGTCATCAAGACTATATTTATTAGAGTTTTGGTTACTAATGAGCCGGCCGCTCCTTATTTACAGTACGTTACCGTGAACTGTTTGAAACACCTTATGCAATTCTTCAGTTTTGGTTGTAGCAGTCGGCAAATTAGAAAATAAAGAAGGAATAATTAGGAAAAAAGTAACAAAGAAAAAATCTAAAAAAAAAAAACAAACGAGACTGTGGCCAGTGCAGAGAAAAGAAAACAACAAATGTAAAACAACGCGGATATTTCACCTGTATCCAAACAAGGCGTCTTCAGCACGAAAGAAACACAAGAAGAACAGGATAAAAAAAAAAAACAAGATAAAACTAAAAAACAATAAAACCACCACCAAAAAACAAACAAAAATGTACAATTGGCGCAAACTGATCCACGTAGGGAAAAGATGCTATTATAGAGTTACTTCAGTGAGGACACCAGAGTAACTGAGGAAAAAAAAAACAAAAAAAAAAAAACTGTAAATTACTTTAATTATTCTGTTGCGAAATAATCCTTTTGTTAGCTATTACTGAAGCAAAACGTTTTGGTCTAGCAGGTAAAATAGTCCCGTGGTGATTATTTAAAATCTTAACTCCCTTATTGACTGTTGATTCACTCTTTAGAAGGTTATCATAAATTGGGTCAATATTTAAATTACCTGTTTCCCTATTTATTGAAAGGTTAGCAAACATATGTTTTTTAATTTCTATGGCTTCCCTCGCCCATTGAGTGTAACTCTTATCATTTGAAATAGCTAAGGCTTCATCAAATTTTACAAAATGATCTGGTTGAAACCAAATATGCTCTGCTAAAGCTGAAACGAAAGTTTCTGGAGGCTTGCTTAATTCTAGGGTTTTTTCTATTGAGTTTCGGTGTTCAATAAACCTTTCAACAAATTGTTGGTGAGTCCTACCAATATAGAACTTCCCACAAGAACACGGAATTTTATACACCCCACTTACTAAATTTCCCCAAGTTAAATCCTTACCAGAACTAAAAAAAACTACCCATTGGCCTCAACGACTGGAAACATGTATCAATACCAAATTTACGTAAAACCCGTGAAAGTTTCTCACCCAAACCAGGTACATATGGTAATGAAATGAAACTTTTTGATACAACTAAATCTAAAGACTGAGAAACCCCAATAACCCTACTATCATGTTTAACCCGTCTATTTTCAATTATTTTGTCAATGAACTTAATTGGATAATTAACAAAAGAGAGAAGGAAGAATTAGCAAAAAAGAGAAGGAATAATTAGCAAAAAAGGGAAGGAATAGTTAGCAAAAATAGGTGAATACAAGTGGCACCGAACAGCTACAGAAGACGTAGCTTTCATTTGCAAGTGTCTCTCAGAATCAACTGATTCTTAACGTTAAAACCTTAACGAATGAAAGGCGTTGGTAGATTTGACTTGTTGGTTTTGCTGATTTGTTTTCACAGCTTATCCTGGCAACACTGACTAAAATGCAAGACTGCCCTAAAACTTTATATTACATGAAGCGTTTAACAACCCGTATTATCGTGGTAAAAACGGGTTAGCGTGCCATTTTTACAAGTAATACCGAACAGGGCATTAGAGTTCGTTTTTATATGATAAATACGTCTTAATACATACGCTTAATACGATAACGAAGAGAAGTTGCTAAAAATAGGGGTGCCGTTGCCACTAATACTGCCGAACAACGTATTAGACTTCTGATGAAGGTTTCCCAGGCTTAGTACGATAAGGAAGAGAAGTTGCCTAAAATATATTTTTAAAGGCTAACGCCTGAGTAAAGGGAACATACGGTCGTAGTACATAAGAAAACTCACATTTAATTTTCAAGCCACGCCAGGTAACAAGCTGATTATAAACGCGAAAAAAAACCAAACTAAAAAATCCTGCACTGCTTTGCGACCAAGCGTAAAATCCGACGAATAAAAATCAGTTTAATTTAAATACATCATAACTATATTCTACAAGATGCTGACTGCGCATGCGAATCAAAAATATGTCATAGAGACAGACATAAACATCAACTAACGATTCAATTAACAATTACGAAGTATGAGGCGAAGAAACAAAGGATTCTTCATTAAAATCAAGACACTTTAAAGAACAACGAGAAGTAAATTTGTATAAAAAGGGGAAAGGATTTTTGTGTGATACTTAAAGGGATATCAGAAAGCCAAGAAAGTTACCATTTTCGATATGAATTGTTCTAAAGTAAAGTCCAGGGGGCTAAAGAGGCTTTATTTTGATGTTGCTAGTATTTTGAGAGATTCCATAATTTTTGGACTGAATTAAGTAAATAGTAATTTTCAACAAAGGGTAATTAAGTAAATGGTAATTTTCAGTTAATTGTAATTAGGTAAATGGTAATTTTCATACTTAGGCAGCGCTATTGCGCTGCCTATGATTCCAACATTTTTGGACTGAATTAAGTAAACAGTAATTTTCAGTAAAGGGTAGTTAAGTAAATGGTAATTTTCAGTAAATAGTAATTAAGTAAATGGTAATTTTCATACTTAGGCAGCGCAATAGCGCTGCCTATGATTCCATAATTCTTGGACTGAAATAAGTAAATGGTAATTTTCAGCTCTGGTGCAATCTCGAGTCTTGCTGGTGCAGTAGCTTCAACTCCAATAGATGTGATTCGAGTTCGGTTGATGAACCAGAAATTGAAACTTAATGCCACCACCAGAATTGTACTCTATAAAGGAAGCATTGACTGTTTGTTAAGAGTGAGTTTTGCCTTTTTCTTATTCTCTTTTCTCTATTTTACTTTTTTTTCATGCTCACATATCCGTATTGTCCATTGTTTATCAAGAAGTCACTTTTCTTCTCTTCTTCATCTTTTCCTTCTTGTCATTTTCTATATTTATTTATTTTTGGTGCTCACCTGTCATTATTATCAGTCAGTTATTATGAAGTCGTTTTTCTTCTTCTCTTTTCTCTTCTTCTTTTTCTGCATTATACTTTTTCATTCTCATCTATCCGTATTATCAATTGGTTATCAAGAAGTCACCTTTGTTCTCTTTTTCATCTTTCTTCTTATCGTTTTCTATATTTTATTTTTTGTGCTCACCTGTGCTCTGTCTTGAGATCCTGATGACCTTCAAGTTAGCGAATCCCTCCACCCAAATAGAAGCTCGTTCTCTAAGATGGTATGGCTACTTACTCCGCCTCCCGCCATCTACCCCTGCAAAAATCATATCCGACTTCAATCCCTCGATTGTCTGGAAACGTCCTCGAGAGAGGCCGCGCACCAGATGGGCTGATGTTATAAATCAACGCCTCTTCAACCGCAACATCGACCCAAATGAGGCCCGATCCTTAGCCCTGGAGAGGGCTTCTTAGAGAAGACTAACAACGTTGTCAACCAGCTCCCTCTACGGTGGCGATCCTGCTGAGCAAGAGCGTTAATTAATTAATGAATGCTCACCTGTCCTTATTCTCAGTCAGTTATCAAGAAGTCATTTTTCTTCTTCTCTTTTCTTTTCTTCTTTTTCTGCAATATATTTTTTCATTCTCGCCTATCCGTATTGTCAATTGGTTATCAAGAAATCGCTTTCTTCTCTTCTTTGTCTTTCCTTCTTATCGTTTTGTATATTGTATTTTTCGTCATCACCTTTCCCTATTCTCAGTCGGTTATCAAGAAACTGTTTTTTTAGCTTTTACTGTTGTGTCTTAGGACACTAATCGCCTCTGTGTTGATATTATTTTACTTGATTATGCTGTCAAATCTAGACCATCATAGGGAGCTCCATTCCTATATTGTATCTTTGCGCAGACAATTTAATGACCTCTACAATGTAACCTCTGTATGAGGTTACAGTTACAACTACTGTATGTAACCTCTAGAATGAGGGATGTTCGTGTTTGCTTTTGGGCTTTGTATAATATAAAATGTATATCACATATACATTAAAAGGTGAAGATGAAAAGGTGACGTTGGCTACCTTGTGTATGGTAAACCCCGAGAGAATATTTGAAAACGAGTTTCGCCTGATGATCTGTCGCCACATGGAATTGCCTCCCAGTAGAGGTAATATCGAAAAATCCTTATCTTGAGGCGTTCAAGAATAAAAATGTCAAAAGATGTCAAGAATAAAAGTGTTAAAAATAAAAAGTGACGTATTAACCAGGACTGGCGGCATATCACTCGTGGTGGAGCCTTGGAGCCTGTATAAGAAAAAAATTAAAATAAAATAACGATAAACATGTCCAGATGTATCCTTTTAAGTCTTTCTACGTCAAGGTTGTTTTATTCATTTTAACATTCCGTGTAGAGAGGTCGTAAAGAAAAAGAAAATTCCCTAGACCCACCTAAGCAAAAACTGTATTTAGGGCTTATTTTCAAATCAAAAATTTTAGCTTGAAAACACAGATATCGTCGCTGTTACGGCTAAAGGTAATACCTGAAACTTTCAAACTTCTGAAAAATTTGCCAAAAATCATTTTCCGAGTCTTAAAATCGGCATCGGAATCTTAGTTCGAATTTGAACTTCCTATTCTTTAACGTAAAGAGCGAAGGTTGATGACGTGGCAGCTCCCCGAATATACATGATAATATCTGTTTGTTTTAGTTTTTAATACTGCTCTTTTCTTTTAGTTGAAAAAATTGTTTTTTTTTATTTTAATTTCTTACTGTTTTTTCAAGTCTCACCAGGAAATTCCCTCCCCTCCCCCGTGTGATATTTCTTTTGGTAAATCCACCTGGAAACTTTCCTCCCCTTTAAAATTCTCCCGTGGAAAATACCCTCCTCCCCGCAGAAAATTACCCTGAAAATTTCTGTATATCTTCAGTTAGCAAATGGTACATGTGAACAATATGGGCAAGTTGCGTAATTTGCGGCTCTTTCTCCAGGGACTATAGAGGATCATATCATCACCAAAAGCATAGTTATTGGAACCTTCGACTATGCTGGAATTAAATAGATATCTTAAAATTTTGATCGGATGTCTTTGAGGGGGGGGGGAATTGGTATAGAAGGGGGATAGGTTTCCTTCAATCTTTTTGGTCACTTAAAAAACTCTAGAATTTTGATTTTCCTTAAAATGAGCTATCTCCCAATCTTCTAGGACCTTTGGTTTGACACGATCCCTCCTGGAAAGGACAAAAAAAAAAAAAAAAAAAAAAAAAAAAAAAAAAAAAAAAAAAAAAAAACGCATCCGTGATAAGCCTTCTGCCAAGAAACATAGGATTCCACATTTTGCAAATAGGAGCTTGAAACGTTTTCGGTTGAAACGTTAAGCTTGAAACGTTATGGTTCTCTGTATGTTGAGCCTGGTGTATGATTTTCGTTAATATCGATTGACTTTTCAGGGACATTTCCCCCGGTTTCCAAAAATCACGGCAAATTTTGTCAGGCTGCTAGCTTTTGATTGGTAATATTAAACTTAATGAACTTTATATATTTGGAATCAGCATAAAAAGCAAATTCTTTTGATGTATCTCTTGTCATAAAAATTCCTTTTTTTAGAGTTCGGTTACTATTGCTCCAAGTCGCTTACAGTTTGACTTTTTTACAACTCTTATTTTTGTAAAACAATAAAAAACTTTAGCATAAAGAGCGAGGCGTTGAGGAGGGTACAGCCCCTTTCATATACGGAATAATTTCTGTTCGTTTTAAGTTTTAACGTCGTTCCTTACTTTCAGTTAAAAAAACTTGTTTTTTTTTTTTTTATTTTATCGAATAAGGACTAGGAGGGCTACAAGGAATGACTAAAACTAGAAGGGTTGAATGGAAGGAACTTCTTTTTTATTCTCTTCTCGTTTTTTTTTTTTTTATTTAAAATATTAAATTGTGTAAAATCTATTAACCCAATTTTGATGCTACTTTATCTGTTTTTTTTTCGTTTTTCATGTTTTTTTTTTTCTAATCCCTCCTTCTTTCTTAATAAACAAATGCTTTCAGGTAAAAGGCATCACAATAGCCTTTAAATTCATTATTACTTATGATTTCCCTAACTAGAAAAAAAGATGTAAAGTCTTATATATTATTTTTGGAATGATTACTCTATTTCTTCATTGCATTCTTAGATGATGAAAACTAAAAGAATCCGAAAAGAACTTTTGTCAATGCCTCTTTTTTTTTCCTTTTTTAATTGCAGTCGTGCATAACATATCAATTAATTTTGAAAGTTGTTTGGTATTCTCTTGCTCTAGAAGCCTTTAGTCCCCCTCTCCCCTATAATGCTCCTTTCTGTCTTAATTACCAAATCCTCTGAGACAAAAGGATTTTTAGTAATGCATAGATTCCCTTGTTTTCTTAATTTCAGTAATTGAAGAGGAAACATTGTTTTTCGTATTGTTTCGAATTTTTCTTGTATTTCCTTCTTGATTTCTTCTAGATAAACAATTTTCTTTTGATTTTGATTTTTTTTTATCAGATTGTAAATTTTCGATTTTTTATTTGTTCGATTTAGTGTTAAAAAGAAGATTCAGAAGGGCTACTAAGGGTACTTTCTTTTTTTTCTTCCTTGTTCTCCTTCCTGATTTCCTTTAAAAAATTATTTTTCTTTGAATGTTTTAATTCTTTGAATTATTTTTGTTTTCTTATTTCTCTAGTGTTTTAACTTCATTTGCCTTTTTGCGTCAATGAATAATCTTATTTTGACAAATTTCTTAAATTGTAGTTTTATTTTTTAAAAGGGTTCTTAAATTAGTTTATTTCGTTTTATTCTTTACACCCTTCTTGATTTTTTTTAAGTAAATAATCTTCGTATTTTCTAACTTTTCAATGTTTTGAACTATATTTATTTCTCTCTTTACTTTTTAACAAACTTTAATCTTCAATCTTTAATTGCGTTTTTATTATGTTTAGAATAGCTACTAAATTTATTTTATTATGTTTCAGACTGTGAAAACTGAAGGATTTCGAGCTTTATACAAAGGTTTTGTTCCTACTTTTTTGAGGATGGGACCCTGGAATTTAATTTTTTTTGCGTAACCTACGAACATCTGAAGAAGAGTAGCTAACTCTTCGTTATCTCTCGTGCTGTAGTGAAATTAGTTGCTATTTATATTCTTGTTGAGATGATTGTTGCCAGATTAGGCCAGTTTCTGCCAATTCATCAGATAAAATTTCAATTTATATTTCTGTATATTTATAATATACCAAATTTGTCAAAAATCTGCTTAGTTGAAAAAAATTGTATCCTGTTTAAAAGTTGTGCCCAGCCTCCCCGACCCCCCCCCCCCCACCCAGAAAAATGGAACCAGACTAGGATTGGACTAGACAGGTGGCTTGAAATTAGCCCAATCTGGTAACAATGCTTGAGATAATTCGTTGAGCACTTGAAACTTTTCTTTGTGATGGCTTTCCCAGTACCTCCCATCTACAATGATATTCGTTAATTCAAATTGGAAGTAGTTTAGATGAAAGTGTCTCCCTCACACTACCTTTGACGTAAGAAAGATAGAGATTATCGTTTTGAGATTATAAAATATCAAAACTCTTTTGCACCCCCTATCATATAGCTAAAAAAATATCAAGGTCCATTCCGTTCACTGGTTAGACCCTCTTAAATCTCGTGACACGATCTTGCACTCCTTTTGCACCCCCCGTCAAGCTGAAACAAAGATTTAAAATATGTTTTCTTTCTTCTTGAAAGTCCACTGAAACCCTGGGTCTACAGAGTGGAGTTCAGCGGAATTATTACGTTCAGCTGGTTAGACTGTTCGAATAGCATGAATAAAATAAAACCTTATATTCAACGGAAATATTGACGGAAACATCAACGGAAAGATTGAAACGATTTTGCACTTCTTTTTGCACCCCCGTCAAGCTGAACAAAAGATTTAAAATAATTTCAGGTCTTACGTCGATAAATAGGAAAGATTAACCGGATAACACCCTTATTAACTCAAATCCTTTTATACCGCTAGTAGGATGTTTTTACTTTACTCTTTCCAATTTCTGCTATTATGTTTTCCCCTTGCTGCTTCCTGACGAATTAGAACTGAGGTTCTGAAAAGTTGTCAATGCTCATGTTTGTTTTATATATGCTAATTGAGTGAATTAAGTTAGTTGAGCCAGTTGTTAATCAAGCAAATTGGCCAATGGTTAATTCAGCCAAAAAAGCTCGATTGAGCCAATTTCTATTCAATGCTCTAGTAGACTTACAATCTTCAAAGTCTGTCTAGCCGTCACTTTAAAGGTATGAAGCAAAATTTTGGCAAAATATATATTCGGCAAATCCTTGTTTTTTTCTCATTCGCGGCCTGTGTGACTTGAATTGTCTTTTTTGGCATCAAGCCAATATCCATTGTAGCTAATTAGAATTTTACTAGATAAATTGGCAGAAATTAACTCGATCTGGCATTAATTTTTTTTGCAACAGTTTAATCAGTGTGCTAAATCGTTTTTAACCTACACCTAAATTCCTACTCTGCTGTGTGAACCATGTCTTAGATCACCTCATCTTCACAAACACGAGAATGCTGTAGTTTGCTTGTATATTTATAAAACACCCGGCTTAAACACCTATACTGTCTGTTACCTTGGCTACGGTAATTCAATTGGGTGTTGGTAATTCTATATTGCACCCGGACTTACCTTGGCTGTGGTAATTCAGTAGGTATTGGCAATTTTATAGGGCGTGGTACTTCATTTATAAACAATTACCGTATGGCAGAAAACGAATAACGAAAAAAAAACTAAGGAAAAGACAAAACTTTTGAAGTATTCTATACAGAAGTCAAATAATGATTGAAAATTCAAAAAACAACATAGGCTACTTTAAAAATATTTGTTCTTTCTTTTGTCCTGAAAACGGCTTAGCAAAAGTTTTTGCAAAATACAGAATATCGGCTTGTCTTTTTTCTTTATTTACTGACGGAAAATTACTTTTTTTTTTTTTTTTTTTTTTTTTTTTTTTTTTTTTTTTTTTAAGCCCCACTGCGTTTGGAGATATCATTATGTATAACCAGATGTAGATATGTCAGTATAATTAATTTGTTGATGGTTCTCAAATGTGTCATTTTCTAGGAGCTAACAGTCGAAAAGAAATGCATTTTTCGTTTTTTGTTATATAAAATTCATATCACGTGAGACAACGTTGAATTTCTGCAATTGATCTTTTTGCCGTATTAACGTACGCATATAGGCTACTCATATAGGTATCTCAGAGTTTCATTGTTACCAACTTGGTAAAGAAACGAAACGTGGCGTATGTGTATTCCAGTATCTGACATTTTCTAGGAAGTATTTACATAGTGAACCCTGTTGCTGTATGAATGCTTTTTATCCTAGATATTTCTTAGGGTTGACACCTTTTTTATTGGGGGAGGGGGGAATTTAGTTTGCTCCTAAGTTCTGAAACGCAGTTACACAAAAGTAATGAAAAAGGTATATTCTTAATTTGTTTCAAGATAAATGGCAACATTGAAAGATGAATTTTTTTAATGATAAATTCGTTTATCGTTCTTAATTTTTCTTTTATTCTTAATTTGTCATATTTTTTCTGTCCGTTTTATTCCTAATTTCTTACTAATTTCTTCTTCGATCAATTTATTTTGTTACAATTTCTAGCTAGAAAATATCTAAGTTAATTATAGTTTTCGAATATTTAAAGATTAACTTTTTCTTTTTGAGTGCTAAATTAGAAAAAAAAAAATTTTGTTTTCCGTACTGATTGAGGTATTTCCGTGCCTCATTTGAATTGGTATGTCATTACTTAAGAAACAGACATAGAGGTGTAAAGTTAGCTTATGTTAACGTTAGTCAATTGACGTATCCTTAAACCCTCCTTAAATCTAAGTTTAGTATGCCTAATTTCATGAACCATGTTCCATAGGCTCTATATATCACCTGAAGCAATTTTATTTACCTAAATCCAAATTTTATTTTATTTTATTTGATTGAGAAGCCTCATTGGAATTGATGCACCGTTGTCTAATAACCAGACATAAAGATGTGAAGACAACTGTTGAATTCGTAACATAAATTCGTAATTCGTAATTACATATTTCGTAATTCGTAATTCGTAATTACATAACATAAATTGTTCCCGGTTAGAAAACAACTCTATTTCAAGTACCTTAATATATTTATATATATATATATATATATATATATATATATATATATATATATATATATATATATATATATATATATATATATATATATATATATATATATATATAAAATGTTTTTTATTATTATTTAATATATATATATAGCTATTGTTATTAAATAGAAATTCAAATTGTTTTAGAAATTCAATCTCGCCTAATAGGAATCGTGTTTCATATTGTATTTAGGAATTTATAAAGAAGGTGAAGGAGGAGCAGGGACGTACGCAGGGAAGGGAGGAGCCCTCCCACTTGGAATCTTTAATTTTTCTGGAATATTTGGGCACTTCAATTCAAGTTATCATTTTTTTTTATTATACCCCCCCCCCTCTCCTCCGAAAAAAATTCTGCGTACGGGCCCGAGGAAAAGTAATTTGCTGTTACGGTTTTAAGCAAGTAAGACAGGTCAGTTTTGCATTTTTATGTATTAGCTGCAAAAAGACCCGGTGTTAATTTGATACTGATGACTGTGGTGTTCATTCTCCTTGAATTAGTGTATTTATGGACGTAAAGTTTTGTATAAAGTAGATAAGCTGGATTGGTTTCTTTGAGGAGTGGATTCCCACTTGAGGAGTGGCGTTCCTCCATGAAATGATAAACGACATAGGTTGAGATGGCTAGGGCACGTTCTGCGGATGAAGGATTACAGATTGCCGAAGATTGTCCTTTTTGACCAACCGTCTCAGGCTAAACGGAAAGCAGGTCGTCCGCGGTTGGGGTGGGAGGACGTCATTTAAGGGAAATGAGAACTTCCTGGGAGGCTGTAAAGAAGGGGATTTGAATAGATTGGGATGGAGGAGGAGCGTGCGTAACTGTATTGGCCTCAGGTGACTTGGTGCTGTGGTGAGTTGTTAGTAGTAGTAGTAGGTTTCTTTGCCTAGTTTTTCAAACTGTTTCATTATAGTTCTCCAACCTGTATGAGTACACATTTATTTTCATATTCTGAGATAATCAGGAAACGTTGTAACTTGTAACGTTGCGTAACAATGCGTTTAACGTTGCTTCTTTTCTTCTTGCTTCAGTGCAAGAAGAAAAGAGCAATGAACTTTTTTGATTTGATTTATGCTATTGAATAAATGGCAAGATAGGATAGAGCATTGGTAACAATCTAGATGAGGGTCTTTTTGTTGTCTTGAAAAATCATGGCATTGAGAGAATGAATTTAGAGCCTTCATTGCCGCGGTCGTGTTTTACAGCGCTTATCTCACTCCTTCCGTATTTCTAAAGCTTAAAAAAATTGCATTGAAGACATCGTCTTTCCTACCTGTCTTAGCTTTGGAAAGAATTGTGTTTTTCCTTAATTTTGTTGTGGATCGACTATTGTTTCACGCTAGGCGTAGAGAACACTATAAATGATTCGACAAAGATTTTATGGCAGTTTAGGATTTGTTTTTTAAAATCTGTAAGCTGATTAACTTATATATTTTGTTTTTATTTCCACTATAATTTTTGGTACAATAGGAACGACATGGGGGCATACAGAGGGAAAGCTAGACCACTACACTTGAAAATTTCTTACAATTTCGAAATTACTCGCATAAAATTTACTTTGGTGTCCAAACGGCATTCAGTAGAGAATAATTACTGCGCTTACTTAATAGCAAATTATAATTAATTACAAAGAGCTGTATTGAACACTATTTTCCAAATTCTTTAAAACCTTATAAATCAGGATTTAACACTGTAGTGAGGCTCTAAACACTTTCCCTGGGGCTGTTGATCTGTTTCTGGAATTTTCATTTTTGTAGCTCAAAGTTGGTGTAAGCTTATCAAAGGTCATTGCCCTTTATAGGGGGAAAGGGTCGAGGTAAATACTTTCAAAGAAGACCTTCCCCAGGCATACTTTAAGCTCTAGGAATATTCATTAAAGTTCTAATCACCTAAATAAATTTCTTTTCCAGGATATCAAAAAGCCCCTCATCTAGAATTTTACGTAGAATATTTAGTTAAAAGTATAAGATTTTGTTCTTCAGATTCTAGATCCCTGTAATCATAAGCCTCTGTCGAAAAAGGGATTGATCCGGCTTTTTAGGGCTATAATGGAATAAAGGTTAAGATGGGTAGGCCAAGTTTTACGCATGAACGATGGTAGATTGCCAAAGGTGGACCAGACGAAAATCAGGTCGTCCCAAATTGGGTAGAAAGAAGTCACAAAGAAATACTTAATTAAAATGTAACTTTATGGGGGGAAGAGTGAATTTTGAATATATCAGGGTGGAGGGGGAGCGTAAGCATCTGTTTCAGCCTGCAGCGAGCTGTTAGTAGTTTTAGGAATGCTTTTGATGTGCAATGTGAGTTTTAACGGGGGGGAGGGGGGGGGGAGGGAGGGGGAGGGGGGGGGAGCGGGGGGGGAGGGGAAGGGGAAGGGGGAGGAGGGGAAGGGGGGGGGAGGGAGGGGGGAAGGGAGGGGAGGGGGGACGGGAGGGGGAGCGACTTGCCATTCAGCTTATCTACTATTTAGCCTTTTACATGAAAAAACCGGTGCCAGCTTTCTGTTAATTTGGGTTCCGGAATGATTCTGTGATGTCCATTGTTGCTGTATGAATTATATATTTATGTTGATTTAGATATATTTTATTTTTTTATTGTGTTGTCTTAGACTAGAAGAATGGGTGTTGGCTTGCATCATCTCAGTTCTCCTATACTTCATGCCAATAGGCCTAACCAAGGGGTGAGTAAGAGAGGACTCTGGGCTAGCCAGCTTTCTGGGATAGCCCACTAATGCGTAGTGGGCTATATATTTAGCCCCCTAGATGCGTTGGAAATACCTTTAACTGCGTGGAAGTATTAGTTATACTTATTGACCTGTATATTATATAGCGAATATAAGTGAATGATCCTAACTCCCTCCCAACCCAAGTTAATATTCGCACACGTGTCTGTATCTTTAACATTTGATTGCCCTGGTCACTCTCTTGACTACCTTACCCTAGAAACTCTAACCAGGAACTTTATTTTCAGAAACAGTAAACCTTGCTAGGGAGGAGGCCTCATGCACTATCGTTTAGAACTATTATGTGTTTTTGGATGTCGTGCACACTATGGTATATCCTACAGTCTGAAATTGTCCCAGGTTTGACTAAAACGCCCATTTCCACGTTTTCCTTTCTGTTCCTTGAGAACTAGGGGAAGAATATTGTCCCCCGAAGTAAAATCCACATGGCATCCTGGATTTCAACTTTGGTTTAGCCTCACCCCCTATTTAGACCCAAAAAGTGCCCTTTCTCTAAATGTAGAACGGTAGATATTAAAGCGAACTATCATTGTTAACCAACTGTTTTGTCCTTAAAAACATGCCCTTGCTCGAAGGTCCTTTCAATAAAAGTGACAAATTAATATACTATGATAACGTGAAGACAGAAATTACTTCATATAAGCTTGTCACATATCCAAGAATGGTAGTATTTTTAAATAAAAGGGGTAGATTTGCTTTAACCAATTCTTCTGTATATGGCTTTGTTTGGCCATGTTGCAGTACTCCAGTTGGAGAACCGCAGCTCCGGCTATAAGAGTATTTAGTACTATATTAGGCGCTATATACCAAATTGAAGCCATGTTATCCAACTATATTCTGTAATTTTAAAATTCTTTTCAAAAAATGTAAAAAAAATCTCGCAAAAATACCTGAATATATACGATTTAGTTACTATAGACTTAATTGAAGGCATATTGTCCAACTCCTTTGAAAAGTCTCCTTTGATACGCTTTTTTATTTTGACCTGGACTATTTAGAAGTTGGACGGTCAAATAATGATAATTTTGACGTTAAATTTTTGGGACTATGGAGCCATGATAGGACAGTCTATTGGATTTCTATAAAAGGAGGAAGATTCTGGTCTGTTTCCCCCTCAGCTTTTCACAATTTTTTTTTTTTTTTTTTTTTTTTTTTTTTTTTTTTTTTTTTTTTTTTTTTTTTTTTTTTTTTTTTGGCCCCTCTCCGAAGTGAATTCGTATGTTGCCTGGTTTCGAAATGTCAAAGGGTTAAGAATCTCTGCATTAATGCATGTCTCGAGATATAATCAGGGTTAAGAGAGAGAAATCTATGACCTGTTTCAAGTTGAAAGTGCATTTTAGCTAATTGATTCTGCAATTTCTTTTTCTGCTGCTTCACTCCTTGTCTCTTCTTCTTCTTCTTCTAAACATGGGTGTTGAAATTCGTAGTTATGACCCAACATTATCACCGTTTCTAGACATTCTGTAATTCAAATTTTGTGTAGATTCATAATGATTTAAAGAATATGAGAAATTAAATGGTGTTTGGGGCTTAAAAGGAGGAGCTATCTCTGTTTTTTACTATTTATTATAGCATATCCATTGATATTACTAGGTGAAGGTTAGACAGACTAAGCTCTCTCTAAGAAAATACTCAAATTATGCTGTTAACCAACTCTAGCTCTTTCTAGGGGCTACGATCCTATTTAGAGTTTTCTGCTGGCTGTGTCAGTGATCTTATCTTTTGCTGAAATTTCCAACCAAGTTCCTTGAAAGTGGCTCTGTTTAATCTTTGCGATCTGTATAATTTTGAAACGGGTATGCAATTACTGTTCTACCTATTGTTTAAATATCGTTGTATTTAGCCTGACTTAGCCCAGCAATGCCTATTTAACGCCCTGCTATTTCTTATTAAGTAGAACAAGGAATCCTTTCCGGCTTTGGTAGGGGAGGAAGGGCAAAAGTCTATGCTGCAGACAAACCCAATTTTCTTGTAAATCTGCACTTTCTGGTCTGGTCCGTTTTTTGTTCTGTGAGATTCTGGACTTCGGAATTTTTAGCCCACACTCAGATGGCGTACATTTGTAGAACCAATATGAATATCTGCAACTCAGTTACTACAATAGCTCCTAATAGTAAAATAATATTCGTACAAGAGAGTTCGCGGGTAGAAAACCCCCTTCTTCAACCATTCTTCCTTTCTGGGCTACTCTTTGGGAATTTTGTACCCTTCTCTGAATTTCGTATTGTTCTTGTTTAGGAAACATTTGTATTTTATGTCTTACCCAGTTCTCTCAAATGCTTCTCAAACAAAACTTAAAACAGTCATTTGGTTCAAAATCGGGAAATTTTTGTATATTTTGTTGACTTCATAATTGAAGCTAGGAATATTCCATCATAATGATGCATTTTGTAATTTGTTTGTTTATAATGTCGATTTGTTTTTTGTTTTGGAAACTAGTAGTGCCAATTTAAATAAAAGATTTGGGAAGCCCCCCTTCCCACACCCCCAGGAATAGCTACTGTTTATTTACACTATTGAAAGCGTACTTATTTGGGGTCTTGTAAATTAGTGTTACGAGGGTAAATATCCCATTAGAAATATTATATAGACGTATGCTAACACCGTTAATGTCTTATCTAGAAAATCGTAATTGAAAAAAGTATTAACTACAGTATGAGCCATACTTCCCCAGACACTGGAAAAAAAATTGTATGTGTTTTTTTCATATTCATTAAGATATGGCCATCCCTGTATCTATTTTATTTCTTGATTTTGCTGATTGTATTCTATAAATCTTGAGAAATATTTTATTTTTCAGTAAGTTTTTTCTAGATGATTTAATTGAGCTTATTTTTTTAAGCGAATATGTATTATGTTGTAAATAATAAGTTGGTTGACAAATAAATATTTTAACCCTGTTTGACTGCTCTATTTATGATCGAATTGCTTGAGCATCGATAGTAAATGATTGAACTCAGTTTTAAAGTGGACAAGCCATTGTCGAGTCACTTTCAAGACCTGGGCACAAGAGTTCAAGTGATTGAAGTTCAGACACTAGGAAAATATTTAGTTAAACAAATTTTGCGTGTTTTTCCACATTTATGTGAAAAACATTATGTGGAGGGCCATATGGCCCTCCACATAATAACACATATGGCCCTCCCTGTATGTATTTTTTTCTTTATTTTCCTGATTGTATTTTATCAACCTTTTGAAATATTAAGAAAAGGAAGTTTTTTGTTCAAATGAAAGCAAAGAATAGCTTTAAAACAAAACGAACAGAAATTATTCCGTTTGCGACAGGGAATACCTCAACCCCCACTCTTTGTGACAAAGCTTCTATCAGTGCTAAAAATCTGCAACCGATTGCATTTTAAAATATTGGCACTGAAAATTGTACTGTTTAAAGCAAATACGCATCAATGTTTGTACTGTTTAAAGCAATAAAGCAAATAGCCCTTTCCTTCTTGATTGTCCTATTGACCTTGTGTTTGAATAGTGGACCTGAAAGTTATGACCCTCTCTACATATACTTTATTTCTTGATTTTTTCTAATCGTATTTTATCATTTTTGAGAAATATTTATTCTTCTATAGAAAGTTATTGGGTTATTTAATGTATTTATTGAGTTTATTTTTTATTGGGCAAATATGTACTATCTTGTCAATAACTAATTAATTGAAAAATAAAAATTGGAATCTCCTTTTATTGCTCTATTTGTGTCCGAATTTTTTGACTGTAAATTGGAGAGTTCATTATTAAAGTTAAAAAATCACGAAAAGAATAAATTTCAAGGTACGGGCTTTAGTGTTTAAGCTATTCTCAAGGGGACAATCAGCAGGGCATTGTTCGTTCAATCACATTTTGATCTTCCTCGTGTAAATTGCCTTGCTCCTCCTCCCTTTGAGTACAGCTTAGAAAACGGTTTTTGGGCAATTATCAACGTGTGATAAAGTTAGATACGACCTTTAGGCTTGACATTGATGATATGGGTGCTTAACTCAGTACCTGCTTAGGCGTGGCAGTCTGGCCAGACACACATTTAAGACCACTTTTAGGCACAAAAGACAAATTTAGTGACTAAAGAACATCCTGATTTGCGGAATTTGAAAAACAGAGAGAGAGAGAGATCTGGTCTCTACAACTGGATGCTTGGCTGTAATTTGCTACAGCCAAGCGAGGAATGAGCCTGGACATAATTGTCTGATTAGAAGTATGTGTAGGTATGGGGGTTTTGGAGTGAAGATTCTAAGATAACCAATCAATTTTGAAAAGTTCTTTATATAACTTTCCAGCTTCAGACAGATGATACCGTACAGTGGCACCTTCGTTGGTAAATGGCATATGTATTAGCAGTCCATAGTTCTTACAAAATAAGCGATTATTATGGATATTGGGGAGGAGAAGGGTCTATTCCTCCACCGCTATATGTGATCTCTAACGCCACCAGTATTGGAAGGACTGATTGCATCAGTACTGCCACTGGCGGTGCCGCTAGAGAAGAGTAACGCGATCGAGCGGCCGCAAGGTTTCTACAATTTCTTTCCGCACTGATGTTACAACCAGTGATGGGTTTGAAACATGTACTTCCCGTGGTATTTAAGTGCCACTCTAATTAGCCCAAGACGCCTCGCTAAGGGCAAGGGGAGTAGCTCCAGCATTTTTTTTTTGGGGGGGGGGGGGGGGGGCAAGACGGGTTCATATCTGGATAGTCAAGGGGCATGTGCTATATAATATTTTTTTTCCTTTTTTTTCGGGGGGGGGGGGGCAACTGAAATTACCTAAGATCCTTTAAAGAATGCCGATTCTTTCCAGACGTCTCATAATAACAGCTTGGCTCAGGGTTTAAATATTGCAATTGAAGATAAATGAAGTTAAATTTATAAAAAAGAGCATTTATCTGATAAAAATTGGCCAAAGGTCCCAACAATTGACAATTATTATAAATGTACTTGAAGACCACACTCCCTTTCCATTACCTACAAATAACAGTTCAAATAGGGATAAATCATTTTATTAGACAATGAAAAAATGAGAAAATCTCTGGATATTTCGATCACATACACTGTGATCGTCATCAACAGATAAACTAAAGTATTACAAATAAAGCATCGCTATTATACAGAACAAAATAATTACATTTTATTTAGTCCTATTTTTTTTTCAACACAATTATGGAAGCAACTCTCCTTGAATTCCCTCTTTCCGGTTTATTTGATCAGTTTGATTTATCAGGTGAGCAGAGGTCAAACGTACTGGGAAATTTGCTTTAAAAAACCCCCGGTCCCTAGAAATCAAAGAAACATTCTCAAACATGATAAAATGCCTCGGAAAATTAAAATGTGTTCCGTCAGATAGAGCTGATGTGAAATCTTTTGATTTGGAATTTTTAATTTCCAGAAAATTCAACTACGTTGAACGAAATGGATATCTCAAAATTTTGATTGGATGTGTTTGGCAAAATGGTGGGCGTGAGAGGGGTGTTAGTCGCTATCCAATCACTTTCAACAATTAAAAAAGGCACTAACCCTTTCAATTTCCAATTGAATGAGGCATTTGAAGTTTCTATGACAACACTTTCAATAAAAACTTTTTATGCCCCCAGGGCATTACTTACAACCCTTGCCCTGAGGGCTGTGGGGGAAGGGGTTGTCATCCTTAAAAGCCTAATTTCCAAAACGTTCAACTACCTTGAATAAAATGGCTATGTAGAAATTTTGATTGGATGTGTTTGTGGAAAACGTGGGCGTGAGAGGGGGGTTAGTTGCCCTCAAATCACTTTTGACTACTAAAAAGCGTACTAGCCCTTTGAATTTCAAGTCGAATGAGCCCTTTTTCAGGTTTTTACGACAAAGATTTCAATAAAAACCTTATATACCCCAGGGCATAACTTATAACCCTTGCCCTGAAGAATGTGGGGGGGGGGGGAGTGTCCTGCTCAAAGGGTATAGTTTCCTGAACTTTGAACGTCGTGGGACAAATGGGCTAGCTAAAACTTTTTATTGGATGTGTTTGGGGAAAATGGTGGACGTGGAAGGGGTGTTATCTCAAAATTTTGATTGGATGTGTTAGGGGGAATGATGGGCGGGGGGGGGGGGGCTAGTTGCCCTTCAATCACTTTCGACTATTAACAAGGGCTGTAGCCCTTAGAACTTCCAATCGAATGAGCCTTTTTTGAAGTTTCTATGACAACGCCTTCTATAAAAACCTTATATGCCCCCAGCGCATAACTTACAGTCCTTGCCCTGAAGGCTGTTGGACCTCAAAAACATAATTTCCATCTGGAAATCAACTACACTGAACAAAATGGCTATCTAAAAATTTTGATTGGATGTGTTTCGGGAAATGGTGGGTGTGGAAGGGGTGTTAGTTGCCTTCCAATCACTTTCGACTATTTAAAAGGGCACAAGCCACTCTAATTTCCAATTGAATGAGCCCTTTTCGAAGTTTCTACGACAACTTTTTCGATACGAAGTGCCCTGCTCTAAAGGAAAAAAATAATAAATAGTACATTGTGCCAACATCGTTCTTATATGCCCTCTGGGCATAACTTAAAACCCTTGCCCTGAGGGTTGGGGGGGGGTGTCCTCCTCAAAAACATATTTTCTATCTGGAAATCAACTGCGCTGAACAAAATGACTATATCAAAATTTTGATTGGATGCGTTTGGGGGAATGATGCGGGGGGGGGGGGCTAGGCTAGTTGCCCTCCAATCACTTTCGACTATTAAAAAGTACACTAGCCCTTTGAATTTCAATCGAATGAGCCTTTTTTGAAGTTTCTATGACAAAGCCTTCTATAAAAACCTTATATGCCCCCAGGGCATAACTTAAAAAAACCCTTGCCCCGAGGGTTTTGAGGGAAAGTCCTCCTCAAAACATATTTTCTATCTGGAAATTAACTACGCTGAACAAAATGGCTATCTCAAGATTTTGATTGGATGTGTTTGGAGGAATGATAGGCGTGGGGGGGGGGAGGCTAGTTGCCCTCCAATCACTTTCGACTATTAAAAAGGGCACAAGCCACTCCAGTGTCCAATTGAATGAGCCCTTTTCGAAGTTTCTACGACAACTTCTTCGATACGAAGTGCCCTGCTCTAAAGGAAAAAAATAATAAATGATACATTGTGCCTACATCGTTCTTATATGCCCTCGGGGCATAACTAACTTAAAACCCTTGTCCCGAGGGTTGTGGGGGAGTGTCCTCCTCAAAAACATATTTTCTATCTGGAAATCAACTACGCTGAACAAAATGGCTGTCTCAAAATTTTGATTGGATGTGTTTTGGGGGAATGATGGGCGTGGAGGGGGGTTAGTTGCCCTCCAATCACTTTCGACTTTTAAAAAGGGCACTAGCCACTCCAATTTCCAATCGAATGAGCCCTTTTCGATGTTTTCTACGACAACTCCTTCGATACAAAGTGCCCGGGTATGGAGAAAAAAAAAACATTGTGCCCACATCGTTCTTTACTTAGGCAGCACGATCGCGCTGCCTATGATAAATCGATTTTTTTTCACTTGCGGTTGCTTCGGGGTTGAACTGGTAAGCACTGTCGAAAATCACCTTCAGCAACTAAAATTTTCCCACCAAATGGTAGGTTTGGATTTGCAATGGACCGCAACAACTGATCCATATTTTGTAAGCCATACTTGGGAAGCATGGGTGCTTCATCAAGTAGGAAAACATCGACTTGAACTAATCCTAAACCTCTGCTTGAACCAGGTCTTATACAGGAAACAAAAATCTGAGGAAAGTGGGACTCTAAAGCCGAAGGTCTTGTGTGTTGTTAGTCCAAATGGCAATAAAGTTGCTGCTATTCCTGTATAAGCCATACATTTTACTTTGTAATTTTTTCCACGCAGAATGTGATACAAGGTCTTATAAGCAAATTTTTTACCGATACCACCTGGTCCATCTATGAAAAAACATTTTTTCCCACAATAATTACGATCATTGACAGTCTGTTTAATATTGTCTATTTCTTGAACTTGCAATTTCTAATTGAATGAGCTCCTTTCGAAGCTTCTACGACAAATCTGTCTATACGAGGTGCCCTGCTCTAAAAAAAAATTAATAATAATAAATTATGCCCACACCGCTCTTTACTTGGGCAGCGTTATTGTACTGCCTACGATTATACAAATAAACTGTTCAAATAATAATAAATACTTTTATTAGACAGTGAAAACAATGACAGAATCTCTGGATATTTTGATCACATCCACAGTGATCATCATCAGCAGATAAACTAAAATATTACAATTAAAACAACGCTATAGAACAAATGGTTACATATTATTTTGTGCTCTTATTTTGTTTAATGCAATTATAGAAGCAACTCTCATTGAATTCCCCGTTTCCGGTTCATTAACTTGATTTGAATTATCAGGTGGGCAGAGATGATACATACTGGGGGAAATAAAATTTACTTTATCGCATAATTTTATCAGTTTGGTTTTGTTTAGTTTTATCAATTATCAAAAATGGAATTTAAGCCAAATTCACTCCCATCTCTTTTTCAAAAGTCGTTTTTTAAATAAAATTTTCTTAATTTCAATAGTTTCTCTGAAAATTTTCTTTAAACCCCGTTCCCAAGAAATCAGGGAGACATTCTCGAACATAATAAAATGATCAGGTTCTGATAGGGCTGATGTGATATCTTCAGCTTTGGAATTTTGCTTTAAGGTCGACGAAATAGAATCTTGTTGTTGTAGTAATCTTATTTTTAAAAATCTGGTCAGTACGTCCAACGTACTGGTTTAAATTCTGGTAAGTACGTCCCAACGTACTTACTAGAATTTAAAAATAAGATTACTACAACATCAACATTATTTTTCGTCATCCTTAAAGCAAAATTCCAAATCAAAAGATTTCACATCAGCTCTATCTGACGGAACACATTTTAATTTTCCGAGGCATTTTATCATGTTTGAGAATGTTTCTTTGATTTCTAGGGACCGGGGTTTAAAGCAAATTTAGTTAGGTTAGGTTAAGTTAGGTTAGGCTAGGTTAGCCTACGTACGCGCGCGTACGTAGGCTAACCTAGCCTAACCTAACTTAACCTAACCCAACTTAATCTAACCTAACCTAATCATACACCTAACTTTTTGCCTGTCTCTCACCTAACCTAAGTGAAGCGTACGTAGGCTAACCTAACCTAACCTAATCTAACCTAACTTAATCTAGCCTATTCTAACCATACTTGCCGGAAAAGGTCAGGTTAAATTATCATGAGCGCTCATGATAAGTTAATCTAACCTAACCTAACTTAAACATGTAGAAATGTTTCTATTTATTTATTAATATTTATTTATGCCTAACCTAACCTATTGTTTTGAGGTTAGATGAACGAGTTTGAACGATTATCTTTAATAATAGAACGAGTCACTCATTTTCTAATTTAAAAAATTTGAGGGGTAAATCCATAAGACAAAGGAAATAAAATTTAATTTAAAATTAGAATAGAACTTTAAATTTTTTATCTCTTTGAGAAAAAACCAGAAGTGAAGTGGAACCTTTTTATTTTCTTGGAAAAATTAGAAGAGAACTTTGAATTTTTTATGTCTTTGAGAAATTAAGAACTGAAGTGGAAGCTTTTTTCATTTTCATTGGTAAAATTCAGAATTGAGTGAACTTTTTTCACTTCTTTAAGAAAATTCAGAAGAGAACTTGAACATTTTGCACTTCTTCGAGAAAACTCAGAATTAAAGTGATGCACCTTATCTTCATGTCGAATATTCAAAATCAATGTATAACTTTTTCTATCTTCTATGAAAAATTTGGAACAGAAACTTAAAATTTTTCATCTCTTTGCAAAAAATCGGAACTGAATTTAAGAAAATTAGAATTAAAGTGAAACTTTTTATCTTCACTGGAAAATAATCACAATCATAGTATAACTTTTCCTATCTCTACAGAAAAATTTAGAACTGAACTTTAAATTTTTATGTCTTTGAGAAATTATGAACTGAAGTGGAAGGTTTTTTTTCATTTTCATTGGTAAAATTCAGAATTGAGCTAACTTTTTTTCTCTTCTTTAAGAAATTCAGAAGAGAACTTGAACATTTTGCACTTCTTCGAGAAACTCTGAATTTAAAGTGGAGTTCCTTATCTTCATGTTGAATATTCACAATCAATGTATAACTTTTTCTATCTTCTATGAAAAATTTGGAACAGAACTTAAAATTTTTCATCTCTTTGAGAAAAATCAGAACCAAATTTAAGAAAAATTATAAATAAAGTGAAACTTTTGATCTTCATGGAAAATATTCACAAGTATGGTATTACTTTTCTATCTTTCATCTAAAAATTTAGAATAGAACTTTAAATTTCTTTATGTCCTTGTGAAATAAAGAACTTAAGTGGAATTTTTATTTTTCTCTGGAGAATTAGAATTGAAAGTGTGTGGTTCTTTAGTAAAATTCAGATGAGAACTTGAACTTTTCTTCACTTCGTTGAGGAAATTTTAATTGAACAAGAACTTTTTATCTTCCGGGAAAATATTCACAAGTATGGTATTACTTTTTCTATCTTCCACCGAAAAATTTTAGAATTGAACTTTAAATTTCTTTATGTCTATGTGAAATAAAGAACTTAAGTGGTAGATTTTTGTTTTCTCTGGAGAAATTAGAATTGAATTGTGTTCTTTAGTAAAATTCAGAAGAGAACTTGAACTTTTCTTCACTTCGTTGAGGAAATTGTAAATTGAACTAGAACCTTTTATCTTCCGGGAAAATATTCACAAGTATGGTATTACTTTTTTCTATCTTCCACCGAAAAATTTAGAATTGAACTTTAAATTTCTTTATGTCTTTGTGAAATAAAGAACTGAAGTGGAAGATTTTGTTTTCTCTGGAGAAATTTAGAATTGAATTGTGTTCTTTGGTAAAGTTCAGAAGAGAACTTGAACTTTTCTTCACTTCGTTGAGAAAATTTTAAATTGAAGTAGAACTTTTCATCTTCCATGAAAATATTCACAAGTATGGTATTACTTTTTCTATCTTCACCGAAAAATTTAGAAATGAACTTTAAATTTCTTAATGTCATTGTGAAATAAAGAACTGAAGTGGAAGATTTTTATTTTCTCTGGAGAAATTAGAATTGAATTGTGTTCTTTGGTAAAGTTCAGAAGAGAACTTGAACTTTTCTTCACTTCGTTGAGGAAATTTTAAATTTGAACTATAACTTTTTATCTTCCATGAAAATATTCACAAGTATGGTATTACTTTTTTCTATCTTCCACCGAAAAATTTAGAAATGAACTTTAAATTTCTTTATGTCATTGTGAAATAAAGAACTTAAGTGGAAGATTTTTATTTTCTCTGGTGAAATTAGAATTGAAATGTGTTCTTTAGTAAAATTCAGAAGAGAACTTGAACTTTTCTTCACTTCGTTGAGGAAATTGTAAATTGAACTAGAACTTTTTATCTTCCATGAAAATATTCACAAGTGTTGGTATTACTTTTTCCATCTTCCATCGAAAAATTAGAATTGAACTTTAAATTTCTTTATGTCTTTGTGAAATAAAGAACTTAAGTGGAAGATTTTTATTTTCTCTGGAGAATTTAGAATTGTATTGTGTTCTTTGGTAAAATTCAGTAGAGAACTTGAACGTTTCTTCACTTCAATGAGAAAATTTTAAATTGAACTAGAACTTTTCATCTTCCATGAAAATATTCACAAGTATGGTATTACTTTTTCCATCTTCCACCGAAAAATTAGAATTGAACTTTAAATTTCTTTATGTCTTTGTGAAATAAAGAACTGAAGTGGAAGATTTTTGTTTTCTCTGGAGAAATTAGATTTGAAGCGTGTTCTTTGGTAAAATTCAGAAGAGATCATAAACTTTTCTTCACTTCGTTGAGAAAATTTGGAACATTATTTTAAATTTTTTCATCTCTTTGAGAAAAATCTGAACCGTAGTGGAAAATTTTTATATTATTTGGAAAAATAGAATTGATTAAAAACTAATTTCTTTTTCATTGAGAAAGTGGGTGAAAAAGATAAGTACTTCAAGTTGCAAAATGGGAGTTTAGGATGGACATTAAGAAGTAACTTGCTCTGAAATGGTCTTTGAAAAGTATTTCTTAGTGTTGAGGTAACCAAATGTTGTAAAGTACAGTTGCGGATGAAAAAAATAAGTACTTCAAGTCGGAAAATGGGTTTAGGAGGGCCATTAGAAAGTAACTTGCTCTGAAATGGTCTTTGAAAAGTATTTCTTGGTGTTGAGGTATCCAAAAAAAGCTGTATGGTCTAGTTGTGATGAAAAAGGTAAGTACTTCAAGTTGGAAAATGGGGTTTAGGAGAGACATTAAGAAGTAACTTGCTCTGAAATGGTCTTTGGAAAGTATTTCTTGGTGTTGAGATATTCAAAAAGCTGTAAAGTATAGTTGAGGGTGAAAAAGATAAGTACTTCAAGTTGGAAAATGGGTTTAGGAGGGACATTAAGAAAGTAACTTGCTCTGAAATGGTCTTTGAAAAGTATTTTTTTGGCGTTGAGGTATCCAAAAAGCTGTAAAGTATAGTTTCGGTGTGAAAAAAGATAAGTACTTCAAGTTGCAAAATGGGTTTAGGAGGGACATTAAGAAAGTAACTTGCTCTGAAATGGTCTTTGAAAAGTATTTCTTGGTGTTGAGGTAACCAAAAAGTTGTAAAGTATAGTTTTTCGGGTGAAAAAGATAAGTACTTCAAGTTGCAAAATGGGTTTAGGAGGGACATTAAGAAAGTAACTTGCTCTGAAATGGTCTTTGAAAAGTATTTCTTGGTGTTGAGGTAACCAAAAAGGTGTAAAGTATAGTTTCGGGTGAAAAAGATAAGTACTTCAAAATGGAAAATGGGTTTAGGAGGGACATTAAGAAAGTAACTTGCTCTGAAATGGTCTTTGGAAAGTATTTCTTGTGTTTGAGATATTCAAAAGCTGTAAAGTATAGTTGAGGGTGAAAAAGATAAGTACTTCAAGTTAGAAAAATGGGTTTAGGAGGGACATTAAGAAAGTAACTTGCTCTTAAATGGTCCTTGAAAAGTATTTCTTGGTGTTGAGGTATCCAAAAAGCTGTATGGTCTAGTTGTGGTGAAAAAGATAAGTACTTCAAGTTGGAAAATGGGTTTAGGAGAGACATTAAGAAAGTAACTTGCTCTGAAATGGTCTTTGAAAAGTATTTCTTGGTGTTGAGGTAACCAAAAAGTTGTAAAGTATAGTTTCGGGTGAAAAAGATAAGTACTTCAAGTTGCAAAATGGGTTTAGGAGTGACATTAAGAAAGTAACTTGCTCTGAAATGGTCTTTGAAAAGTATTTCTTGGTGTTGAGGTATCCAAAAAGCTGTATGTCTAGTTGTGATGAAAAAGATAAGTACTTCAAGTTGGAAAATGGGTTTAGGAGAGACATTAAAAAGTAACTTGCTCTGAAAATGGTCTTTGGAAAGTATTTCTTGGTGTTGAGATATTCAAAAAGCTGTAAAGTATAGTTGAGGGTGAAAAAGATAAGTACTTCAAGTTGGAAAATGGGTTTAGGAGGGACATTAAGAAAGTAACTTGCTCTGAAATGGTCTTTGAAAAGTATTTCTTGGCGTTGAGGTATCCAAAAAGCTGTAAAGTATAGTTTGGGTGAAAAAAAGATAAGTACTTCAAGTTGCAAAAATGGGTTAGGAGGGACATTAAGAAAGTAACTTGCTCTGAAATGGTCTTTGAAAAGTATTTCTTGGTGTTGAGGTAACCAAAAAGTTGTAAAGTTAGTTTTCGGGTGAAAAAGATAAGTACTTCAAGTTGCAAAATGGGTTTAGGAGGGACATTAAGAAAGTAACTTGCTCTGAAATGGTCTTTGAAAAGTATTTCTTGGTGTTGAGGTAACCAAAAAGGTGTAAAGTATAGTTTCGGGTGAAAAAGATAAGTACTTCAAGTTGGAAAATGGGTTTAGGAGGGACATTAAGAAAGTAACATGCTCTGAAATGGTCTTTGAAAAGTACTTTCTTGGTGTTGAGGTAACCAAAAAGCTGTAAAGTATAGTTGTGGGTGAAAAAGATAAGTACTTCAAGTTGCAAAATGGGTTTAGGAGGGACATTAAGAAAGTAACTTGCTCTGAAATGGTCTTTGAAAAGTATTTCTTGGTGTTTAGGTAGTCAAAAAGCTGTAAAAAGTATAGTTGTGGGTGAAAAAGATAAGTACTTCAAGTTGCAAAAAAGGGGTTTTAGGAGGGACATTAAGAAAGTAACTTGCTCTGAAATGGTCTTTGAATAGTATTTCTTGGTGTTTAGGTAGCCAAAAAGCTGTAAAGTATAGTTGTGGGTGAAAAAGATAAGTACTTCAAGTTGGAAAATGGGTTTAGGAGAGACATTAAGAAAGTAACTTGCTCTGAAATGGTCTTTGAAAAGTATTTCTTGGTGTTGAGGTAACCAAAAAGTTGTAAAGTATAGTTTCGGGTGAAAAAGATAAGTACTTCAAGTTGCAAAATGGGTTTAGGAGTGACATTAAGAAAGTAACTTGCTCTGAAATGGTCTTTGAAAAGTATTTCTTGGTGTTGAGGTAACCAAAAAGTTGTAAAGTATAGTTTCGGGTGAAAAAGATAAGTACTTCAAGTTGGAAAATGGGTTTAGGAGGGACATTAAGAAAGTAACTTGCTCTTAAATGGTCCTTGAAAAGTATTTCTTGGTGTTGAGGTATCCAAAAAGCTGTATGTCTAGTTTCGTGGTGAAAAAGATAAGTACTTCAAGTTGGAAAATGGGTTTAGGAGAGACATTAAGAAAGTAACTTGCTCTGAAATGGTCTTTGAAAAGTATTTCTTGGTGTTGAGGTAACCAAAAAGTTGTAAAGTATAGTTTCGGGTGAAAAAGATAAGTACTTCAAGTTGCAAAATGGGTTTAGGAGTGACATTAAGAAAGTAACTTGCTCTGAAATGGTCTTTGAAAAGTATTTCTTGGTGTTGAGGTATCCAAAAAGCTGTATGGTCTAGTTGTGATGAAAAAGATAAGTACTTCAAGTTGGAAAATGGGTTTAGGAGAGACATTAAGAAAGTAACTTGCTCTGAAATGGTCTTTGGAAAGTATTTCTTGGTGTTGAGATATTCAAAAAGCTGTAAAGTATAGTTTGAGGGTGAAAAAGATAAGTACTTCAAGTTGGAAAATGGGTTTAGGAGGGACATTAAGAAAGTAACTTGCTCTGAAATGGTCTTTGAAAAGTATTTCTTGGCGTTGAGGTATCCAAAAAGCTGTAAAGTATAGTTTCGGGTGAAAAAAGATAAGTACTTCAAGTTGCAAAATGGGTTTAGGAGGACATTAAGAAAGTAACTTGCTCTGAAATGGTCTTTGAAAAGTATTTCTTGGTGTTGAGGTAACCAAAAAGTTGTAAAGTATAGTTTCGGGTGAAAAAGATAGTACTTCAAGTTGCAAAATGGGTTTAGGAGGGACATTAAGAAAGTAACTTGCTCTGAAATGGTCTTTGAAAAGTATTTCTTGGTGTTGAGGTAACCAAAAAGGTGTAAAGTATAGTTTCGGGTGAAAAAGATAAGTACTTCAAGTTGGAAAATGGGTTTAGGAGGGACATTAAGAAAGTAACTGCTCTGAAATGGTCTTTGAAAAGTACTTCTTGGTGTTGAGGGTAACCAAAAAGCTGTAAAGTATAGTTGTGGGTGAAAAAGATAAGTACTTCAAGTTGCAAAAATGGGTTTAGGAGGGACATTAAGAAAGTAACTTGCTCTGAAATGGTCTTTGAAACGTATTTCTTGGTGTTTAGGTAGCCAAAAAGCTGTAAAGTATAGTTGTGGGTGAAAAAGATAAGTACTTCAAGTTGCAAAATGGGTTTAGGAGGGACATTAAGAAAGTAACTTGCTCTGAAATGGTCTTTGAAAGTATTTCTTGTGTTGAGGTAACCAAAAAGCTGTAAAGTATAGTTGTGGGTGAAAAAGATAAGTACTTCAAGTTAGAAAATGGGTTTAGGAGGGACATTAAGAAAGTAACTTGCTCTTAAATGGTCCTTGAAAAGTATTTCTTGGTGTTGAGGTATCCAAAAAGCTGAATGGTCTAGTTGTGGTGAAAAAGATAAGTACTTCAAGTTGGAAAATGGGTTTAGGAGAGACATTAAGAAAGTAACTTGCTCTGAAATGGTCTTTGAAAAGTATTTCTTGGTGTTGAGGTAACCAAAAAGTTGTAAAGTATAGTTTTTCGGGTGAAAAAGATAAGTACTTCAAGTTGCAAAATGGGTTTTAGGAGTGACATTAAGAAAGTAACTTGCTCTGAAATGGTCTTTGAAAAGTATTTCTTGGTGTTGAGGTAACCAAAAAGTGTAAAGTACAGTTTCGGGTGAAAAAGATAAGTACTTCAAGTTGCAAAATGGGTTTAGGAGGGACATTAAGAAAGTAACTTGCTCTGAAATGGTCTTTGAAAAGTATTTCTTGGTGTTGAGGTAACCAAAAAGGTGTAAAGTATAGTTTCGGGTGAAAAAGATAAGTACTTCAAGTTGGAAAATGGGATTAGAAGGGACATTAAGAAAGTAACTTGCTCTGAAATGGTCTTTGAAAAGTATTTCTTGGTGTTGAGGTAACAAAAAGCTGTAAAGTATAGTTTCGGGTGAAAAAGATAAGTACTTCAAGTTGCAAAATGGGTTTAGGAGGGACATTAAGAAAGTAACTTGCTCTGAATGGTCTTTGAAAAGTATTTCTTGGTGTTGAGGTAACCAAAAAGCTGTAAAGTATGGTTGTGGGTGAAAAGATAAGTACTTCAAGTTGCAAAATGGGTTTAGGAGGGACATTAAGAAAGTAACTTGCTCTGAAATGGTCCTTAAAAGTATTTCTTGGTGTTGAGGTATCCAAAAAGCTGTAAAGTATAGTTGTGGGTGAAAAGATAAGTACTTCAAGTTAGAAAATGGGTTTAGGAGGGACATTAAGAAAGTAACTCGCTCTGAAATGGTCCTTGAAAAGTATTTCTTGGTGTTGAGGTATCCAAAAAGCTGTAAAGTATAGTTGTTCGGGTGAAAAAGATAAGTACTTCAAGTTGGAAAATGGGTTTAGGAGGGACATGAAGAAAGTAACTTGCTCTGAAATGGTCTTTGAAAAGTATTTCTTGGTGTTGAGGTAACCAAAAAGCTGTAAAGTATAGTTGTGAGTGAAAAGATAAGTACTTCAAGTTAGAAAATGGTTTAGGAGGGACATTAAGAAAGTAACTTGCTCTGAAAAGGTCCTTGAAAAGTATTTCTTGATGTTGAGGTATCCAAAAAAGCTGTAGAGTATAGTTGTGGGTGAAAAAGATAAGTACTTTAAGTTGGAAAGTGGGTTTAGGAGGGACATTAAGAAAGTAACTTTGCTCTGAAATGGTCCTTGAAAAGTATTTCTTGGTGTTTGAGGTATCCAAAAAAGCTGTAAGGTATAGTTGTGATGAAAAAGATAAGTACCCCAAGTTGGAAAATGGGTTTAGGATGGGACATTAAGAAAGTAACTTGCTCTGAAATGATCTTTGAAAAGTATTTCTTAGTGTTGAGGTAACCAAAATGCTGTAAAGTACAGTTCGGATGAAAAAAATATAAGTACTTCAAGTCGAAAAATGGTTTAGGAGGGCCATTAAGAGAAGTAACTTGCTCTGAAATGGTCTTTGAAAAGTATTTCTTGGTGTTGAGGTATCCAAAAAGCTGTATTGGTCCTAGTTGTGATGAAAAAGGTAAGTACTTCAAGTTGGAAAATGGGTTTAGGAGAGACATTAAGAAAGTAACTTGCTCTGAAATGGTCTTTGGAAAGTATTTCTTGGTGTTGAGATATTCAAAAAGCTGTAAAGTATAGTTGAGGGTGAAAAAAGATAAGTACTTCAAGTTGGAAAATGGGTTTAGGAGGACATTAAGAAAGTAACTTGCTCTGAAATGGTCTTTGAAAAGTATTTTTTGGCGTTGAGGTATCCAAAAAGCTGTAAAGTATAGTTTCGGGTGAAAAAAGAATAAGTGCTTCAAGTTGCAAAATGGGTTTAGGAGGGACATTAAGAAAGTAACTTTGCTCTGAATGGTCTTTGAAAAGTATTTCTTGGTGTTGAGGTAACCAAAAAGTTGTAAAGTATAGTTTCGGGTGAAAAAAGATAAGTACTTCAAGTTGCAAAATGGGTTTAGGAGGGACATTAAGAAAGTAACTTGCTCTGAAATGGTCTTTGAAAAGTATTTCTTGGTGTTGAGGTAACCAACACAAAGGTGTAAAGTATAAAAGATAAGTACTTCAAATGAAAAAGATAAGTACTTTTCGTGAAACAATTAAAAGTATTTCTTTGGTTGTTGTTTATTTTAAAAGGTATAGCTTTCGGTTTTTTTACACTTACTTAAAATGTCTTTGCAATAATATCCTGGATGTTACGTACATTCAAAGTTTCTATGGAAAATGGTTTAAAATGGGTTTCTAGGAGGGACATTAAGAAAGTAAACATGCTCTGAAATGGTCTTTGAAAAGTACTTCTTGGTGTTGAGGTAACCAAAAAGTTGTAAAGTATAGTTTCGGGTGAAAAAGATAAGTACTTCAAGTTGCAAAATGGGTTTAGGAGTGACATTAAGAAAGTAACTTGCTCTGAAATGGTCTTTGAAAAGTATTTCTTGGTGTTGAGGTAACCAAAAAGTTGTAAAGTATAGTTTCGGGTGAAAAAGATAAGTACTTCAAGTTAGAAAATGGGTTTAGGAGGGACATTAAGAAAGTAACTTGCTCTTAAATGGTCCTTGAAAAGTATTTCTTGGTGTTGAGGTATCCAAAAAGCTGTATGGTCTAGTTGTGGTGAAAAAGATAAGTACTTCAAGTTGGAAAATGGGTTTAGGAGGGACATTAAGAAAGTAACTTGCTCTGAAATGGTCTTTGAAAAGTATTTCTTGGTGTTGAGGTAACCAAAAAGTTGTAAAGTATAGTTTCGGGTGAAAAAGATAAGTACTTCAAGTTGCAAAAATGGGTTTAGGAGTGACATTAAGAAAGTAACTTGCTCTGAAATGGTCTTTGAAAAGTATTTCTTGGTGTTGAGGTAACCAAAAAGTTGTAAAGTACAGTTTCGGGTGAAAAAGATAAGTACTTCAAGTTGCAAAATGGGTTTAGGAGGGACATTAAGAAAGTAACTTGCTCTGAAATGGTCTTTGAAAAGTATTTCTTGTGTTGAGGTAACCAAAAAGGTGTAAAGTATAGTTTCGGGTGAAAAAGATAAGTACTTCAAGTTGGAAAATGGGATTAGAAGGGACATTAAGAAAGTAACTTGCTCTGAAATGGTCTTTGAAAAGTATTTCTTGGTGTTGAGGTAACCAAAAAGCTGTAAAGTATAGTTTCGGGTGAAAAAGATAAGTACTTCAAGTTGCAAAATGGGTTTAGGAGGGACATTAAGAAAGTAACTTGCTCTGAAATGGTCTTTGAAAAGTATTTCTGGTGTTGAGGTAACCAAAAAGCTGTAAAGTATAGTTGTGGGTGAAAAAAATAAGTACTTCAAGTTGCAAAATGGGTTTAGGAGGGACATTAAGAAAGTAACTTGCTCTGAAATGGTCCTTAAAAGTATTTCTTGGTGTTGAGGTATCCAAAAAGCTGTAAAGTATAGTTGTGGGTGAAAAGATAAGTACTTCAAGTTAGAAAATGGGTTTAGGAGGGACATTAAGAAAGTAACTTGCTCTGAAATGGTCCTTGAAAAGTATTTCTTGGTGTTGAGGTATCCAAAAAGCTGTAAAGTATAGTTTCGGGTGAAAAAGATAAATACTTCAAGTTGGAAAATGGGTTTAGGAGGGACATTAAGA
Source organism: Artemia sinica (assembly GCA_027921565.1). NCBI lineage: Eukaryota > Metazoa > Arthropoda > Branchiopoda > Anostraca > Artemiidae > Artemia > Artemia sinica. Next base: position 50,772,412 of record CM051271.1, read on the forward strand.
AAGTAAGTTGCTCTGAAATGGTCTTTGAAAAGTATTTCTTGGTGTTGAGGTAACCCAAAAAGCTGTAAAGTATAGTTGTGAGTGAAAAAAGATAAGTACTTCAAGTTAGAAAATGGGTTTAGGAGGGACATTAAGAAAGTAACTTGCTCTGAAAAGGTCCTTGAAAAGTATTTCTTGATGTTGAGGTATCCAAAAAGCTGTAGAGTATAGTTTGTGGGTGAAAAAGATAAGTACTTTAAGTTGGAAAGTGGGTTTAGGAGGGACATTAAGAAAGTAACTTGCTCTGAAATGGTCCTTGAAAAGTATTTCTTGGTGTTGAGGTATCCAAAAAGCTGTAAGGTATAGTTGTGATGAAAAAGATAAGTACTCCAAGTTGGAAAATGGGTTTAGGAGGGACATTAAGAAAGTAACTTGCTCTGAAATGATCTTTGAAAAGTATTTCTTAGTGTTGAGGTAACCAAAATGCTGTAAAGTACAGTTGCGGATGAAAAAAATAAGTACTTCAAGTCGGAAAATGGGTTTAGGAGGGCCATTAAGAAAGTAACTTGCTCTGAAATGGTCTTTGAAAAGTATTTCTTGGTGTTGAGGTATCCAAAAAGCTGTATGGTCTAGTTGTGATGAAAAAGGTAAGTACTTCAAGTTGGAAAATGGGTTTAGGAGAGACATTAAGAAAGTAACTTGCTCTGAAATGGTCTTTGGAAAGTATTTCTTGGTGTTGAGATATTCAAAAAGCTGTAAAGTATAGTTGAGGGTGAAAAAGATAAGTACTTCAAGTTGGAAAATGGGTTTAGGAGGGACATTAAGAAAGTAACTTGCTCTGAAATGGTCTTTGAAAAGTATTTTTTGGCGTTGAGGTATCCAAAAAGCTGTAAAGTATAGTTTCGGGTGAAAAAAGATAAGTACTTCAAGTTGCAAAATGGGTTTAGGAGGGACATTAAGAAAGTAACTTGCTCTGAAATGGTCTTTGAAAAGTATTTCTTGGTGTTGAGGTAACCAAAAAGTTGTAAAGTATAGTTTCGGTCGGGTGAAAAAGATAAGTACTTCAAGTTGCAAAATGGGTTTAGGAGGGACATTAAGAAAGTAACTTGCTCTGAAATGGTCTTTGAAAAGTATTTCTTGGTGTTGAGGTAACCAAAAAGGTGTAAAGTATAGTTTCGGGTGAAAAAGATAAGTACTTCAAAATGGAAAATGGGTTTAGGAGGGACATTAAGAAAGTAACATGCTCTGAAATGGTCTTTGAAAAGTACTTCTTGGTGTTGAGGTAACCAAAAAGCTGTAAAGTATAGTTGTGGGTGAAAAAGATAAGTACTTCAAGTTGCAAAATGGGTTTAGGAGGGACATTAAGAAAGTAACTTGCTCTGAAATGGTCTTTGAAAAGTATTTCTTGGTGTTGAGGTAGCCAAAAAGCTGTAAAGTATAGTTGTGGGTGAAAAAGATAAGTACTTCAAGTTGCAAAATGGGTTTTAGGAGGACATTAAGAAAGTAACTTGCTCTAAAATGGTCTTTGAAAAGTATTTCTTGGTGTTGAGGTAACCAAAAAGCTGTAAAGTATAGTTTTGGGTGAAAAAGATAAGTACTTCAAGTTAGAAAATGGGTTTAGGAGGGACATTAAGAAAGTAACTTGCTCTTAAATGGTCTTTGAAAAGTATTTCTGGTGTTGAGGTAACCAAAAAGTTGTAAAGTATAGTTTCGGGTGAAAAAGATAAGTACTTCAAGTTGCAAAATGGGTTTAGGAGTGACATTAAGAAAGTAACTTGCTGCTCTGAAATGGTCTTTGAAAAGTATTTCTTGGTGTTGAGGTAACCAAAAAGTTGTAAAGTATAGTTTTCGGGTGAAAAAGATAAGTACTTCAAGTTAGAAAATGGGTTTAGGAGGGACATTAAGAAAGTAACTTGCTCTTAAATGGTCCTTGAAAAGTATTTCTTGGTGTTGAGGTATCCAAAAAGCTGTATGGTCTAGTTGTGGTGAAAAAGATAAGTACTTCAAGTTGGAAAAATGGGTTTAGGAGAGACATTAAGAAAGTAACTTGCTCTGAAATGGTCTTTGAAAAGTATTTCTTGCTGTTGAGGTAACCAAAAAGTTTTAAAGTATAGTTTCGGGTGAAAAAGATAAGTACTTCAAGTTGCAAAATGGGTTTAGGAGTGACATTAAGAAAGTAACTTGCTCTGAAATGGTCTTTGAAAAGTATTTCCTTGGTGTTGAGGTATCCAAAAAGCTGTATGGTCTAGTTGTGATGAAAAAGATAAGTACTTCAAGTTGGAAAATGGGTTTAGGAGAGACATTAAGAAAGTAACTTGCTCTGAAATGGTCTTTGGAAAGTATTTCTTGGTGTTGAGATATTCAAAAAAGCTGTAAAGTATAGTTGAGGGTGAAAAAGATAAGTACTTCAAGTTGGAAAAATGGGTTTTAAGGAGGGACATTAAGAAAGTAACTTGCTCTGAAATGGTCTTTGAAAAGTATTTCTTGGCGTTGAGGTATCCAAAAAGCTGTAAAGTATAGTTTTCGGGTGAAAAAAGATAAGTACTTCAAGTTGCAAAATGGGTTTAGGAGGACATTAAGAAAGTAACTTGCTCTGAAATGGTCTTTGAAAAGTATTTCTTGGTGTTGAGGTAACCAAAAAATTGTAAAGTATAGTTTTCGGGTGAAAAAGATAAGTACTTCAAGTTGCAAAATGGGTTTAGGGAGGGACATTAAGAAAGTAACTTGCTCTGAAAAATGGTCTTTGAAAAGTATTTCTTGGTGTTGAGGTAACCAAAAAGGTGTAAAGTATAGTTTCGGGTGAAAAAGATAAGTACTTCAAGTTGGAAAATGGGTTTAGGAGGGACATTAAGAAAGTAACATGCTCTGAAATGGTCTTTGAAAAGTACTTCTTGGTGTTGAGGTAACCAAAAAGCTGTAAAGTATAGTTGTGGGTGAAAAAGATAAGTACTTCAAGTTGCAAAATGGGTTTAGGAGGGACATTAAGAAAGTAACTTGCTCTGAAATGGTCTTTGAAAAGTATTTCTTGGTGTTTAGGTAGCCAAAAAGCTGTAAAGTATAGTTGTGGGTGAAAAAGATAAGTACTTCAAGTTGCAAATTGGTTTTAGGAGGGACATTAAGAAAGTAACTTGCTCTGAAATGGTCTTTGAAAAGTATTTCTGGTGTTTAGGTAGCCAAAAAGCTGTAAAGTATAGTTGTGGGTGAAAAAAGATAAGTACTTCAAGTTGGAAAATGGGTTTAGGAGAGACATTAAGAAAGTAACTTGCTCTGAAATGGTCTTTGAAAAGTATTTCTTGGTGTTGAGGTAACCAAAAAGTTGTAAAGTATAGTTTCGGGTGAAAAAGATAAGTACTTCAAGTTGCAAAATGGGTTTAGGAGTGACATTAAGAAAGTAACTTCGAAGAATGCTCTGAACTGGTCTTTGAAAAGTATTTCTTGGTGTTGAGGTAACCAAAAAGTTGTAAAGTATAGTTTCGGGTGAAAAAGATAAGTACTTCAAGTTAGAAAATGGGTTTAGGAGGGACATTAAGAAAGTAACTTGCTCTTAAATGGTCCTTGAAAAGTATTTCTCTTGGTGTTGAGGTATATCCAAAAGCTGTATGGTCTAGTTGTGGTGAAAAAGATAAGTACTTCAAGTTGGAAAATGGGTTTAGGAGAGACATTAAGAAAGTAACTTGCTCTGAAATGGTCTTTGAAAAGTATTTCTTGGTGTTGAGGTAACCAAAAAGTTGTAAAGTATAGTTTCGGGTGAAAAAGATAAGTACTTCAAGTTGAAAAATGGGTTTAGGAGTGACATTAAGAAAGTAACTTGCTCTGAAATGGTCTTTGAAAAGTATTTCTTGGTGTTGAGGTATCCAAAAAGCTGTATGGTCTAGTTGTGATGAAAAAAGATAAGTACTTCAAGTTGGAAAATGGGTTTAGGAGAGACATTAAGAAAGTAACTGCTCTGAAATGGTCTTTGGAAAGTATTTCTTGGTGTTGAGATATTCTAAAAGCTGTAAAGTATAGTTTGAGGGTGAAAAAGATAAGTACTTCAAGTTGGAAAATGGGTTTAGGAGGGATATTAAGAAAGTAACTTGCTCTGAAATGGTCTTTGAAAAGTATTTCTTGGCGTTGAGGTATCCAAAAAGCTGCAAAGTATAGTTTCGGGTGAAAAAAGATAAGTACTTCAAGTTGCAAAAATGGGTTTAGGAGGGACATTAAGAAAGTAACTTGCTCTGAAATGGTTTTTGAAAAGTATTTCTTGGTGTTGAGGTAACCAAAAAAGTTGTAAAGTATAGTTTCGGGTGAAAAAGATAAGTACTTCAAGTTGCAAAATGGGTTTAGGAGGGACATTAAGAAAGTAACTTGCTCTGAAAAATGCAGTCTTTGAAAAGTATTTCTTGGTGTTGAGGTAACCAAAAAGGTGTAAAGTATAGTTTCGGGTGAAAAAGATAAGTACTTCAAGTTGGAAAATGGGTTTAGGAGGGACATTAAGAAAGTAACATGCTCTGAAATGGTCTTTGAAAAGTACTTCTTGGTGTTGAGGTAACCAAAAAGCTGTAAAGTATAGTTGTGGGTGAAAAAGATAAGTACTCAAGTTGCAAAATGGGTTTAGGAGGGACATAAGAAAGTAACTTGCTCTGAAATGGTCTTTGAAAAGTATTTCTTGGTGTTTAGGTAGCCAAAAAGCTGTAAAGTATAGTTGTGGGTGAAAAAGATAAGTACTTCAAGTTGCAAAATGGGTTTTTAGGAGGGACATTAAGAAGTAACTTGCTCTGAAATGGTCTTTGAAAAGTATTTCTTGGTGTTGAGGTAACCAAAAAAGCTGTAAAGTATAGTTGTGGGTGAAAAAGATAAGTACTTCAAGTTAGAAAATGGGTTTAGGAGGGACATTAAGAAAGTAACTTGCTCTTAAATGGTCCTTGAAAAGTATTTCTTGGTGTTGAGGTATCCAAAAAGCTGTATGGTCTAGTTGTGGTAAAAAAGATAAGTACTTCAAGTTGGAAAATGGGTTTAGGAGAGACATTTAGAAAGTAACTTGCTCTGAAATGGTCTTTGAAAAGTATTTCTTGGTGTTGAGGTAACCAAAAAGTTGTAAAGTATAGTTTCGGGTGAAAAAGATAAGTACTTCAAGTGGCAAAATGGGTTTAGGAGTGACATTAAGAAAGTAACTTGCTCTGAAATGGTCTTTGAAAAGTATTTCTTGGTGTTGAGGTAACCAAAAAGTTGTAAAGTACAGTTTCGGGTGAAAAAGATAAGTACTTCAAGTTGCAAAATGGGTTTAGGAGGGACATTAAGAAAGTAACTTGCTCTGAAATGGTCTTTGAAAAGTATTTTCTGTGTGTTGAGGTAACCAAAAAATGGTGTAAAGTATAGTTTCGGGTGAAAAAGATAAGTACTTCAAGTTGGAAAATGGGATTAGAAGGGACATTAAGAAAGTAACTTGCTCTGAAATGGTCTTTGAAAAGTATTTCTTGGTGTTGAGGTAACCAAAAAGCTGTAAAGTATAGTTTCGGGTGAAAAAGATAAGTACTTCAAGTTGCAAAATGGGTTTAGGAGGGACATTAAGAAAGTAACTTGCTCTGAAATGGTCTTTGAAAAGTATTTCTTGGTGTTGAGGTAACCAAAAAGCTGTAAAGTATAGTTGTGGGTGAAAAAGAAAGTAAGTACTTCAAGTTGCAAAATGGGTTAAGGAGGGACATTAAGAAAGTAACTTGCTCTGAAATGGTCCTTAAAAGTATTTCTTGGTGTTGAGGTATCCAAAAAGCTGTAAAGTATAGTTTCGGGTGAAAAAGATAAGTACTTCAAGTTGGAAAATGGGTTTAGGAGGGACATTAAGAAAGTAACTTGCTCTGAAATGGTCTTTGTAAAGTATTTCTTGGTGTTGAGGTAACCAAAAAGCTGTAAAGTATAGTTGTGAGTGAAAAAGATAAGTACTTCAAGTTAGAAAATGGGTTTAGGAGGGACATTAAGAAAGTAACTTGCTCTGAAAAGGTCCTTGAAAAGTATTTCTTGATGTTGAGGTATCCAAAAAGCTGTAGAGTATAGTTGTGGGTGAAAAAGATAAGTACTTTAAGTTGGAAAGTGGGTTTAGGAGGGACATTAAGAAAGTAACTTGCTCTGAAATGGTCCTTGAAAAGTATTTCTTGGTGTTGAGGTATCCAAAAAGCTGTAAGGTATAGTTGTGATGAAAAAGATAAGTACTCCAAGTTGGAAAAATGGGTTTAGGAGGGACATTAAGAAAGTAACTTGCTCTGAAATGATCTTTGAAAAGTATTTCTTGGTGTTGAGGTATCCAAAAAGTTGTAAAGTATAGTTTCGGGTGAAAAAGATAAGTACTTCAAGTTGGAAAATGGGTTTAGGATGGACATTAAGAAAGTAACTTGCTCTGAAATGGTCTTTGAAAAGTATTTCTTGGTGTTGAGGTATCCAAAAAGGTGTAAAGTATAGTTGTGAGTGAAAAAGATAAGTGCTTCAAGTTGGAAAATGGATTTAGGAGTGACATTAAGAAAGTATCTTGCTCTGAAATGGTCTTGAAAAGTATTTCTTGGTGTTGAGGTGTTAAAGAGTGAAAAAGATAAGTACTTCAAGTTAGAAAATGGGTTTAGGAGGGACATTAAAAAAGTAACTTGCTCTGAAATGGTCTTTGAAAAGTATTAAAAAAAAATGGAGAGGGGACTTTTGGGGGCCCCGGGAGGGCGTTTGGGGATCCGGGGGCCCTTGAGGGCCGGGTGGTCCTTTGGGAGCCCAGGGGACCTTTGGAGACCGGGTGAGGGCCTTTGGGGGTCCGGGGGGCCCTTTGGGAGCCCGGTGGTCTTTTGGGAGCCCGGTGGGCCTTTGGGGGCCCGGGGAGGGCCTTTTGGGAGTCTGGGGAGGGCCTTTGAGGGTGTGGGGGCCCTTTGGGAGCTTGGGGGACCTTTGAGTACCGGGGCTTCCTTCGGGGTTGGGGTAGGGGGATTGGAACCCTTTGGGGTTGGGGTAGGGGGATCGGAACCCTTTGGGGTTGGGGTAGGGGACCTCACGACACTGTTAAAATACAACTTGTGTATTATAGCGACCACAGAGTTTCACCCTTAAATTCTCTTCTAAAATCATCTTTTAAATCATCTTTTAAAATGTCTCTAACTGTTTCGCCGAAATAATTCCATAAAATGGCTAAAACGACTTCGCCCAAATAATCCCTAAACGTAATTTCAGCGTGTTCCTTTTGTTTGACATCTCTGCGCTGACGCATTTCAAATTATTTGGAAACCTGATTCCCGCGCTAAAACAATTCATCGCTAAGATCTAAACATTCGCTCGGAGACAGATCTCTTTAGAAATAACAAATTAATTCCCCTTTCGTGAATCAATTCTCTTTAGAAACAACAAATTAATTCTCCTTTCATGTCAATCAATCAATCGTGATATCATCTGTCATGTGTGATCTAAACTTTGCCTCGGAAACAATTCTGGTCGAACTCCAAAAACATTAATTAACTTGACGTCATCTGTCAGACATTAATTAGCTTCCCCGGAAACAATCTATTTCCTATTCCTGGATCATAACATTCGCCTCGAGCGTGCCAAAAACACACCTGGAGAAAGAGGTCATTGACCCCATTAACCACGTGTTCTCCCTAGGGAGGCTATGCCCATATATGGAGTCCCGTCACGAGTATAAGATAGGTATCTACTCATGTATACAATCCTATATAGTTCATCCGATCGCAAAGAAATATTAGGAGGCTGTTGAGTACACCTTTGCGTAGGTTTTAGGTATCATTAATCCCCCCCCCCCCCCCCCCCCCCCTCCAACACTTCCTCTTCTGTTCGCATTATTCATATTTTCTGGATATCCAATTAACGGGTTAGTTAACTATAAAAATGTCATTAAATACACTTCCAAAATTATGAATTTTCTTTTCTATAAATTTTCTGAATTTAATGTTCAATAGTTTCGTTGATTTGGCACTTAACCTAATTTTTCAAATACTTCTATATTTTAAACTTTCTATCATAATTTCACTTATAGGGAGAATTTGTTAGAGGGAGGGGGGGGGGGGGGGGGGGGTTTGAAGGGGGATTTTCTGCAGGGGAGAATTATTGGAGGAGGGAATTCTGGGTGGAGGAGGAGAGGAATATTTCAATGTTAAAGTCGATTTTTTTCAAATGAGTTGAATTAGGTAATCTGTACAAATGTATGGTAACAACAACTTTATTCAATTTTGGATTCACACTATTATGGAAAGCAACGGCGGGAAGTTTCTGGGGGGGGGACTTTTCATGGCGGAAATTTTCTGCGGGGGAGTTTTTTCATGGAAGACCTTTCTACGTTGGGTGATTTTCTGCGGGCGTTATATGGGAATTTCAGCGGAGGGGGAGATTTCTGCAGCGGGAATTTTTCGGGAAGAAAATTGTCTTGGGGGGAGTTTCCGTTGGGAATTTTTCAAATACTTTGAAATGTAAAACTGTTTTTTTTTCAGTAATAAAGGGAAAATTTCCCGTGAAGGAAAATTAGCCATGCAGTGGGAAGATTCCATACAGGGAAATTTACTGCGGGGGTATTTTCTGGGGGGGGGGGGATTTTCCTAAAATTTTCTTTCTTTTGAGATTGCAGGAACGGGTAACGTGTAAGGTAGTTTCTTTATAAGTAATACTAAAGCTATTTAACAGTAAATGGAATCCTATTTTATTGGAAATTGAAATTTTTCCCTAATCTTTAAAGTTTGTTTGGTTTTCAAGTTCCCAATTAACTAAATGGAACAATTAGATTTCATTTAATGTCCTTGGTACTTCAAGGGCTGATTCTCCATGCAAGTTTCTCCTTCTAAATTTCTCAGTTTATTTATTCTTGATTCAAAAACTTAATGTTCTTTTTTTTGCAATGGTTATATATTCGCTACTCTCAAAAACTTAAAATTGCAATGTACAATTCTTTTTTTTAATTACCTTTCGTGACTATTTACTAATGTAACAAATTATAAATTCCCGATTCGTTGTTGTATGAGTTGAGAAGTAATCAGTTGCCTCAGTTTTGAAAATGTTTCTTTTGTGTTTCGTTTTTTTTTACTTTGTTTTTTGGACACATCACTGTTAGTTTTAATATTATTTTTTTCTAGGTGGTAAAATATGGAAGTCATTTAGTTTCATATCCTAATCCCTCTCCTTTATCTCTATAAGGAAATATAGCACTATCCATCGGTATTACAAAATAAGGGTACTTTTTTGTTATAGCGCATTTGTGAAGTTCTTCATCTATTGATGCACTGTAGAACCGGTTTCTTCGTTAGTTTCTTTCAGCTTAGCGTGAGACAAGACAAAAAGAAGTGATAGAATAGATGAGAAATATATAATCTGGGCTATATTTTTGTGCATTAGGGGTGGGGGGTGTTGGTCAAGTATTTGCACAGTGTGAAGTTAGAAAACAATTCTTATTTTATAATATGCAGAATAATTGTACCTAGCACATTTTGCATACACACTCACTATACTTTACCCCCCCCCCCACCCCAACCCTAATGTGCAAATATATAGCCCAAATTTTTTCTAAAGTTGTATATATTTTCATCATATTTTGTGATAATTCATTAAATTGAATTGAATTTATTTATAACCCGTTGTAATGCACTCGACAAACGGAGTAAAGAGAGAAAAAACATAGCACAAAAAAAAGGAATGACAAATATTCATAAATTACGTAAAAACTGAAAAACATGTTACGTGACAAGATGCAAAATATACAAAATATAAACTGCTATCCTACATAACGTTTTCACAGACCGATCTACTGTTTTAGGATGGGACTCCAGGGGTCTCGGTCAACTCTGCTGTTATAAGCTTTAATACGCTTGTTTATCGAGGCAGTTGGGTTTATAATCCCGTACCTTCTCGTAATCTATGAGTTGCTTGCCCAGGGGGCAAGGCAAGAGGATACTTTACATATCGAAAATAAATTTTCCGTAACTGTTTTCGATTGTAGCTGTGAATGTTCGCCAGAACGTCAAGATACAGGAAATTTGGGAGCACGCATGCGTTGTAAAGTTTGCTTAGCAGTCGATGGTTAAGTTGCAATTTACTGGCTACTAAGCTACCGTAAGCACTGGCTGTTTTGACGGTTAAAATGACGGATTAGTAGACTTCTTTTTGTTTTTAGAGAGTCACCGATGTGGAGACCTAAATACCTCATTTCGGACTTGGGAGCGACCGGCACGCCGTCGAGATTAGCTGTAAATTCTTCCGGTACTTTACTCCAGTTGAACAGTACAACTTCCGATTTTTCAGGGTTAAATTTCAGGTTGTTGTTGTTGTTGTTGTTTGGGGTTTGACACGTTCGACCAATCGGTCATATGCGTTCGTATCACTCGATCATTCTGTGCCTTCTATAATCACTAGCTTGCTTGGGTGTCACTTCAGTCAATATTCATTGAGCCAGATCGGGTATCACTTATTGTGCTATTGATAGGGTGTCATTCACCTGTAGCAAATGCCTGCGTTGAAAAACGAGAATCAGAGTAATTCAGCACTGCTTTGTCATAAAACAATTAAATACAATTACAACACAATTAAATAAATAATGCTTTCAGATTGTTCTTTGCGTATTTTTGACTAAGAGTGACAAAAATTTCTTTCAAACGAGAGTACTGTTCGACTGGGGTTAAAATGTCATCTGCATAAGCTATAATAAGCATAAGCATAAGCTGCATAAGCGATACGATTATTCCTTCTAAAATCCACGAGAGGGTGGCAATAGGATTAGCCATAGAAACAGGTTCTACTTAAATGAAGAACTTAACATAGGCGCCGTTATCATAGGTACCATGATAATAAATAGAAAATAAGAAACTCAAGTACTGAGAGAGACTTTGTGCCACGGATTTCTTAGAAGAGAATCAAGCATAAAATATGTACTTTAAAGGGATGAAACAAGAGGGTTTTGGGTTCGTACCCTGTTTTTTCTGATATCTCGCGATCCCTACTTCCACCCCCTCCAAAAATTAAACCTCGCTAACAAAAACTGGTGAGCTGGGGGAGGTCTATCTTAGGCAGTAATATTGAGAATAAATCTTCCTGCTAAAAAAAAAACAAAAAAAAAAAAACACTGACCCCAAGTTAAATTTCTTTTATTTCTGAGTATTAACCTTTGGCTTCTTTATTTTGGTTTTTAAAACGGGTTTTGATTGTAATTAATTAAAGAAAAACTTTTTCCAAACTCCATTAAACAAAAAATGAGCAAAAACAAAATCGAATAATCTACCAAGCATGAAACTACCACAAATCAGCATCGATAAATAAATGAAACCCAAAACGAACAGATATTACAATAAATAAACGAGTCAAACTCAAAACGAGCAGAAATTAACATAATTTGGGCTCAAAACCCCTATGCCTTCCCAAGGCCAGAACATAAATTGCACTTTGCTGAAAAAAATATAAATGTTTTTACTTTTATAACTTTAATAAATCAAATAATATTAACATTCTGATTACTAAATATCAGTATATGTATATTTAAACTGACAATGCACATTCATTTGTATTTTTTTTTCAGTAAAGTGCAAATTGTGTTCTTGGGAAATGGTGGGCGTGAGAGGGGGGTTAAAACCTTAATAGCTCCCAGGGCATAGCTTAAAACCCTTGCCCTGAGGGTTATGGGGGGATGGATTGTCATCCTTAAAGACCTGATTTCCAAAGCTTTCAACTGTGTTGAATAGAATGGCTATCTAAAAAGTTTGCAACTGTTTGCCCCCTCCCCCAACAGAAATTTGAGTCTTCAAAAATCTTATCAAACCTAAGATAGGCCCGCATAATTCAAGCATCCACAGAAAAGGATCTTTTTTTTTAGTATACCTGTCTTTTTGATACTATATTGCTCATTTTTTGGTAAATTAATAAAAAAAACTTTTCCACAAAATAATTTTTTTCAAAGAAAAGTAAAGAACTTCATTAAACCAAAAATGAGCAAAAAATAAAATAAAATAATCTACCAAGCGTGAAACTACCACAAATCAGCATCGATAAATAAATGAAACCCAAAACGAACAGAAATGACAATAAATAACCAAGTCAAACTCAAAACGAGCAGAAATTAACATAAGTAGGCTCAAAAACCCCTATGCCTTGCCAAGCCAGAACATAATTTGCACTTTACAAAGAAAAATACAAAATGAATGTTAATTGTCAGTTTAATATACATATCCTGATATTTAGTAATCAAAATGTTAATATTATTATATTTATTAAAGTTATGAAAGTAAAAACATTTATATTTTTTCAGTAATATAGAGTCAATATAGCAATATTCTATATTGACCATATTACTATATTGACTATAGTGACTAATGAGTTTGACTCTTAGAAAATCAGATTTTGCTTTTAATGAAGAAAGATGGAAGCATGGACTAGCCTATTTGCTAAATTTAATAAATAATTTAAAGACACAGTTTTTTGGAGGAGAAAAGTACCTGAAAATAAATGAGAGTCTCTAAATTAGGTCTTTGAGGATGACAAACAGCCCTCAGGGTAATGGTTGTAAGTTATGCCCTGGGGGCATATAAGGTTTTTATAGAAAGTGTTGTCACAGAAACTTTAGAAGGGGCTCATTCGATTGGAAATTGAAAGGGCTAGTGCCCTTTTTAATAGTCGAAAGTGCCCCTCCTCTTGCCCTCTAATTGGTGTCCCTGGTCGCGTGACACAATACCTTTTAAATTCACGGAGCCTTACCGAAGCTACCTATCAAATTCAGTTTTCAATACCTTTCACACGTACCACCGGGACGGAGTTCCCAAAAGAAAAGTTTTTAAGGGATGGTAATTTTGTTTCCGGTAAAAAAAAACAACAAAAAAAATAATACAAATGGCCTTTGAAGGAAACTTAAGCAGGATAAATTGACAAAATGGTACCCATCTATAAATTTCAGACTTAGAGAAAACACTTATCCATCTTTAAAGCCAAAAGTATCGATGAATTTTTCGATAACTACAAATTAAATCATTTTTTTAAATTGTATGTTACGAAGAGTTTTTTTTTTTTTTTTTTTTTTTTTTTTTTTTTTTTTTTTTATATAAATGATCATTTTGTTCTGGAAAAAAAAAAACAATAAGAAAACACAAATTAGTTAGAGAGCGATACAGCAGAATAGATTCGAGAAAATAGAAAATATTAATCAAATTTTGAACTTAGCGAAAAAATATTGATCCACCTTTAAAGACCAAAAACCTCAAAGTATTCTTTTATGACTGCAAGTGATAGGCTATAGATATCCCTGTACGTTCCAAAATAAAACAAAATAAAAATAAATGCCACTTTTTTAGGGTAAACAAATGAACTTAATTAGAGAGGGATAGAAGCAGAATAAATTTGATAAAATAGCACACATTCAATAAAATTTAGAGAAAACACAGATTAATTTTCAATAACCGAAAATCTCCGTGGATTTTTTTATGACTACAGAATAATATGATCCCGAGGAAAAACTTTTTAGAAACTATTATTTTTCTCGGAAGAGAAAAAACGCATTGGTTTTGAGATGGATGCAAGAAGAATAAATATGATATAATAGCCCATTTTCATCAAATTTTCAACATAAATAATACATGGATGCATCTCCAAAAACTAAAATTGTCAATGGATTCTTCTATGACAGCAAATAATATAGGTTTCGGTGTATGTTCCCGAAGAAAAACTTTTCAGAAACGATAGTTTTGTTTCGGACCACAATAAAGAGAATATACAGAAGAGACAAAACGATACCCTCCTTTAAAAATATGTGACACCGATCTAAAACCCTTCGCGCACGCGCAATGACAATTTTTTTTTCCGATGTACACATCACGATGAGCTTGTGGAAACCTCTGATGTATATGCTCAGGGTCTATACGCGCGGTTTGAAATGTGTGTCATGTTTGGAAAAAGAAGTCGCCTGTGGTTTATCCTTAAACTGCGGTTTCGGACGAAAAAAACAACATGGATTGGTTTTGACAGGGATCCAAAAGAATAAATTTGAGTAAATAGCACATTGACATCAAATTTTGAATTTAGAGAAAATACGCATCCATCTAAAAAAGAACAACAATATCCATGTGTTCTTTTATGACTGCAAATAATAAAGGTTTCTTTGTATGTTCCCGAGGAAATTTTTTTAGAAACGATAGCTTTGATTCGGACAGGAAAAACATGCATTGGTTTTGAGAGGGATCCAAGAAGAATAAATTTGAGAAAATAGCACATTGCCATCAAATTTTGAATGCAGAGAAAACACACATCCATCTAAGAAAAATATCTCCATGTGTTCTTCTATGACTGCAAATAACACAGGTTTTTCTTTGTATGTTCCCGAAGAAAAACCTTTTCAGAAACGATACCTTTGTTTCGGAAGGAAAAATATGCATTGGTTTTGAGAGGGATCCAAGAAAAATAAATTTGAGTAAATAGCACATTGCCATCAAATTTGAATTTAGAGAAAATGCGCATCCATCTAAAAAAAACAATCATCTCCATATGTTCTTTTAGGACTGCAAACAATATAGGTTTCTTTGTACGCTCCCGAAAAAAAAACTTTTCAGAAACGATAGCTTTGTTCCGGACGGAAAAAAACATGCATTGGTTTTGAGAGGGATCCAAGAAGAATAAATTCGAGAAAATTTTACATTGCCATCAAATTTTGAATTTAGAGAAAACACGCATCCCTCTAAAAAAAATCATCTCCATGTGTTCTTCTATGACTGCAAATAACATAGATTTCTTTGTATGTTCCCGAAGAAAAGCTTTTCAGAAACGATAGCTTTGTTTCGGACGGAAAAACATCCGTTGGTTTTGAGAAGGATCCAAAAAGAATAAATTTGAGAGAATAGCACATTACCATCAAATTTTGAATGCAGAGAAAACACACATCCATCTAAAAAACATCTCCATGTGTCTTCTATGACTGCAAATAATATACGTTGTTTGTATGTTCCCAAAGAAAAAAAAGTTTTCAGAAACGATAGCTTTGTTTCAGACGGAAAAACATGAATTGGTTTTGAAAGGGATCCAAGAAGAATAAATTTGAGAAAATAGCACATTGCCATCAAATTTTGAATGCAGAGAAAACACACATCCATAAAAAAACATCTCCATGTGTTCTTCTATGACTGCAAATAACACAGGTTTCTTTGTATGTTCCCGAAGAAAAACTTTTCAGAAACGATAGCTTTGTTTCGGACGGAAAAAAATATGCATTGGTTTTGAGCGGATCCAAGAGGAATAAATTTGAGAAAATAGTACATAGCCATCAAAATTTTGATTTAGAGAAAGCACGCATCCATCTCAAAAAGCAAAAAATCTCCATGCGTTCCTCTATGACTGCAAAGAATATTGTTTTTTTTTAATGTTCACAAAAACCCAGTTGGTTTTGAAATGAATGCAAGCAGAATAAATTTGAGAAAATAACACACATCCATCGAATTTTGAGATGAAAGAAATCACTTACCCCCTCTTAAAGATAAAACTTTGCTTTATTCGTTCATGACTTTAAGGGATATAGGTTCTCTTGTACGTCCCCAAGAAGAAACGTTTTAGAAATTGTTGTTCTTTTTAAAGCAAAGAAATAAAAATTAAAACACACATTAGCTTTGAAAGGTATAAAAGTAGATTAAGCATGAGGAAATAGTACAAAATCCATCTGATCCACGTTTAAAACACCAAAAGGCTTGATGTATTCTTGTATGACTGGAAATGATATAGTTATTTTTTGTATTTTCTGAATTTTTTTTTTAACAGTAATTTTGCTTCAGACAGAAAAGAAAAGAGAGAAAGAAAAACATATAAGCCTATGAGTTTGAGGTAGTTGCAAGCAGAATGAATTTGAGATATGGTTTCAATCCTTTTTTAGCGTCCTTTGAAAGAGTAAAGAGTAAGCGTTCTTTGTTCTTTTTGCAGAGTCGCACAGCAAATGTTGACGACCTAAGTGATATTTTTGACCCCTTCCCAGCTTCTAAGACATATAGATCTTTTTTGGATGACTTAGACAGTGTTTTCAACCCACTGCTAAATGTTCTTGAGCTTCAGAAGAAGAAGAATTAGGTCCAGTGATTTCTCCTCATCGCGAATCAAGTAACGGGGTGGAAACAAACAATTCTGAGACTAATACAGGACCTTGCGACGGTATGTTTTCCTTGTCTTATTCTGTAAATACAGGGTGCTGATTTTAACCCTCCTCTATCTGCCAAATTGATTGTATGATAAGTTAAGTCATCAAGTCCAATAATTATTATGTGTATATTCTGGCCAATTTAGAGAGGTTCCCGGAAACTAGTAACTAGTCAATATCTGTCTTAGTAGGAGTTAGACAAACCCCACTTCCTTAAATAACCCAGTCTTTTGTGGATTATCAAACTCTCCCCCTACCGAAAGACAACATTCGACATGATTGACATGATACAAAAAAAACTTTAAATAATAACTATAGTATTTGTCTATTTTTATGGATTTTTGAAACTTGAAGTCTCCGAATTTTTCGAAATATTTTCTTTGGCTCAGGACAAAGAAAATTTCTGCTATTTTGCATTAGTTGTAAGTGTTCTCCAATTTTCTAAGCGGGGAGGGGATAACCTATCTATAAGCAAATTTCAGGCTTAACATTTTTTGTTGAAGTCAGATCTGTTTGGACAGTCTTCATTGTATATAAGTTCATACGAGGGCTTGACGCTGTTTAGCTCTTACCAGTCTATGAACAACACAAAAGTTGGCTTAGGAATGCGTGTTAATTTTTTCACTAAAAAGCTGTCATTTGATTATTTTCATCATTATTATAATTTATTTTTATTGGGAAATTTCAGCTTCTGTCACTCAAGACAAATACTATAAACACACCAAAATATAGGGATCTTGCCTATAGGTGTGGATTCTACAAAATACGGACCCCTTATCGACAAAGAAGTGTTCTAATCTCATTAAATTTTGGAATTCTTGGTCTCTTTGACGCATTTACAAAGCTCCAAAAACCCTGAAACCATGAAAAGTATTATACAAATTGCTTTTAAAAAGTATAGCGGTTACTTGAGTCTCATATTCAGTATGTGTAAGCATGATCATTGCAGAGACGTCAGGAAAAATCCCCCGGACATAGGCCTTGGGAATCCTTCGCCCCACCAAGAATTTGTGGATATTCTCACCACTTTTTAGAGAGGGTGGGGGGATTCAGATGGCCCATTTATCCTTCCTTCTCCCCTCAAAAATTTTCCTATTCACAAATATAGTGCTGTAATTTCCAGGTTTGGCCTCTTCAAATAAAATAAAAAGGATTTTTGCAGCATAGAACTTGCACAAATAATTCTCAATTATGCCTTTGGGTTTACCCAAATTTGGAAAAAATAGTGAATGGTCCATGATTAAAACCTCTCAAGAAACACCTAAGAAATAGAGTAGTACATTATACTTTGCTTGGTTTATGTTCCTTACCGTGCTATTTGCTTGGTTTATGTTCCTTACCATGCTATTTGCTTGCCTTACGTCCTTGGCGCCTTTCCAAGCAAAGTGATCAAACATGTTTTGAAACTATGGTTGAGATTGTATAATGCAACCAGACTGGTTTAGAAGATATGTCCTTATAGCAAGTTCGTTCATCCTTCATCATAACATTTATTTACAGGTTTTTAAAACTTATGATCTTCACATTACGTATTCAAAAGGTTTGTGTGCGCCTTCTGTAAAAAAATGTCAAACAGTAATAAGCTCTAGGCTGTAGGTACGTTGCATCGTGTCTAGAATTGATTGGCATATGGTGTTAAATCATTTTTGCGTAAAAGCTAACTCTAATTGCAAAAAAGGGTATAGCATTTGCGAATTCGACTGTATGAAGGATATTAATTTTTGATTGAATAATAGGATGTGAATGATCCTAATTAGTGATCGGATTGTATGAAGGTGGTTAAAAAGGGCTAAAAACTGATTATCAGTAAAGGTAACCCCTCGGGTTGTGTAACTCATAGCTTATTTATTATAAATTTGGGAATACCATCAATCTATGAAAATGGTTAACAATGATAAAAAAGGTCCCGTGATTTTGACCAAGTTTTACTTCTTCGATGTGTTCTATATATACACAAGTGGCGTTTGAACAATGTTGTCAATTTAAAATAGAGTCTAACGTTATAGTATACTAAAAAGTTGATACTAAGAGAGATGTAGATGGCAATAAAAGAATTTTAATAAAGAAATTCAGAACAATCGATAGAAATCCCTTACAAATCGAGTAGTGAGGTGTTTATGAGTACGGGACCGTCAAGGATCACTAGCACTAATTACCCTAACCACCAGGGACCTCAACCTCCAAAGGTCCCCTATCCCCAAACTCCAAAGGACCCCTCCCCCAACTTTTTGGGCCTCCCTCCCCCCACCCCTTTTTATTTTTTTTAAGTTTTTTTTTAAGTTTTTTTATTTATTTTTTTACATGATATATTTTTGCAACTTTTTTTACATCTCTTAGAATGACATGAAACATACTTAAAACATAAAAAATTTCACATTTAATATTTTCCAACTTCAAAATGGGATTGATATAGATATGTGTGTCGTGACTTCCACTATTAGAAAAATATTGTTTCTAATAGCACTTTTTTTATTGGACTAATTTTTTTTTTGAACTTCGAAATTATTCAGCTTTTTTTTTACATCTCTAAATCATATCAGAAAAATAGAATGACACTTTTGATTTAAATTTTAAAACATATTCTTGTGCATACACATACTCCTATTGATGAGGACTGATACTTCTCATTCAATATTTTTTCATGAAAGACAAATTTTTTTTAACTAAATTTTTTTTTGAATTTCGAAATTATTCAACTTTTTTTAAACTTTTTTTTTACATCTCTAAATCATAAATTGACCAAATCTATGTGTTAGAGTGAACAATTTTTTTTTATCAACATCTTTTGTCAGATACATCGGATAAAATTGACAGAATCTAAGTATCAGAGTGAATAAATTTTTTTTATCAACATCCTTTGTCAGATACATCGGATAAAATTGACAAAATCTAAGTACCAGAGTGAATAAATGCCTTATCAACATCCTTTGTCGGATGAAATTGACAAAATATAAGTATCAGAGTGATTAAATTCTATATCAACATCCTTTTCTCGGATACATAGGAGAAAACTGACGAAATCTAAGTGTTAGAGTGAATAAATTTTTTTATCAACATCTTTTGCCAGGACACATCAGATAAAATTGACAAAATCTTAAGTGTCAGAATGAATAAGTTTTTTTGTTATCAACATCCTTTGTCAGATACATCGAACAAAATTGACAAAATTTAGATATCAGAGTGAATAAATGCTTTAACAACATCCTTTATCGGATATGTCGGATAAAATGACAAAAATCTAAGTATCAGAGCGATTAAATTCTACATCAACATCCTTTTCTAGGATACATAGGATAAAATTGACAAAATCTAAGTGTCAGAGTCAATAATTTTTTTTTTATCTACATTCTTTGCCAGATACATCGGATAAAATTGACAAAATCTAAGTGTCAGAGTGAATAAATTTTTTTATCAACATCTTTGTCAGATACATCGAATATAATGACAAAATATAAATATCAGATTGATTAAATTCTATATCAGCATCCTTTGTCTAAATTTTGGATAAAATTGACAAAGTCTAATTGTCAGAGTGAATAAATTTTTTTTATCAACATTCCTTTGTCAGATACATCGGATATAAAAATTGACAAAAATCTAAGTACCAGAGTGAATAAATGCTTTATCAAATCCTTTGTCGGATATAATTGACAAAATATAAGTTCAGAGTGATTAAATTCTCATAATCAACATCCTTTTCTCGGATACATAGGAGAAAATTGACGAAAATCTTAAGTGTTAGAGTGACTAAATTTTTTTATCAATATATTTTGCCAGACACATCGGGTAAAATTGACAAAATCAAAGTGTCAGAGTGAATAAGTTTTTTGTTATCAACATCCTTCGTCACATACATCGAATAAAATTGACAAAATCTAGATATCAGAGTGAATAAAATGCCTTTAACAACATCCTTTATCGGATATGTCGGAAAAAAAAAATGACAAAATCTAAGTATCAGAGCGATTAAGTTCTATATCAACATCCTTTTCTCGGATACATAGGATAAAATTGACAAAATCTAAGTGTCAGAGTGAATAAATTTTTTTTATCTACATTCTTTACCAGATAAATCAGATAAAATTGACAAAATCTAAGTACCAGAGTGAATAAATGCTTTATCAACATCCTTTGTCGGATATAATTGACAAAATATAAGTATCAGAGTGATTAAATTCTATATCAACATCCTTTTTCTCGGATACATAGGAGAAAATTGACGAAATCTAAGTGTTAGAGTGAGTAATGTTTTTTATCAATATCTTTTGCCAGACACATCGGGTAAAATTGACAAAATCAAAGTGTCAGAGTGAATAAGTTTTTTTTTTATCAACATCCTTGTCAGATACATCGAATAAAATTGAAAAAATCTAGATATCAGAGTGAAATAAATGCTTTAACAACATCCTTTATCGGATATGTCGGAAAAAATTGACAAAATCTAAGTATCAGAGCGATTTGAAATTCTATATTAACATCCTTTTCTTGGATACATAGGATAAAATTGATAAAATCTAAGTGTCAGAGTGAACAAATTTTTTTTTTATCTATATTCTTTGCCAGATACATCGGATAAAATTGACAAAATCTAAGTGTCAGAGTGAATAATTTTTTTATCAACATCTTTTGTCAGATACATCGAATATTATTGACAAAATCTAAATATCAGATTGATTAAATTCTATATCAGCATCCTTTGTCAAATATGTTGGATAAAATTGACAAAAGCTAAGTGTCAGAGTGAATAAATATTTTTATCAACATCTTATGTCAGATATACATCGAATATAATTCGCAAAATATAAATATCAGATTGATTAAATTTATATCAGCATCCTTTGTCAAATATGTTGGATAAAATTGACAAAATCTAAGTATCAGAGTGAATAAATGGTTTATCAAAATCCTTTGTCGGATATATCGGATAAAATCTAAGTATCAGAGTGATTAAATTCTATATCAACATCCCTTTCTAGGATACATGGGATAAATTGACAAAATCTAAGTATCAGAGTGAAGAATTTTTTTTATCAACATCTTTTATCAGTTAAAACAACATATAATTGACAAAATCAAAATCTAAGTATTATGAAAAAATTGTAAGTAAGTAAGTAACAAACTCTTTCTTTAATTCACCTCTTGGATACACAATACAGAAATATAATTCAGGAAATTATGAAAAAATTGAACAAATTCTTTATTAACATTCTTTATCGATTGAATTAACTTCCATCAACATCCTTTGTCAGATACATCGAATAAAAATTGACAAAATGTAAATATCAAAGTGAATAAATACTTTATCAACATCCTTTATCGGATACGTTGGATAAAATTGACAAAATCTAAGTATCATAGTGATTAAAATCTAACCATCAGAGTGATTAAATTCCATATCAATACCCCTATCTCGGATACATGGGATAAAAAATTGACAAAATCTAAGTATCAGAGTGAATAAATGCTTTACCAAATCCTTTAAATGCATTTTCAACATCATTAGTCGGGTATGTCGGATAAAATAGACAAAATCTAAGTATCAGATTGATTAAATTCTATATCAACATACATTTCTCGAATACGTGGGATATAATTGACAAAAAGCTAAGTGTCAGAGTGAATAATTTTTTTTATCAACATCTTTTGTCAGATACAACGAATATAATTGACAAAATCTAAATATCAGATGATTAAACTCTATATCAGCATCCTTTGTCGGATATGTTGGATAAAATTGACAAAAGCTAAGTATCAGAGTGAATAATTTTTTTATCAACGTTTTTTTGTCAGTACATCAAATATAATTGACAAAATCTAAGTATCAGAGTGAATAAATGCTTTATCAACATCCTTTGTCGGATATCTCGGATAAATTCTAAGTATCAGAGTGATTAAAACTCTATATCAACATCCCTTTCTCGGATACATGGAATAAAATTGACAAAATCTAAGTATCACTCTGATACTTATATTTGTCAATTTTATCCGACACAGGATGTTGATAAAGCATTTATTTACTCTGGAACTTAGATTTGGTCAATTTTATCCGATGTATCTGACAAAGGATGTTGATAAAAAAATTTATTCACTCTAACGCATAGATTTTGTCAATTTTATCCGATGTATCTGACAAAAGATGTTGATAAAAAAACTTATTCACTCTAACGCATAGATTTGTCAATTTTTTATTTAGAGATGTAAAAAAGTGAATAATTTCCAAGTCCAAACAAAATTTAGTTAAAAAAAATAGTGTGTTTTTCATTAAAAAATATTGAATGAGAACTATCAGTATCAATAGAAGTCATCAATAGAAGTATGGGTATGCACAAGAATATGTTTTATAAATTTAAACCAAAAGTGTCATTCTATTTTCTGATATGATTTAGAGATGTAAAAAAAATTTGAACAATTTCGAAGTCCAAAAAAAATTTAGTCCAATAAAAAAAAGTGCTACTAGAAACAATATTTTTCTAATAGTAAAAGTCGTGACACAAATATTTATATCATTCCAATTTTGAAGTTGGAAAATATTAAATGTGATTTCTTATGTTTTAAGTATGTTTCATGTCATTCTAAGAGATGTAAAAAAAAGTTGAAAAAATATATCATGTTAAAAAAAATAATAAAAAGTTAAAAAAAAAACTTAAAAAAGTTAAAAAAAGGGGGGAGGAGGCCAAAAAGTTGGGGGAGTGGTCCTTTGGAGTTTGGGGATAGGGGACCTTTGGAGGTTGAGGTCCCTGGTGGTTAGGGTCATTGGTGCTTATGATCCTTGACGTTTCATGCTCATAAACACCTCACTACTTGATTTGTAAGGATTTCTATGGATTGTTCTAAATTTGTTTATTAAAATTCTTTTCTTGCCACCTACATCTCTCTTAGTATCAACTTTTTAGTATAGTATAACGCTAGACTCTATTTTAAATTGACAACATTGTTCAAACGCGACTTGTGTATTATACAGAACACATCGAAGAAGTAAAGCTAGATCAAGTCACAAGACCATTTATCATTGTTAATCATTTTCATAGATTGATGGTATTCCAATTTTATAATAAATAAGCTATGAGTTAACAACCCCGAGAAGTTACCTTAACTGATAATCAGTTTAGCCCTTTTTTTACCACGTTCATACAATCCGATCACTAATTAGGATCATTCACATCCCTACAATTCAATCAAAATTAATATCCTGCATACAGTCCAATTCGCAAATACTATACCCTTTTTTGCAATTAGAGTTAGCTTTTACGCAAAATGATTTAACACATATGCCAATCAATTCTAGACACGATGCATGGTACCTACAGCCTAGAGCTTATCACTGTTTGACATTTTTTTTTACAGAAGGCGCAATAAACCTTTTGAATACGTAATGTGACGATCATAAGTTGGGGCTTAGAAACCTGTAAAAAAAAACATGTTATGATGAAGGATGAACGAACTTGCTAAAAGCACATGTCTTCTAAACCAGTCTAGTTGCATTATACAATCTCAACCATAGCTTCAAAACGTGTTTGATGACTTTGCTTGGAAAGGTGCGAAGGAACGTAAGGCAAGCAAATAGCATGGTAAGGAACATAAACCAAGCAAATAGCACGGTAAGAAACATAAACCAAGCAAAGTATAATGTACTACTCTACTCTAAGATTATGGCTTCCTTGAATGAATAGATTTAGTGAAGTCAAAATAACTTACAATGACATTGTTATATTTAGCAAACATTTTTATCGTCGGTATTTTCCATTATGTAGGAAATAGCATGTGAAGTGAAATTGCAGCTTACCAAGACTAAATTAAGCTTGAAGAGATGATTGATGGATTATTTTGAAATTAAACTCGACACTGAGATGTTTATTTCACGAAAATCTGAGTGATACTGAGAGAATGCATCACACAGATATCACAATAATATATAAATACTTTATTAGAATAATGTAAACATAGTCCAACAAAAAAAGTGACTTACTGTGTCGGTGATACATAGATATGTAACTTTGTTTTCCACAATATAATGGCACATATATTCTCCAAGACCATATGTTAGTTTGATGTATCAGGAGGATCAATTTGGGCAAAATTGATCTACGACTTCACCAAAATTGCCTGAGCATGTAGCAAATCTCACAAGTACAATTTTCCCCCTTTAAGAGCAAACAGAGCAAGTACATGGACAAAAGTCTTTATCCTTAGTTCTGCAGCACCAACTGGAGTAGACCAGTGATGTCAATATGGGACCAAAACACCAAAATCAAAAACAAATTGTTGTTAGGGGAATTCAGCATTTAGTACACATTTTGTATTTGATTTGTGCAGGATTCTGCGCTAAAACAGTGATGACATATCATGAAGAACACATATATAAACATTTCTCTTATAGAACGGAGGCTCTTTGGCATCATTGGTCAGAATCTGTTTGCTCTTAAAACCATTATACATCAGTAGCGTCCATTCACCAAAAATTTAGATGGTGAGGGGGATGTATATTTAAAAATCAACGAGAGGGGGAAAATGTATAGTTTGTTTTTTTAAAATTTTTCAATTAAATACCAAAAATAGGTATTTTTCAAAAAAATTATACCTCTCCACTCCGAAAAAAGGTATTTTCAGTACCTAACATAAAAATAGTCTATAATAGACGCCACTAAAATTGACGCCAGTCTTACATACTTGATCAAGTGGAATGGTATATGATCACCGATCTAATCATATCAATAAGGAGTGATGAGAAACCCATATCAAGATACAAGCTCAACTAAGTCAGGTTAAGTGCACCAAATCAGGACTGTTGTTTGCCGCTGACTAATTATTTTATATGCGTCTCCTTAAATAAAAAAAATACGGGGTTTGTTGTCATCTCTCAGAAAAAATTGGGATATCTTAATTTCTCAAAGACACAAGAAAGACTGAAAACACTCCACACAATTTGTACATTTTAATTTTTAGAATTAATTTTATTTGCCGTAGGATTTTTTCTAATCATATTATTTGTTTCCCTTTCAATTTATTCGGTTCTTATATATATTTTCTTTAAGAATAAGAATCTTGATGATGTGAACGTTGTTAGGGGGGAAGGCAAGGGGGGTAGTTGCCTCCCCAAATAATACGTAAAAAAATTATTAATAATCCCAGCCCCCTTGACTATCGGGACATGGACCCCTCTTGCCCCCCCCTCCCGAAGAAAAATACTGGAGATTCGCTCTGAGGATATGCACATCTATTAGCCAGTGTTGTCAATTCAGATTAGACTACAAAAATTGGGTGGGTATGAATTGTTTTTTCTTATTTCCAGATCGTTGTGGTTTAAGCTACTCTAACCGTGTTGTTGTGGTGGCCAAAACGCAGATATTGGAATGTTTCCTGGTTATGTTGGGATTAAGATAAGAACTCTGATAGGTGAAATTAGATGCGGAGGTGCACTTATTAAAAGACGGTATATCATCACCGCTGCTCACTGCTTTCATAGCCAGTAAGTTTCTATTTTTTCTTAAAAGACAAACAAATTTATTAGCAAAAGCAACCGCTACATCGTCTTTCAACAATCATCAGGGAAACCCATTGGGTTGTGAATGATAGTTGTTTCCTCCTTATAACCTGCTACTACAACTGTATATTCATACTTTACCTATAAATAAAAATTTACAGAACTGAGAAAATAACGAAAATAGATGAATAAAATGAATAAAGAAATGAATTTAATCTAACTCAATAACAACTTTCGGAAGGTAAAGTTTCAACCTACCCTTCAACTGTCTAGCATTGTCTGCTAGCTTTACAGCCTCCGGGAGAGAATTCTGCAGATCACGAAAACACAGATCTTTAATGAGTACTCTGACCCTCAGGCACTATTATTGAAGAATTCGTAGTTTCGTGACAATGATAAAAAGACTTGGATAATGGAAAAATCTAGGAGGGAGCTAATTCCATAGCCTTCTTAAAAGATCCGAACTTGTTGCCACTTTTGCGGTGCTTCATCACAACGTAAATTATTTCTTCGATAAACACTGCCTTTTCGTTTACAAATAAAAAAAAATGAAAGAATATACTGGGGTATAATATTTTAAATAAGACAGTAGAAAAAATTAATCATAGGTAGCGCAATAGCGCTGCCTATGTAAAGAGCGATGTGGACACAATGTATTATTTATTTACTTATTTACGTTTTTCAGACCAGGGCACTTCGTATAAAAGGAGTCGCAATAGAAACTTCTAAAGGGGCTCATTCGATTGGAAATTGAAATTTCTAGTGCCCTTTTTAATAGTCAAAAATGGCTGGAGGACAACCAGCCCCCCCCCACATCCATCATTTCCCCAAGCACATCCAATCGAAATTTGGAGATAACCTTTAATTATGATAGGTTCATTAATTATGTCGGTGGGGAGGACACGCCCCAC
Source organism: Artemia sinica (assembly GCA_027921565.1). Taxonomy (NCBI): domain Eukaryota; kingdom Metazoa; phylum Arthropoda; class Branchiopoda; order Anostraca; family Artemiidae; genus Artemia; species Artemia sinica. The sequence goes on from CM051271.1 coordinate 50,798,873, forward strand.
AGCCCTCAGGGCAAGGACTATAAGTATATTAGTTGCCCATTGTTAAAGTTTAGGTTCTTATGGAAGGGGGTGATCATGTAAACTTCGGATGAGGATCATTCAATTGGAAATCAGAAGTCCTAGTGTCCTTTTTAAGAGTCAAAAGTGATCTGAGGGCAACAAGCCCACATCCTCATTTCCCCCCAATATATCCGATAGAAACTTGAGACAACTGTTTTGTTCAAAATGGTCTATAGATGTTATAACACGGGCTTTGGGGTTCTTAAAAAACCCCCTTAGAACCTGGGGGCAAGGGTGTAAGCTATGCCCGGGGGTATTTAAGGTTTTTTGTGGAAGGGGTGGTCATTTAAACTTTAGAGGAGGCTCATTTAATCAGAAATTGAAAGTTCTAATTCCCTTTTAATATTCAAAAGTGGTAGAGGGCAAACAATCCCCCCCCCTCCCGACGCCTGCTTTTCACCAAAAGCATCTGATCGAAATTGTGATATAGTCCCCATGTTAAAAATAGTCCGAAGAACATTTGACAAAGCCTCCAGGCTTGACACAATCCACCAGAGCCATGGCAAGGGTTTTAAGTTATGCCCTAGGGGTATACAAGGTTTTTATTGAATGGGTGGTCGTATAAACTTCGGACAGGGCTTACTTGATCAGAAATTGGAAGTTATAGTGTGCTTTATTAGAGTCAAAAGTGATTTGAGGGCAACCAGACTCCCTCCCCCCACATCCGTCCTTTTCCAAAACAAACATTGAATAAAAATTTTGAGATATATATTTTCTTCATGATTTTTAAAAAGGTTCTGTAATTATGCCCTTGGGAATGTCAACCCTCCAAACCTCAAGGTAAGGGCTTTAAGTTAGGTAATTTGTTCATTGTTTACACTTAGGATATGTTATTGAGCAAGGTAAGTATGTTTTACCTTAACTTTTCGAAAAGACAAAGGCAATAAGATAAGCCTTTCAGAGAGTGTTTTTTGAGGGGGGAGTGCTAAACTAAATTAAAACGAATTATATGTAATACTACTACTTCTAACAACTTACGGCAGCACCAAGCCGCTCTGAGGCCAACACAGCTACGTACACTCCTCCTCCATCCCAATCTATTCAAAGCAACCCTATTAACACAATCCCAGGAAGTTACCATTTCTTTTAAATCTTTCTTTATGACATTCTCCAACCCCAGACGGGGACGATCTGCTCTCCGTTTAGCCCTAGACGGTTGGTTGAAAAGGAAAATCTTCGGCAATCTGTCATCCTTCATCCGCAGAGTGTGCCCTAGCCATCTCAACCTTTCTTTCATTATAGCCCCAGAAAGCGAGATTGAACCACATTTTTCGTACAGCCTACTGTTTGAAATACGGTCAGTCAGCTGGGTACCCAGAACAATCCGTAGGCGATTTCTATGGACAACATGTAGCAAATCTTCATCCGCTTTTCGGAGCGCCCATGCTTCAAAGCCATATTTTATCACTGTCATCACTGTGGCTTCCAATATTCTAATCTTAGTTTGCAGACTTATCTTCTTATTCTTCCAAAAAAATTTTAACTGCGAAAAAAACACCCTGAGCCTTGGCTATCCTATTCTTAACATCTTCACTGCTCCCATCGTCTTTACTAATAATACTACCAAGGTAAGTGAAGCTGCCCACCTGATCAATCTTTTCGGTACCCAACGTTTTTCTTTTCATCTTCACTTATTGCTAGCCTTAGTGCCTTAGCATTCTTAACATTAATTTTCTAACCTAAGCCAGCACCCTGAACTCACAAAACCTCTAAAAGTTCATTCATTTTGCTCACACTTTCATCTAGGATGCTTAAATCATCAGCATAATCTAAGTCCAGGAGAATTTCCTCCCCATTTGTTTCTGTGGTCTCACATTGCGTTTCCTGAGCTCCTTAAGACAAAGTCCATCAACGGGGGATCAAAGGGGGATAGAATACAACACTGCTTAACTCCTGATTTAATACAAAACCAGCTGTACACAATGTATTATTATATTTACTTATTTACGTTTTTCAGACCAGGGCACTTCGTATAAAAGGAGTCGCAATAGAAACTTCTAAAGGGGCTCATTCGATTGGAAATTGAAATTTCTAGTGCCCTTTTTTAATAGTCAAAAATGGTTGGAGGACAACCAGCCCCCCCCCACATCCATCATTTCCCCAAGCACATCCAATCGAAATTTGGAGATAACCTTTAATTATGATAGGTTCATTAATTATGTCGGTGGGGAGGACACGCCCCCACAGCCCTCAGGGCAAGGACTATAAGTTATATTATTTGCCCATTGTTAAAGTTTAAGGTTCTTATGGAAGGGGTGATCATGTAAACTTCGGACGAGGATCATTCAATTGGAAATCAGAAGTCCTAGTGTCCTTTTTAAGAGTCAAAAGTGATCTGAGTGCAACAAGCCCACATCCTCATTTCCCCAAATATATCCGATAGAAACTTGAGACAACTGTTTTGTTCAAAATGGTCTATAGATGTTATAACACGGGCTTTGGGGTTCATAAAACCCCCTTAGAACCTGGGGGCAAGGGTGTAAGCTATGCCCCGGGGGTATTTAAGGTGTTTATGGAAGGGGTGGTCATTTAAACTTTAGAGGAGGCTCATTTAATCAGAAATTGAAAGTTCTAATTCCCTTTTAATATTCAAAAGTGGTAGAGGGCAACAATCCCCCCCCTCCCGACGCCTGCTTTTCACCAAAAGCATCTGATCGAAATTGTGATATAGTCCCCATGTTAAAAATAGTCCGAAAAACATTTGACAAAGCCTCCAGGCTTGACACAATCCACCAGAGCCATGGCAAGGGTTTTAAGTTATGCCCTAGGGGTATACAAGGTTTTTATTGAATGGGGGGTCGTATAAACTTCGGACAGGGCTTACTTGATCAGAAATTGGAAGTTATAGTGTGCTTTATTAGAGTCAAAAGTGATTTGAGGGCAACCAGACTCCCTCCCCCCACATCCGTCATTTTCCAAAACAAACATTGAATAAAAATTTTGAGATATATATTTTCTTCATGATTTTTAAAAAGGTTCAGTAATTATGCCCTTGGGAATGTCAACCCTCCAAACCTCAAGGTAAGGGCTTTAAGTTAGGTAATTTGTTCATTGTTTACACTTAGGATATGTTATTGAGCAAGGTAAGTATGTTTTACCTTAACTTTTCGAAAAGACAAAAGGCAATAAGATAAGCCTTTCAGAGAGTGTTTTTTTTTGAGGGGGGAGTGCTAAACTAAATTAAAACGAATTATATGTAATACTACTACTTCTAACAACTTACGGCAGCACCAAGCCGCTCTGAGGCCAACACAGCTACGTACGCTCCTCCTCCATCCCAATATATTCAAAGCAACCCTATTAACACAATCCCAGGAAGTTACCATTTCTTTTAAATCTTTCTTTATGACATTCTCCAACCCCAGACGGGGACGATCTGATCTCCGTTTAGCCCTAGACGGTTGGTTGAAAAGGACAATCTTCGGCAATCTGTCATCCTTCATCCGCAGAGTGTGCCCTAGCCATCTCAACCTTTCTTTCATTATAGCCCCAGAAAGCGAGATTGAACCACATTTTTCGTACAGCCTACTGTTTGAAATACGGTCAGTCAGCTGGGTACCCAGAACAATCCGTAGGCGATTTCTATGGACAACATGTAGCAAATCTTCATCCGCTTTTCGGAGCGCCCATGCTTCAAAGCCATATTTTATCACTGTCATCACTGCGACTTCCAATATTCTAATCTTAGTTTGCAGACTTATCTTCTTATTCTTCCAAAAAATTTTTAACTGCGAAAAAAAAACCCTGAGCCTTGGCTATCCTATTCTTAACATCTTCACTGCTCCCATCGTCTTTACTAATAATACTACCAAGGTAAGTGAAGCTGACACTGCTTAACTCCTGATTTAATACAAAACCAGCTGTAACCTCATTTCCTACCTTGACCGCAGCAGTGTTATTCTCGTAAATAGTACTAATCAGGTTAATGTATTTTTCTAAAATAGCGACGAAGACCACACTGCCTTTCCATAAGAAACAACAAAAGCAGGAAGAACAATAGAGAAATCTTTTTGCAAGACAGTGGAGATAATTTGAATGAATATGTCGGCCCTATGTCCAAAGGCCGTCCTCAGCAAGACAAAAATTATAAAAGAATAAAGACTCACAACAGTATGCAACCAATAAAACTAAAAATAATCTTTTTTTTTCAAAGCAGTCCTAGCATCCTTACTTCAGCGAAGTTCAACCAGGACTGATAAAAAGTTAGGTAAAACAAGGCGGTTCAATGAGATGAAAGAAAAATAATTTGAAAAGACTTTCTTATTGCTAATCCAGCGTTTTTGACAGCTACCCTCAACGGTCTTTTCGTGACCGGCTCTGTGTTAATGTCTATTGGTTTTTTTTTAAATTCTTTGTAAGATCCTTTTTAATTAAATTTTGTGTATAGAGCATTTAGCGTATATTCCCCAAGTCCCTATATAAGGAAATATTATTATTTATCTCAAGTCTTATTTCAATTGTCTCTCGGAATACCTGTTTTATGCCTAGGTCATTGCTAATAAGGGTGGATTCATCAAAAAGTATATTGTGGCTACGATTTTCAAAAATGTGGTTGCCTAATGCAGAATCAAATGAAACAGTAGAATTTTTAGAATTTAGAGCTTTGACTGTATCATCTTTATGCTGTTGTATGCGTTTTTTAAAATTCTGGTGTGTTCTACCTACATAGTATTTGCCACAATCGCATGGTATCTGATAGACGCCTCTTTGGCGAGTAACTGGGGTTTTATTTTTTCCAGAATTTAGAAAATTTATGAATTTGAAATTATTTGTGAATGCTACATACAGATTATTTTGTTTGCAAACTTTTTTAAGATTTGTAGTGATTTCTGGGATGCAGGGGTTTAATTATGTTTCAGGGCTTGTCAGAAATATCACATGGTAAACTATCATTAATTTCACGGGAGTGTCTTTTCAGTCTTCAGTTAATTACTATATTAATAAATAAAATAGGATACCCATTTCCATAAAGTATGTCCTTAATAAAGTCTAGTTCTGCTGTGATGTGGGAATCAGAACAGATGTTTAGGGCATGATCGATGAGGGATATCACGACAGCTCTTTTAACTGGTGGGGGGGGGGTTTGATTTAAAATGAATTTGTGTTGGTTTTCTATAAATAGTAAAACAGAGTTTATCGAAGCTACGAATAATTAGCACATCTAGAAATGGGATTTTATTTGCGATTTTGATTTCTAAAGTAAAATGTAAATTTCTATCGTATGTATTAAGGTGATCTAAAAAGACTTAAGTTCAATTCCCCCATAGTTCCAGAGTCAAATTACGTCATCCATGTAACGTCTCCAAAAGATGTGTTTCAAGAAATACGAATCTAATGCCCAATTTTCAATATGTTCCACATAAATATTCGCCAGTAACCCGGGAGGGGCGCGCCCACCGCTAAACCATTAATTTACTGGTAAAAAGAATTACGGGATTGGAAATACATTGAGTGCTTGTTACAGAGTTTAACCAAGGTCATTAAGACTTCACAATCTATTCCTGCTGCTGAAGCTTCTTTGATTTTGTGTGATAATTTTCTTTGGTTTTATTTTCTCATAGCTGTTCAGATACTGCTACATCAATTTTTGTGTACATTGAAACAATGTCAAAGCTACTTATAATTGTATTTGCTGAGATATTTACGTTTTTGAATTTTTCAACTAAATCTACCGAATTACGTATATACGATTTTTGAGAGTAAAGCAAAGGTTTAAATGCTGCACATAACCATTCCCCAATATTGGATGTGGGCTTTCACACAAGCTACTATGGGCCTTAAAGGAATGCCTTGCTTATGTAATTTTGGTAGACCATAAAACTTTGGGCAAAAGCTACCGCGGGGAACAAGTACTTTGGCGAGTAACCCCAGTTACTCGCCAAAGAGGGATCTATCAAATACCATGCGATTGTGGCAAATACTGTGTAGGTAGAACACGCCAGAATTTAGAAAAAAACACATAAAACAGCATAAATATGATATAGCTAAAGCTCTAAATTCTAATATTTCTACTGTTTCATTTGATTCTGCATTAGACAGCCATATTTTTGAAAATCCTAGCCACAATATACTTTTTGATGAATCTGTCCTTATTAGCAATGACCTAGGCATAAAAAAGGTAGTCCGAAAATCAATACAAATCAGACTTAAGATTAATAATAATATTTCCTTAAATAGGGACGTGGGGGAACATACACTAAATGCTCTATACACAAATTAAATTAAAAATGATCTTACAAAATATTAAAAAAATAGACATTAACACAGAACCAGTCACATAAAGACCTACGAGGTTAGCTGCCAAAAAGGCTGGATTAGCAATAAGAACGTGTTTTTAAATTATTTTTCCTTCATCTCATTGAATCGCCTTGTTTTACCTTACTTTTTATCAGTCCTGGTTGAACTTCACTGAAGTAAGGATGCTAGGACTTCTTTGAAAAAGAAAAAAAAATAGTTTTATTGGTGGCATGTTATTGTGAGTCTTTTTTTTTTATATATTTTTGTCTTTCTGAGGACGGCCCTTGGACATAGGGCCAAATCATCTCCACTGTCTTACAAAAAGATTTAACTATTGTTCTTTGTGCTTTTGTTGTATGTATTTGTCTTGTATACCATACAAGGATAAGACCTTTGCTAAAGCTGTTCTATCAACAGAATCGAACGCTTGCTCATAATCTATGAAACTGGGAACCAAATGTGTTTCACAACTTAGGTACTTTTCGATTATTAACCTAGGAGTGAAAATTTGGTCGACCCATCCTCTACCTATTATAAACAGCACTGTTCTTCTCTTAAAACTTTGTCTACAGCATCTCTCAATATAAAAAGTATCATATTGCTAAGTAATTTGCTACCTACAGTGACCAGACTAATGTCTCGATAATTATAACACTCACTCTTATCACCTTCCTTATACAGTGGTTTAATTAATGTTTTCCTAAAATCGTTAGGTACTTGCCCTTTTTCAAAAATTATATTCGTAATCTTCAATAACTTATTTCTAACCTCAGAGCCACCATATTTAAGAAACTCATTTACCACACTATCAGCACCGGGGTCTTATTATTTTTTAATCCTTTTAGTACGGTTACTAATCCTTCCTCACAAAAAAGATCTTCCTTCACATCCAAAGCATCACAAACTTTTTCATTTACCTCTATATCTTTTCCTGCAAATTATATGTAAACGGGTTGTCAAAAGGGCGTGAATCAGGAATGACCGAGTTTATTAATTTGGAACTTCCAAGAAATAATTGGGGAGACGATCAGTTAACCAAAAATGCAATATTTTCACGCTGCTTCTATTGCTACTGCTACTACTACTACTACTACTACAACTACCAAACAATATTGACTACATTTACAATATTGAGGGGAAACTTGAACTAAACCAAAGGAGAGGATCACTGACCAAAACGCAATTTGTGAACGCTACTACTAACATTACTAACATTACCACTGCTAAGTTTACTACTACTACTACTACTAGAACTATTTCAAGTAATACTTCTGTAACAACTACTTGTAAGGCTTAAAGCACTGTAATACTATTAAAACTATGCCTGAGGGTATGAAGGTAGAATTTTCAGGGAATCATGAGGGGAGAAGGTTAATTGAATCACAACATGCCGGCTGTATGCAGATTGTCAAAAGGGAGTATCAGCAATATCTTAGGGAACAGTTTGGTGCGTAAAGTTGCAACTTATAGGGCTTGTTATTGGGGATGCTCAACCAACCAAAAGGCAATATTTGCATCCTATTGCTACTGCTTCTATTCATACTACTATAATACTGCTCCTATTATTACTTTTTCAACCACTGCTACTGCCACTAAAGCTAAGGTTACTAATATTAATCCTACTGCTGCTACCACTACTGCTGATACTATCACTGTTGGTAATACTACTACTGCTAATAAGGCTAAGGGTATTAAGGCCAAACATTTGGGGGAATATTGAAATTGTATTGAGCTAAATTGCAACGAACTTTGCCCACACAGGTTGTCAAGAGGACATATCAACAATACTTAAGGAACGGTTGATGGTATTAAGTATAAACTTTCATCGTGTGTTGAAGGGCATGTTGAATACACGAAGGTACTAGGCTCATACTGCTGCTATTGCTACTACTACTACACCTGTTACTACTATGCAACCTAAGGGTATTAAGGTGAAGCTTACAAGAATATATAGGCGGATGTTGAACTAAATCAAAACAAACTATAAGCATGCAGATTTTCAAAAAGGCGACAAAGTCATATCTCATGAACAGCTTAGATTATTGAGCTAAGCCTTTAAGGGTAAGATGTGGTGGATTTTGAAATAGCCAAAATGTACTAGGCTATGTATATACAGTTAATACTACCATTGCAGTTACTGGAACTAATGACGAAAGGTGTATTAAGGTGAAACTTTTAGGGAATGTTTAGGAGAAATTTCATTAAACAAAAAAACTATATGTATGTAGGTTTCAAAAGGGCATACAAGCAATATCATAGGCACTGCAGCTCTAAAATAGCTAGCAATATCATTGAAACTTTTAAAGGGGCTAATTTGACTGCAAATTAAAAGTCCCCTATCAAAGTCAAAAGCGATTGGATATCTCATGAACAGCTTAGATTATTGAGCTAAACCTTTAAGGGTAAGATGTGGTGGATTTTGAAATAGCCAAAATGTACTAGGCTATGTATATACTGTTAATACTACCATTGCAGTTACTAGAACTAATGACGAAAGGTGTATTAAGGTGAAACTCTTAGGGAATGTTTAGGAGAAATTTCCATTAAACAAAAACACTATATGTATGTAGGTTTCAAAAGGGCATACAAGCAATATCATAGGCACTGCAGCTCTAAAATAGCTAGCAATATCATTGAAACTTTTAAAGGGGCTAATTTGACTGCAAATTAAAAGTCCCCTATCAAAGTCAAAAGCGATTGGATGGCAAGCAGCTCTCGTCCCAAGCCCATATATTTTCAAACATTTACAATCAGAATTTTGAGACAACCATTTTATTCAGCATATTAAAACAGTCCAGTAACTATGTCCCCCTAGTGATATTGGATATATCAACCCCACATAGTTATGCAATTTATCCATTAGGATTTGAAACTAAATATTGCTTTAAAACTATTAAAACGGCACTGTGTGTACGGTTGCCAATAAGACACCTCAGTAATATCTCCTGAACAACTGGGAATATTAAGTTGAAACTTTCAGGGCTATTACTATTACTTTTTCCACTCTTACATTTTAAATAAACCAAAAGAGTGCAAGTGTATCCAGGGTGTCAAAGAGCAAAGATGGAATTTTTCGGGAGTTGCATCAAGTTTTATTTTCCAGGTTAACTTGTGTGGCATAAAATTAGATTAAACAATACTGTTTGTGTTAGAATTAAACATTGTTGAAAAAGTTTCTCCAACATGCAAATAGTAAGCCAAACTATGGACTCTTGTAGAAAAAACCAAAAGGGTATACAATGTTTTTTTTTTCCATGAAAAACACTATTTAAACAAAATTTAAATAGAAATTAATTTAAAAAACATTTTCCACAAGACAAGTATTTCAAAAAAAGAAACAAGCTCCATTAAACCAAAAATGAGCAGAAACGAATAACCTTCTTAGTGCAATGCTACCACAAATCACCGTCAATAAATACATGAAACCCAAAATGATTAGAAATTATAATAAATCAACGACTCAAACTCAAAACAAGCCAAAAATTAATGTGAATAGGTTTGACTACCCCCATGACTTATCATGACCAGAACGTTATTTGCCTTTTACAGGAAAACACACCCAAAAAACTCAAGTGATCACACATAAGTGAATGACATCATCAGGTTTAGTACATCGGAGAATCCCACTGTTTAGGTTTCAAACCTCGATTTTTGAAAATGTGGAGTTTGTTCTGTCAGAAGGCAGATCAAGGATGAGTGATTTTTTGTTCCCAAGGTTGATTGTATTGAGTCGATGGTCCTAAAGATCGGAAGAAGGCGCATTCAAATTGAAGTTAAGGGTTCTAGTGCCATTTTTGATTGACCAAAAAGACTAGAGGACAACTAGTTCCCCTCCCACGCCCCATTTTTGTGTTTCGAGAAATGGTGGGCGTCTAAGGGGTGTCAGTTGCCTTCCAATCACTTTCGACTATTAAAAAGGGCACTATCCGCTCCAATTTACAATTGAATGAGCCCTGTTCGAAGTTTCTACGACAACTTCTTCGATACGAAGTGCCCTGCTCTAAAGGAAGAAAATAATAAATAATACATTGTGCCAACATTTGGAACTTCCAAGAAATAATTAGGGAGATGATCAATTGACCAAAAATACAATATTTCCACGCTACTTCTACTGCTACCAATACTACTACTACAACTACCTAACAATATTGACTACATTTACAATATTGAGGGGAAACTTGAACTAAACCAAAGGAGAGGATCAATTGACCAAAACGCAATTTGTGAATGGTACTACTAACATTACTACCCTACCACTGCTAAATTTACTACTACTACTACAACTATTTCAAGAAATACTTATGTAACAACTACTTGTAAGGCTTAAAGCACTGATACTACTATTAAAACTATGCCTGAGGGTATGAAGGTAGAATTTTCAGGGAATCTTGAGGGGAGAAGGTTAATTGAATCACAACAAGCCGTCTGTATGCAGATTGTCACAAGGGAGTATCAGTAATATCTTAGGGAACAGTTTGGTGCGTAAATTTGAAACTTATAGGGCTTGTTATTGGGGATGTTCAACTAACCAAACATCCTATTGCTACTGCTTCTATTCATACTACTACTACTGCTCCTATTATTACTTTTTTACCACTGCTACTGCCACTGAAGCTAAGGTTACTAATATTAATCTTACTGCTGCTACTACTACCGCTGCTACGATCACTGTTGATAATACTACTACTGCTAATAAGGCTAATGGTATTAAGGCCAAAAATTCTGGGGATATTGAAATTGTATTGAGCTAAATCGGAACGAACTATGCTCACACAGGTTGTCAAGAGGACATGTCAACAATATTTAAGGAAGGGTTGTTGGTATTAAGTTTAAACTTTCGTCGTGTGTCGAAGGGCATGTTGAATACACGAAGGTACTACGCCCATACTGCTACTATTGCCACTACTACTACACCTGTTGCTACTACGCAACCTAAGGGTATTAAGGTGAAGCTTACAAGAATATTTAGGCGGATGTTGAACTAAATCAAAACAAACTATGAGTACGCAGATTTTCAAAAAGGCTACAGAGTCACATATCATGAACAGCTTAGATTATTGAGCTAGACCTTTAAGGGTAAGACGTGGTGGATTTTGAACTAGCCAAAATGTACTAGGCTATGAATATACTGTTAACACTACCACTGCAGTTACTGGAACTAATGACGAAAGGTGTATTAAGGTGAAACTTTTAGGGAACGTTTAGGGAAATTTTCCATTAAACAAAAAAACTATATGTATGCAGGTTTCAAAAGGGCATACAAGCAGTATCATAGGCACTGCAGCTCTAAAATAGCTAGCAATATCATTGAAACTTTTAAAGGAGCTAACTTGATTGTAAATTAAAAGTTCTAGAGCCCCTATCAAGAGTCAAAAGTGATTGGATGGCAAGCAGCCCTCGTCCAAGCCCATATATTTTCAAACACATACAATCAGAATTTTGAGACAACCATTTTATTCAGCATATTAAAACAGTCCAGTAACTAGGTCTCTAGGGATATTGGGTATATCAACCCCACATAGTTATGCAATTTATTCTATAGGATTTGAAACTAAATATTACTTTAAAGCTATTAAAACGGCACTGTGTGTATGGTTGCCAATAAGACACCTGAGTAATATCTCCAGAACAACTGGGAATATTAAGTTGAAACTTTCAGGGCTATTACTATTACTTTTTCCACTCTTACATTTTAAATAAATCAAAAGAGTGTAAATGTATCCAGGGTGTCAAAGAGCAAAGATGGAATTTTTCGGGAGTTGTATTAAGTTTTATTTTCCAGGTTAACTTGTGTGGCATAAAACCAGATTAAACAATACTATTTGTGTTAGGATTAAACATTGTTGAAAAAGTTTCTCCAGCATGCTAACAGCAAGCCAAACTATGGATTCTTGTAGAAAAAACCAAAAAGGTATACAATATATTTTTCCATGAAAAAGACTATTTAAACAAAATTTAAACAGAAATTAATTTAAAAAACGTTTTCCACAAGACAAGTTTTTCAAAAAAAAGAGAGACAAGCTCCATTAAACCGAAAATGAGCAGAAACAAATAACCTTCTTAGCGTAACACTAACACAAATCACCGTCAATAAATACATGAAACCCAAAATGATTAGAATTTATAATAAATCAACGACTCAAACTCAAAACAAGCCAAAAATTAATGTGAATAGATTCGACTACCCCCATGACTTATCATGACCAGAACGTAATTTGCCTTTTACAGCGAAACACACCCAAAAAACTCAAGTGATCACACATAAGTGAATAACATCATCAGGTTTAGCACATCGGAAAATCCCACTGTTTAGGTTTCAAACTTCCATTTTCGAAAATGTGGAATTTGTTTTGTCAGAAGGCAGATCAAGGATGAGTGATTATTTTGTTTCCCAGGGTTGATTGTATTGAGTCGATGGTCCTAAAGATCAGAAGAAGGCTCATTCAAATTGAAGTTAAGGGTTCTAGGGCCATTTTTGAGTGACCAAAAAGACTAGAGGACAACTAGTTCCCCTCCCCACGCCCCATTTTTGTACCAAATAGTTCTCTTTCCACGCCCCCTTTTCGTCTCAAAGTCATCCAAACAAAATTTTCAAATAGCTACTTTGTTCAGCATAGTTGAAAGGTCCAATAACCATGCCTATGGGGATAACCTGACCCCACAGCCCATGAGGAACGGGCTGTAAGCTATGATATTTGACCATCGTTTAAGTATAGTGTTTGTTACTCGGAAGTATACAGATATTTTTTTTTTTTTGGGGGGGGGGAGGGGGAGGATTTCTGCAGGGGATTTTCTATGGTGAAATTTTCTTGAGGGGAGGGAACTTTCCAGGGCTGAATTTTCCTGGTGAAATTTAACGGTGTGGGGTTTGCCAGAATTCGTATCCGAAATTCTTTTTATTTGTGGACGACTTAACTTCACATGTATGGATGTTCCGCGGGAATTGTTCATGAGAAATGTTTGGCTTTGGAATTGAGTGTGAAAAAATATAATAATAAAAAACTATTCTACGGATGGAGGATTTCGAGAATGATTTGGAAAACAATCAGAAATTGAATTTAAAATAATTTCTTTCTGAATTGAAAGTAAGGAGAATTTCTGAGGCGGAATTGTCCATTGGCAATTTTGCACATGGAATTTTTAGCGAGAATCAAATTGTCGTAAGGAAATCATCCAGGGGAGGGGAGTGGATATCCTGGTATTGTTAAGGAACGATCAGAGGTCAAATATTAAAACGAGTTTTTCATCTGAAAGTTTGGTGTAAAATTAACACTTAAAACGGACAAATTTTATTTCTTATATGAACTCGTCCTCAGTACCTCCCTGTTTAGGCCCAAGTTTGAATTTTTGTCAAAAATCCTTAAGAGTGACTCTTGAAACACAAAAGCCATTAAATTTGAGCAAAAAGCTTTTTCAATGCACTAAGAAACTCTAGCTTGAAGTGCAAAGGATTGATGAGGGGGCAGCCTCAATCCTAAAAAGAACAACTACTATTCGTTTCAAGTTTTAATGCTGCTCCTTATTTTCAGTTGAAAACTTGTTTTTTATTTAAGTTGGATAAAAAACACCAGCGTAGGCGTACGTAGCTTCTTTTCTAGGGGGGGGGGGGCAGCAGATTCTGCGATGAAGGGCGGGAGAGCTGAATTTATATTGGCAGTTCACAAAACCCTATATTGCCAGCAAGTTCTAACATACCTATGAAATCTTTATTAATAAGTAATTAATTAAAGAATTTTAAGTTTTTCAAATAAAAGTAAAGAACTCCACTAAACAAAAAATGAGCAAAAATAAAATCAAATAATCTACGAAGCGGGAAACTACCGTAAATCAGTAACGATAAATAAATGAAACCAAAAACGAACAGAAATTACAATAAATAACCGAGTCAAACTCAAAACGAGCAGAAATTAATATAAGTTGGGCTCAAAACCCCTATGCCTTCCCACGGCCAGAATATTACTTATATAACTTAAATAAATCAAAATAATATTAACATTTTGATTACTAAATATCAGTATATGCGTATTAAACTGACAATGCACATTCATTTGTATTTTTTAAAGTAAAAAGCAAATTATATTCTGGCCTTGGGAAGGCACACTTATGCTATTTCGACTTGGTTAAATTTTAAGAGCAGAATTAGCCCCGGAAGTTTGAACAAAATATCCTCAGTCGTTCTTGCAATACTGCTGAGATGCCTCATTGGGAATTAGCTTTAACACAGTGCATTTTGATTTAATCTTAAGGCAACATTTAGTTTTTTAAACATTAAGGCAAATGGAAGGGAGGGCGTGGGAGGGGGATTTGTTGCCCTCGGATCATTTTCGAATATTGAAAAGGGGACCAGCCCTTTCTATTTTCAATCAAATGAGCCCTTGTCGAAGTCCCTACGACAATTCCTTCGATACGATAGTGCCCTGGTCTAAAATACAAAAAAAAAAAAAAAAATCATACATTATACCCACATCGATCTTAACTATGAAAATGTCAAGCCTTCCATTACTTTCGACTATTAAAAAGGTCACTAGGCCTTTTGATTTCTAATTGAATGAATTCTTTTTGAGTTTCTACGACAACGCTTTCTATAAACACCTTATATGCCTCCATGGTATAAATTACAACCCTTACCCTAAGGGCCGTGAGGGTGGTTGTCATCCTCTAAGACATAATTTCCAAAACTTTCAACTACGTTAAACAGAATGGCTATCTCAACTTTTTGATTGGATGTATTTGGGAAAATAGTTAATCGCTCTCCCATCACTTTCAACTATTAAACAAGGCACCAGCCCTTTCAATTTCCAATCAAATGAGCCCTTTTGAAGTCTCTACGACAACGCTTTCAATATAAACCTTATATACCCCCAGGGCATAACTTACAACCCTTGCCCCGAGGGCTGGGGGGAGGGTTGTCACCCTCAAAGACCTCATTTCTAGAACTTTCTACTACGTTGAACACTATGGCTATCTGACAATTTTCACTAGATGTGTTTAGGGGAATGGTGCGCGTCAGAGGGTGGTTAGTTACCCTCCAATCACTTTTGACTATTAAAGAGGGCACTAGGCCTCTCAATCCCCAATTGAATGAGTCCTTTTTGAAGTTTTTATGACAACTCTAACTATAAAAACCTTGTATGCCCCCAGTGCATAACTTACAACCTTTGCCCTGGCGGCTCTGGGGGGTTTGTCATTCTTAAATACATAATTTCCAGAACTTTAAACTACGTTGAACAAAATGGCTATCTCTAAACTTTGATTAAATGTGTTTGGGGAAATGGTGGGCGTGGGAGGGGGGTCAATTACTCTCCACTCACTTTCGACTATTAAAAAGGGCAATTTCAATTTCCAAACAAATGAGCCCTATTTGAAATTTCTACAACAACTTTCTATATAAACCTTATATGCCCCCAGGACAAAACTTAAAACCCGTGCACTGAGGTCTCTGAGGGGGTTATTATCCTAAATGACCTTATTTCCAGAACTTTTGAGTACCTTGAACAAAATGGATATTTCAAAATTTTGATTGGATGTGTTTGGGTGAATGATGGGCTTGAGAGTGGGGTTAGTTGCCCTTCAATCACTTTCGACTATTAAAAGGGCACTAGCCCCTTCAATTTCCAATTGAATGAGCCCTTTTTGATGTATTTACAACATCGCTTTCTATAAAAACCTTATATGCCCCCCAGGGAATAACTTACAACCCTTTCCCTGAGGATTTTGGGGGAGAGGTTGTCATCCTTAAAGACCTAATTTCCAAAACATTCAACGTAGTTGAAGGGGTGTTAATTTACAACGCCGTGAAAGGGGTGTTAGTTGACTTCCAATCACTTTCGACTATTAAAAAGGGCACAAGCCACTCCAATTTCCAATTGAATTAGCCCTTTCGAAGTTTCTACGACAACTTCTTCGATATGAAGTGCCCTGCTCTAAAGGGAAAAAAAAAAAAATAAAATAATACATTTTGCCAACATTGTTCTCATATGCCTTCAGGACATAACTTAAACCCTTGCCCTGAGGGTCGTGGGGGAGTGTCCTCCTGAAAAACATATTTTCTATCTGGAAATCAACTACGCCGAACAAAATGGCTATCTCAAAATTTTGCTTGGATGTGTTTGGAGGGATGATGGGCGTCAGGGGGAGGGGGCTAGTTGCTCTCAATAACTTTCGACTATTAAAAAGGGCACTAGCCCTTTGAATTTCCAATCAAATGAGCCTTTTTTGAAGTCTCTACGACAAACGCCTTCTATAAAAACCTTATATGCCCCCAGGGCATAACTTACAACCCTTGCCCTGAAGGCTGTGGGGGAGTGTCCTCCTCAAAAACATAATTTCTATATTGAAGTCAACTACGCTGAACAAAATGGTTATCTCAAAATTTTGATTGGATGTGTTTTGGGAAGTGGTGGGCCTGGAAGAGGTGTTAGTTGCCTTCCAATCACTTTCGATTATTAAAAAGGGGCACAAGCCACTCCAATTTCCAATTGAATGAGCCCTTTTCGGAGTTTCTACGACAACTTCTTCGATACGAAGTGCCCTGCTCTAAAGGAAAAAAAAAAAAAAATACATTGTGCCAACGTCGTTCTTGTATGCCATCAGGGCATAACTTAAATCCTTGCCCCGAGGGTTGTGGGGGAGTATCCCCTTAAAAATATATTTTCTATCTGGAAATTCAATACGCTGAACAAAATTACAATCTCAAAATTTTGATCGGATGTGTTTGGGGGAATGATGGGCGTGGGGGGGGGGTTAGTTGCCCTCCAATCACTTTTGACTATTAAAAAAAGGCACTAGCCCTTTGAATTTACAATCGAATGACCCTTTTTTGAAGTTTCTACGACAGCTCCTTCTATAAAAACTTTATATGCCCCTCTGGTCATAACTTACAACCCTTGCCCTGAAGGCTTTGGGGGAGTGTCCTCCTCAAAAACGTAATTTCCATCTAAAAATCAACTATGCTGAACAAAATGGCTATCTCAATTTTGATTGGATGTGTTTCGGGAAATGTTGGGCGTCTAAGGGGTGTTAGTTGCCTTCCAATCACGTTCGACTATTAAAAAGGGCACAAGCCACTACAATTTCCAATTGAATGAGCTCTTTTCGAAGTTTCTGCGACAACTTCTTCGATACGAAGTGCCCTGCTCCAAAGGAAGAAAAATGATTAATAATGCATTGTGCCAACATCATTCTTATATGCCCTCAGGGCATAACTTAAAACCCTTGCCCTGAGGGTTTTAGGGGAGTGTCCTCCTCAAAAACATATTTTCTATATAGAAATCAACTACGCTGAACAAAATGGCTATCTCAAAATTTTGATCGGATGTGTTTGGGGGAATGATGGGCGAAGGGGGGCTAGTTGCCCTCCAATTACTTTTGACTATTAAAAAGGGCACTAGCCACTCCGATTTCCAATCGAATGAGCCCTTTTTGAAGTTTCTACGACAACTCCTTCGATACGAAGTGCCCGGGTATGGAGAAAAAAAAATAATACATTGTACCAACATCGTTCTTTACTTAGGCAGCGCTGTTGCGCTGCTTATGATCACTGAAAATCATAAATCATCAATAAGTTTCATCATTAATCTTCTTGGATTAGAGCTAAATCTTTCCAAGAAATTATGGATTATTGCTTCTTGTTTGACTTTTATTCTGTCATTCCAGCTGATTATTACCAGTTTTTTCAACAATCTACCTTTTATCAACTACTTTTTAGCCATCTACCTTTTTTCAACTGCTTTTTCAACCATCTTCTTTTCAACCATCTGCTTTTCGGCCATATATAGTTTAAATTTGAAGTTTTAGCGGGGCAGCTGCCCCCCTGCCCCCTTACATTGCCAACAAGTTTATCATACCTATGAAATCTGTATTAATAAGTAATCACCGAAAATCATCAATAAGCTTTAGCTTTAATCTTCTTGGATTAGAGTTAAATCTTTCCAAGACATTATGGATAGTTGCTTCTTGTTTGACTTTTATTCTGTCATTCCAGCTGCTTATTTCCAGCTTTTTCAACCATCTACCTTTTATCAACTAATTTTTATCCATTTAACTTTTTTCAACTGCTTTTTCAACCATCTGCTTTTCAGCAATATCTAGTGTAAATTTGAAGTCCTAGGTTGGGAGGGGAGGTATCTGCCTCCCCCCCCCCTTCCGTACGCCCATGAACACCAGGGACGATGTTCATCTTTAGTTTGTTAAGGAACTATCTTAACGATGTCTAATCTTACAAATGTTCCCCAATACAAATAGCAATAAATCAAATAAAATGAGGAACATTTGGTGTCATTTTGGTGTATAACAATTATGAAACTGAAGGGACATGGTTTTTATTGGTTTCTTAATGAAATGTTTTAATAATGTCCAATCTGAAAAATGTTTACCAGTGCAAATAGCAACAAATCAAACAAAATCAGAAAAAAATATTTCTTTTTAGTATACCAAAACTACTGTTGCTATATTTTCATTTGTTTATCTGCAGTACAATGTAGTTTACAACTCAAATTGCAATCAAGGTAAAACCTAAATATTTAACTCTAAAAGCTTGATTTAATAATAATACACCATTGAGGCAAACCTTTTTTTTAAGACCATGTGGGGTACCAATTTTACTAAAAGCCATGAAATTGACCTTAGAAACATTAACCCCTTAAAGTCTTACTCCAAGTTACATTCCGGAACCAAAAATCAGTGACTTTAGTGCAAGCCCAAATTTGACTCGGGAAGCCAAAAAATGATGTTGTGAAACTACACTTGACCGTGTCTGACTCCAGATAGTGTTGAAAGTATAAAACAACTTTAATGACATAGTAACTAATATGCTCAACTTTTTGAGAAGAGATTTTGATAAGTTGTCGTTTTCAAACTCTCATTTCGAATTGTGGTTCGTAATTACCTTTTGTGAATACCTGCAAGGCAGATTTTTTTCTTTTCTGTGTTCGTATTATGAAATTTGTGTTGTATACACTGCTGCGTTGTGCAAAGAGGAACGACGTGGAAAAAGAATTTGAAAGTCGACACATTTATTCTGTTCAAAATGCAACGTTGGGAACTATGCAGTTCCTTGCTTCAGGTAATTTCGTACAAGATGTAATTTTTAAACCAAGATTAGTAAACACCAACTAATTCCAGTTGAGCATTCTTTATTTATTATTCTATTATTCATATATTCTTTCTGTTTGTTACTGAAATGGTTTGTCCGAATCTACTGCAAATTTCACCTTCAGTTTATAACCCTTCTACTACCAAAAGATGGGAAAAATCTTTTGGTAGTTCGATGGGTTGCCCACTCTCAGAAATCAAGTACACAAGAAGCCCATGCCAAGCGTGGTGGAACTGTGTGATAAACGTAGCGTTTTGAGATGAGCACAATTTGGTGGTGAAATTAGCAACCCTTTAGGCATTTAACAAGCACTTTAAGTAAGCATAAAGTAAAATATCACTTCCTTATCACTTTCCGAAAAAAAAACTTATCACTTTCCGAAAAACATAAATATTGATTATCTTCAATAAAAAAGCTTTTGGGCCATAATTTTTTTAAATGCGCGTTAAGGGGTTAACAAACAGATAGCTAAACCTTGAAAAACTTACCAATTCATCTAGAGCTTTATTAGTCTTCCAGTCCAAAGATTCACACAAGATGATGTTGCTGTGCAATCGGTGTGAACAGCAAAAAGCGTAATTAATATCTCAGAGATAAAAACACGCATAAATCAGGAACAGCAGGGGCCCAGACACTCAACCTTGTGGAATTCCACAATGGACACTATAAATTCTTGAAATTAAATGATCATTATTTACTCTATGGTTTATCCCGTGAAGTCTTACCCATCAAAAGCTTTAGTAAAATATGTAATGAAATAAAGTATGTTATAAATAGTTTTTTAAACTTTTTCTTTATCGTATATTTGAATTTTCAAGTATGTGCTACAACAGTGAACTGCTGTAGGAACAGCTAAGCCAACAGCTATAGGTACAGCTATGCCAAGTACAGTTAAGCCAAGAGCTGCAGACAATTAAGCCAAAATCTGCAGGTACAAATAAGGCAACAGCTGGAGGTAGGCCTACAATTCAGCCAACATCTCCAGGTAAAATTAAGCGAAAAGCTACAGGCACAACTAAGCCAATAGCTGCAGGTATAGCTAGACCAACAGCTGCAGGTAAAACTAAGCCAACAGCTGCCAGTACAATAAAGCAAACAGCTGGAGACAACTAAGCAAAAAGCTGCAGGTAGAACTAAGCCAACAGCGGTAGGTATAACTAAGCCAACAGTCAAGCGTGGCAGGAAAAAGAGCTGCAGACAACTAAGTCAGCAGCTGCAGGTACGATTAAGCAAACATCTGCTGACAACTAAGTCAACAGCTGCAGGTACAACTAAATCAACAGCCTAAACTAAACAATTTTTTTTTGGAAAAACTAAAGTTTTCTAGAGTTCTTGGAAGATCAAAACTTGAAGATACGCGCTGGAAAACAAACTCCTTCTGTATACAAAAATCTAGGACATCAAGGAAATTGATACAAGAAGACAAATTTAGACAATATTTATAGTGTACGCTCATTTTCAGATATAAATGTACAGGTGGGCTTTCTCTGAAAAGCAGGGTTTAACTAAAACTTCCATAACATAGTGTAGAGTGTTTTTCATGCTGATTTAACCTCAAAAATCTAACCAGTATTGACAAGAGTATGAGCAGGGTCTAAGACAAATTTAAAGCTACAGAAGCAAAGCTATGCTACCTAGTAGTGCAATTTTTCATGGTAGTTGAGTTCCATGGAGTTACGTTGCTTGAAGTCTAGCTTGTGAGTGTGTGTGTGTGTGCGGGGGGAGAGGGTTGTGGAATTGTTTGCAGTTAAATCAAAGAATGGATAATCATGTGAATGTTAAGTTTTGGAATTGTGGTATGGAAATTGATCTTTAATTATATTAGCCTATTTTAATGTTGGTAGGCTATATACATAGTTACCACTAGTATTAGATGGTAAAGGGGTGGGAGGGGGGGGAAGTACAACAGAGACTCCCCTTGTAAACTCTAATGTAAAAAAAAAACCTGAATAACCTGCAGTTTTGACCATTAGCGCTTTCTAAATTATCGAATCCTCTCATGAAGGAAAAGCCTCACTTGGAAGTTTGTTCATGGATGTTTCCATTCACATGTCCCCTTAGATCCCCTCACATGGCGCCAGATTAGGGGGGGGGGAGACTAAATCTTTGGACACTTAGCAAATTAGCAAAGTCGTTCCAGGCGTCTAGTATTTCTAAGCCAAAAAGAAAACATTAAGGGGAGCGAAAATAAAAAGGACAAAAATATGTTGAATTAGTAGCTAGGGCCAAGTGTCAAGCAATGAATTTAGAGAGGAAATAACAAAAGTACTTACGAAAAGTACATTCATCCTGACAATTAGGGCCAGGGGTCAGAGCCTCACATGGTGAAAAAAGCTACAAGAAAAAAAAATACACAAAACACAAAAACACCAACTTATAAACCTCAATTAATCTTCGACACTCACTCTGGCCAATGTCCATAGTACCGCTTCCATCAGCTTGGCTCAAAATTCATTGCGATTCAACGTGTGCGTAGAACAATCGGAACCGACTGCTTTGTAGCCACCTCAACCAGGTTTGGTATTTCGAAGAAGGTAATCCGCAAGATTAGCGGGAAATAATCGAGTCGATACAGTGATCAAGTTCTCGAGTTTAGCTGGAGAAGAATTCATGTATCCAACAACCCACCTGCAAAATAGAAAAACCACGAAGCGATAACAATCGTATGGGTTTTGAGTCTTGTAGCGCGATTAAGTAGGAAGTTTTCTCGCTCTTTCGAAATTACATTTAAGAAAAATGAAAAATACGGTTCTGGTGTATAAAGTGATGCCAGACATCCAGAGGCACTGACTCATCTAGCCTCTTAACCTCTAACGGTGGAAAGAAATCCACATCTGAATTAAACCAATACTCCATAGTGTTATCAGAACTAATGCAAGAGTTGTTGGTTGAGAGAATTGACTACCCTCTCTGACCTCCAGGAGGGACTTCTCTCAAAGAGACTCCTTCCTAACAATGGGGTCCAATGGCCTCAAAATATTGATAGGGCAGACCTTAAACTACTTTCCAGGCTTTCCCAATTGAAGCTGATCTTCAATACCACTTGACTGTTCCAAAAACCATTGTAGCTCATCCAGTTCTATCCCCCACTGATCTCTGTTTTTCCTCAAGAGGACGAAGACCCCTCCTTCCCCATAAGGTTTTGTTTCCTTCCATATTGTTGGGCTAACAGACACAAATGACCTGAAATATAACTGCCCGCCATTGCAGCATGAACTTTAAAATTATGTTTCTCTTTTCCATTTCTTTATAATCTTCTATGTTTCTTCAATTTTTTTTCGCATCTCTTTTCTCTGTTTTATTTTTTTTTTTACATTTGCCACGTAAATAAATGCATAATCATTAAACGGGAACCGGGTTTCCACATTGGGTTTGTCATATCGGACTGTAATTCCTTGAACTTTCCAAGGGAACGGATGCACTCCTAATTGTCTGTCATCCTTGACACCTTTTGTTCTTCATCCACGTGCTTATTTATCGTGCCTCATCTTGGTATTATTACGTGAGGTATATCGTTTTTCAGAATAGTAACACGAAAAATCACGTAATTCAGAAGTATTTTTTATTTGAAACCGGAATGTTATTTTTCTCATTTTCTAGATAAAATGACCTAACCAATTCCGCTTCCCCCACTTTCCTTAAAAATGCAACGTCATCCCCCGCCGTTATAGAAGCAGCCTGTATTTCCTCCCTTAGACGGATTGGCTTCACCATTACCGTCTGCTCAACTCGCCTACGGATTACCACCTTACTACCGTTTTCGTAGAATTCGCGAATGTTTCAGCCTTAGAATTTAATGTTTGATGCATCTCATTCTCACACAATCGATTCTTAAGAAAATTATCCTGGCGATCCAACGGCCTATAAGTTACCAATGATGAAAGATCACTCACCAAAATTTGCCAATGAGCTTTAACTAGTTCATCCACAGTCTTTATAAAATCATGGTGGCATTTTTCGTAGGCCTCCCAATAAGCCTCTTTTACAGTCTCTTCAGCCTTTTTACGAATTCTATCTATTATTTCCATTTACAGTGACAGACTTTTCAAAGCTGTATTTCCACGGACTACGGCCTGAATTTCAGCTACCACTCCTAGAGCTAAGTGGTCTTTGCGATTCTGGAAATTTGGTTTTTGCATTCCCAAATGTCATTATATCAGTCAGTTAACTCAATTAAAATCTCTGACAATTCTAAAAATACTGAGTTCCTATAATTATCAATACGCATTTGTCCGTAATAGAACTTTTTGATCAAATAATTTTCAGTGGGGAACTGAATAATTGCCACATAACAAAAATGACGATGTGTAATGTACTATTGAAAACAATTAGCGATAAAATTTCCAAGTAATATCGTAAAGTGTATCTCAATACTAACATATCGAATATCAATATAATTCGCCTCAAACATATCTTTGAACCGTAAAATAAAAATTTGAAACTGCAAAATAAAACAATCCTGCATGTTTCACCAATTTTGGATCAAAGATCTTAATTCTTCAGCCTCAACCAGATGATTTCCGCTAAAACTGCCATATTTGTAATCTCAGAACTGGCCTCCTTGCACAATCGATAGCGTAATCTCCAAGGAGGCAGATCAACAGCAAAAGACATGCTACACAATTTCCTCAATATGATTATAACCTAAAAATCATATAACATCAATAAGATGGTTATCATGCAAATGACAACCGAAGAAGAGGCTTCACATCTTCTTTGACAACTAACAGCAAACTCCAAATAATTTGCCAAAATTAAATCTTCCAATCTAAAGATTACACCTAACAATCAGCTACTTTCACGTACTTACATTGATAAAGTATCTTACTGGAAGATGTTTTAATTGTTTATGCTCCATTTCCTTGGCAATTATCATACATTTGAAAAATTTTGTCCTATTTTAATCTCGAAAACACGCAGAGACAAGTTGCATGCTTGCTGCCCCGATCCCTTTTAGGCTATGCCTATTAGTATTCGTTTTCGTTGAAAACGTCGTAGTTGTTATATAATGCGTTATCACTAGGTTTGGCAAAGCCTTTGAAATTCTAAATCAATTAAGATGGTATTTAATTTCGGGGTATTTGCGTAGGCTAATTTAGCTCATATTCTCAGATACGCAGTTCAAACTGCTGCTGAAGGTATCAAAGGATAAACGCGGGGGCCACCAATATTTGAGGCTGACATTAGGGTTAGGTGGTAAAGGTGGGGGGGGGGGGGGCAGAATACTACTGAGGCTCCCTCTCTATACTCCAAAGTAAATGTCCTAAATAAACTGGCTCTTGTACAGTTAGATCCGTATAGCCTGCCGGATTCTGTGAAAGAAGAGACCTCACTCATAGACAAACCTGTGGGCGTTTCTATTCACATGTCGGTTCAGATTCCCATGCTTGATGCTAGAATAAGGGGGGGGGATACCTCCCAGTGTCACCAAATGGTAATCTTAACTATACTCTACAAAACTGGCTCAATCCTTAGAGCCGTAACACCACATATCTTGTCTCTTAGAAGATATCTCGGTAATGTTGGAGTATGCTCTTATAACAAACTCGTAATAAAGTTAAAAAAAAATCATAACCTAGACGAGAAACTAAAATATAGGCACTTTAAAAAGTGTAAGAAACTTACATTACTGCTCCTCTCTTTAAAAACAGGAATGAATAAAAATGGACAGAACATAGACGACAGACCACCGTTCCGAACCCATTAGTAACGTCGATGGCTCCGCACGAGATACGCTGCCATCTATTTTAAAGGGCTGCTCACCCCTGGGACAGTAAGCAATTAATTTCGAAGGGCTTAAAGTCAAACTTGTGAAAAGGATATTTATTTGATAATTAAGGCAAGGGCCCCGACAGTTGAAATGAATAAAATAATGCTTTCTTTATTCCAGGAATATCCTTTTTGCGACATTGTTTTTCGCCTATAGTGACTATACAAATCCCAGCTTAACAGGAGAAGAACAAACAATGGTCATAACGAAAAAGAATGTTATAATGCATGAAAACTTTGACAAGACAATCTGGGTAAGTGTAAATTTACCTTCGTCACATAGAACACAGGCATAATAATAACTGCGTTGAAATAGAACCCTGTCGGGGTGCAGTGGATTGATATCTTACTGGATATACAGGGACCCAATAAGGGAGTATAACACGGGGTTCAATCCAAGCTGCATCAGAGCCTGTAGTTGGGCTAAGATTATGCATTAATATCTCAAAACGATCAAACGAGAAGAAAAAGAAGAAGTGCCGAGACACAAAAAAACACATTGCTTGTAAATATCATGTGACTCAAAACTTGTATTCTGAAAATAGGTTAAAAATCAAACAGTTCGTGGTAACGAACTGTAAGTAAGGAGCGACCCGGCTCTATGGTAACCGAAACTCTAGAAAACGGTATTTTGATACAAATAGAATCAGAGAATCAGAATCAAATAGAATCAAGAGAGAATCAGATTTTAATGCTGATTTCAAATATACAAGTTTCATCAAGTTTAATCCTACCCATCAAAAGTTAGGCGCCTGAGAAAATTTGGCTGATTTTCGAAAAAAGGGGCGAAAGACCCCCTAAAAGTTATAGAACTTTAGTGAAAATCACACCATCATGCTCCGCGTATCAGAGAACCCTACTGGTTTCAAACTCCTATCTACAAAAATGTGGAATTTTGCGTTTTTTGCCAGAAGAAAGTTCATGGGTGCGTGTTTATTTGTTTGTTTGTTTGTTCGTTTTTTTTTTCCCCAGGGGTGATCGTATCGACCCAGTGGTCCTAGAATATCGTGGGAGGGCTCGTTGGAATGGAAAATAAAAGTTCTAGTGCCCTTTTTAAGTGACCAAAAAAATGGAGGGCAACTAGGCCTCCTCCCACGCTCATTTTTTCCCCGAAGTCACCTGATCAAAATTTTGAGATAGCCATTTTGTTCAGCATGTTCGAAAATATTATAAGTATGTCTTTTAGGACGACTTAATCCCCCAAAGTTCCCGGGAGGAGGGCTGAAAGTTATGAACTTTACCCCATGTTAACATATAGTATTGGTCATTGGGAAGTATACAGACGTTTTCAGGGGAGATTTTTCCTGGTAGTGGGGGTGGGGTGGGTCGGGGGTTATGTGGGAGGATCTTTCCATGAAGGAAGTTTTCATGGGGGAAGGGACATTGCTATGAAGGAAACGCCGGACTTCCCAGAGTTATTTAAAAAAAAAGATCAGAAATTAAATATAAAAAAAACAAGTTTTTCAACTGCAACAGCAGCAACATCAAAACTTTAAACGAAAAGAAAATATTACATATATGATTGGGTTCACCCCCTAGTCAATACCTCGCTCTTTAAGCCAAAGATTTTTTAGTACTTTCATAAGAGCTATTTATTCTAGTTAACGGCCTTTGTGATTAAGCGGTCATTTTTAAAGAATTGGAACAAAATTCAAACTTTCGCTTAAAGAGCAAGGTATTGACTAGGGGGCAAACCCCCTAATATACGTATTAAAAATATATGAATATAGAAGTTCGTTACGTAAGTTAATTCGTAACTTACGTATATTTATTACTAATAAAAACGTTCGTAAATAAAATTAAACAAGTTTCGAGAAAGCAAGTTTTTTAACTGAAAGTAAGGAGCGACATTAAAACTTAAAACGAACAGAAATTATTCTGTATATGAAAGGGGCTGTCCCCTCTTCAACGCCTCGCTCTTTACACTAAAGTTTGACTTTCTCACAACTCTATTTTTTTTAAAACAATGAAAAACTTTAGCGTAAAGAGCGAGGCGTTGAGGAGGGGACAGCCCCTTTCATATACGGAAAAATTTCTGTTCGTTTTAAGTTTTAATGTCGCTCCTTACTTTCAGTCAAAAAAACTTGTTTTTTTTTTATTTTATTTCACAAAGAGACACAGTAGAACCAAGCAAGCCCCAAATAAATAAGGTTATTTGTCTTCCGTTTCCCAAATATGCCTAAGGAATAATGTAAATGGCTTACAAAATAAGTTTCAAACGTAAACCAAAGAAATTTAAGCCCACTTGTTACGACTTTTCTCTTTTCCTTTTTGGTTTAACCTTAAGATGCCGTACTGCAAGGTCATCGAAGGTAACTTTTCAGTCAAGGTCATAAGATGCAGTATATTCATAGATTGCAAGGAAGTGGGTATCTTAAGGTCTAAATTTGAATTTCCTTTTGTTTTATTTTCTAATCTTAGGAAGTAAAATGACAGCCGATGACCTAAGCAAGGGAACGAAATGTATCGAAAAAGCCGAATGAAAATAGCCGCCGAGTATTTAAACCGAAAACGAAGTTATTTTAGTTTGTTTGCCCGCTCATGATCCCAAATGCTATTATCAAGTACTTTGAAAGGTATTCGATAAATAAAATAATATCAGTTCCTAACTGGTATATTTTGTTGGCCTCTAAAATGTTGTTTTAAGGAAGGACTAGTTCAACTTTTTTTTAAGTCGTTTTGATTAAACTAAGACTACATATTTGTACATAGTAGCTTGAAATTATTTACAGTACGGTTATTTGATATGCGGAATCTCATGGTGAAAATATGATTTACATAATTTACCCCTCTGGGGTTTTTCATCCTTTATCTTCGAAAATAATGCATATTTTTTCAGGCCTGTAACTTTTGATAGGTATATAATTACAAATAGCATAAAAAGCCAATTCTTTTTATGTATTAATTTTTATCCAATTTCCTTTATTTAGTGTTTGGTAACTATTGACCCATATTGCCCATTACACACAGTTGGTTATCACAAATTGTTTGAGCAGTCGTTCTTGAAGGATTGGGACAAAAAGTCTAACTTTCACGTAAAGAGTGGGGAATTCAGGAATGGGCAACCCCCTCAAACACGGAACAATTTCCGTTTTAATGTAGCGTTGAAGTTTTAATGTAGCTTTTTGCTTTCATTTTCAAACTTTTTTTTTCATTTAATGCCCCTTCATTTTTAAATCTCGTATTAAGGTTTTCTCTAAGTGGAAGGAGGGCTACTACCCCCCCAAACACGACTTTAGATTAAAAATAGCTTTTGTAAAGCATGTTTTCAGAATTGTTTAGTCTATTTTCTTTTCGAAACAAAATACAATTATCCAAATTAAATAAGTGTCTCTATAATACAAGGGAAGCCTTCACCTTCTCGGCAGTCCTACTGCACGCTTCGTCCTATATTCATATTAAGCAAAAAAAACATAAGTTTTTTCAACTGAAAGTAAGGACCAACATTAAAACTTAAAACGAACAGAGAGTATTTCGCATATGAGGGGGGTTGGTCCTCTTCAGAACCTCGCTCTTTATGCTAAAGTTTTTAGTACTTAAAAAAAACTTCTTAAAGTTTCAATTAAACGAACAATGTTTCGGGAGTTGTTCTTAAATAATTTGGATAGAATTCAACCTTTAAGTTAAGGCTTATTTTAACTTTAGGCTTATTTTAACTTTAGGCGTATTTCATTGGAAATCAAAAACTGTAGTGCCCATTTCAAGAGTTAAAGTGAATGGAGTTCAAGGAGCTACTCATTGCCACTTGTTGTCCCATAAAATCAGAAAGATTTGTGATAGGTATTTTGTTCAACAAATTTGTAAGGTCCAATACCTATGCCTCTGGGATGACAGTACACCGCAGCCCTTGGGCCGAGGGCTGTAAGTTATGTAATTAACCCGTTGTTTATCTTTAGTCTTTCTTATTGGGAGAGGGGGGGGGGGGAGATTAAAATTTAGAGTCCAAAAAGCCTAAAGGTGTTAAGGTAAAGCTTTTGGAACCTTTAGGTGGGTGTGGAACCAAACCGAAAACCCCTAAGTGCATGCATGTTGTCAAAGGGGTACATCTCAGGAACTGCTTAGGGTACTAAGTTAGAACTTTCAGGGAATGACGAGGGGGATGATCAATTGACCAAGAGGCAACACGTGCAAGCTACTACTACTATTACTACGACTACTACTAGCATTACTACTACTATTACTACTACTACTACTACTACTAGTACAACCATCACTACTGCTACTACTACCCCTATTGCTACTACTACTACTATTGTTACTAAGGCTAAGGGTATTAAGAGGAAATTTTCAGGAAATGTTGAGGGATATGTTGACATATCAAAATGTGTATACAGGCTGTCCAAATGGCAATATCTCAGAAATGACTTAGAGTATTAAGCTAAAAACTTTCATGGCATGTTGAGGGGAAGGAATGACTAATAAAAGGTACTATGTGCATACTACTACTATACCTACTGCTAGTTGTACTAATACTATCACTGCTACTAGTATTACTTAATAAATAATTAAATTATATTAAATTAAACAAATAATTGAAAAATTATTTGTTAGGTCAAGGTTCATAGTTTTTTTTTATTATTATTTGTTGTTCCTTTGTTTATAGTTAATTGTTAGTTAGTAGATGAGTTGTATGTACCCACCCAGTCACAAGTGCTTTTGTTTATTTTTTTTTATTATTATTTGTTGCTCCTTTGTTTTATAGTTAATTATTAGTTAGTACATGAGTTGTATGTACCCGCCCAGTCGCAAGTACTTTTTTGTACCTTTCTTGGGAGCAGGTATTGGAATATTAGTTGAATGTATTTTTTGATGTTAAATAAAGTGAACTGAACTGAACTTAACTGAACTACTATTACTAAAACAAAAAGGTACTCTGTTAATACTACTGCTACTACTACTACGGGTATTGCAACTTCTATCATTACTACTACTCCCACTGCTCTTACTATCACTACTACTACTACTACTACTACTACTACTATTACTACTACTACTACTACTACTACTACTACTACTACTACTACTACTACTACTACTACTACTACTACTACTACTACTACTACTACTACTGCTACTAATACTACTACTACTACTACTACTACTACTACTACTACTACTACTACTACTACTACTAATACTACTACTACTACTACTACTACTACTACTACTACTACTACTACTACTACTACTACTACTACTACTACTACTACTACTACTACAAGTACTACTGCTAATGATAAGAAAACCTTAGTAAAAGGTAAAAACTTTCAGAAAGTGGTGAGGGCAGTGTTGAACTAGATTAAATCACATTATGCGGATAAAGGCTGTCAAAAAGGTGTATCGGTAGTATCTCAAGGACGGCTTAGAGCATTAAGCTGAAGCTTTCAGGGCATTTTTGAGGAGTAATTTTCAAAACAAAACACATTTTAAACATTTTATTTTTTATAGCCTTGAAAAATATAAAATTATTAAGACTTTCTGGAATGAACATCACTTTATATTAAACAGTCTATCCACGTTCGTTTGTTATTTTCATTTATCTTGGTTATGATGGCGAACGTCTTTTTCAATTTTTTGATTTTTTGAGAAAATAAAAATACATTGGTCAAAGTAAAGATTATTTTCGTTAAAGTGCCAACTATGTTCTGATCATAAGAAGGCATAGAGGGCAGTAGCTTTACCCCTCTTTGTTGTAGTTTTGGCTTGTTTTGAGTTTAAATTGGGTTATTTATCGTAATTTCTGTTCGTGTAAGCCTTCACTTATTTATCGATAGTGATTAATGAGAGTTTCGAAGCAGACAAACTATTTGCATTTATTTCTGTTAATCTTTGGTTTAGTATAGCTCTTTACTTTCTTTGAAAAATTTATTTGGGGAAAATTTCTTAAATTAATCAAGACAAAAATATTCCTACTGGCTCTTTTGATATTTATATTGTTATCAAAATTCCCTTTTGTAGAGTTTTGGTCACTATTAGCCATTGTCGCTTTTTACTTATAGTTACACAAATTCCAAGAAACTTTATATATGTTTATCGGCAGATGTACCACCATGTGAAAATTTAGTCTTTATAACTGGATGGCGATGAATATAGTTTTTCGACATTAACTTGCGGTCTACTATATACGTATTTTAGATTCCTTCTAAAATACCAGCGAGCCCAGCTTAGGCTCGGGAAAAGAATAATACTTTTTTAATCCACCAAACAAGTTTTATTTCATGTTATTGTATTTTTATACCGTTTTGTATTTGACAAAAATTCACAGATAATAAATAAATATACATAGCCTATATACAATTATTGTCTTAGTTTAATTTACTTAAAGAAATACCATTGCCTTTCGATCCATCATACTACTAATAGATACTATTTTCCTCGACCCCTTCCTCGATCCTCGCTCTCTACGCTAAAGTTTGACTTTTTATCACAATTTTTTAAGAAAAAACTGCGCAAACACAAGGGCCATTGAATTTGAATGAGACGTTCTTTTAACGAACTTGAAGACTTTAGCGTATTATGGGAGGGTCAAGGAAGGAGAAGCCCCTCATTTACGAAATATCTTCTGTTTGTTTTAAGTTTTAATGTTGCTCCGAACTTTCAGTTGAGAATTCTTTTTTTTTTTTCTCAATTAATCTCTGTCAAAGCTATACATATCCAGGAGGTTCACACAGGCCTAACACAGATTTGAATTGACCACATAACTCTCTTTCTCGATTAAGCGTAAATACTTTAAGATAAATCAAATCATTTAATCAAACAGCTCGTGCTGACGAACTGTAAGTAAGGAGCGACAAGGCTCAATGATAACCGAAAATCTAAAAAACGGAGTTTTGATACCGATAGATATATCAAACGAATTGGCTTACTGTGTTGATCTCAAATATATAATTTTCATTAAGTTTAGTTTTATCTATCAAAGGCTACGAGCCTAAGAAAATTTTGTCTGATTTTCGAAAAAGGGGGAACACCCCCAAAAATTCATAGAATCTTAACGAAAATTCCACCATC
This sequence comes from Artemia sinica, assembly GCA_027921565.1. Taxonomy (NCBI): domain Eukaryota; kingdom Metazoa; phylum Arthropoda; class Branchiopoda; order Anostraca; family Artemiidae; genus Artemia; species Artemia sinica. Next base: position 50,831,040 of record CM051271.1, read on the forward strand.
AGATTCAGCGTAAGAGAAAACCATAATGTAAAGGTTTCAAGCTCCTATCTGTAAAAATGTGGAATTTTGTGTTTTTTTTGACAGAAGAAAGATCATGGATGCGTGTTTATTTATTTTTTTTTTCAGGGGTGATCATATTGACCCAGTGGTCCTAGAATATCCTGCGTGGGCTCATTCAAATTGAAATTAAAAGTTCAGTGCCATTTTTAAGTGACCAATAATATTGGAGGGCAACTAGGTCCCCTCCCCTGCCCATTTTTCCTAAAATCGTCCGATCAAAATTTTGAGATAGCCATTTTGTTCATCATAGTTGAAAGGCCCAACAACTATGCCTTCAGATATTACATAATTCCCTAAGTAGAGGTGACCCTAAAGCTCCCACGAGAACACCCTGCTGCCACCTATAACTTTTTTTACATATTTCATGGATGGTTATGTGTGTTGGTCGATTTATTTGATGTTTTTCATGGATGTTTTATGGTTTTGTCAGTGAGAATTTGAAAAAACAGGAACTTTGTCACATTTTTGTATGTTTTTATGGACTTTGTCAGTGAGAATTTGAAAAAACAACAGGAACTTTGTCACATTTATGTCTGTTTTTATGTACTTTGTCAGTGAGAATTTGAAAAACAGGAACTTTGTCACATTCATGGATTATTGAGTCATTAACCGAATCGTTTCCGGGCAAAGTTAATTAATGTCTGACAGATGACGTAAAGTTAATTAATGTCTTTGGAGTTCGAACAGAAATGTCTCCGGGCAAAGTTTAGACCACACATGACAGATGATATCATGATTGATTGATTGACATGAAAGGGGAATTAATTTGTTGTTCTAAAGAGAATTGATTCACGAAAGGAAATTAATTTGGATTTCGAACAGAAATGTCTCCGGGCAAAGTTTAGATCACACATGACAGATGATGTCATGATTGATTGATTGACATGAAAGGGGAATTAATTTGTTGTTCTAAAGAGAATTGATTCACGAAAAGGAATTAATTTGGAGTTCGAACAGAAATGTCTCCGGGCAAAGTTTTGATCACACATGACAGATGATGTCATGATTGATTGATTGACATGAAAGGGGAATTAATTTGTTGTTCTAAAGAGAATTGATTCACGAGAGGGAATTAATTTGGAGTTCTAACAAGAGAATCGTTTCCGAGCAAATGTTTGAACTTAGCGCGCGAAAAGGTTTCTTTGTAATTTCAAATGTGAAAGCACAGGGATGCCAAACAAAAGGAACACGATGAAATTACGTTTAGGGATTATTTGGGCGAAACCGTTTTAGCCATTTTATGGAATTATTTCTTCGAAACAGTTAGAGACATTTTAAAATATGATTTTTGAAGAGATTTTAGGAGAGAATTTGAGGGTAAAACTTTGTGGTCGTTATAAATACACAAGTTCTATTTGAACAGTGTTGTGAGGTCCTCTACCACAACCCAAAGGGTTCCGATCCCCCATACCCCAACCCCAAATGGTTCCAATCCCTCTACCCCAACCCCAAAGGTCCACCGGGCTCCCAAAGGGCCACCCGGCCCTCAAGTGTCGCCAGGACCCCCAAAGGCCCTCCCCAGACTCCCAAAGACCCTCCCCCGATCCCCAAAGGTCCACTGGGTTCCCAAAGGACCAATCGGTGCTCAAGGGTCCCCTCAGACCCCTAAAGGCCCTCCCTGGGCCCCCAAAGGCCCTCCCCCGGTCCCCAAAGTTCCCCCGGGCTCCCAAAAGACCACTCAATCCTCAAGGGCCCCCGGATCCCCAAACGCCCTCCCCGGGCCCCCCAAAGAGTCCTCTCTCCATTTTTTAAATACTTTTTTTATGGCTTTATTATATCTTTTCTTAACAAGTTCCTTTCATAATGTCATTCCTAAACCCATTTTCCAACCTCAAAGAGTCCCCTCCCCATTTCGTAAATACTTTCTTGAATTTTTTAACATGGTATTTTTTTTAACTTTTTAACGTATCTTAAAATGACATGAACACAAAAAAAACTCTCTCACACACACACACACACAAAAACTTACACACACACCAAACTTACACACACACACGAAAACTTACACACACACGCCCAAAACTTACACACACAAAAACTTACACACACACACACACAAACTTACACACACACACACACAAAACTTGCACCCACATACAAAAGCTTACACACACAAAAACTTACACCCACACGCAAAAACTTACATGCACACAAAAACTTACATGCACACAAAAAACTTACACACACACACAAAAACTTACACATACACACAAAAACTTACACACACACACACAAAAACTTACACACACGCACAAAAAACTTACACACTCACACAAAAACTTACACACACACACGAAAACTTACAACACACACGCCAAAACTTACACACACACAAAAACTTACACACACACACACACACAAAAACTTACACATGCACACGAAAACTTACATGCACACAAAAACTTACATGCACACAAAAACTTACAAACACACACAATTAGACAAAAAAAATTACGATATTTATGCACAGTTATGTTTAAGCAATAAATATCTTAAGCCTCAACCGTTTTTATTCTTTAGAATAGTCCATCGCCACGAAAATTATACTTTCAGATTCAACATGTCAGGGAACAAACTTTCAGGTTCAGCATGTAAGAGAACCCTAAATGCTCATCCCAAAAAAAAGGTAAGTTAACCCTAAACGCCCAAAGAATTTCTCTGAAATTACACTTTCAGGTTCAGCATGTAAGAAAACCCTAAATGCTCATCCCAAAAAAGGTAAGTTAACCCTAAACGCTCAAAGAATTTCTCTGAAATTACACTTTCAGGTTCAGCATGTAAGAGAACCCTAAATGCTCATCCCAAAAAAAAGGTAAGTTAACCCTAAACGCTTAAAGAATTTCGTCACAAAACTTACACACACACACGAAAACTTACACACACACGCCAAAACTTACACACACAAAAAACTTACACACACACACACACACAAAACTTACACACACACACAAAAAGCTTACACCCACACACAAAAGCTTACACACACAAAAACTTACACACACACACACAAAAACTTACACCCACACGCAAAAACTTACATGCACACAAAAACTTACATGCACACGAAAACTTACACACACACAAAAACTTACACACACACGCAAAAACTTACACACACACACACAAAAAACTTACACACACGCATAAAAACTTACACACACACACAAAAAACTTACACACACACACGAAAACTTACACACACACACACACGAAAACTTACACACACACGCCAAAACTTACACACACACAAAAACTTACACACACACACACAAAAAAACTTACACATGCACACGAAAAACTTACATGCACACAAAAAACTTACATGCACACAAAACTTACACACACACACAATTAGACAAAAAAAATTACGATATTTATGCACAGTTATGTTTAAGCAATAAATATCTTAAGCCTCAACCGTTTTTATTCTTTAGAATAGTCCATCGCCATGAAAATTATACTTTCAGATTCAACATGTCAGGGAACAAACTTTCAGGTTCAGCATGTAAGAGAACCCTAAATACTCATCCCAAAAAAGGTAAGTTAACCCTAAACGCTCAAAGAATTTCTCTGAAATTACACTTTCAGGTTCAGCATGTAAGAGAACCATAAATGCTCATCCCAAAAAAAAAGGTAAGTTAACCCTAAACGCTTAAAGAATTTCTCTGAAATCACACTTTCAGGTTCAGCATGTAAGAGAACCCTAAATGCTCATCCCAAAAAAAGGTAAGTTAACCCTAAACGCTTAAAGAATTTCGTCACAAAACTTACGCACACACACAAAACTTACACACACACGCCAAAACTTACACACACAAAAACTTACACACACACACACACACAAACTTACACACACACACACAAAAAAACTAACACCCACACACAAAAGCTTACACACACAAAAACTTACTCACACACACACACATAAAAACTTACACCCACACGCAAAAACTTACATGCACACAAAAACTTACATGCACACAAAAACTTACACACACACAAAAACTTACACACACACACAAAAAACTTACACACACACACAAAAAAACTTACACACACGCACAAAAACTTACACACACACACACAAAAAACTTACACACACACACGAAAACTTACACACACACACACACACGAAAACTTACACACACATGCCAAAACTTACACACACACACAAACTTACACACACACACACACACACACAAACTTACACATGCACACGAAAACTTACATGCACACAATAACTTACATGCACACAAAAACTTACACACACACACACAATTAGACAAAAAAATTACGATATTTATGCACAGTTTCAACTAACTACGGCTAAGCATGTTAAAGGCGAGCCATTTTCTTGCGAGAAAACAAAAATCAGAACACACACACACCTTAGAAAATATAGCCTCCTTTGAAGTTGCAATCGTCTTTAAGAATCGACAGATTGTTAATGCTTAAACTTTTACGTTTCTTATAAAGTAATAAACAGGATTACTTAATATTTTTCAATATAACCATAATTTTCTTGTATAAAATTCATCAATTAGCGCTCATGATAAGCTAGCCTAATCTAACCTAACTTAAACGTGGAGAAACCTAACTTCTAACCTAACCTGACATAGCCTAACCTATGGTTTTGGTATTTCTATGCAATATTGTGTAATTTTGTGGTTATGCTAGTTTTAGACTAGACTTCAACTTTAGGGGGGGGGGGGGGGGGATTTCAAGAGCGAGGGTTGAGGTGATGGGCAGCCCCACTCCTAAAGACTTTTCTTTCTAGTCTTGCATTATCATGGTTAAAAAACCATAGTTTTCACGCCCCTCTCCTGTGAATTGGTCACTATCCAGTTTAATTTCCAATCAATGAGCCCTTTTCAAAGTTTTTGCGATGACTCCTTCTATACGAAGTGCCCTGGCTATGATGAAAAAAAACAAAAACAACATATTGTACCCACATAGTTCTTTACTTAGGTAGTACTAGCGCTTCGGTAAGCAGGTTTTCCAATGAAAATGATTAAATATGATGAAGATACGTTCCTAGAATTTTTTTTTTTTTGGGGGGGATTTAAAATCCTCTGGAAAATTTGAGGTTTGGGGGCAGGGGGTGTGGGGATTTCAAGAGCGAGGGTTGAGGTGATGGGCAGCTCCACTCCTAAAGGCTTTTCTTTCTAGTCTTGCATATCGTAGTTAAAAACCATAGTTTTCATGCCCCCTCCTGTGAATTGGGCATTATCCACTTTAATTCCAATTAAATGAGCTGACTATATGATGTATGAAGTATTGTTTTGAATCTGTTCCCCGTAAGTGATAGATAGTGAGGTAATTATTGTTCTAATAGCGTGACCTAGTACTATTTTCGCAAATAGGTAACCGTTAAGCGAGTATATTTCGGGGTTTTGAAGTTTTTGAAATCAGTATAGTCTGAAATATAGAACAATATATACAAATAATGGATAGTTCTTCAAATGTAAGAAGCCCTCCAACGTTTGATGTAAGTTCAAATAATATGACCTTTCGGTGTGTTTTCCAATCAAAAATATGTAAAATACAAAGAACTATGTTCCATTGATTATAAAGGCATGGCTAAAAAGGAATTGTCAGTGAAAAACTCACAATTGAGCCATTCTATTGCGAAAACACACACAAAAGTTAGAAAAAATGCAAAATACGATGAAATTACGTTCCCATGGTTCTAATTCGTATCCTTCAATTAGGGAGGTCAAGGCTTGGCAAAAAAAAAAAAAAAAATGGAATTCTCAGTGAAAACTCAAAAATATAGCTCTTAATATGGCTTTTCAGTGTTTTTTTCCAACGAAAATACGCAAAATACGACGAAATTACGTTCCCATGGTTCTAATTCATATCCTTTAATTAGGGAGGTCAAGGTTTGGCTAAAAAGGAATTGTCAGTGAAAAACTTACAAATTTTAGCCCTTAATATGGCTTTTTTCGGTGTGTTTTCCAAAGGAAAATATTCAAAAATACAATGAAAATATGCCCCCCCCCCAGAAATTTGAGTTTGGGGGGGGAGATTTTAAACGACTATTATATTTGCTTTTTTTTTCTGCGCGCACTTTTTATCATTTTCATTAATAGCACTTAATGATTTTTTGTGTTCTCGCAAGAAAAAAATACCTCGTCTTTTAAGATACTTAGCCGTAGTTAGTTTGAAACTGTGCATAAATATCGTAATTTTTTGTCTAATTGTGTGTGTGTGTGTGTGTAAATTTTTGTGTGTGTGTAATTTTTTTGTGTGTGTAAGTTTTTGTGTGTGTATAATTTTTTGTGTGTGTGTAAGTTTTTTTTGTGTGTTTGTGTGAGTTTTTTGTGTGTGTGGGTAAGTTTTTGTGTGTGTGTAAATTTTTGTGCGTGTGTAAGTTTTTGTGTGTGTGTAAGTTTTTGTGTGTGTGTAAGTTTTTGTGTGTGTGTGTCCTGATTTTTGTGTTCTCGTAAGAAAATGGTTCGCCTTTAACATGCTTAGCCGTAGTTAGCTGAAACTGTGCATAAATATCGTAATTTTTAGTCTAATTGTGTGGCTACTAAAGGAACAATGAGCAATTTTTTCTGTAGGCTAAATATCTTCGCAGTTGACCTTTACCTCCTATTTTCCGAGGGTGTTGACACACTGACAGCATTGTGATGCTTTGGTGATGGTTAATCGGTGTTCTTGTTGACGGTTTTCGGTTGATTGTCATCATTTTCATTAATACCACTTAATGATTTTTTTGTGTTCTCGCAAGAAAAAAAAAATACCTCGCCTTTTAAGATACTTAGCCGTAGTTAGTTGAAACTGTGCATAAATATCGTATTTTTTTGTCTAATTGTGTGTGTGTTGTGTGTGTGAATTTTTGTGTGTGTGCAGTTTTTTTTTTGTGTGTGTAAGTTTTTGTGTGTGTGTAAATTTTGTGTGCGTGTGTAAGTTTTTGTGTGTGTGTGTAAGTTTTTGTGTGTGTGTAAGTTTTTTGTGTGTGTGTGTCCTGATTTTTGTGTTCTCGCAAGAAAATGGTTCGCCTTTAACATGCTTAGCCGTAGTTAGTTGAAACTGTGCATAAATATCGTAATTTTTAGTCTAATTGTGTGGCTACTAAAGGAACAATGAGCAATTTTTTCTGTAGGCTAAATATCTTCGCATTTGACCTTTACCCCCCCTATTTTCCGAGGGGTGTTGACACACTGACAGCATTGTGATGCTTTGGTGATGGTTAATCGGTGTTCTCGTTGACGGTTTTCGGTTGATTATCATCATTTTCATTAATACCACTTAATGATTTTTTGTGTTCTTGCAAGAAAAATACCTCGCCTTTTAAGATACTTAGCCGTAGTTTATAGTTGAAACTGTACATAAATATCGTAATTTTTTGTCTAATTGTGCGTGTGTGTGAATTTTGTGTGTGTGTGTAATTTTTTTTTGTGTGTGTAAGTTTTTTGTGTGTGTGTAAGTTTTTGTGTGTGTAAGTTTTTTTGTGTGTGTGTGAGTTTTTGTGTGTGTGGGTAAGTTTTTGTGTGTGTGTAAATTTTTGTGTGTGTGTAAGTTTTTTGTGTGTGTGTAAGTTTTTGTGTGTGTGTAAGTTTTTGTGCGTGTGTGTGTTTCTGATTTTTGTGTTCCCGCAAGAAAATGGCTCGCCTTTAACATGCTTAGCCGTAGTTAGTTGAAACTGTGCATAAATATCGTAATTTTTAGTCTAATTGTGTGGCTACTAAAGGAACAATGAGCAATTTTTCTGTAGGCTAAATATCTTCGCAGTTGACCTTTACCCCCCTATTTTTTCCGAGAGGTGTTGGTGCACTGATGGTATTGTGACACTTTGGTGATGGTTTTTTTTTGGTTGAATCGGAGTTCGCGTTGACGGTTTTCGGTTGATGTGGCGTCATTTTCATTAATAGCACATTAATCGTATAATTCACCTTTTCGTAAAAAAGTTATAAGTCCTCTTTTTAGTCTGTTTATCAGATCCGAAACAACAAAACAAGAGGAATGGCTCCCCCTTAAAAAACTGAAAAAATTTCCGAAGGACTTAAGACACTGTGCTCAATCCTCATTAAATATGGCTAATCGTCCCCCTTCGCGTTGACGCTTTAACCCCCTGTGGCTCTTTTCCCGAGAGCGTATCTCAGGCCAAAAATCGGAGTCCCTACCAATAAAAACTGGACATTAAATTACGTACAGGCTTTTACCAAGAGAACATTAATCTCATGTTAGCTTTTAACCAAGGACATTAAATCTTGTATAGACTTCTACCATGGACATTAAATCTCTCCCCGTATATAAAAAAAACCATATCCGGCTAATTGATGAATTTTATACAAGAAAATTATGGTTATATTGAAAAATATTAAGTAATCCTGTTTATTACTTTATAAGAAACGTAAAAGTTTTTAGCATTAACAATCTGTCGATTCTTAAAGACGATTGCAACTTCAAAGGAGGCTATATTTTCTAAGGTGTGTGTGTGTTCTAATTTTTGTTTTCTCGCAAGAAAACGGCTCGCCTTTAACATGCTGCATTTTAATGGCTCGCATTTTTGTGTGTGTGTGTGTAAGTTTGTGTGTGTGTGTGTGTAAGTTTTTGTGTGTGTAAGTTTTGGCGTGTGTGTGTAAGTTTTCGTGTGTGTGTGTAAGTTTTTGTGACGAAATTCTTTAAGCGTTTAGGGTTAACTTACCTTTTTTTGGGATGAGCATTTAGGGTTCTCTTACATTCTGAACCTGAAAGTGTAATTTCAGAGAAATTCTTTGAGCGTTTAGGGTTAACTTACCTTTTTTTTTGGGGTGAGCATTTAGGGTTCTCTTACATGCTGAACCTGAAAGTGTAATTTCAGAGAAATTCTTTGGGCGTTTAGGGTTAACTTACCTTTTTTTTGGATGAGCATTTAGGGTTCTCTTACATGCTGAACCTGAAAGTTTGTTCCCTGACATGTTGAATCTGAAAGTATAATTTTCGTGGCGATGGACTATTCCAAAGAATAAAAAAAGGTTGAGGTTTAAGATATTTATTGCTTAAACATAACTGTGCATAAATATCGTAATTTTTTTGTCTAATTGTGTGTGTGTGTAAGTTTTTGTGTGCATGTAAGTTTTTGTGTGCATGTAAGTTTTCGTGTGTGCATGTGTAAGTTTTTGTGTGTGTGTGTTGTGTAAGTTTTTGTGTGTGTGTAAGTTTTGGTGTGTGTGTGTAAGTTTTTGTGTGTGTGTGTAAGTTTTTGTGTGTGTGTAAGTTTTTGTGTGCATGTAAGTTTTTGTGTGCATGTAAGTTTTTGCGTGTGGGTGTAAGTTTTTGTGTGTGTGTGTAAGTTTTTGTGTGTGTAAGCTTTTGTATGTGGGTGCAAGTTTTGTGTGTGTGTGTGTAAGTTTGTGTGTGTGTGTGTGTGTAAGTTTTTGTGTGTGTAAGTTTTGGCGTGTGTGTGTAAGTTTTCGTGTGTGTGTGTAAGTTTTGTGTGTGTGTGTGTGTGTGTGTGTAAGTTTTTTGTGTGTGTGTGTGTGTGTGTGTGTGTGTGTGAGTTTTTTTTGTGTTCATGTCATTTTAAGATACGTAAAAAAGTTAAAAAAAAACATACCATGTTAAAAAAATTCAAGAAAGTATTTACGAAATGGGGAGGGGACTCTTTGAGGTTGGAAAATGGGTTTAGGAATGACATTATGAAAGGAACTTGTTAAGAAAAGATATAATAAAGCCATAAAAAAAGTATTTAAAAAATGGGGAGAGGACTCTTTGGGGGGCCCGGGGAGGGCGTTTGGGGATCCGGGGGCCCTTGAGGATTGAGTGGTCTTTTGGGAGCCCGGGGGACCTTTGGGGACCGGGGGAGGGCCTTTGGGGGCCCAGGGAGGGCCTTTGGGGGGTCTGAGGGGACCCTTGAGCACCGATTGGTCCTTTGGGAGCCCGGTGGACCTTTGGGGATTGGGGGAGGGCCTTTGGGAGTCTGGGGAGGGCCTTTGGGGGTCTGGGCGGCACTTGAGGGCCGGGTGGCCCTTTGGGAGCCCGGTGGACCTTTGGGGTTGGGGTAGAGGGATTGGAACCATTTGGGGTTGGGGTATGGGGGATCGGAACCCTTTGGGTTGTGGTAGAGGACCTCACAACACTGTTCAAATAGAACTTGTGTATTATAACGACCACAAAGTTTTACCCTCAAATTCTCTCCTAAAATCTCTTCAAAAATCATATTTTAAAATGTCTCTAACTGTTTCGCCGAAATAATTCCATACAATGACTAAAACGGTTTCACCCAAATAATCCCTAAACGTAATTTCATCGTGTTCCTTTTGTTTGGCATCCCTGTGCTTTCACATTTGAAATTACAAAGAAACCTTTTCGCGCGCTAAGATCAAAACATTTGCTCGGAAACGATTCTCTTGTTAGAACTCCAAATTAATTCCCTCTCGTGAATCAATTCTCTTTAGAACAACAAATTAATTACCCTTTCATGTCAATCAATCAATCATGACATCATCTGTCATGTGTGATCGAAACTTTGCCCGGAGACATTTCTGTTCGAACTCCAAATTAATTCCTTTTCGTGAATCAATTCTCTTTAGAACAACAAATTAATTCCCCTTTCATGTCAATCAATCAATCATGACATCATCTGTCATGTGTGATCTAAACTTTGCCCGGAGACATTTCTGTTCGAAATCCAAATTAATTTCCTTTCGTGAATCAATTCTCTTTAGAACAACAAATTAATTCCCCTTTCATGTCAATCAATCAATCATGATATCATCTGTCATGTGTGATCTAAACTTTGCCCGGAGACATTTCTGTTCGAACTCCAAAGACATTAATTAACTTTACGTCATCTGTCAGACATTAATTAACTTTGCCCCGGAAACGATTCGGTTAATGACTCAATAATCCATGAATGTGACAAAGTTCCTGTTTTTCAAATTCTCACTGACAAAGTCCATAAAAACAGACATAAATGTGACAAAGTTCCTGTTTTTTCAAATTCTCACTGACAAAGTCCATAAAAACATACAAAAATGTGACAAAGTTCCTGTTTTTTTTTTTTTTTTTTTTTTTCAAATTCTCACTGACAAAACCATAAAACATCCATGAAAAACATCAAATAAATCGACCAACACACATAACCATCCATGAATTATGTAAAAAAAGTTATAGGTGGCAGCAGGGTGTTCTCGTGGGAGCTTTAGGGTCACCTCTACTTCCCTACCCCCCAAAAGCCCCAGGGGAGAGGTGTTTAAGCTATAAAATTGCCCATTGTTTACACATAATTTTTGTTATTGGGAAGTATGTATACATTTTTGGCTGGGGGGACGAACTTTTTGCTGGGGGTTTTCACACGGGGAATGTTCCATAGGGAAAATTTTTCAAGGGGTGAAACTTGTCAGGAGAAATTATACACTGGGGAAATTTGCCAGAATTCCTATACAAAATTCTTTTTATATGTCTTGCTTTCTCTTTTCTGTCTCAATTTTATGCGTGGAGTTGTTAAGGGTAATTGTCCGGGGTAAATTTTCACCGGGATTGAATTTTTCAGACGATATTTTCGTGGGGAGGAGGTAGGTGGTGCCAAATTCAAATCCTTCCTTTTTCAAAAGTCAGGCAAATTTTCTCAGGGCCATACATTTTGATGAGCTACATTAAACTTAATGAATTTTATATATTTGAAATCAACATAAAGTGTCAATTCTCTGATGTATCTACTGTTTTGAAAGTTTGGTTCTATAGAGTTTCAGGTACTCCATAAAACAGGCCAAATCGCTCAGTATTTACAGTTTGTTACCACCAACTGTTTTATGTGAGCAACCACAAATTATTTGATCGTATGTTACTGGTCCTGATAACTAAATTCCTGCAAACAGTATGGGTAGACGATCTTACACAAAGAGTATCAAACAGTTCGTGGTAACGAACTGTAAGTAAGGAGCGACCCAGCTCAATGGTAACCGAAACTCTAAAAAAACGGAATTTTGATACCAATAGATACATCAAAAGAATAAAATTTTAATTCTGATTTCAAATATATAAGTTTCATCAAGTTTAATCTTACCCATCAAAAGTTACGCGCCTGAGGAAATTTGGCTGATTTTTGAAAAAAGGGGAAAAGACCCCCTAAAAGTTATAGAACCTTAATGAAAAATCACACCATCATATTCAGCGTATCAGAGAACCCTACTGTAGAGGTTTCAAGCTCCTATATACAAAAATGTGGAATTTTCCATTTTTTTGCCAGAAGAAAGATCACGGATGCGTGTTTATTTGTTTTTTTTTCTTTTTTCCAGGGATGATCGTATCGACCCAGTGGTCCTAGAATATCGTGGGAGGGCTCATTGGAACGAAAATTAAAAGTTTTAGTGTCCTTTTTAAGTAATCAAAAAAATGGAGGGCAACTAGGCCCCCTCCCACGCTCATTTTTTTCCCAAAGTCACCCGATCAAAATTTTGAGATAGCCATTTTGTTCAGCATAGTCGAAAATATTATAACTATGTCTTTTAGGATGACTTAATCCCTCAAAGCCCCCAGGGGGAGGGCTGAAAGTTATGAACTTTACCCAGTGTTAACATATAGTATTGGTTATTGGGAAGTATACAAACGTTTTCAGGGGGAATTTTTTCTGGTAGTGGGGGATGGGGGTGGGTCGGGGGTTATATGGGAGGATCTTTTCATGAAGGAAGTTTTCATTGGGGAAGGGACATTGCTATAAAGGGGGCACCGGATTTCCCATCATTATTTAAAAAAAAATCAGAAATTAAATATAAAAACAAGTTTTTCAACTGAAAGTAAGGAGCGACATCAAAACTTAAAACGAATAAAAAAATATTAGCTACATGATTGGGTTCACCTTCTAGTCAATGCCTCGCTCTTTAAGCCAAAGATTTTTTAGTATTTTCATAAGAGCTATTTATTCTAATTGACGGCCTTTGTCATTAAGGGGTCATTTCTAATGAATTTGAACAAAATTCGAACTTTAGCTTAAAGAGCAAGGTATTGACTAGGGGGCCAACCCCCTAATGTACGTATTAAAAATATATGAATATAGAAGTTCGTTACGTAAGTTAATTCGTAAGTTACGTATATTTATTACTAATAAAAACGTTCGTTAATAAAATTCAACAGATTTCGAGAAAGCCATTTAACCAAATAAAAGCAAAATTAATATACAAATTTCGTTTTAAATTATTCATGCACAATGAGCCAAGATCAAATCTGCATTAATTCAAAAACGTTCACAAATGAAATAAAAAAAAAGTTTTTTTTTAATTGAAAGTAAGGAACGACGTTAAAACTTAAAACGAACAGAAATTATTCCGTATATGAAAGGGGTTGTCCCCTCCTCAACGCCTCGCTCTTTACGCTAAAGTTTGACTTTCTCACAACTCAATCTTTTTTAAACAATAAAATTTTGTTTTAATTGCAAATTTTTTTAATTAACTTTAACGAAAATCACATCATCAGATTCAGCTTATCAAAGAACATTATTAAAGAAGCTTCAAACTCCTATCTGCAAAAATGTGGAATTTTGCATTTTAAAATAAAAGCTGCATTAACTAATAAACGATCAGAAATTAAATAAAAAAAAAAGTTTTTTAATCTGAAAGTGAGGAGCGACATTAAAACATATAAAACGAGCAGAAATTATTCCTTATATGAAAGGGGCTGTCCCCTCCTCAACGCCTCGCTCTTTACGCTAAAGTTTGACTCTGTCTCACAACTTTATTTTTTAAAACAATAAAGATTTTAGCGTAAAGAGCGAGGTGTTGAGGAGGGGACAGCCCTTTCATATACGGAATAATTTCTGTTTTTGTGTTTTAAGTTTTAATGTTGCTCCTTACTTTCAGTTTAAAAAACTTTTTTTTTTATTTATCTTCACCAGAGACGACATTGCTTCATAAGATGAAGTAATGATGTAATCACGGCCGAGACCTTACGGTTACCTTTGGATAAGGTGAAGAGTTGGCACCATTGGAAGGGACAGAGTTAGCACCTTTCGCCAGCTACCACGCTCAAGCTCTGCAGCCAGGGTTAAAACTGTTGCAGCCCTCTTGTGGCTAATTAGAGCTGGCCGTAGATTCATATTTCAATATTGAGTTGTTCTGAATGAAATTCTCAACACTCAAATTTTTTGCGCAAGAAAAGTTGAAAATAAGCATTAAACTATTTGCACTTTTTTTCTAAATCCTGGTGTTCGGTGTTTTTTATAACTGACGACACTCAGTGTGATTGAAGCTATGCATTTCGTCTCTTTGAGTACCAAAGACGGTAAAAATAAAATCTATTTGTTCGAACTGTCTGAGTGGAAACTTATACAACCATGATTATTTTAAAAATCAGGAAAAATGGGGTTATTTCCTACACACAATTAACCTTTATATGCAGTTATGCTGATCTTGGCAGTAGTGGGTGCCAGATTTAATAAAAAAAAGGCACATGGCTGAAAATTGGCAAAAAAAACAAGCTAAAACATATGGCAACAAATTGCTCAAAAACGTGTTGCTTTCCTTTTAAGGTGTAGCTTTTGTCATAAGTCAAGAGATTGGTAATGATTGAATTTAACGGACAAAAAGTTTTACATTATTCAAAAATTAATTTTGCTTCAAATTTCAATGCGATAAGATTGATAAAGTGATACTGTCCTACAAACTGCGTAATGTTTTAAACCACATAAACATAAAAAAAGACTTTTCATGAAAATCGTGCATGGTTTTCAGGTAATAGACTGAAGATGGATCCTGGAGGCAAAAAATGTTTGTATTTCGATGCCCTTGACACTTTACTGAATACCAGCCAATATTTGTTGTTTGATTTTTATTTTATCTTAGTATTATCCAGGATGTTCTAATAGTGCTGAAACTGTTCTTTCAGAAAAATGACATAGCACTTATTCATTTGGAGAGACCTGTAACGTTTACAGATAAGTTGATACCAATGTGTCTCGCTTCTGGAAAAGAAAATCTGGACAAAGTTCCTGTCATCGTTGCTGGTTTTGGAACAGTCTCTAAAGGAGGTATGTGAAAGCAAAATAGAATTTAGGTTTCTCTTTTGATACTGATTATTTGAAAAAAAACTACGTTTTCTAAAGCGCTAAAGAGGCTGAGGCACAAGTTCAAACCTTAAGACGTACAGGGATTAGGAGGTGCAGTTGGGGGCCTACCACCCCCCAAACCCCCCGCTTTTGCAGCCTTTAAATAAACAAAAAACAAGTTTTTCAAAATGAAAGTAAGGAGCGACATTAAAACTTAAAACGAACAAAAATTATTCAGTATATGAAAGGGGCTGTCCCTCCTCAACGCCTCGCTCTTTACGCTAAAGTTTGACTTTCTCATAACTCTTTTTGTTAAACAATGAAAAACTTTAGCGTAAAGAGCGAGGCGTTAAGGAGGGGACAGCCCCTCAGCAACGTTAAAGGGGGGTTGTGGTGGGAGGGTCGAAACTTCCTGCCCACTTTCCCCCCATGAAGATAAAGTCGGAGGGGGGGGTGAAATTTTGCATGTTTCTTAGTTTGAGCTTAGGCTACAAAATGCGATCACCGCCGTCTCTCTGTGACCGCTAGGACCGGAAATCGCTTAACATTGTGGTGGGTCGCCTCTTTAAAGAGGCACAAGTGTGCCTCCTTGATAGTGGCATGCTACAATATGCACTCACGAAATATAAAAAGCAGAATTGGGCATTGTGATTGGTTATTTTGGTACTTAGAATATGGCATAATTATAACTCTTTCATTAATCGTAGCATTGAATCACTGATCCTAAAACTGTTATACGGCGAGAACAGAAGATAACAATGCCGACGGAAAAAAACCGGGAGTAAATCTATTATGAGAAAACTATAATGCCATCTAGGAACTCGAAAAAACAGGCTGAGGTAGACACTTATGGGTCACAAAATAAGCAAGCTGCTAGCCCAATTTTGGATTCCAGGGAGCGCTTCCTTGGAAATTTGAGACCTAATTTTAGTGACAATCATGACAAATAATTAAAACTAGAATTTTCTTCAGAAACAATGACTGAATTCGTAATCGTAAGACCTGTATAATACTTGTTAGTTTTTTAATAAGGCCGTGCTGTTTAGTTTTATTTAAGGCCATCAAGCTTATATCCTGTGCTATTGGTTTCACCTCTCATACATTCCACCTTTCTTCCATGAATCCAGTCTACAAAAATGACTTAGCCCATAGATCTTGTTTTTAATAGCTCTGATTGAGGCAGATCCTTTGCTTATGTTCTTTATCAACTAATAAAAAAAAATAATTTAATATCAGATATAAAAAATAATTGGAGGAGGGCTGCCCTTCCTCCCCAGGCTTAGAACTGTCACTGATGTAAGGGTTTTATTGGAGAATTCTACAAAAAAGTCATTTTCGATTTGATTTTGTAAGTAGCTTAACTCCATGGGCACCCATATGGGGGGGGGGGCAGGGGGGGCTCCCCCCTGGCTGAATGATGCTGCCTTATTTTTATATTTTTGTTCTGAGATTTCTATTATATAGCATTAAAAATGCCAATTAGACGAGGTTTGCCCCCCCCTGGAATTCAGCTTATTGGCGCCCATGCTTAACGCCTAGTTCTTACTGCATAAACGCTATGCAATAATTTTACAGATTTCCAGTCTTATTCTAATATATTGTATTTCTTCTGTTAATATTTAGAATTCTTATAGTCTGGTGGTTGGAATAAAATACTAGGAAGCCACCTCCCACTCCCCAATAGAGGCTTTTCAGTACAATTTGCTATACATACTGTAATAGATTTAATTCTGGACCAGAAGATACTGATAGCATTTTATTTTTCATCAGCAAAGCTATTGTATCTTCCTTGTGTCTTTCATCTTCTTTTTCAAATGTATTTTTATCCTTACAAGCTACAAAAGGGTTTTCAGGTGGTTCAGACTTTGTACAAAACAAAATATGAAATACCGTTGGAATCTTGTTCGCATTGACCTATTCCCATTATTAATAGCTTAGTTTTTTGAATATGTCTTTCCACCTTTTTTTTTTAACTAGAAATACAAATAAATTGTCAGCGCGCACTTTAGGCTACGTTTTAGGCTATTATTAGGTTCTATTAAGTTTTATTAAGTTTGATAAAGATTTATAATTAAGTAATTCTTCCGAAGGAAATGGTATTTATATTTGTGTCCTAGAGCTTTTGAAAGAGTTTGATAGTTTGGTCCATAATCATATTCTTTTTTTCTGTTTATACTGCTGGGCTCATAAAAGACCCTAAGTATTTGGTATTTAAATTCTTTTCATCCATCAAAGTGTGGACTAAGTACTATCATAAAAGAGCTAAGAGGATTTAGGCAGGGCGAGGGTCTTATCTCCTAATCTTTTATCATTTGTACTTCGAGTGTTTTGGCTAAAACCTATGGTACATACTTTTTTGATTGTGTTGATGTTTCTTTCATTGCATATGTGAGCCATCCTAGCCCAGGGGTTAGCGTGCTAGACATGAAACCCTGGGGACAGAGGTTCGAGTCTTGGTATCCCCGGTGATTTGGTTTTGAACAAGGGTCAATATTGTCACCCTGTACTCCCAGACTGAGTTGACAAAACTGTAAATCTGCACCTGGAGAAACCTGGGGGAAAACACGGGAAGCGTCAGATGATTTGCCACCAACCAGGCATTGTATTCCCTGCCGAAGGCAGAAAATCAGGAGATTAGTACTTGCTAGACGCAGACCATCGTTCAGCATACGAAAAATTTCACATATGGACAACCATCCTCTGTTTATTTTTTTGATAATTTCTCCCAAATATTTTCTACTGTTTTTGCTGATTTTTCATGTATTGGCCTGACACTTAATTTAGATAAGTATGAGTTTCTTCGTCATAATTGTGCTAGAATATCGTTACAACCCTTCATGGTAATAAGTTTACTATCCATCTTGTAGATTGTATTCGATTGTTCGGTATCTCTATTGGTAATGGTCTTGAAAGTTTTCGTCAATGCACTTTTTCTGATATAATAAAACATTGGAACCGCATAGCTTTTACTAAAGGCCTCTGATTAGTAGACAAAAAAAATGGAAAAATGGAAAAAAAAAAAAAAAAAACAAATAGGTGATGCAAGGAATGTTGCAAACCAAGTAAAATACTTCTACCAAACTTTATTTCACCTCATGGGATTATTCTGTCCTTTCTGCTTCAGGTTTTAGTAACTTAAATAGCATCAGAAAAAAATACTTTGATATTCCACCTTGGACAAAACTTAGGTTTTTCTGTTTTCAAACCAAGTTCAAAGTTAGATATGAAACCCAAAGAAAATCTTGTGTATGGTTTACGCCTGTTTGTCCCCTCACTTTATCAACGATTTTTTATGTCTATGTATTTTTGTCTTGTGTCTTTTTTCTTATTGTTTATGCGACTGCTTGTTTCAGTTAGTACAAATAGATTCATTGTCTTATTGACAAAAATATTATCATGTAGCGGAAATAGTTGCTAATAGAGTCGAGGATATGCTATTACTTTTCAATATAGATCATGCAGTTTATTCGCTAGCTGTCTCTGAAATCAGTTTAGAATAAAAATGAGTATTAATAAAAAAAATGGCACAGTCGTTAGCAATGAATTTATTCCAGCTTGAAAGTAACGGTTTAGCCGATTTTCGCTAGTCCCAATATCAAATGGAAAACTTGACGTTTGAAGTAATTATTGAAGTAATTATTACTTCTTGACGTTTAAGAGACCTTTTCTGATTCTTTCTTCCACCTCTTCAGCTCTGATTAGAATTGACATTTGTGCTTGTACATGGTTTGCGAAGGAAGATATTGCAACGAGTGAAGTGGACTTATTCATTCTTTAGTAAATGCGGATTGGAGCATCAAACTCAAAACGTAAAAAAACGGAAAAAAAAGAAACTAGAAGAAGCGACTGAAGCCATTTTCAAACAATTATGATAAAGAAAGGACTACTATTTAATGTAGCAACAGTTTTTCATTTAAAACCCGATTTGAATTCTCTTTATTTTCTGTCATTTGCTCGTTTTACTTTTCTGCAGTTACATGACCAACCTTCCTGCCGCCCTGCGCAATAATGTATCTTTAATTCTGATCAGTCAACTCATAATTTCACACTTCCAACAGTTTATAGATTCCTCAATTTCATCAATGAGGCCTGACTTCAACCCTCTGATAGCGTGTAAAGTGACCCGAAATATTTTTAGCTAATACTTGAAATTTTCATTTTTTTTCCCACTGGAACAATTGTCTCTGGATTGGACTTGATGATTATTTGATCTTCTGAATTAAATTTCCAGCCTAGGTTACGTTTGCTGGTGATTTTTGTGGTGAGCGAATGGATTGTGTATTCTTTTTTTTACATTTTTGTATTTAGTATATTAGTAGGTTTAGTATATTGTATTTTTTGTTGGTAATATTTTTCTCCTCTGCTTATTTCTCACTATGGGCTATTGAAGTTGATTCTTTTTAGTTGTGAGCTTCTTGTTACTGATTTTTTAATTCATGTTTATTGGGTCACGTGTCTTTGCTACATAAATTGACGAGCAATTTTTTAAACATTTCCAAAGATGCAATTACTTCCACATCTTATCAGTATATACATAATTAAATTTATTTAAAGACAAGATTGGAAAAGAAATATTTAATTTTTTGAACTAAAAGTAAAGTAAGAAAATTTTGACATTTGATGCTGATTCAGGAATCGTAAATATGATTTTCAGTTAATCCTCTGCGTATTACGATATTGCGTATAACACATTTATGGGTATTATAAAAGATAGGACAAAAAAACCTTTGAAAATATCAAACAGTTCGTGGTAACGAACTGTAAGTAAGGAGCGACCCGGCTCAATGGTAACCGGAACTCTAGAAAACGGGTTTTTGATACCAATAGATACATCAAAAGAATCAGATTTCAATGCTGATTTCAAATATATAACTTTCATCAAGTTTAGTACTACCCATCAAAAGTTACGGGCCTGAGAAAATTTGGTTGATTTTCAAAAAAAGGGGGAAAGACCCCTTAAAAGTTATAGAACCTTAATGCAAATCACACCATCATATTCAGCGTATCAGAGAACCCTACTGTAGAGGTTTCAAGCTCCTATCTACAAAAATGTGGAATTTTGCATTTTTTGCCAGAAGAAAGATCACGGATGCGTGTTTATTTGTTTTCTTTTTTTGTTTTTTTTTGTTTTTTTTCCCAGGGGTGATCGTATCGACCCAGTGGTCCTAAAAAATTGTATGAGGGCTCATTGGAACGGAAATTAAAAGTTCTAGTGCCCTTTTTAGTGACAAAAAAAATGGAGGGCAACTAGGCCCCCTCCCACGCTTATTTTTCCCAAAGTCACCCGATAAAAATTTTGAGATAGCTATTTTGCTCAGCATGGTCGAAAGTATGATAAATATTTCTTTTAGGATGACTTAATCCCCCGAAGTCCCCAGGGGGAGGGCTAAAAGTTATCAACTTTACCCAATGTTAACATATAGTATTGGTTATTGGGAAGTATATAGAAGTTTTCAGGAGGTTTTTTTTTCTGGTAGTGGGGGGGGGGGGGTCAGGGGTTATGTTGGAGGATCTCTCCATGAAAGAAGTTTTCATGGGGGAAGGGAAATTGCCATGAAGGGGGCGCCGGACTTGCCAGCATTACTTATTGGTTATTGGGAAGTATACAGACATTTTCAGGAAGGATTTTTTTCTGTAGGGGGGGGGGCTAGAGGAGGGGGTTTCTCTGGAAAATCTTTCTGTGGAGGATGTTTCTTTGGGGTAAGGGACATTTCTATGAAGGGGCGCCGGATTTCCAAGCATTATTTAAAAAACGATCAGAAATTAAATAAAAAAAAAAACAAGTTTTTTCAACTGAAAGTAAGAAGCAACATTAGAACTTAAAACGAACAGAAATTATAACGTATGTGAGGGGGTTCTCCCCCAAGTCAATACCTCGTTCTTAACGCTACAGTTTTTTTAGTGCTTTCAAAAGAGCTATCTATTCTAATTAAACGGCCTTTGTGATTCAGGGGTTTGTGAATCAAAATTTTTTAAACTTTTAACGTAAAGAGCGTCGTACTGACTAAGGGGAGAACCCCCTCATATACGTAATAACATATACGTAATAAAAAAAAACAATAAAAAAAAAGCGATACGGCTCAATAGTAATCGAAACTTTTAAAAACGGAATTTTGATGTCAATAAATGTATCAAAAGAATGTGTTTATAATGCTGATTCTAAATATATAAATTTTATTAAGTTTAGTATTACTCATCGAAGGATACGAGCCTGAGAAATGTACCCGATTTTTAAAGAGGGGAGAAACATCCCCTACAAGTGAAAGAATTTTAATGAAAATCACACCGTCAAATTCAGCGTATCAGAAAACCCTATTACATAGGTTTCTAGCTCATATCTGCAAAAATCTGCAACTTTGTATTTTTTGCCAGAAGAAAAATATACGAATATAGAAGTTAGTTACGTAAGTTAATTTGTAAATTACGTCATAACCAAATTTAGAGACATCCATTTAGCAAAAGAAAAGTAAAATTTTTATGCAAATTTTGTTTACTTATTCAATGACGGTGAGCCAAAATAAAAGCTGCATTGACTAAAAAATGATCAGAAATTAAATAAAAAAAAACAAGTTTTTTAAACTGAAAGTAAGGAGCGACATTAAAACTTAAAACGAACAGAAATTATTCCGTATATGAAAGGGGATGTCCCTGTAGCGATGAAGGTTATTATGTGGCTATAAAGGAAGGACTGGGCTTGATTGCGGTAACAAATATTGACCGCGTCAAATCTAATATTGTACCTTGAAGCTGTGAACTTACACCTTATAAGTTCTCCGATAGCGCCGCTTATAGCGCCAAAGATTGTGCCATCGAGCCCTGCGTCACAACGATGGGGAGTGAAGTAAATTTATAACCGCGCCACCCTCAATTATTGAGAGAAAATAATATGTGTAGCCATATAAATGTGACCTCTCCTCTTCGAGCTATCTGGAGATGAGATTCCTCTGGGAGCGCTACCTTGGAGACATGCGAACTAATTAGCTATCATTAGGCTGGATACGGACATATAAAATGAAATAAACATAGGTAAAAAGCAATGGATTTATTGAGACTTACATATTTAGGTGAACAGCAGTGAGTCACTTCAAACGACAATAATGGTGACTGAGATATAACAGTCAAAGAATTACCCAGATCGTACGCCGAGTAATTCTGTCTAAGTGGTCCTGATTCTCAAATACGAATCTATTCAAAAAACACTCTTACCCCACTATCAAACATAGTTTTCTTGTCCTGCGCTGTGAGAACTGGCTCACCATTGGCGCGAGTGGACCAAGGATGTGAAACCCTTCGTCCAATAAATTGTTTTAATTATTTCTGATGATTCAAACGTTCACACGGCTCTTATAGTTTAAACTTCCTTAGAAATATTGTACGTAGCATCTTTTTTTATTACTCACTCTCTTAGCGAAATCTAAAGCTTGGATAGCGCCGTTCTTTGTCTGGGGGTGACTGCACTTTTTCTCTTTGCTGATTAAGGACTTTTCATTTTTGAAACTAGATTTAACTTAATTAGAGGAAGTCGGAATTATCTTTAAAAAGAAGGAACGTTGGTATTTTAAATACATCGCATTTTACTCACGGCACATATTACCCTTCCCATCGATTAATGACGTCCCGTCATTAGCATTTGCATGCCTTTGGGCTTTTAAAATGTTCGCCATTTATTAACTATTTCTTCTACATAATTATTTTTTATTTATTATATGGCCTAATCAGGAGTGCTAAAAATTTTCTCTATTACTTTTCTTATTTATTCTACATCCCTATCTAAAATTCATCTACCGGACTAAGGTTATTCATGGTTCTAGGCTAGCTACTATACTAAAGATTTTTTTTTCTACATCTAACACTGATTACATTTCCAACAAGTTGGGGCTATTCTACCTTTACATAAGATTTTTTTTTTTTGAATTCACTTTTTACAAGGTTTTTTTTTATTTTGCTGTCTATATGGCACACTACTTTCTATCTACGCTACATTAAATGAATAGCTCGACAACACTACACATAACTCTATCTGGACATCTAACACTACATACAAAAACTATTTAAAACACACAATATTGGGTTTACCATATTCACTGGTAAAATTAAAACACTTTCACTGGGATGTTTTGCTACGCAACGTTAATGATGGGATATCAAAGTTATTAAGAAGTAACATATGTAAATTCACATCTATTTCAGTACCTTCGAGTCTTTTTAGCGTACTCAATCCTTCTGTTGTAAATTATTTTCCTTCACTCTTTTCGTCTTGGCAAAATTTTTGAAGCACTTACGTTATGGTTTCTTCATGGGACAGTTCAAGCACGATTGTGTTCACACGACAGGCTTTCTCTAATTGTCAACTGGGAAATGATGCTTCCAACTACAGGTGTGGGAATATGCCATCAGAGTTCATTCTCACCTGCTTTTCGATAGTTCATAGGGTGCCTTATCTTTTGGGATATTTTGAGGCACATAGAGAACGTATTCTCGTACAAAATTGTTCTCTTGTGTCTCTTATAAAATTGTTAGCTCATGGCTTGCGTCTATTAACCATTGCGGTGATTCCTAGGTTAATCACGGGGGAATTGAAGTTTGGATTTGGACGGGTTGACGTCAAACTATAGTGACTCCTTCAACATATTGTCTTTAACTTGTGTGGAGGGGCATATTGTCACTGGCTTGGTCACTGGGGTTAATTTTGGTTTCTAGGTCCTTTTTTCAGAAATTATCTCGTACATTTATGGCATAACAGAGATATGAACTTTCCACCCAGAGGGGATAGGATGGATTATGAGAGATGGTCGAAAGGGATTCGACGCGTGAATCTGCGTTGTATAAATAATTTTCGGGATCATCAAATATCATCACTATACAGGCAAATGGTTTTGGGGTCCATAATGATTGTCAAAGGCGATATTTATGTATTCATATCTTGTACTGACCGATGGGGTTCTCAGCATTTATGTGATTATATAGTTCGATAAAGCACTGGATACTGAGATTCAAATATAATGTTACCTGATACGTAATATGGTTTGTGGTCGAAGAAACAATGATCAAAGGTAACTGTTGTTTTCGTAGACGAAGCTGGGATGAAAATTGCCTGGAGTGTATGGTGAGTACTCTTCGTTGGTTGAGGTATGATGAAAATAGATGCTACTAGGTTGTATCTGCACTGGGCAACTCATTGTAATGGTCGATATCCAATATGTCAATCCACTTCCTGTAATAAAAATAACGAGGCAGAATCACACGTTCTTTAAAGTAAATACTTATAGTACAAATAAGTCACGTATTGATCGGGTACATGAATTTTACGCTATGAGACAGAGTTAAATAAATACACTAATATTAGTACAGAAAACTAAATTTTTATCGTGTTCAACACTCTTTCAACACTCATTTAATATTACATTGGATTTTAAATAATCATTTAAACAGAGTTTATGCTACATGATTAAATTTTGAGGTCTAATTTTACAACATGTTTCATGCCTGCATTGTTCACGCACGTCCGTGCTGTTTAAGAAACGCATGTTGCAGTGTCATAACCACACGGTTTTACGTAAACGATACTACAATGAGGGAACAAGACATAACAAGGACGAGTGGAGACCTCTATACCCACTCGTTTTCTAATGTCTTCCCTATTTCTTGGCTTAGACGTTCTCATGGGGCTCCGGGTTTAACCTCTGCATTTCAGCTGTTTCCCCGTGTTCTTCTCTTGGTTTTCGTCTTCTTAGTCTTAGGATTTTTCCGTAATTAAAAGTCAATAGGGTTCTTATGGTCAGGGAAGTTGCGAATACGAAACATACGGCCAATAGTACGTTCCACCAGAAATTGGTTGAGAACAATCCGTACTTATTATCCAGATACGTTAATCTCTGGTCTTCATTTGTAAATATGGGAATCTGCGAATCTAATGCTTCTCTTATTTTTGTGAGCCTTATTGCTGAAATTTGTACGGGTATAATGGGGGTGAAGAAATATAGGTTTCAAGAGGAAATCTCTTTAGTAGTCACTATATCAGAATTGGATAATTTAATATACATGTTGCTCAAATAAATTTCGCATAAACTAAAAAAAAGGGAGAAACAGGAAAAAATTGACAAAAATAAACGTTTTTCACTAAATGAAGCACAATCTTTTCAAGTTAAACATAAACCTTAGTCTAACTTGAATAAATTATCAGGTTCTAATTAGTTTAATTGAAATAATTGAATTTTAATTAATAACTTATTGAGAAATTATATTTTAATAAATAATTAAAGTAAAAAATTGAGTACGAATTGATTATTAGAATAATTAAATAAGCATTTGACTGATATTTTAAGCAAGACAAACGAACAAAACGGCAAGTAAAAAAAAAAGAAGATTAAACACTAAAAACCTAAAAATCAGAGTAAAACACGATTCAGATCAAGCTCTAGCTATGAATAGTGTCAGATTATCGAATTTTTAAGTCAAGTAGGCATATTTGATTTACTTTTGATTAATTTTCTTCATAGTTTAACTTTCTTAATTTTTCAATCTTCACGTGGAAGGCAATTTCATACAAATGAACTTAAGAAAGGGATAGATACCAAAGCAGTACTGCAAAACATACACAAAAAAGCCCTGTCTTAATGAGTTTAATAATGGTTTTAGGGATTCTATATTTTAGAAAGCTCTTATGCCCATTGTAGAGAGGAGATTTCGCCTCGTCTTAATCCATGTATAAGACCATTAGTAAAGATATCACCGTCATCACCTTTGCAGTCTTCTTATTGGTAGAAATTAAATGATTAGTAAAAAACCACGACTTTCTCTCCTCTAAACCAATAGCTGTCATGAGCCTTGAGTTTCCTCCCAGGTTCCCACAGGACGTGGTCCAACGCCAGTTCTCGTCCTCAGTAGACCACGAGCTTCCTACCTTTGGTTATTTTCTGTTCCAACCTTTTTCTCTGATCACCAATGTTTTGACATCTCTTGTATTATATATATATATTTTTTTTATATATAACCGTTTTGTGGCATTGGCCAAAGAAACCGGTTTGTAGGCGTAAAACAGAATAGATATATTAGGATTAGATAGGTTATGGAAGTAAAGTTGGGACTTCCAAGTTTATTTTGGTTGTTATATGCCTTTATGACCGGTTGAGATATACCTTTAAAGCTTAGTTAATAATCGCTATACAATCTAATTTTGCATTGTATTTTTCGAGTAAGCAGCACATAAATAAGTAAGCTATCAGCACATAATTATACTGTTATCCTTTTTTTTTTTTTTTAACTTATTCTCCCAAATTATATTTTTTTTAATATACATATCAAAAGAATCGCCTTTTAATTCTGATTCTAAATATGTGTAATTTAATTAGTTTCACTGCACCTATTTAAAAGTTACGTGTCACCTATTAACGCCCTGTGTAATTGTTTCCGTGATAAGGTTTCTGTTGGCTTTCTAGGCACAATCTATTTGTCGACTAATTGGGATATAAGGGACTATTGGCTTCACTCTATTTGATTTCTACTATCAGATCGTATTTATCTGATATAAAATCTATCTGATATTCGACTAAACTCTACTGATTTATAATCAGGCTAGACTTGAGGATGATTCGTCATTGAGTAACCGTAAGAGCGGACCAGAATTAACAATATCAGCTATCCCAAAAGGATGCATTGCCTTCTCTGTTTGTCCTAATATGGGATTATATTCTTTGTAAACAAGCATGAACACTGGCTTGTTTTACATCTACATGGCTCTAAAGCAGCCATGGTTTAAAATTCAAATTTGAACTTTCTTGTGACTCATTTTGCGGAGCTAATTCAGAATTTGAATTTTTTCTAATACCATTATTCAGATGAAGGTCATCTGTGTAGGTAAAGGAGACCCTTTTAAGACCTATCCCCATGCCTCCATTTTCTGTGATTAACGGTTTCTTTCGCCGAATTTCTCGCCTTATGTAGAGTTCCAGTCACAGCTGGGTAACAACTCTTTTTTTTTGCTTCCTTCGGCGACTTTTGCTAAGCTTCCACTTATGTTTTCTTACATATAAGGTTACTTTTCTCGTTTTTTTTTTTCATCCCTTTCCTCAAGTAATTTAATTATATATTTATATATCTTTTTTTACATAACTAATGTAGGGCGTAACTAACTTGAGCGTAAAGAGCGAGGCGTTGAGGAGGGGATGTGCCGTGAGTAAAATGCGACGTATTTAAAATACCAAAATTCCTGGTAGCTCTTTCGTGCAAGCCGAAAGAGCTACCAAGGAATTACTCATGCATCATAATAGCAGCGATATACTATCCAGAAGGTGCGCGTAATAGGCGAGAATTAGTGACGTATCTGCAATATCAAGTTGACAGTTTTCGGAAACAGTCCAGCAATCCAGCATTTATCATAGCAAGAGACTTCAACTTAACCGACAAAAAATGGATTTCACGTGTGTTTGACCTTAAAAAGTTGTCGATGTTCCCAACTCATGAAAGTGGAAGCATACTGGACCTCATACTGACAAATCTTGAAGCGTACTATGAACCACCATTTTCCTTAGGACCACTTGCAAAATCTGATCCCAACATTTTATGCTGGAAGTAAAAGAACAGAAACCGTATACCTAAACCAAAAAAGACTAGAATACTGTACAGACCACTGAGTGAAAGCTCCATCCAAGTCTTTGGCAGATGGGTTGCGAGCTTGGATTTTGATGAAATATATGCTATAACTGACATCGATGAAAAGATCGAGACACTATATTTGACTCTACAACAAAAATACAGCGAATTCTTTCCTGTCAAAATGCGCTTGGTATGTAAAACAGATAAGCCGTGATAAACTCAGAGCTCAAAATAATGATAATCCATGCCGTAGGAGAAGTATCGAATATCTTCATGCCGTAGGAGAAGTATCGGAGGGGAACAAGTTGAGAGACAAAGTCGTTTCAGCCCTCCGCGTATCTGGGAAAAGTTATATACGGGAAAAATTAGCTCCACTCCTTAAGTCAGATTCCCACAAGTGGCACAACGCAGTAAAAAGGCTCACTGGAGAACAGAAAGGGACTGAAGTATGAATCACCAACATAGGCGGGAGTTTAATCAGAGCCTCAGATGTTAACGAGTTTCTTACACAAATTTGCACTTCTTACACCACCATAAGTGGCGAACAGATGAGCAATATCATCAACAGTTGTAGTGCCGATGATATTGTAGAAGTGTCCGAAATATCAGTCTTCCGTGAAATCAAATGACTGTCGTAACAACTGTGAAACATACCCAGGTAAACTCCCTGTAGAGCTACTGAAGGAGTACTCAGCTTTTCTAGCCAAACCCATGGAATCAATCAGAAATCAGTGTTCCTCAGAACATTCGTTCTCAAAATTGCGGAAAGCTGCCTATGTGCGGGTTATTCTAAAAGTAAAGGCACCCCAGTCCTGCAACCAGCTGAGAACTATATCCATAACTCTCAAATTGGCTAAAGTGGCCGAAGTTTTTATCCACGGTGCCCTATTACAGCAGATTGCACCCTCAATCGACACTTACCAATATGACTGTATACGAGGCAGTAGCGCAGCAGTATACCTAGTGCGGATGTACCATTTCATAGTTGAGTGGCTGGACAGCCCAAACAGCGCTACCTATTTACTTTTGGCAGGCTATAGGAAAACATTCGACTTTATAGAGTACCTCATTGCATTGATAAATCTAAAAGAGATAGGAGCTGGAAAAAACTTGCTGCTATTAGTGAGAGATTTTCTGCGAGGGAAACGGCAAACGGTATATCCGTTATTTACCGATGATATCCGCTCTGAGTGGACCAAACTTACTTGTGGCTGTCCCCAAGGAACGAAACTAGCCGCCCTTTTATTCCTTGCAGTTATCAATAAAATCCTTGCAGAATTTGAGGAGCGTTTCAAGTTCGTTGACGACTTGTCTTCGCTTCTAAAATACTTCTAAGTAGAAAACGCAGTAGCAAAACAACAGTTCGAACCAACACTTTTTTTGGACTTCGTTAACCAGTGCAAATCTAATAGCCTGCAACTGAACAAGCAGAAATCGAAAGTTCTACGCTTCAACCCGCTCAAACGATATATTACAATACCAGATGTTCCCTTTCCAACTGTTTGGTCTGCGACAATACTAGGCGTGACTTTTACAAGCGATTGCTCGTTTAAACTGCACGTAGACAATGTCGTGCGCAAAGGACACTACTCAATCCAAAGTCTAACGAGTATGCAAAGGCTGGGTTTCTCAGATCGTCAGCTTTTACTGGCTTACACGAAATACATCAGGCCAATCCTTGAATATTGTTGTCCTATCTGGGGTTCCCCAAGCACAAAACACTACCTTTATGTCAGAGAAACTAAAAGACGTTCAAAAACGTGCTACTAAAATAATTCTTGGACCCAGGTATGAGAATTACGAGCATGCCCTTGTGGTTATGAGCTTGCCCAATTTGTTCGCCTGAAGACACGATTTGATAGTGAGATTCGGGAAATCACTCATGTCAAACAAGAAACATCACTCAATTCTTTCTCTAACCGCACCAACCCCCAAACTCACCAGGCATCAGAACAGACTACAACCCGTCAAGTGCCAAACGAACAGATTTGCAAATTACTTCATACCATATTTTGTTAGTTTATTAAATAAGTGATATTTTTTCTCTTAAATAACTGTAAAAATTGCATAATTTAGCGTTCAGTTTTGTTTGCTACGAAAGCTATTTGATTAAACGAATACGAATATGAATACATAGGGGTATGCCATATGGTTCTATGGCAGGCTCGCTCATTTGCCTGGGTAAGGAAATTTAAGCGCCGAAACCTGTATAGGCAAGTGAGTTTTCCTCTGAGGAGCCACGATATGTGGTGATTACTTGGGGAATATTAAATTTTGTAGACTTAAGGTGCTATGGCTTGGTTTTGGGACAATTATTTACACTTATTAATGCTGAATTTGCTCTATTTTGGACTTGAGTTTTGGACTATTGGGTTGAATGTACTGTTTTGTCCTAGGTGATTGGACGGATGAGTAAGGTGTCGACCTTGTTCAAGTGCTCATTTATCTCGGTTACTAAATTAGGAAGACAGTTTTCTTTCTTTTTTTTTTTACCAAGTAGGCTAATTACCTGTAATACACTATAGTAATTAGAAAACTAGCTGATGAATAAAAGCCGTATTTCCTAGATACCCTTTAGTTTGGCTGGATATTTTAGGATGGTTGGGTTTTGCCACCTGTTTCAACTCTACAGGCTTTTCCAGATACTCTGCCACCTGTGTACTGCTTGTGTAAAAATCTCATAAGTCTGTAAAGTTGAAAATAACTCGCTAACACTTTAGACATGGTAACTAAAACGTTAGCTCGTTAACTTGCTTCACTCGTTAAATCGTTAATTACTATGTCTAACACGTTAGCTACTTATTTTAACTGTTAGTGAGTTAATTTACTGACCTACTCTTCTCCGACCAGATGTCCTACGACAGTGTCTCCCAACGATATAATTGTTCTTCTTGGTGATTTCAACGCTAAAGTGAGTGATGATATGGATGTTTAGCGTGGCTTCCGACCCATTTAATGATAATGGCCCTTGCCTACTTGAACTATGCCGATCCTATGACCTTGTTATCGCAAATACCTACTTTCAACGCAAAACTATTCACCAGTACATGTGGTATATTAATAACGGTTGCACAAATAAGATGATCGAATACGTCATTATTTCGAAACGATGGAAATCCTCACTGAAAAAAACAATCAGAAAGAGGGCCAATCTCTGCAGTTATTGGGGAGCTTAAGGAGCCAGATACTCGCCTGAAGTATGGCATTGAGGTATCAAATCGCTTCGAGCTCCTTAGCACACTTAGAGACAGCAAAGGTGCCTGGAAGTATTTTAAGTTGCAGACGAGCGAAGCAGCACAACTGGTGCTTGGCAAGAGAAGTTTTCCAAAGAAATCGTGGCTAACTAACAAAGTGCTGCAGGTTATAGAGCAACGACAGAGGGCAAGAGGGCAAAGACATGGCCACCTATAGATGGCTCAATGGAGCGCAGAACAGATTCATTCACTCTCACCAGACTCAGTTCGTTGCAAGAAAAGCTGATGAAATTGAAACTAGCAGCCAAAAAGACATGGATAGCGTGTTTAAATATCTCCGAGATCTAACAAAATATAAAATTCCCGCTTTGGGACCAATCCTAGCCAGATATGGTACACTTTTTTCTGATGAAGATTCCTGTATTGATCAGCGGAAGAACTACTTCTGCTCACTCTTAAATAATACCAGCCTGTCTGTACCTCCAAATGATGGTCTCAGCCAGTCTAGCAGTTGAATACTTGAAGCAGATGTTCCTTCATATGAGCCTTTCAGCCCCCCTGAAATCAAAAATGCAGTTAAAAGGCTCAACAATCTTAAAACTACTGGTATTTGTGGCTTAAGCTCTGTGCTGCTGAAATATGCAGGCTCTACAATGCTTCTCTTCCTCCAAACCCTGTTCAAAATAATTTGGTGAACTCAGAAAGTCCTTGAAGATAGGTGGAATGGTGTCATGATCCCCTTATGTAAGAGGAAAGGCTCTAGAAGCGACTGCTTGAATTACCGTGAAATGAATCTGCTGTCAGTTCCCGGAAAACTTTTCTCAATGATCCCGCTTGATCGATGTCAGAATATTCCTCAGATAATTTTCCTCAGATCATGATCAGGTCATGTCAATTTTCTCAAATGGATCGCTTCTCTCCGAGCTGCAAGCAAGGATATCAAAAGCATCTTCTGCCATGGGCAGACTGAACCGTCATCTTTTGTGAAAACAAACACCAGTTGTTCAACTAAACTGCAGATTTTCAACACCCACGTTGGTTTTGTAATGCTTTACGGAGATAAAACATTGCATGCATCAACCGCAACAATAAGGGTCATCATTGTATTTTTTACGAAGAGCCTGAGACGGATTGAATGTCTAATTGATTTCATGAGTAATGAGAAGCTGCTGCAGCTTACCAAACACTTTTGGTTTTCTGCCAAAGCAGCTGAGCGTACCTTACGATGGTTCAGGCACCTACTTCAATTGCCCCTGCACTTACCCGCAAAGATGATCTTTGTTTTTGACCCTACGAAAGTCGGTTGGAAGTGACCCCACGGCCACCCCAAAGAAACCATGGACAGCCTGTCCAAGTTTCTGGCGAAAGCAAACATCACACCGAGCGAAGCACAAACGCTCGCACTGGACCAAATCGAATGGAGGAGACAGACGTCACTCTTTACACCAAGCAGCGCTTGGCAGGAGACCTAAGTAAGTAAGTAAGTAAGTAAGATATTTAAAAGGATTGCGAATTGAACAACTGTTCTGTGGTAAGCCTACAGAAATATTAGCTTGCAAAGTGGGTGTAATAGAAACGAGTTAATTATAAAATAACGAGCGAAGCGAGTTAATGTGAAACAGTCTCGTCAACCTATGTTATGTTTATGTTATGTTTGTGTTTACGAAAAGTATCTTAATCTTGAAGCTTAACAAAAATCTTGAATACAAGCTCACTAAGACAGTATAAACTCGAAGGCGGGGTTTTATTCACTAATTGACAATAAAACATAAAAAAACAATGACAAGGTTAGTTCTAAATGCCTTGTAATAATTGGAATATATTTGCATGGATAGCCACTCAAAGTCATGAATGACTTCTTGAAGTTAAAGATACATTCATTAAAAAAAATAAAAAAAAATTGGAAAAGCATTTAAAAACTCTATTGGCATGGCATTTGAGAACACATGAGCAAACGCATGATCTTTTAGAGGACTTTAATCTCTATTCACAGCAGATAGAGGCCCAATGTGAAATAAGCATTGCGAGGTATACATTTTCTGGCTTGTAGGCTACAAATCTCTGTCTTGCGCGTTGCGCAAGGTGTCGTGGCAAAACTTCCTGAATGTCAGGAAGGTTTACTTAATGATATGATTATGCATTTGCCTGTTTTTATTAAGAAAGCGTCCTTCTAATTCTGTTTTACATTCTGTGTTTTGGTAGAGAAGGATGCAAACTCCAGTTAACTAAAGAGGAAAAGACAAACTTTTCTTGTTTTATTAAGGAATAAATCCTTTTCTGTCTTTCCTGTCTAACCAAGCTGAGGAATGATGAGATCTTGATTCAGTGGCAAGTTCTTGTGATGACAAGTTCTTATGATGTGATGTCTTGTGATGTCTTAACTTGGTTCTATCCCAGTTGCTGGAAGGCTGGGTGAAATTCTTGACACATGTTTATGTAATAAAAATCCGGAAACTAAAACGTCGACGACAGTTGACGCCTTATGCACTGTCATTGGCTCAAGAAGATTTTTATTCTTCACTTTTTATGCATAAAATATTAAGTTCAAAATGCAATTACAAGACAAAACAATATATTTTAATTTTGGCTTAAGTGTTAGAATTTTCTTAAATATAAGTCAAACATTGTTTTGCAGGCCATTCTTCAAACTCTCTTCGGTATACCCGTCTTCTGACTATTCCAAATGAACAGTGCAGCGCATGGCCACACATGAAGTATGTGAGGGAGGAAACGATATGTGCAGGTGCAAAAGACAGAGACTCTTGTCAGGTATGGTTCTTATTGAATAGAAGATTAGTGGGAGTCTTCTTCATATCTTATTACCACAGAACCGTGTGGCTTCCATCCTCTGTTTCGAAAAAAGAGCCTCATCGCCACTATACTGCTGTAATTGAGAGATACGAAAGGCAGATATTATGATCCCTGATTAAAACCTTGCTTTAAACCTACACAACGACGTTGAGAGAATCAGAGGAAGAAAAGATACACAGACTGAGGGTGGGATATAGAGAGAGATAGAGACCCAGAGAGAGAGGGAGAGAGAGGGAGAGAGAGAGAGAGAGAGAGAGAGAGAGAGAAGAGAGAGAGAGAAAATTCTATTATATTTCCATTCGCAGTCATTGGGTCTTTCTTTCTTTGGCCACTGCCATTTATCAGTAAAATATTTTCTAACTAATATATTAATCGGAAGAAAAATTCATCGAGTTTGAATTACTAACTGTTATATAATAGTGATAGTGATATAATAATAATAGTGATATAATAATAGTGATAATCGTCACTATTCTAATGATTATTTATTAATTACCAACGACTTATCAGCAATTCTTGATTATTATTATTGACTTTACAATTAATTTACAAATAATTTACAATTATTATTGACTGCTTCGTTCCTGAGTAATTTTTACAGAAATTATTCTTGTTTCTTCAGAAAAAAAAAACAAATACAAAACACCTCATTTATTAATTTATGCAATCTAATTTGTGCAAGTAGGTTCTTAGTGATAGATTTTACGAGAATAAGAGGAAAGTAAGGGTACAGAGAAAGCAATAAAACGTTAAATAAAGATATGTAAAATGGAGACCACGTTTAAAACTGCCGAGAATCTGGAAGATGCAGCCACCTCGTATAATGGTAAGATATTACATTAGCAATTGAAAAACTGAGAGGAATAAATAAGTCTAGACTTGTCGCAGTTAAAGATATGAATATGACCTCTATTAGTGATAGTTGATAGTGATAACATAGTGATAACATTAGTATTAGTGTTAGTGATAACAAGATATGCGCAGGATATCTTCAGAATGCGCCAGACCGAGATAAAGCTGTAGGAAATAATGTAGAAGCAAGTAATTCTTCAACTATTTGGAAGGGGAAAAAAATATTTTGTAGAAGAGAATAACAGAAAACGATAATAAAATTAGAAAATGATAAGGAACCAAGTGTTGCTAGCTGGTAAATAAATTTTTGACATATTGCGGTCGCAAAGTTTGAGGTAAATTACTGAAGATTATGAGTATAACTTTTGAAAAGGGAAAAACTTAGTATTTGATGAAAGTCTTGATTAAAACCCTTTATCAGAGGCAACGCTGTAGCGTTGCCTATAGTAAAGGCCATACGGCTCCAATGTTTTATTATTATTTATTTTTTTTTCCCCCAGAGGCACTTCATATGGAAGGGGTCGTAGTAGAAACTTCAAAGGGGGCTCATTCGATTGGAAATCGAGAGTTCTAGTGCCCTTTTAATAGTCGAAAATAATTGGAGGGCAACTAGCCCCCCCCCCACGCCCATCATTCCGCCCATCATTCCCCCAAACACATCCAATCAAAATTTTGAGATAGCCATTTTGTTCGGCGTAGTTGGTTTCCAGATAGAAAATATATTTTTGAGGAGGATACCCCCACCACAACCCTCAGGGCAAGGGTTTTTAAGTTATGCCCTGGGGGCATATAAGGTTTTATATAGAAGGCGTTGTCGTAGAAACTTCAGAACAGGCTCATTCACTTGGAAATAAAACAGCTAGTGCCCTTTTTAATAGTCAACCGTGATTGGAGTGTAACTAGCCCCCTCCCCCACGCCCATCATTTCCCCAAACACATACAATCAAAATTTTAAGATATCCATTTTGTTCAGCGTAGTTGATTTCCAGATAGAAAACATATTTTTGAGGTGGACACTCCCCCACAACCCTCAGGGCAAGGGTTTTAAATTATGCCCTGGGGGCATATAAGGTTTTTAAAGAAGACGTTGTCGTAGAAACTTCAAAACAGGCTCATTTGATTGGAAGTTAAAGGGCTATTGCCCTATTTAATAGTCCAAAATGATTGGAGGGCAATCAGCCCCCCCCCCCACCGTCCACGTCCATCATTCCCCCAAATACATCCAATCCAAATTTTGAGATAGCCATTTTGTTCAGCGTAGTTGATTCCCAGATACAAAATATATTTTTTGAGGAGGATACTCCCCCACAACCATCAGGGCAAGGATTTTAAGTTATGCCCTGGGGACATATAAGGTTTTTATAGAAGGCGTTGTTGTAAAAACTTCAAAACATGCTCATTCGACTGGAAATTAAAGGGCTAGTGCCCTTTTTAATAGTCGAAAGTGATTGGAGTGTAACTAGCCCCCTTCCCCCCCCCACGCCCATCATTTCCCCAAACACATCCAATCAAAATTTTCAGATAGCCATTTTGTTCAGCGTAGTTGATTTCCAGATAGAAAATATATTTTTGAGGAGGAAACTCCCCCACAACCCTCAGGGCAAGGGTTTTAAGTTATGCCCTGGGGTCATATAAGGTTTTTGTAGAAGGCGCTGTCGTAGAAACTTCAAAACAGGCTCATTCAATTGGAAATTAAAGAGCTAATGTCCTTTTTAATAGTCGAAAGTGATTGGAGTGTAACTAGCCCCCCTCCCCCCCCCACGCCCATCATTTCCCCAAACACATCCAATCAAAATTCTGAGATAGCAATTTTGTTCAGCGTAGTTGATTTCCAGATAGAAAATATGTTTTTGAGGAGGACACTCCCCCAGAACCTTCAGGGCAAGGGTTTTAAGATATGCCCTGGGGGCATATAAGGTTCTTATAGAAGGCGTTGTCGTAGAAACACTTCAAAAAAGGTTCATTCGATTGGAAATTCAAAGGAATAGTTCCCTTTTTAATAGTCAAAAGTGATTGGAGGGCAACTAGCCCCCCCCCCTACGCCCATCATTCCCCTAAACACACATCCAATCAAAATTTTGAGATAGCCATTTTTTCAGCGTAGTTGATTTCTAGATTGAAAATATATTTTTGAGGAGGACACTCCCCCACAACCCTCAGGGCAAAGGTTTTAAGTTATGCCCTGGGAGTATTTAAGGTTTTTATAAAAGGCGTTGTCGTAGAAACTTCAAAACAGGCTCATTCGATTGGAAATTCAAAGGGATAGTGCCCTTTTTAATAGTCAAAAGTGATTGGGAGGGCAACTAGCCCCCCCCCCTTCGCCCATCATTTCCCCAAACACATCCAATCAAACTTTTGAGATAGCCATTTTGTTCAGTGTAGCTGATTTCCAGATAGAAAATATGTTTTTGAGGAGGATACTCCCCCACAACCCTCGGCAAGAGTTTTAAGTTATGCCCTGGGGGCATATAAGGTTTTTATAGAAGGTGGTGTCGTAGAAACTTCAAAAAAGGCTCATTCGATTGGAAATTTCGAGGGCTAGTGCCCTTTGTAATAGTCGAAAGTGATTTGAGGGCAACTAACCCCCCTCTCACGCCCACCTTTTCCCCAAACACATCCAATCAAAATTTTAAGACAGCCATTTTATTAAACGTAGTTTTAAGTTCTGGAAATTAGGTCTTTGAGGATTACAACTCCCCCAAAGCCCTCAGGGCAAGGGTTGTAATTTAAGGATTCTCCGAATCCTTCATATTATTTCTTATGGAAGGATGCTCGTATAAACTTTAGAGAGGGCTCGTTTGATTGGAAATTGAAAGTTCTTGTTCACTTTTTAAGAGTCAAAAGAGATTGAAGGGCAACTAGCCCCTCTCCCTCCTCCAAGCCCTCAATGCATCAGATAAAAATTTTGAGATAGACATTTTGTTAAAATAGTTCAAAGTTCTGATAACAAAAACTCCGGTGTCGACACAGCCCACCAGGGCCCAGGGGTGGCGTTGTAAGTTATGCCCTGGGGCATAACTTAATAAGGGGGGTTTATAACTTATGGGAAGGGGTTTTGTACGGGAAGAACACATAGGAAATCTATTATAATTATCCAATTATAAGATTAAAATACATACTCTGTGATAGATGCAAAATTGCTTTGGCACACAAATTCCTATTAAGGTCAAGTCCAAACAGCCGTGATCCCTTTGTGTCAGCAAGTGAAATAGTCTAAACCCCCTTATTGGAGCTATTTTTTCAATCCATTCATTGTTGTCAATCGCTGTCCACAAGTTATGCAAGCTGTCTATTGTTCATATATAAGGTTTTTATCAAAGAGGTAATCGTATAGACTTTGATAAAAGCCTCATTCGATTTAAATTGAAAGTTTTAGATCCGTTTTTTAAAGTAAAGAATAATCGGACAGTAAGCACCCCCCCCCCATGCCAAAAAAACTTGATAACGTTTTGCAATCCAAAACGAACAAAAATTAATTAAAAAAACTTTCCGAAAAATAAGTTTTTCAAAGAAAAGTAAAGGCCATTTTAAACTTAACCTCAGGAGATACAAATACCTGTTAAAATTCAAACTCAAAACGACCAGAAATACTAGTAAAGAATAAATGAAACCCAAAACGAACAGAAATTAAATAAACAATCATGCAAAAAACATACAACAAGTAATAATATAAATGAATAAATAGACCTTAAAGCGAGTAATGCTTAGATTGAATATGAAAATCTAGCTTAAAACGAAAACAAATATTTTGCTTTTAAAGTATAAATGAAACTTAAAACGAACAGAAATTAAATAAACAATCAATGCGAACAAAACATACAATATATATATTAATGTAAATGAATAAATAAATCTTAAAACGAGTGAAACTTAAATTGAATATGCAAATCAAGTTTGAATCGAATAAAAATAACTACAAACAAGAGTTTGGGTATCGTCTCACTGCAGAAGCCTAAAACTTACTGCGTCATTGGCGGTTTACTGAAAACGAATTATATTACAAATGTTTTCTTTTGTACTTAATATTGAAAATAAATATTAAAATTACAGTAAAATTTTGAACTGATGAGCTTTTAGCAATTGATATCATTTTGCATCAAATATTCAGTTTAATTTATTAGTTCTTTTCAAGATTGGTCAAGACAAATATAGTTTCACTACAAGCAAAATTTGGATACTGCCCCCTTCTTTAACTGTAAAAAACCTAAAGCCTTCTGCGTCATTGGTGCTTCACTGAAAACAAATTACTCGTATATTACAAATTTATTATTTTCCAGTTCTTACAGCATTGAAAATGAAAATAAAAATTACAGTGAAAAAAAAAACTTGAACTGATTGGTCTTTCAACAATTAATATCATTATATATCTAATATTCAATTTGATTTTGTTTATACTTTCCAAGACTGTTCAAGACTCATAATGTTTTGCTATTTTTTTTTAACTGTGCCATTTTTTTTAACTAATCGTGTTAGTTTGTTATGAAAACATTATATGGCTTCTAGGCATTTCTATTTGAGCGGAAAACTGCACCTCAAACTTTGTGGAACATGTATTTTCTTGCATGAAACACCAAAATATAATAAAATGTCAAGTTCCGGAGTGTTCCACCACTCGCAAGCAAGTGCCATTGGTATTTTTGAATCCGCATGGTCAATTAGGGGGTGGAGGGTAGGCTAATTCTCGTAGCAGCCCCATTCCGTCGTGGTATGGTTCACATTTTCAACACCTGGCGTCCGGACTATCATATAATCTACCAACCATACAACTACCCCAAATCAGTATCAATAAATAAATGAAACCCAAAACGAACAAAAATTAAAATAAATATTAGATTAACGAGCATAAATTAATGTGAGTAGGGTTCAAAACCCCTATGCTTTCTAAAATCCAGAATATAACTTGTACTTTACTGAAAACAAATTCAAATGAGTTTACTGAAAAAAAATGTGCATTGTCAATTTAATATACATATGCTATTTTATTCCCTAAAATCTTAATTAATTTTTGATTTCTTAAAGTTTACAAAAGTGAAAATATTTCAATGAATTGTTTTCAGTAAAGCGCCAATGACGCAGTAGGTTTTTAGGCTTCTGCAGTGAGACGATACCCAAACTCTTGTTTGTAGTTATTTTTATTCGATTCAAACTTGATTTTTTATATTCAATTTAAGTTTCACTCGTTTTAAAGATTTATTTATTCATTTACATTAATATATATTGTATGTTTTGTTCGCATTGATTGTTTATTTTAATTTCTGTTCGTTTTAAGTTTCATTTATACTTTAATAGCAAAATATTTGTTTTCGTTTTAAGCTAGATTTTCATATTCAATAAAGCATTACTCGCTATAAGATCTATTTATTCATTTATATTATTACTTGTTGTATGTTTTTTGCTATGATTGTTTATTTAATTTCTGTTCGTTTTGGGTTTCATTTATCCTTTAATAGTAATTTCTGGTCGTTTTGAGTTTAAATTTTAACAGGTATTTGTATCTCCTGAGGTTAAGTTTAAAATGGCCATTTTTTTTTTAATTAATATGAAAAATGATGAGAATGAGTTTGGTATTCACAGGCATTGCCTTTATTTCTGTTGGAAGGAAATTAATTAATATTATTATGTTGCTTAGTCCAAGAGATGCTGTAGATAACAAATGAGGAGAAGAATAAAATGATTTTACGAATGAGAGAGGATGCGTTTACAAAATTTTACTCTTAGATTCACAATTAAGAATTTTCTGAGTGGTCGCACTCCTTAGTCCTCAGTTTTATACACTGTGAACAGGCAATAAATTCAACTGACAGAAAAGCTTATAAAAGTGATTAGTGCTATATACATATGAGAATTATAATGCTTCAGCTAATGGAAATAAGGTTAGCATTCGTTTTCATGTGGAATCAGGAGTTAAGGAAGGTTGTGTTCTATTCCTGTTTCTATTGATTAATAAATAAAAAAAAACAAGTTTTTTGAACTGGAAGTATATGAAAGAGGTTGTCCCCTCCTCAACACCTCACTCTTTACACTAAATTTGGGCTCTTTGTCGCAACTCTACTTTTTAAAACAATAAAAACTTTAGCGTAAGGAGCGAGGCGTTTAGGAGGGGACATCCTTTTTCATATACGGAATAATTTCTGTTCGTTTTAAGTTTGAATGTCGCTCCTTACTTTCAGCTAAGAAAAATTATTTTTTATTCAATTTCTGAACGTTTTTCAACTAATGCAGGATTGAATTTGGTTCACCATACATTAAAAATTAAAACTAATTTGCATACGAATTTCGGCAGATTTTCTCCGTATATGAATGTTGCCCCTCCTCAATACTTTACCCTTTACGCTAAAGCTGTTAGCACTTTTAAATAACTTTCCTATTCTCATTAAACTGCCCCCGTGTTTCAGTTTTAGTAAACAGTGAAACTTTAGCATAAAGAGTAAGGTATTGAGGAGGGGGCATCCCTTCATATACGGAATAATTTCTGTTCGTTATCAAGTAATGCCGGTAAATCTGGCTCACCCTCTATTAAGTATACCCCTCCCACTCACGGAAAAATCCTCCGTGAAAATTTCATCCAATATAAAGTGCAACCCCCCCTGTTAAGTTCCCTCCATCCCTCTAGACAGCTCCATCCTCGCTGAGAATCCCCCCTCCCTGTATAATTGCTTGCGAATGATTCAGCCTGAAAAATTCTTCTTAGCATTGTTTCATTTGAATAAGACAGTCGATTAACAAAAAAAAAAAAAAAAAAAAAAAAAAAAAAAAAAAAAAAAAAAAAAAAAAAAAAAAAAAAAAAAAAACACGGAAAAAAGCTCCTGGAAATTTCCCCCGGAACATTTCCACAAGACAGATTTGGCAAACAAAATGTAAGATACTTAAAAAGAATTTCGTATAATAATTTTGTCAAATCCTTTAGTGTAACATTTCCCCTGGAACGTTCACTACCCCGAAAATTCCCTCACCAAGGAAAGTTCTACTCATAGAAATCCTCCCAAAGCACACACTCTCCCCAAAAAATGTCTGTATACTTCCCAGTAACAAATATTCTACGTAAAAATGGGTGAATTTCATAACTTACAGGCCTCTCCCCACGGAACCTTGGGGGTCACATTACACCTAAAGACATAATTATTTGATCTTTATGCTATACTGAACAAAATGGCTTTTCCAGAATTTTGATCAGATAATTTTGGGAAAAAAAATGGGCATTGGAGGAGGCCCAGTTATCCTCCAATCTTTTGGTCACTTAAAAAGGGCACTATAACTTTTAATATCCGTTCGAATAAGTCCTCTACCGTTATTCTAGAACCACTGGGTCGATATGGTCTTGACTTGACTTACTTGAATTAATACTCTTGCTCGGCAGTGTCGCCAGCGTCGAGGGAACCAGACATCAGCACCGTTAGTCGTCTCCAGAGTGCCCTATTTTGGGCGAGAG
Source organism: Artemia sinica (assembly GCA_027921565.1). Lineage (NCBI taxonomy): Eukaryota > Metazoa > Arthropoda > Branchiopoda > Anostraca > Artemiidae > Artemia > Artemia sinica. The sequence goes on from CM051271.1 coordinate 50,872,951, forward strand.
TAGGAGCTTCACTGGGGTCAATGCCCCACGGTTTGAGTCGATCGGGGATGATATCTGCCCATCTCATATGTGGTCTAACTCTGGGGCATTTCCAGCCGTTTGCAGTTAGATCGAAGTCAAATATAAGTCAGGCAGGTGTTTCAGTGGGTAGGTGAAGTAAATGACCGTACCAACGCAGCGAGTGGGACTTAAGCTGTTCGGACAAGGGTGGTAATTTAAAGGACCGGAGGATATCCATGTCCAATTGAATGAGCCCTTTTGAATTTTCTACGCTTTAAATAAAAACCTTTTATGCCCCCAGGGCATAACTTACAACCCTTTCCCTGAGGGATGTGAGGGGGAGGGTTGTTATACTTAAAAACCTTATTTCCAAAACTTTCAACTACATTGAATAAGATGGCTATCTAAAATTTTTGTTTGGATGTGTTTTGGGAAAAGGTGGGCGTGACGTGAGAGGGGGGTTAGTTGCCCTCAAATCACTTTTGACTATTAAAAAGGGCACTAGCCCTTTGAAATTCCAATTGAATAAGCCCCTTTTCAAGTTTCTACGACAAAGATTTCAATCAAAACCTTATATGTCCCCGGGGCATAACTTATAACCCTTGCCATGAAGACTGTGGGGCGAGTTTTCCTGCTCTAAGGTATAATTTCCTGAACTTTAAACTGCGTGGAACAAAATTGCTATCTCACAATTTTGATTGGATGTGTTTGGGGAAATGGTGGGCGTGGACGGGGTGTTTTTTGCCCCCCAATCACTTTAGACTATTAAAAAAATACTAGCCATTTCAATTTCCAATCGAATGAGTCCTTTTGAAGTTTCTACGACAACGCGTTCGATAAAAACCTTATATGCCCCCAGGACATAACTTACAACTCTTGCCCTGAGGGCTGTGGGGGGTTGTCATCCTCAAAGACCTAATTTCAAGAGCTTAAAACTACGCTGAATAAAATGGCTATCATAAAAATTTTTTGGATGTGTTTGGGGAAAAGGTGGGCGTCAGAGGGGGGTTAGTTGCCCTTCAATCACTTCCGACTATTAAAAAGAGCACTATCCCTTTGAATATCCAATCGAATGAGCCTTTTTTGAAGTTTCTACGACAACACCTTCTATAAAACCTTATATGCCCCAAGGGCATAACTTAAAACTCTTGCCCTGATTTCTGTGGGGGAGTGTCCTCCTCAGAAGCATAATTTCTATCTGGAAATCACAGCTGAACAAAATGGCTATATCGACATTTTGATTGGATGCTTTTCGGGAATGGTAGGCGTGGAAGGGGTGTTAGTTCCCTTACAATCATTTTCGACTATTAAAAAGGGCAAAAGCTACTCCAGTTTCCCATTGAATGAACCCTTTTCAAAGTTTCTACGACAACTTCTTCGATGCGAAGTGCCCTGCTCTAAAGGAAAAAAAATGAATAAATAATACATTGTGCCAACATCGTTCTTATATGCCCCCAGGGAATAACTAAAACCCCTGCCCTGAGGATTGTGGGGGAGTGTCTTCCTCAAAAACATATTTTCTATCTGGAAATCAACAACGCTGAACAAAATGGCTATCTCAAAATTTTGATTGGATGTGTTTATGGGAATGATGGGCGTTGGGAGGGGCTAGTTGCTCTCCAAAGACTTTCGACTATTAAAAAGGGCACTAGCCACTCCAATTTCCAATTGAATGAGGCCTTGCCAAAGTTTCTACGACAACTCCTTCGATAGGAAGCGCCCTGGTATGGAAAAAAAATAATAATACATTGTGCACTTGGAAGTTTGAATTTGGAAGTTCTTATGCGGTGACCTCCATAGCACTCTGTGATTTGACATCGACAGTAGATGGTCTATTATATTTTGATTAATATTAATTGTGTACTGGAAGTATAAACACTTACATAATATTGGAAGAAATGAAGATGAATTTTCGAAGAAATTATGTGCACACGATAAAGTTAATGTTGCGTTGAATACTGACAAGGATAAATATTTGAACTATGAGACAACCGTTAATAAGATTATATTGGAAATGTATGCGTGCGTTGTCATTCCAGTAAGAGATTAAATTCCCTTTGAGTATCGGGAAAATCCAACATTGCTGATGGTGGATATGCAAGAGCATCATTTCCAAAGAAGCTATTGCTCAAAGATATTGCAAGTCTGAAATTAATAGTTGACGACAAGGGCCAACTTCTTGCTTAGTGTTTCTGGTAACACGTTATCCGTTGATAGATCTTAAATGTTAATCGATTTAGTTTGAATGACTCTAACGATCTCTCTAAAGTGTATCCACTGCTAATACGCTTCAGAAATGCTGAAATAGCGCAAATTGTTTTCAAAGCAATGATTAAACTAGCAAACAGTGGAATATTTTTGTCAGAATCGCTGAAAAAAGCGCCGTGATGTTTTAAGGCAAGCAAGAGATTGCTTCGGTAAATTTAATATGTGGACTGACCGCGAGCAAATTTTGACAAATTTTGGTAAAGATACGAAAGATTCGATGATTTGCAGATTTTGTTTCGATATGATGTTTTTTTTTAGTGTATATTTTGTTGTCTTTTAATTTTAATTTGTTGTCTTTTTTTTACTGACAAATTAGGTACACCCCCAGTTGAAGGACAAATTTTTTAGCTACAAAATAGCCCGTTAGACGTTGTAAGCATGATTAATAATTATATTGGGAATGCTAAACATGATTGGACCACAATGAGCCCGTCAGTAACGAGTAAATATGTTTCTATTGTAAGGGAGGCTGCCGAACGGGATGGATATCCTTCAGTGCTCCAGTTGAATATTCAGGGTCTTTGATCCTCAATTGACCATCTAAAACATATTGTTTCTGACAGGCTACCTGATGTTGTTGGTTTATGTGAGACTATGTAGAGCCTAATAATGATATGCTTTTGGATTTGCAAGGTTATAAGATGGAGCGGCTGAATCGACAAAAGACGGTCAAGGGCAGTCTTGAATTGTATATTTATGATGATCTCCCATATTCTCTTAGAATGGATCTATCCAGACATGCAAAAGGTGTCTTTGAGCCACTGTTCGTCGATGTTAAATGTGAAAGTAAGGATTTAATTGTTGGTATTGTTTATCGATCTTCTAGTGGCTCTGTTCCTCTACTTCTAAGCATGCTTAATGATCTACTGGGTACCATCCTCAAACAGTCGACTGAGTTAATTATTATGGGAGATTTCAATATAAATGTGATGGATATAAGGTCTTCCGTATCTTTGGATTTTCTTTCGTCCATGCTTGCCGGAGGTACTTTGCCTTCTGTATGCATCCAATCTCGCATAAGAGAGAGTATATCATATCTGATTAACAATAATTTATGTATGGCTACCTTGATCCAAAACTATGTTTTAGGGAGTGACATTTCTGATCATTTCCCTGTTTACTCTAGATACTGTTTTGATAAAATAACTATTGAGAGGACTAGTGAGTCAGGTAAGAGGCTTTTTAGATTTTGTGCTTCCGATTTTTGTAATTTATTTGGTATTTTTTGAGTCTATTAAAGAAGCTGTTCTTGATGTTTGTTCTGTTTCACCTTCTAATCGTAAGCCTAAGAAGGCCTTTCCTCTAAAGCCTTGGATGACTCCTAGTCTCCTTAGGAGCTGTACGAGAAAAAATAATCACTGGAGAGCCTTTAAGTCTGATAGCCCGTCAATGAAAGCTATTTTCTTTCGGCGATTCAAAATTTACAGGAATGTTTACAATTCTGTGTGTCGAAAGGCCAAGTCCAAGTTTTATTTTAATTATTTTTCAGATTGCGTTAAAGATATTCGAAAAGTTTGGCAGGTTATACATTCTGTCATTAGGCTCTCTTTTAGGTCTCCATCAGTCTCTCTTCTTTTTTGGATCTCGATAGAAAAATTATCGGGGGTGAACTGAATGTTCACGATGCATTTACTTCACATTTTGCGAATATTGATTAAAGGACCGCTTTGGTGGTTAGTTTTTCTCCTCCGCTTGACCTGAGGACGGTCAAGCGGAGGTCTTGACCGAAAGATTTGCATAATTTTTCAATTTTTTCACTGGCTGTTAATTGTCCTCGTTTCCTTTCTTCGCGATTTTTTGTTTTATCTCCTTCAAGATCCAACTTCAGGTCTTATCTTGGGCCACCTTGTATTAAATTAGTGTTTTTGGAAACAGCGACAGAGATAAGAATTACTAAAATTGTTATAGATTTGAAAAATTCTTCGTCGTCTAGCCCTGATTATATTACTACTAAAGTAATTAACTTCAAAACTTTATTCCATTATTTCTCCCTTAACGAAACTTATTATCCTCTCCTTTCAGCATGGTATTTTCCCGAGTAGTCTTACGCGTGTTCGAGTCATCATTTTATATAAGATGGGAGGGGAGAATGAAATGATCCAGCAAATTATCGACCAATTTCTTTGTTGTCTGTGCTTAGCAAAATATTTGAGAAGGCGATGCTTTCTTGTCTTAATAATTTTCTTACTTCTTAAGATTTTTTTCGCGATTTTCAATTTGGTTTTTGAGTAAATCATTCAACTGAGCATGGTTGTGCTGTTTTACTGAATTATTTTCACTCTGCCTTAGACTCCCTGTAATTCCCGCTGCCTTGTTTCTGGATGTCCGTAAAGCCTTCAATTCCTTAACCCTCAGTGCTTTTCTATTTAAAGTTTCTCATTTTGGTGTAAGAGGTAGTGCTTTTTTCGGTTCAAGTCTTTCTTGTCTGGAAGAACAATTTCTGTTGATCCACTTTTTCACTCACCATCAAGTGTTGACTTGGGGGTCCCTCAAGGGGTCAATTTTAGGACCGGTACTGTTTAATTTATGTAAATGACGTAATTTTTCATATATCCAAAAGCTTTATTAATAGACCAAAGGACGGCCATGTCCGTTTCCTAGGTATCTCCTAGATAAAAATTTATCTTTTAAACACCATATTGATTTGATTAAAGTGAAGGTATGCAGAAACATTGGTATTCTAAAAAAACTCCAACACATTTTCTTGGACCAATTGTAATAATCCTATTTCATAGCTTATTCATTCTTAGGTTTATTATTGTCCAGTCATATGGATGTCTACTTTCCCTTTTTTCTCAAGCCGCTTTAGAATACTTACGATAAAGCTATAAATCTTATCCTGGATTTAATTCATTCGGCAACTAAACACAGTTACTTGATATTGAACAAATTTATATTATTTCCTGTGCGTCTTTTGCTTTTCTTCAGCTCCATGGTGATATCCCTAGGTCCCTTAGATTTACGTCTTCTTTGTATGTGATTAGTCAAATTATCAGCTCCGTAGTTCTCTAAATATCCAAATTCTGCATACAACAACAATACGATCCAATTTTAATCCTTTTGCTATGTGTCGTTTGACTTAGAACACCCTTCCCGATTCGGCTCGAGAATGCCACTCGTTTGGCACCTTCAAAAACCTCGTAATTTATTTTTGTTTTCATGTGATTAAGTTTTCCTTGACGTATATAGTGCTATCCATTATTATTGATATTATTATTATATTTATAGATGTTGTGATTAATTGCAGTTCGATAAAGCTTATTTAATGAACTTTCCTTGTTTTTTTCCTCCATTTTATGAAGCAAATGCTTTACATGTTAAGAGTTTAAATGTCTATATTTATATGTATAAATGTTAATGTTTTGTTTATATGTTTAAATGTTATGAGTTTAAAACGTTTAATGTTATTATGATATTTTCATAATCACCCTCCTACAGGCCAAGAAACTTTTCTGGGGATTTGTAGATTGTTGTGTAATCATTTTACTCTTATATGGAAAATAGATCTATCTATCTATATATATATATATATATATATATATATATATATATATATATATATATATATATATATATATATATATATATATATATATATATATATATATATATATATATATATATATATATATATATATATATATATATATATATATATATATATATATATATATATATATATATATATATATATATATATATATATATATATATATATATATATATATATATATATAATATTATATATATATATATATATATATATATATTATATATAAATATATTAGTATATATTTATGTATATATATACACATTTATACATATATTTAAAGAAAAGTTATGGGGGGGTCATTGGGGTCCTGGAGGGGGACCTGGGGCCCTGGATAGGAAAGTGGTGACCCTAACTCAAGCGCAAGCCCCAGTAATGGAAAACTGATTTGCTCAGGACCATCACATTGCACAAATCATACCTGGCCTCTTGTAGTCATAATCAATTATCAATAATCAATAATCGGCTCGATACCATTAGAGAAGAAAAAGATCTCTTCCAATTTTACGTTAGTATCCATATCAAAACTTCGTTTATTAGACATCATCTCACTTCAAGTTGACAATAATTATTTAACAACATACTTGGCAACGAAACTCAGCTAATAATGCTTCCAGAAATTTCTTATCAATCGGAAATGATTACATAAAACCAAATAACGCACCAATCTTGAAATTCTCGAAATTCTCAGAGACCGTGATACAAGTTCTTTGAATGCTGCAAAAAAAGATGTTAGCAACTCCAATAGTACATCAGGGTAGGGATGACTTTAAACTGCATATACACTTACTACTTTCCTCAAAGCCTAGTAATCAACAATGAACTGCTTCTTTTACTTGATTATTACACATACATATTCATTGATTTACTTTTACTACTACTATCGACTCATTCCAGGACTAAGCCACCCGAAGTCAGCACAACCGAGAATACTCCTCCTTCACCCCCATCTTTTCAGACATGCACTCTTGACTCCCTTCCATGAGGCTACAAGTCCCTTGGAATCATTGCTTATGACTTCTCCTACTCCACCCAGGGACGGGCTTTCTTTGTCCTCAAAAAATGGAAAAAAACACACAATTTTTGACGATCCTTCATCAGTAACCTGTGGCCTAGTTATCTTAACCTTTCTTACAAAGTGGCATCGAACCACACCTTTCCAAAGCTAATTGTTTGATATATGGTCAGTCAAATGGTTACCTAAAACTATCCTTTAATAGCTAATATGGAAGACATGTAACCAATCTTCTTCGGCTTTTTCTAAGCACCCGCGTGTCAGAGACATAATTTACCATTGTCATTACCATGGCTTCCAATATTCTAATCTTAGATCGAAGACATAGCTTCTTATTCTTCCAGGCGTTTTCAACTGGGAAAAAAATAACTCGCACCTTTGCTACCCTACTTTTCCAATTAACATTGCATTCACCATCTTTACTAATAACACTAAAAAGAAATAAAAACAGTAGTAAAAACAAAGAGGGAACACTTTGATTTTTACTTTGCAAAAATAAAGATCAGGTTCAGGATTATAAATAGTTGATTTTGGTTAATGTTGTTCCTTCAAGGGTTTAATATTTTGCTCACTGATTCATTCGTAATTTTTTTTAAATTATTACCTTTGAAAATCAGCCTCATTCTTCATTTTTATCTATATGCTTGTACAATGGAGAGGTAATTTGTTCTTCACAGTTATTTATATTTTACTAGTTATAGAAATCAGCATATTCAAATCTACTAAAATAAGACGAACTGCCCAAAGCAAAACGATTATCATTGCTTTACTGGAACTGATATCAATCAATTATGTCACTCATAATAAAAACTTCCTTTTACAAGCACTATACGACTATTCGACCAATGGGTGACACCACCAATGGAAACACCACCAGGAGTGCTGGGCAGGGGGTTTGGGGGATGCGTGGGTTCAATTGCCTCTCCTGCATAGTCAATACCGCACCTCCAGACAATTTCGTGGTTTGGCATCCCTGAACACCAGAAATGCAGCAAGCAATGTACTAAACTACACAATAGACACAAAAAAACACTAGTAAAACTTTTGTAAGATCTCTATATTAGTTAACTACACAAATACCCACTGATTGAATTCTTTGCGCTTCCATGTACTCATACACATCACGAAAATATTCCAATCCGTTCATATACTCTTTAAATATGACAAAGTCTCGCAAGTCAGCTGTAGATTGCGATGAAGGATCCCTTTCTGATTCTGGCATTATATCCCTTTGTTGATCTATAGGTTTTTGGAGCTCTTCCTCCCATAGCGCAATTTGTACCGTGCACAGTAGCTAAAAACATACTTTATGTTATAATTGCTAATAAGTTGATCTCTCACATTTTTTCTATACAGTACACAATATTAGTAACTGAAATTCTAAAACAATGGAAGTTGAAGAAGAGAAAGTGAAAATTGTACCACCTAGTCCTGAATGCTCACGGGGTCCGTAGGATTTTCAAGCAACAAACTGCGAAAGTATGTTTCGCAGGTTCGTAGATGGCGTCGAGTGTGTGTCTTTGTCTGTTGTTTTCTTTTTATTTGTTTAACAAGAGGTGGGTGGTGCAAAACCAATCGTAACAAAGCCTTGAGAGAAGTCTAATTCTAACAGAAATCATGAGCTTTAGAATTATTTTTGAAAGCTAAAATAATGGGAGGGCTATAAGCCACCCTCAGATATTATTTTTCGTCCGAAGGGACACGTTTTCGTGCCCCTTGTTTCGTCCTTAGGGCACGGATGTTTGTAGATGATTCGGTTTCTTCCAAAACATGACTACCATAAGCCTAACTTCCGCATTTTAGACTAAAACTATAAAAGCAATCAAATAAAAAAACAAAAAAAACATGATAAGGTTGGTAAAAAAAAGGACAGATTAATAAGTCAACCAGGTGGCTTCTGGTAAACAAAGCCTAAAGATATGAAAATTGGCACCCAATGATCACACCCAAAGATCTTACACCCAAAAATATTTTACACCCAAATATTTATAAATAAATCTTTGAAATAGGTTAGTCTTGGTATGCATCGATGTATTCAAGATCTCGCGTACCATTTTGTCAAGATTATCTTTGGGTTTAAAGGAATTTTGGGGAAAATACCTTGCATTATGCAAATAAGTAATTACAAATGAAAAGTTGCACCTTTTAGCCAATGAATTGCATTAGAAAGGTGAATGCAAGATGAAACAAGGTTATGCCTTGTTGGAATTTAAATTGCATAAAAAAATGATCCAAGACAATTTCATCCAAGAAAATTTTAAGATCCCAAGGACATTTCTGTTTCATGGTTGTAGCAATAGCTGCAACATAGTAAAGAGCGAACAACCGTCCATTGTAACCGACAACTTAAAAATGTGTTAAATAAAACTGTCGCTTCAGGAAAAATTCTCATTTAAAGGTGAATCAGGAATGATTACGTTTAATTTGTTCTAGACTTATTTCTTATAGTAAAACTTTATCGCAAAAAAAATTCTTATGGATTTGGAAAAAGAGCTCTATGCCCTTAAGGAATAGTGATAGAATGAAATGAAAAGTGAACCATTGGAATTATCGCTTTTTGAAACCCTAAATCTAGGTATTTTCGAAGACCATACTGCCCTTTCCATGGCGCACAAATAACAGTTCAATAGGGACAAATCCTTTTACTAGACAGTGAAAACAATAAAAGAAATCTCTCGATGCTTCGGTCACACACACAATGGCGGTCCTCAGCAGGTAAATTAAAATAATACAAATAAAACATCAGCATTTAGATAAAACAAAATAATTGAATATTATTTAGTGTTCTTATTTTTTCAACACAATTACAGAAGCAAATCTCTTTGATCTCTTAGTTTCTGGTTCATTGACTTGATTTGAATGAGAAGGTTCATTTTCAGGTAAACAGAGGTTAGAGGTTTGACTTTTTTCCAAGTATATGTTTGTTTGACGTCTGACTTAACTACTCACTGTAGTTTCTGTTCATTATAGGTATCAATTATTTATTGATAGTCATTTCTTTCGTTGTAAGTTTGAATTGTCATTTGACTGTATATCTACGCGTTTTTGGTTTAATGTAGCTCTTAACTTTTCCCCAAAAAACCTCTTTTTTGAAAGAAATTTTTAAAGTTAATTTCTGGTGGTTTTTATTGACATAGTTTTTTTTTGGTTAATAAAAGGAATATTTGTAAAGTTTCTTTTTCTGCTTAAGAATTAAGATTTTGGCTTGTTATTTATATTTTGGACAAAATTTAGTAGTAAGGCCATAGGGAATATCACACCTACAAGCCTGAGGCATTGATATGTGTGAAGTTTCACGGGTACATTGGCTTACCACGGTCATTCATCCATTAGTACGACCGGTATATGCCTGTAACACCTATTTTCTGGGCCAACAAGAGATATATAAGGAATTACACAAGAATATGTGTGCAGTTTCACGGGTTCATGCCTTACCATTGATAGGTATCTATATATTTCAGAACTATAAGCCTTGTCATACATGCTTTCCTAGGTTCAATAGCCAAAACTCAACTTCGTGATATTGCGTATTCAAAGGTTTAATACACTTTTCTGTAACAAATACTGGTTTCACCTGGAGGCTATAATTGGATTCAAATATAAGGAGTGATTTTCGTTGTAGTTCATATTAGTAAGTAGACTTGAATTCATTTATTCGTTTGTTTTGAATAAGTCATTCAGCGAGCATAATATATTAATTTGCTCTGATTAATTATTTGCTCTGATATAGAGATTAGATTGGGAATTCTAAGAGAACGCATGTGAGCACATTTTTTTCAAAAGAACTAAACAATTCATCGTAAGGAGTAGCTCTTGAGGAGGAGACAACCCCTTTCAACCCCTCAGTTAGGATTATTCTGAATTAATATTAAACGGACATAATTTTTATTTTATGTATCGTATTTAAAAATATATTTTTTATGATAGGCATATAGATATAGGCTATTCGGCTTAAAATGTCTTTCATTGTAGTTATATTAGTAAGAGACTAGAATTCACTTATCGTTTGTTTGAATAGGTCATTCAGCGAGTAAGATATATTAATTGCTCTGATTAATTATTTGCTCTGATATAGAGATTAGATGGAGAATTCTAAGAGAACGCATGTGAGCACATTTTTTTTTTTTTTCAAAAGAACTAAACAATTTAATGTAAGGAGCTAGCTCTTGAGGAGGAGACAACCCCCCCCCCCCCCCCCCCAACCCCCTCAATTAGGATTATTCTGAATTAATATCAAACGGACATAATTTTTTTTTATGTATCATATTTAGAAATATTTTTTATGATAGGCATATAGATATAGGCTATTCAGCTTAAAATGTCTTTCATTGTAGTTCATATTAGTAAGAGACTTGAATTCATTTATCGTTTATTTGAATAGGTCATTCAGCGTGTAAAATATATTAATTGCTCTGATTAATTATTTGCTCTGATATAGAGATTAGATGGAGAATTCTAAGAGAACGCATGTGAGAACATTTTTTTTCAAAAAAAAACTAAAACAATTAATGTAAGGAGCTAGCTCTTGAGGAGGAGACAACCCCCTTCAACCACTCAATTAGGATTATTCTGAATTAATATCAAACGGACAAAATTTTGTTTTCAAAAAAATTAAACAATTTAATGTAAGGAGCTAGTTCTTGAGGAGGTAACCCCCTCAATTAGGATTATTCTGAATTAATATCAAACGGACATAATTTTTTTTTATGTATCGTATTTAAAATATGTTTTTATGATAGGCACATAGTTATTGGCTATTCGGCTTAAAATGACTTTCATTGTAGTTCATATTAGTAAGAGACTTGAATTCACTTATTCGTTTGCTTTGAATAGGTCATTCAGCGAGTAAAATCTATTAATTGCTCTGATTAATTATTTGCTCTGATATAGAGATTAGATGGAGAATTCTAAGAGAAACGCATGTGAGAACATTTTTTGTTCAAAAAAACTAAACAATTTAATGTAAGGAGCTAGCTCTTGAGGAGGAGACAACCCCCTTCAACCACTCAATTAGGATTATTCTGAATTAATATCAAACGGACAAAATTTTGTTTTCAAAAAAATTAAACAATTTAATGTAAGGAGCTAGTTCTTGAGGAGGTAACCCCCTCAATTAGGATTATTCTGAATTAATATCAAACGGACATAATTTTTTTTTTTATGTATCGTATTTAAAATATGTTTTATGATAGGCACATAGTTATTGGCTATTCGGCTTAAAATGACTTTCATTGTAGTTCATATTAGTAAGAGACTTGAATTCACTTATTCGTTTGCTTGAATAGGTCATTCAGCGAGTAAAATCTATTAATTGCTCTGATTAATTTTTTGCTTTGATATTGAAATTAGATGGAGAATTCTAAGGGAACGCATGTGAGCACATTTTTTTTTCAAAGGAACTAAACAATTTAATGTAAGGAGCTAGCTCTTGAGGAGGAGACAATCCCCAAGACCCCGTCAATTAGAATTATTCTGAATTAACATCAAAACGGACATAATTTTTTTTATCGTATTAAAAATATGTTTTATGATAGCCATATGATATAGGCTATTCCGCTTAAAATGTCTATAAGTTTTCTGAGGGATTTACATTAGGAAAAAATGAAACTAATTTTTATTCAAAGGAAAGTGATGATGAATGTCCAGACCGGAAACGAGCAACGATCAATGCCAGATCTGAACCTAACATGGTTGATGTGAACTTGACTATGTATGTGAAGACGACCAGGCAATCTGTCATCAAATATGCACCGCAATATCATATGCAGAACATTTCTGTGGAGTTACCTACAGGTGCCACCATCGTATCCTTCAAACCTCAGAAGAAAATACGAATAGTTGAATTAAAAACACCAACACCAGTACCCGATGTATGGGATACCTTACCACTAACCGAGGATGAAGAGGTGCGTTTTCATAGATCATACCACTTCAGTTGAAAGATGGCATAGTTTTGTTGAGAGTTGGGCCCACCAGGCACAGTGTTATGAGTTAGATCCCTAATATGCCTTTTCATTTTAAATGTTGTTGTTGATTTGAGTAAAACCAATACCTTTATACATCATTCTTTTGTTCTAACTTAGGTTGTAAGAATAAGGCTTCTAGAATAAGGTTAAAAGAATAGGGCTTCATTTCCCTGACTAAACCATTTTATTCAACTATACAATTTTGCAATGAAAATATACTATGGATGGTTAATTAGTGAGAACCTAAGGGTTTTGATTCTCCTTTTCATCATTCTCCTTCTCCTTCTTCATGTCATTCTCATATGCCTCTTTCTCACTTGGACTCAGTGGGTGTCTTAAGATTTAATAATAATTGCATATACTGCTTGACCTCCATAGTTCATAAAAAAGCCATCATGGGTAATATAATTATAATTGCTAATCCTCGGCTCATGAGCTGAAGGAGAAAAAACTAAAGGGTTAAAATATGCGAAGTTTGTATAACTTAAAATGGACAAAAAAATTTGAAAAATATTGCTTCACGATCTATCTGATATACATAAATAAAACTAGTGCAAATAAATCAACTGATTATACCCCCCCCCCCCCCCTATGATTCTATGATTAGAGAAAACTAGCAAATCTGATGATGTGATCTTCATTAAAGTTCTATTAGAAAGCTAGGGCTTCACTGAAAACACAAACGTTATCACCTTTTTATTGTTTTGAAATAAGTTATCTTTGAAATGACTAGAGTATGAAAAGACACTAAAATGCAATTTTGAGTTAAAAATGTGTTTTATAGAAAAAAACACTGTTTATTTTGTTCCAAGTAAAACCACTGTTTCTTTTGATTATGTTATTTTCATTATAGGATTTTATTGATGATGATGATAGTGCTTAGGGACGCATTTCCATTGAGTGGAGAAGAAGAAAAGGCATTGTATGATCTTGTTGAGGGACCTCCCCCCACAAAACCGATGATACAACAAGCTATTTCAATGAAATCCACCCCAAAACCACATCTATCCTCATCATATCATAACAGAGAGAGCGTTCAAACGCTTAAGGAGACATAGAAAAATACACAAGGAAAATAACCCCTTGCACATTTTTAAAGATTCTAGTGCTACAAGAAAACGTATAATGATGTTTATAAAAGCACAACAAAAATATAGACATTTCTCATCTGTTTTAAAGGAAGAGATATGAGACGTTATGCACAGCTAAATAATGCAAAGAACTATCCTGTACTATCGTTATGTTAAATTTCCGATTCGATTTGTGAATGTTCCTCTAAAAGCGTTATTCTTTATGATATCAAATAAAATTCGTTGACTTTTTAATATTCTCATTACTCAAAAGGTCCAAAGATGCTTAGAATATATTTTTAAATCTTAATTTCCCTCGATATAACCTATTCCTTATTGAAAAGGCCATTATAACTTTTGATTTTTGTCTAAAAATGTACTTTAAATGGGATCATAGAATGGATTTGTTACTGTTCAGCACCCCATAGTCTGCATTCAGATATTGTTCGTAGTTGCATCGATAGCTAAACTGCCAAGTGAGAAAAAATTGTCATTTGTAGCTGATTTGGAAGGGTAAATATCATTATTATTAATCCTAAAGTGACCCATAGTAACATAAAGTCTAAAAACAAGTTAAAAAAGGTCTGCGCAAAAAACATAGTGTTCTAGGAGTATAGAAAACTAGCGCTTCACTGGAAACACAAATGTCACGTAAAAATTGTTTTTTATTTTTTTGGGGTTTTCCAAAAGCACAACAGAGCAATTACGAAACTCTGGCTTGGAAACAGAGTGCTGGGAAACATTTAACAAATCCAAGACTTCAGAAAGGAAAATTGATGCATGAATAGCTGCAACCTAGCACAGAGCAACTCACGGGCTTATTCTAACCAAAAAGTCAAAAAATTCACGATTTTTTTTTAAGAAATCCAACTTTGCAACATCTTCTTTGAGTCTCAGGTTACTAGTGTATTATCATTTCAATCATTGAAAGATACAGTTAAAAGGTTTTCAACTTTAAATGACAACATGCTCTGCGAGCATTCAGCGCTGAGATCTTGACCAATTAGGAAAATACTCATTTATTTTGTGTTTTTATGGATACAAGGAAGGCTTTTTAGGAATTCGAACGAGCAAAAAAATATATAATTAATATCAGAGACGGGCATTTCAAATGTTTTATAGGTCTCAAAACGAATACAGCACTAAAATAAGCAAAGAGCGATGAATTTGTCATTGAATCCTGACATGAAAATGTTAGCCTTAAAATTGAAATGGGGGCACTCACCAAGTTTTACGAGATGTATTCTTCTATTCATTCTATATCATAGCTAAATGAAACCCAACTGATCATACATCTTGCTTTTTTAACGTTTAATACATTTTTTTTTAGAAATTAAGGTTACTGATATCATTATTATGTCAATCACCAAAAGATATACTTAAATGGTTCTCAAGTTTAAAAAGATAATATATGCAGTATATGCGACTCGAATTTCACTTTAGATTTGATCTACAATGTCTATAAGTTCTATCTGGAAACCAAAAAAAAAATAATAAAAAAAAAAAATAAAAAAAAAACTTTTAAATGTCGTTTTTATAGAATTGGGAGAGAATTTGAACTTTACTGTAAAATGCTATGTGTTGAGGAGGGGGCACCCCCCTTCATCTACATACTAATTTCTATTCGTTTTAAGTATGGAATAAACCCTATTGAATTGATGCCGGAAGTTCACTTAGAGTGGCGCGCCACTCTAGGTGAATCTAAAATTAACTTACCTAACTTTTGTATGTCTCTCTCACTATGTGTGTGTTTGAGCAGATGTGCTGGTATCTACAACCTCTCTAACCTAAATTCAATGTAACAATGCATAAAGTCATAAATTAATAGAACTTAGATTTTATGAACGTTCTCTGATGTATCCAATATAGACGCGGGGAAAAATTGAGCCAGTGGTCCTAGAATATCGTGATAGGGTTCGTTCGATACTTAAAATGAATAGAAATTAGTATGTATATGAAGGGGAGTGTCCCCTCCTCAACATCTAGGTCCTTACGCTAAAGTTCGAATTCTGTCTCAATTCTTTTAGGACGAGTCCTGAAACTTTAGGCTCGTTATAGAATTGAGCCAGTGGTTCTAGAATATCATAATCCATTCTAACCTAACTTCAATGTAACAATGCATAAGGTAAAAATTAACAGAACTGAGATTTTTTGAAGGTTCTCTGTTGTATGTGATAATGACGGGGAAAAAAAATTGAGTTCGTGTGCTCCTAGAATATCGTGATAGGGTTCTTTCGATACTTAAAATAAATAGAAATTAGTACGCTTATGAAAGGGAGTGTCCCCTCCTCAACACCTAGCTCTTTACAGTAAAGTTTGAATTCTGTCCCAATTCTATAAAAACAACATTTAAATTTTTTTTATTTATTTATATTTTTTTTATTATTTTTTTTTTTGGTTTCCATTTAGAACTTATTGCAGATCAAATATAAAGTGAAATTCGAGTCGCATATGCTGCATATTATCTTTTTAAACTGGAGAACCATTTAAGTATATCTTTTGATTATTGACATGATAATGAGATCAGTAAGCTTAATTTCTAAAATAAAATGTATAAAACGTTAAAAAAGCAAGATGTATGATCAGTTGGGTTTCATTTGGCTATGAATAGAAGAATACATCTCGCAAAACTTGGTGAGTGCCCCCATTTCAATTTTAAGGCTAACTTTTTCATGTCAGGATTCGATGACAAATTCATCGCTCTTTGCTTATTTAGTGCTGTATCTGTTTTGACACCTTTAAAACACTTGAAATTCCCGTCTCTGATATTAATTATATATTTTTTGCTCGTTCGAATTCCTAAAAAGCATTCCTTGTATCCATAAAACACGAAAAAAAATGAGTATTTCCTAATTGGTCTAGATCTCAGCGCTGAATGCTCGCATAGCATGTTTTCATTTAAAGTTGAAAACCTTTCAACTATATCTTTCAATGATTTATGTGATAATACACTAATAACTTTGACACTCAAAGATGCTGTTGTCAAGTTGGATTAAAAAAAAAAAAAAAATACGTGAATTTTAACTTTTGGTTAGAATGAGCCCGTGAGTTGCTCTGCGCTAGGTTGCAGCTATTCAGGCATAAATTTTCCTTTTGAAGTCTTGGATTTGTAAAATGTTTCCCAGAACTCCGTTTCCAAGCCAAGAGTTTCGTAATTGCTCTGTTTTGCTTTTCAAAAACCCCAAAAAATAAAGACAATTTCTACGTGACATTTATGTTTTCAGTGAAGCTCTAGTTTTCTATAATCCTAGAACACTATTTTTTTCGACGCCCTTCCAAATCAGCTACAAATGACAATTTTTTCTCACTTGGAAGTTTAGCTATCGATGCAACTAGTATCGATATCTGCAATACAGACTTTGGGTGCTGAACAGTAACAAATCCATTCTATGATCCGATTTAAAGTACATTTCTAGGAAAAAATCAAAAGTTATAATGGCCTTTCAAGTGAGGAATAGGTTATATCGCGGGAAATTAAGATATAAAATATATTCTAAGAATCTTTGGACCTTTTGAGTAATGAGAATATTTAAAAGTCTACGAATTTTATTTGAAATCATAAAAATAACGCTTTTAGAGGAACATTCACAGATCGAATTGGAAATTTACCATAACGATAGAACAGGATAGTTCCTTGCATAATTTAGCTGTGCATAACGTCTCACATTTCTTCCTTTTAAACAGAGAGAATGTCTGTATTTTTTGTTGTGCTTTTATAAGCATCCTTATGCGTTTTCTTGTAGCACTAGAACCTTTAAAAATGTGCAAGGGGTTATTTTCATTGTGTATTTTTCTATGTCTCCTTAAGCGTTGAACGCTCTCTCTGTTATTATATGATGAGGATAGATGTGGTGTTGGGGTGGATTTCATTGAAATAGCTTGTTGTATCACCGGTTTTATGGGGGGAGGTCCCTCAAAAAGATCACACAATGCCTTTTCTTCTTCTCCAATCAATGGAAATGCGTCCCAAGCACTATCATCATCATCAATAAAATCCTATAATGAAAAGAAAATAATCGGAAGAAACAATGGTTTTACTTGGAACAAAAAAAAAAAAACAGTGTTTTTTTTTTGTATAGCACATTTTAACTCAAAATTGCATTTTTAATGTCTTTTCATACTCTAGACATTTCAAAGATAACTGATTTTGAAATAAAAAAAAGGTCATAACGTTTGTGTTTTCAGTGAAGTACTAGTTTTCTAATAGAACTTTAATGAAGATCACATCATCAGATTTGTTAGTTTTCTATAATCATAAAATCATAGGGGGGGTATAATCATTTGATTTATTTGCACTAGTTTTATTGATGTATATTTTTATTGATATTGATACATCGTGAAGCAATAATTTTTGTCCATTTTAAGTTATATATAATTTCGCATATTTTAACCCCTTAATTTTTTCTCCTTCAGCTCGTGAGCTGAGGATTAGCGATTATCATTATATTACCCATGATGGCTTTTTATGAAATATAAAGGTCAAGCGGTATATGAAATTATTATTGAATATTAAGACGCCCACTGAGTCCAAGTGAGAAAGAGGCATGTGAGAATGACATGAAGAAGAAGAAAGAAAATGATGAAAAGGATAATGAAAACCTTAGGTTCTCATAAATTTACCATCCATAGTATATTTTTATTGTAAAATTGTATAGTTAAATAAAATGGTTTAGTCACGGAAATGAAGCCTTATTCTATTAATCTTATTCTAGAAGCCTTATTCTTACAACTTAAGTTAGAACAAAAGAATGATGTATAAAAGTATTGGTTTTACTGAGATCAGCAACAATATTTAAAATGAAAAGGCATAATAGGGATCTAACTCATAACAATGTGCCTGGTGGGCCCAACTCTCAACAAAACTATGCCATCTTTCAACTGAAGTGGTATGATCTATGAAACGCACCTCTTCATCCTCGGTTAGTGGTGAGGTAGCCCATACATCGGATACTGATGTAGGTGTTCTTAATTCAACTATTCGTATTTTCTTCTAAGGCTTGAAGGGTACGATGGTGGCACCTGTAGGTAACTCCACAAAAATGTTCTGCATATGATATGGCGGTGCATATTTGATGACAGATTGCCTGGTCGTATTCAAGGACATAGTCAAGTTCACATCAACCATATTAGTCTCATATCTGGCATTGATCATTGCCCGTTTCCGGTCCGGACATTCATCATCACTTTTCTTTGAATAAAAATTAATTTTCAGTTTTTTCCTCAGGTAACTCCCTCAGATAACTTATAGACATTTTAAGCCGAATAGCCTATATCCATATGGCTATCATAAAACATATTCTTTATACGATACATAAGAAAATTATGTCCCTTTGGTATTAATTCAGAATAATCCTAATTGAGGGGGTTGTCTTCTCCTCAAGAGCTAGCTCCTTACATTAAATTGTTTAGTTCTTTTGAAAAAAAAGTGCTCACATGCGTTCTCTTAGAATTCTCCATCTAATCTCAATATCAAAGCAAATAATTAATCAGAGCAAATAAAATATCTTACTCGCTGAATGAGCTAATCAAACAAACGAATAAATGAATTCGAGTCTTTTACTAGTATGAACTACAATGAACGACATTTTAAGCCAAATAGCCTACATCTATACGCCTATCATAAAACATATTTTTAAATACGATACATAAAAAAAAACTATGTCCGTTTGATATTAATTCGGAACAATCCTAATTGAGGGGTTGCCTCCTTAAGAGCTAGCTCCTTACATTAAATTGTTTAGTTCTTTTGAAAAAAAAATTTTTGTCCGTTTGATATTAATTAAGAATAATCCTAATTGAGGGGTTGAAGGGGGTTGTCTTCTCCTCGAGAGCTAGCTTCTTACATTCTATTGTTTAGTTCTTTTGAAAAAAAGTGCTCATATGCGTTCTCTTAGAATTCTCCATCTAATCTCTATATCAGAGCAAATAATTAATCAGAGCAGTTAATATATTTTACTCGCTGAATGACCTATTCAAACAACGAATAAATGAATTCAAGTCTCTTACTAATATGAACTAGAACGAAAATCACTCCTTATATTTGAATTCAATTATAGCCTCCAGGTGAAACCAGTATTTCTTACAGAAAAGTGTATTGAACCTTTGAATACGCAATATAACGAAGTCGAGTTTTGGCTATTGAACCTAGGAAAACATGTATGACAAGGCTTTTAGTTGTGAAATATATAGATACCTACCCATGGTAATACATGAACCCGTAGAATGTACACATATTCTTGTGTAGTTCCTTATACATCTCTGATTGGCGCAGAAAATAGGTGTTGCCTCAGAAACCGCTTTGCTAAGGCATATACCGGTCATAGTAATAGATGAATGACCGTGGTATGCCATATACCAGTTAAACTGCACATATATTCATGCCTCATGCTTGTAGGTGTGACATTCCCTATGGCCTTACTACTCATTTTGCAGCCGATTTTAATAGTACCTTTACTGTAGTACGCTCGATGGATCGTTGGGGGGGATGGATAGATAGATGGATGGGATATCATTTAAATAAACAGATTTAAGATCTGCCTATTTCTGTGCCCTTTATATAGTTGAAGCCATTCTGAACCACATCCTGTTACTACCTTGAATATAGACGAATATTGATCGACCATTTTTTCATAAGAATCGTATTGTTCATACTTCGTTTTAATCAATGTGTTTGTTTAAATAAATGTTTTGAAGTGCATTCATCAAAAATATTTCTGATTTACTGTCCAAAAATAAAAATGGGCCAACAGGAATCAGCTCAATCAGACTTGTTTTCCGGCTAAGCTCCCTCCCCTAGTACGGAAACTTTAATTGAGGTATTTTCACAGAACATTCCACACTAAGAATCAGCACAGCACTTTTTAAAAGTATTTGTTGTCCTTGATAAGCTCCCTTTGGTCCGCCCAAGACAGAAGTTAAAACACAACTTTGTAAACCAGTCTAGTTTGCCCTAAAAAGCTTAGCTGGGCCTCATAAGCCGTAAAATATATACCCTTGGCCGTACCTGAGACATTGCAGAACCACCCTCTTGACAACCTAGAGGTGCTTAGTATTTTCCAATTGGTTTGATATACCCTCCAATATTCCCTGAGAATTTGCAATTAATATCCTTAGCAGTTTGCAAGATACGGCAGATACGTCCTTTTGATAACCTGGATGCAAATCCTCCTGACTACCGGCATAGGTATAGGTATTGAAGACGTGTGATTTTTTCACTTCAAGTGTTGAAAAAAATCATTGATTTTAAAAATGACCTTAAATTTTTTCACTCCCTCCCCTCTTCAAATCCACTGTCCATTCCCGTGGACATCGGTTCTTAACGGAGTAAATCAGATGCATATTTTGACTACATAACACTTTTATTTTTGTCAAGAGGCAGAAACAAGAAATTTATTTTCCATGGAAAGAGAAACTTGCTTTTCTTGTTTTACCAGTAGTTTACAAGTGAAAATAAGAAAAGCAGATTCTGTCACCAACAAGAGATAGAAACACTTTATATTCAGCACACCATCACCACATCCTCATTGGGAAGCCAGGAAGGTGGCACCTCTTTGTGTTCTTTAGGTCGTTGCATTCAGGTAGGTTAATAAGTTAAGTTCATAAGTTAATAATCCACATTCACAAACAAATAAATTAATTAAACAACACTTTTGCGCTGGAGAAAATCTGAGAGGGTTTGCGGTCGCGCAAAAGTCCACGTAACTTTTTACCTATGAACTTAACCATTTACTTAAACCTCAACTATTTAATTAAACTATTATAAATAAATCAAAAATAAATAAACTAAACCTATATAATATATATATATATATATATATATATATATATATATATATATATATATATATATATATATATATATATATATATATATATATATATATATATATATATATATATATATATATATATATATATATATATATATATATATATATATATATATATATATATATATATATATTATATATATATATATATATATA
Source organism: Artemia sinica (assembly GCA_027921565.1). Classification (NCBI taxonomy): domain Eukaryota; kingdom Metazoa; phylum Arthropoda; class Branchiopoda; order Anostraca; family Artemiidae; genus Artemia; species Artemia sinica. Next base: position 50,894,805 of record CM051271.1, read on the forward strand.
TATATATATATATATATATATATATATATATATTTATATATATTATATATATATATATATATATATATATATATATTTTTAGTTATGCCCGCTTACAATGGAGAAATGGAGAAAAAAAAAAGCGGAGTACAAAATGAAACAAAAAAAAAGAAAAACATGTTCAACACTAAAAATTAAATACAGGTATTTCATTCACTGAAACAGTTGAGTCAGCGGTGAGTCGTAGAGTTTACTGAGGATCGTCTTGAGGCTCTGCGTTCTAGATCAATCACCTTGGTTGATGGATCAAGGATTCCATATATGGATGAGATCTCCGTGTTAGAAAATCTTAGTGGAAGTCCCAGCAAAAATTTTGTAAATCTGTAGTACGTGGTTTCGTATTTTTCGACGCTCGGTGAGGGACAACATTTCCCACAAGGGTGATATATACCAGATGGCAGGAGAGACGACGGCGTTGAATAGTTTTGACTTAATAAATCGATTAAATGACCACTTGCATTTGACAGCTTTTCCATATGCTGAGCGGATAGATTTACAGACTGATTCAGCCAACAAGCCTCTAGTTGACCTAGGCGTCTGGCCATACGTGATACCAAGGTAATTTAGGGACTGGGACTGCTGGATTCCGATACCGTCAAGGACAAGATTGGAATTGGTCGAGTTGGTGCCGCTAAAAAACGATAAATTCGGTTTTCTCTATGTTGACTCGTAGTCCTATTCTTCTGTATAGGGTCACTAAAAGACGAAGATTCTCTTGTAGACCCCTCAGCGTGCTGCTTAGAGCAACAAGTCATCTGCATAAGAAATGAAACTTAGATCCAAGCCCTCCAAAAAGAAGGTCCCACGAACGAAACGAATCTAGTTACAGAGTAAATCGCAGAATTAAAGATGATAGGGCTTAGAGCAGATCCTTGCCGAACTCCTTTGAAGAGCCGAATGGGTTCAGAAAGCTTTTGCTTGCGGTGACCGGCGATTGTTTCCCATCCCAAAGCTAGACGAATATGCGTGTGGGAGAACCAGTCATGGAGAACAAGGACAATGCGGGGGGTCGACTCCTGAATCTAAGAGGCACCACAGTGCCTGCGATTGGACGACAGAATCGAACGCAGCGGAAATGTCGACACTGCAGGCAAAGAGTGCTTTTAACTAAAGATGTAGACCTCATTATTCTTCTTAGTAGCCGATGGGCGTGTCCACAGCCCAACCCATTTCTGAATCCAAGTTGTTTGTCTCCCATTAGAGCGTGCGACGTAATATGGGGCAACAGTACCTTCTCAAATACTTTGCTGATAACCGATGAAACTGAGATTGGTCTGTAGCTTTTACAAAGCAAGGGATCTCGATTCTTTTTCAGAATATTGGATGTGCGGCAACCATGAAAGTTGGCAGGTGTGAGTCCCTGCTCGATGCTCATTTGGAATAGTAAGGCTAAGTACTAATGTAGACGTTCTGTGCCGTGCTGTAAGTGCCTCGGAGTGATCCCATCGAGCCCTGGAGACTTGTTCTTTTTCAATTTTCTCACAATTATCTCAATATGCCATTTAGAAACAATGACATCAGTGCGGTGGAGTTTTGCGCTGATTAATTGCCTATCTAACTTAGATTTATATACGGAGTCCAGCTCGTTGGGTGGTGGCGCAAACACGTCCTTGTAATGGTTTACCCAACTTTCATCGGGAATGGGACTTTGCACATCAGCGTCGGCCCTGTTAGATTGGAATCGCTTCCATAAGATGTTTGGGTCACTCCTGCAATCACAAGACAACTTCTCCACTTACTGGACTTGCATATTCTCGACAGTACGTTTGAATTCTTTTTTGGCATGTCGAAAGCACTGAAAAACTACTCCAGAGCGGGGTTTGTCGCAGTCCTTCCACAATTCGTACCAGAACTTGGATCTCTTCTTGGCAAACTTGACATTTGGGTTATCCCATCCCTTTTTACGAGTGTTGGGTACACTTTTGCCACTGGAACAGCGGCAGATTCCGCAAGCTTCATCGAATGAACAATTTCGGAGCAAAAGATGTTCAGGGCTAGTCTGTCTTCATTTTGGCCATGAGTAAGCAGGTGGAACGGTACTTTGATTTTAGCAAGAGTTGAGTCAAGAATATCTTTGTACAAGGACTGATCTATCCTTTGCCATTCACTCTTGATAAACCATGATCGCCCGGGGCACCGCTTGTAGGTGGAGAATGGTACCATTAAGCTAATCCCAAGGTGATCGCTACAATTGTGTTCCGAGTCAACAATGGCTTTAATCCGGTCGGAAGTAGGAAATTTACGAAAAAGTGATCGATATCTGATGTAGCCAGGGATGCGCTGTGGACAAACATGAAGGACTGGGATTTTGGAACCGGGGCCATAGCTTTTGGCAGACACCCCCTTAATATGGTGAAAAAACGATCCATCATCCAGAAGCTGACAGTTGAAGTCCCCACAGATAATAATTTTTTCTGACTTGTATTGTTCGGCCAACCTCCCGAGTCTCGCACAAGCCTTCGTGTAACGCCTTTCTGAGAGGACATCACGATAATTTGTGGGGAGGTACACTGATATGACTATAAAGCCATTTGGACCAGGAACTCTGATCGCAGAAAAATAATCGCATGAATCAATTAGCGTGCATTGCAAATTGGAGTCTGCAATGATCAAGATTCCACCACTCGGCCTTCCAACTGAGCTGTTGCGGATAGCAGGCTGCAAAAAAATAGTCCTTTCCTGGAAATGGTCAAGGATTGCTGAATGATCGGCTGTTACCAAATGTTCCTGAATGCATATTATGCTATGCTTGGTTACTAGATCACTTAAAAGAGACAGCTTGTGTGGAGCGTGCCCGTATATATTTCTGCTATAAAGCGAGATAGTTGCATTCATTGCTTACGTTTGTTTGAACTAGCCTCTAATTGTCTTTTATAAACCGGGCATTGCGAGCTATAACATGGATGCTTTCCAGAGCAATTAGCACATTTAGTGTCACGGACACATGGATTGTCTTTAGGGTTTTCGTGATCGCCGGAGCACCTGGAACACTTCGCATTGTTAGGGCAATCTCGTTGCAAGTGGTCAAACTTTTGGCATTTAAAACACCCTCAGAGGGGCGGCAACATATTTGTCCACCTTGATATGGCAATAACCGACGTAAACGCCATTTTTCAGTGCTTTTTCAAGAGCTTCTTTGTCTCTGAATGTTAGCTTGACTGACTTGCTAGTACCATAGCGTTTCGCTTCTTGGATCCCTTCCATAGCAGACTCAATCTCCTCGTTTGTCGTATCTTCAGGGACAAATTTAGCCACTGCCAGGAATTTCGGTTTATGGACTTTAACTACAGCCGCGGAATTCGATTTTATGCTATTAGCTATAGCTTCTGCATCATGCTCGGTTCTAACATACAACACCAGCGTATCGCTTCTCGTAACTACCTTCTGTACTTTTCCGGATGCACCATTGGAATCAAGAAATTCTTTCTGCTTTTGGCACGATTTATATATTTCGGGTGGTGCTTCTTTTACGTGAAGCGGGATACTTAGAGATTCGCTGGGAGTAGGCCACGTTTTAGTGACAAAACTGGCGTTGCATCGGTCCAGCCATGCATTCATTTTTTCACCACATTCGTTTAGTTTGCACCTTAATGAGGTAAATACATCGTGAGGTATGGAAGGAGTCTCAGATGGATCATAAATAGTGAATTTGAAAGGGAAATCACCCTTAGCGTCCAATTCCTTCATAGCATGAATCGCATCTTCTACAAAAACAGATGCATTTATTGTGCTTCTACGCTCTTTCAAAATGGTTCCATCTTTATCTAATTGATCTCGAATAAATCTTACGGCTTGTGTGACAGATTCCTTGTCAAAGAATCTCACGGCAGTGCTTACAACCGATTCATGGGGAATATCTTTGAAGTTAAGTGAACGCTGGATGAAATTTAAAAAAGGGCTATATAAATACTTGATTTTTGCCATTTTTCTTCGCTTATAATCTATCCAAATTAAGTCCAATCGTACCCAATGATGTCACAAAAATTAACAATCCAAGTCCTTAATCACATCCAAAACCGGTCCAGAAAGTATTCGCAAAAATATACGTATCGCCTCTGGCTATTTACTCGTTTCTTGGGTGAATGAATGCTGAATGAACTACACAGAAAGAATGCTGACGAGATACAGCTAACAAAACCTGTGGGAAGTGCGGGTACCCAAATCGCCTTTCCCCAGCAGTTTAAGGATCAATATCCGGCCGGTACCGATACGGCTCTTGTGTTTGTTCCCGCTCTCTTCTGCACAGGCTGTCACTAATCAGCGAAAAAAATAATGAGAATTTGGCTACTAAACTATTTTTATTAGCCAAATAATCCTTTTTCTTTCTTTCCTTTTTCCTTTTCTTTCCCTTCTTTCCTTCCTTTTCTTTCCCTTAAAATTTGAACTGTGTTGCTACCGTATTAATAATCCAAACAAAGCAATTAGTCCACATATCAATAAGTTTACCTTAGATTTACCTTAGATAATAAATAATCCTCAAGGTCAGAAATAATAGCTCAAGGCACTGAATTAAATAATTCCTCAAGGATGTTATCCACTGGAATATATATATAGCTATATATATAAGGCACTAATTAATATAATTTCACAGCTGGTTTAAAGTTCATAGATCCAAAAAAGATGATGTTATCACTCCGGATACTAAATATATATATATATATATATATATATATATATATATATATATATATATATATATATATATATATATATATATATATATATGTTATAGTTTAATTATTTTGGGTTTATTTATAATAGTTTTAATTAAATAGTTGAGGTTTAAGTAAACGGTTGAGTTATATATATATATATTATGAAAAAATAGATAAATAAATAAATAACTGAATTAAAAATAATAATATATAAATAAAAATATAAAAGAAAAAATAATAGTAACAAATCCAGTCACCACCACTCCTCAATACTCATCTGCCCCTCCTCTCCCCCAACCTCGCCTTCCAATCCCACCTTAGTCCCTGCCCACTCTTACCTTCCCAGCCTACCCTCACCTTTCCAGCTCCTCTTCCTCCCCTACCCAACCTACCTGCCAATGTAAAATTCAACAAATCCCCCTCTTCCCAAAAAATAATCTTTTAAATTTTCGAGCTCAATGGTAGCTCATTCCATACAGATGGTCCCAGGTGTTTCATTGAAAATGAAGAAGTACTGCCACGACGCAAATCAACAACTATATTATCACTTTACCTAGTTCCATAATTATGCAGGTCACTATTAATTTGGTAAAAACTCTTAAAATCATCAGGAGTTAAACCAATCACTGAAACACAAAATGCTGCAGATTGGTAATATCTTATCTGACCTACATTAAGGAGCTTCAGGGACACTGACGAATGGCTTCTCCAACTCTCTCAGGCGGTAATGGTCAGCACTCATTGAAGTTACTAGCCGAGATTATTTCATAATTGTCATCTTCCTCAACATACTGCTCTTGTTTCGACCGACTGAGAAAGTGCTCTGCAATATGAAAACGATACAAGATGAGTTTGTTCAAGCTTGGGCTACTATTTTCTTCATGCGCCTGCCTCTCGATAAAAGCGTTTGAGTATGAAACATCAATAAAATGATAAAGCAATCTTACGGTCCATTTTCTAGCTCTGGAAGTGAATCGGCAATAACTAGTCATACGGTCAGCCATGTCCACTTCACCCATATACTTGTAATCAGTTACAGACCTTGGGCAAAAGATTGTGATCCGCTTCCCCTGCTTTTCGTCCCATCTCTCCACTGTTTTCTCTTCTTCTATTCGAGCCTAGTGTCACAATTCTTGTATCAAACTTTTCCCTGATGGTTAGCTTCTGATCTTCTCGTACAAATGCAACGCCCGATTCTCTCCCTTTCTTCTTCATTTCTTTTTCTGGCTTCAGAGGTACAGTCTCTTTTTCAAATATATTTCGCATGTTTGTCCGAGTTGCATTTATCTGCACTTCGCACATAAGGTTGAGTGGCTATGTTGAGTTAAAAATTGATTAAATCGATGAGAACCGATGTCCATGGGGGTGGTTATTGAACTTTCGTCGCAACCTTAACTATATTGCAAATACATCCTTTTGGTAATCCTTACGCAAACAATTTCTTTGGATTTAATTCAACATTGTCTTCAAAAGGTCCTTAAAGTTTCAACTTAGAACCCTTAGCCGTTCCAAGGACGTTGCAGATACGCACATTTGACAACATGAATGTACATAGTTTCTTTGACTTTACCCGTTCCCTAAAAGTGTCAGCTTGATACCCTTTGCCCAGTCCTGAGACATTGTGGATGGACCACTGTGACAACCTCTATGCATGTAGTGTCGTTTGACATAGTTCAACATCCCCCTCAACATGTCCCGGAAGTTTCTAATTAACACCCTTAGGCGTGTATAAGACATTGCAGATACGCCCTTTACAAAATCTGTATACAAATAGTATCTGTTTAATTAGTTCAATATCTCCCTCTACAAGCCTTGAAAGTTTCAAGCTATTGCCCATAACTGAGATTGATTGAAAGTTTTGACTATTGTGAAGAAAATGGCTATCTCCTAATTTCATCGTACGTCTTTGGAGGCTTGGGGGTGGTTAGCCAAACAGAATATGAGAAGGGTTTGGTTGTCCTCCGACCTCTTTTGACTCTAACCTAACCAAAACCTAACCTAACTTAACCTAAATTTATGAATATTAGCGTCTTTATACCTTTTTGGTAGATGGCAGTGATGGTGTTTAACTTTCATATATAGAATATTTGAAAACGAAAAAATGCAGTAAAATCTGTATATTTTCCATAATTTTGTTAAAAAAAAATTATGCAACAGTGAAAGAAGTGATTAGAAAGGTTCTCCCCCTGGAAAATATGTTAATTAAGATTATTATACATATTATGTAGTAATAATTATTTTCTTAACATGTCTCCTTATGACCAGGACTGATCCTAAATTTATACCAAACTTACAATTTACAATTGAATTAGCCTTCTTTGTTGGTTTTACGGCCACTCCTTCAATACAAAGTAGCCTTGTCAAAATACACATTGAAGCCAGGTTGCTCTAGACTAAGGCAGCCTATATATGATTGCCAGCCTCGTATATTTCAGAAATACTTTTTTTTTATTTTCCTTCGAAGACCTAAAAAAAAAATCCTTCCCTACACTTTGAAAAGCTCTTTTTACTGGATTTTTACAAAAAGAATCGGAAAAAAAAAAAAAAATAATTGCCCCCCCCCCCCACGCCTACATTTTGTGAGTCTTTGGCGAGCAATCAATTTAAAAATTATTTTTGTTAACTAGATTAATTTTGCGATTTTTTTAACGATTTCATGACAACTAAATAGCAACAATTTTTAATTACATATCATTTTCAGTAAAATGTGGATAATGCTCTGGTCTGTTGGAAGGTTTAAGGATATAGTAGCCCCTCTAGGTTTGTGGTGATTTCTATTCGCTTCAAGTTGACTTGGTTAATCATCATATTTCTATTCTATTTAGGAATAATTTCAGAACTTAGTTTCTGCTTTTGTAGGTTTTAGTATCACTCTTTACTTTTCTTTGTGTGTTTTAAAATTATTTAATAAGTATATACTTATATGCCTGATAAAATAAATAAACTGTCTAAAATAATTACAACGATTGAGCAAACCTAAGACTTTTAAAAATGACACTTGAGAAAAGGGGACCGAAAGATATATATCTCTACAGCTTATTTCTCAGGTCAGTAATTTTGTTTAGCGAAATAGAAAAGACATGCAATTTTTGTCTGAACTTCAAATTTGTTAAATTTATCAGTATCTCTGATTCTGAAGGTGCCTCAAATGTAGCTTGTCAAAATTGAAAAAAGAGGGTTAAAGAAATGTTATTGAAAAAATTTAGAATTGCAAAAAAATCGTTGTGTTATTAGATTTTCAGGCCCTCATTGCGTATTTAAAGTACCACGCAAAGTAAAAATGAAATATGATTCTCTGTTGGTTAAGAGGACTCTTACTCAACCATATATATTTCAAAAATTACTAGAAATCATGTGCCAAGTGCCAAAACTAAAAAAAAAAAAAAATACCTGGGTAAAAATCAGCAAAAATAGCCTAAGAAACACATGGTGCCAAACAGCCTAAAAGGTGTAACCTTTTTTTAATGATGTAGTTGTCTGATAAATTCTAATTTTGAATTCGTACGTACGAACACAGCGTTGTCTTACTAAAAATAGTTAGTTTTACTTGTTAAGTTTCCTGCTTAAACGCGGCAACACTGACAAAATTTTGATACTGCTCTTGACACTTCGTTATTTTGAAACACTCAAAAGAAAAATCGAAAACAAAAGTGTATCTTGGTATGAATAGACCTAAGCTTGGCACTTTAAGTTTAGAATATAACATAAAGTGACATAAGTACTATGGAACATAAGGGTTGGCTTACACTTCTAAGTTGCAGGTTCACTCCTAAGAATCCCCCGATAAATGTGAATGTTTGAATTCGTACGTACGAGCAGCGTTGTCTTACTAAAGATAGTTAGTTTTACTTATTAATTTTCCTGCTTAAATGTGGCAACACTGACAAAATTTTGATACTGTGCTCGATACTTCGTTATTTTGAAACAATCAAAAGAAAAAATCTAAAATAAACGTGGCTTACACTTCGAAGTCGCAAGTTCACTTCTAAGAATCCCCTTTCTCTGTTGAACTTTCCTTTTGTCTTCCATTTTTTACTATCCCAAGCAACTTCTTCCATGCCAACAGCATACGTTTGCAAATATGTAAAGACACATGGGGTAAACTGCTCAAACTGAAAAAAGGACATATTTTGAACATATATGCTATATGCGCTTATGCATAAGAACCGTGTTTTTTCTCGACGGCCTACACATCTACAAAAAAAATGTATATAGAACATGCAATGGTATGTCAGACAAGTTAGAAAACCGTCTTCCAGCTAGAAGTAGTTACTTGGCTCAAAAAAGAAAACTCTTTACCATTTCCTTTTCCAGTACAAAACAGTCTACCTGACTGGGTTTCTTCTTGTTTTTGCCTTCATGTGAACCGTTCTTCAACCGTTTCTTATTAATTAAAATGAACATTGATGTTTTGAATTGGTTGAGTTGAAACTCACACAACCATATATATCTTAGAAATTCCTGAAAAATCAAGAATTCTCGTTTTTAGTGAAAGATACCTCCATATGCAGTTAGGCAGCTTTTGGTAGCGGACACAAAATAAAAAGCAGGAAAATGATGGAAAATCAGCAACAGCTAAACTTAAAAAGGTGTAGCTTTTCTTTATTTATTTATAAATTCGTGGCACGAAGACCCTTTAAGCATCGGATTTACCATTAGCCTTTTACATAACTCGATGTTTTATAAGACTGTTCGATAGTCTTCCCAAGGAGGCGAGGTATACAATTTTAGGGAAAGTATCTCCAGGAAGATGGATCCAAGATCGAAGTAAAACGTTGAATAAAGCTGTTCTTCAAGTACTCTCGTCACGACTTATCAAAATTAAGATAACTGGATCGGGCTGTGTACTTTCGTGTCTGCTTTGCTTGTTGAACAGTAGAGGTAATAATATGAGAAAGCTCTATAGAAGAAGGCAAACGTAAGTACTTGCAGAAACTGCCATCGCCGCTATATCAACCTATCCCTAAGAAAATGTAGAGAGTCATGGATAACGACTAAACCTACCCTATTAGCCCTAATCTGGATCTTTTGAAACGGTGCCAACAATATTTTTAGAGCACCAGCATACAGCGGGCGTCCTTGTTTGTTGATAGATCTGATGCAATGCGTGTGAAGTGGAATGGTCGAGCTAGCTGGTAAAAAGTTTTTGCAGCGAAGAGTGACCCGTAGTTTTCTTGTGGAAGAGTTTTCTCACCCGATCGAGACGCGTTTTTCAAGAAAGTTCTGAAGAAGATACCACAGATCTTTTGAAGGTGTACTTGTGTCTGAGAATCAGCAGATTTATAATATTTGAATTTTTACGGAGAAGAAACTTTTAACTAAGTAGTTTCGCTTAAATTTTTCATGGTTTCAACATGGCAACACTGACGAAAATGTGGTGTTTAACATTAACAATTTTGAAGCATTTTTCCAAAAAAAGCATTTATAATTTTGGAACAGTTTCTCAAACATGAATAGATCTAAGATGGTCGGCAGTGGGGGAGGGGGGCAGGCAAAAAGCGTTTTTATTTTGACGTTCTTTTTGAGGTAATTTAGACGATTGGCTATGTGTTTGGTGAGAACCTCCTTTCGAAAAGAAGTGTCCCCCGCAAAATTACGGGGTGTTTGAGGTCACTGCTTCTTAAGTTTTCCCGTTTTGGTAATTTTTGGAAATTTAATTGAAAGTAATTAGATTCAATCAAATTTTCCACCGTAGTTTCCAATTTTCGTTATCATTTTGTCACAAGGCACATATGTTTTACATGTGTCAAGATATTGAATAGAAAGCCATACTTGTAAACAAAAATGCATTGTCAAGCTGATAAGATAGAACATTTTTTTATTTAATTAACCCTTGAAAGAGGTCATGAGGTGCAAATATTTTGTGTGTCAAAAATATTGAATTAGAAAGTCATACTTGTCAAAAAATATAAAAAATGCATTAACAAGCTGATAAGGTAGAGTAGCTATATATTTTTCAGCCTTGAAAAAGTGAAACTGACAATAGTTGATAGCAGAATGTTCTTAGGATTGATAAAATAAAAACATTTGATTTGTACACTGGACTAGAATGTTCATCAGCAAAAGAACTGGGTTATTATTATGCGTCACATAACTGGCATTGAACATCAAAACGACTCTGAACATAATCAGGATCGACCTAACAAGCACAGAGAAGAAAGTGATAAGTTTTCTTTGATGGCACAAAACCTCAAACAACCTAGTTTTTTTTTAACCTGACTTTCAGTAGTAAAGCCCCGTTTAAAATTAAGCGCAAAAAGCAGGTAACTAGGGGGGGGGGCAGTTCCCTCAGATAAAAAAAAAAAAAGCAATTTCTATTCGGTTAAGCACTAGTCATCCGTAAAGTGTGGAGAATTGATAGAAAGCGGCCAGTGCCATCTATAGCACCTAGGACATCAAAATACTTTTTGTTCCTGAAGCATCTTAGAACCATTCCTGCTAGAAAACCCTGGTTTATTTGCTGTTTCAAAATCGTGAACTCATTAAGGGAACACCACGTTTTTTGTTGATGTTGCCAATTTGAACCGGTGAAAACAGTATGCAAAACTAATTAGTTAAACTTAACAGCACGTTTCATCCGTAAGAAATCATGGATTTACAATCTTTTGGTTCCCAAAAAAGCTGCTTTGGGAACCAAAGCAGCTCCTTTGAATGACCCTCCAAAGAATAAACAAAGCATTCTTCCACTGATTGGTGCATTTTTTTTTTTTTGCCTATTTGTCAGCCAAGTTTCTTTTTTCGAAATTCAGCATCTCTAACTACCAATAAAGGCATAACTGCAAATGAAGATCATTTTTGCTATTAAAAAATCCTAAAAATAATTTTTTCAAAGAAAAATAAAGAGCCGTCTTAATCTTCAGACCAACAGAAACAAGTCCTGTAATAGTTCAAACTCGAAACAACCAGACATTACTATCAAAGAATAAATAAAACCCAAAACGATCAGAAATTAAGATAAATTACAATATCAAACTTGAAGATTACAGATACTGATTTAAATGAATAAATAAATTTTAAATCGAATACAAATTAAATTGAACATTTAGGTCAAACTTAAAAGGGACAACAATTACTACAAACATCGGTTTGTTAAAGCCCTTTTCCCCTAACCGTAAAAGTTCTAGCTACCTTAAGGTTTTTTTTTAAACACAGGATCAAACATGTCCCTTTTTGCAATAAAAAACCTTAAATATTAACAATGGGAAACTTGCAAAACTTACAGCCCTTGCCCGAGGGGATGTTGGGGCTTCGCCATCTCCATAGACATAGGTTTTTGACCTTTAGAGTATTTTGGACGAGATAGCTATTTCAAAATTTTAATCGGATGTCTTTGGGCAGATTAAAGCTAAACAAACATGGGCAGCGGACTGGTTGCCTTTCGAACACTTTTCAACATCCCTTTATACATATCCTGAAAGTCTCCACTTCATATCTTCAGCCGTTCTTAAGATTTTGCAGACAAGCCTTTTTGATAAACTGTATGCAATAGGGTATTTTCATTTTGCTCAACATGCCCCTCAATATTCCCCGAAGTTTAACCTTAATACTTTTAGAGGTTTTGCTGACACACAGAGTCACATATTCCCCATTTTGCCATTGGTAAATCAAACATGTAAAAAATGAGAAAACTATTTGTTTTATTACAAAACTGACCCGAGGCTGTAGGGGACATTGTATCTCCAGAGACATAATTTTTAGAACTTCTATCTATTTTGAACACAGTGGCTTTTTTCAAAATTTCGACGAGTGTTTAGGTGCAAGGGGCATCTAAAGATGACATGGGGGGCTGATTGCCCCCAATCCCTTTTCAGCATCCTTCTGAAAATACCCTGAAATTTTTAACTTAATATCTTAAGCAGTTCCTTTGACATTGGTGATACGCCCTTTTGACCGCCAGCATGCACATACTGTGTGTTTTTTTTTTCATCCTCCTCATCATTGCCTTGAAGTTTCAAAATTAATTGGAGATCCAGGACAAAAAGCCCCATTTTCCTAATAAAAAACCTTGTATGTTCACAAAGGGCTGCTTGCATAGCTAACAGTTCTTACCCCGAGGACTATGGAGGCGATGTTAACCCCAAATTTAAGAAAAAACGGGATTTATTTAAATAAAACAGCGGAACAAAAAAAAAAAAAAAAAAATACAACAACAAACTTTACATAATAAAAATCCAGATATTTTGACTCTACGTCTAGGAGCCTTTATCAGCGGGGAAAAAAAAAAAAAACTAAGTTAAATTAAACTAAACACAACAAACAAAGAAAAAAGCAACAAACAAACAAAAAAAAAAAAAAAAAAGATGCATAAATTTAATTTTTTTGTCATCTTTTCCCTTATCAGTTGTTTGATCGTTGGATCCGGATCCCGTACTTCACCCAAGCCCCCAGCACTTGGCACACGGCAGGCTTGTATATATTTGATGCTCTAATCCTTATTAGCACAATATAAGAAATTCTGGCACTAATTCAATTCATTCTTCCTGTTAATATATCAAAGAATCATCCATTTTATTGGACTTGGTTTCCTTCTCAGACTCGTTGTGATTCTCTCTGTTGCTTCTCTTCCAACCACAGGTTTCATTTACCATACTATGTGATCATTCCTATCACTTTTCTTCTATTTGCATATTTTGTTGTCCATATTTTTTCATTCGAGATTCGTAGAGATGCTTTTGTCACATGTCATCTAGCCGCAGATCTAGTTTGCGCTTGGTTTTCGTAGATCATTAAATCATATAGTTTTCCATGCCTCTTTTCTTTAGCTGTTTGAAATGCATCAAAAAAAATTTTCAAGAAAAAATTTTGCATACATACAAACATAAATAAATACATAGTTGCTCGTTTAAAGGGAGTATAGATATTTTTTATTCTCTATTTTTGTAGTCACGAGGTGTCAACTAAGCAATTTCAATTGAGTTAAAAAATTCCAGCGTGAATTCAGTTCTTACTTCCTATTAACGCATCAAGGAATCATTTATTTTATATTATTTGTGTTCTTTTGGAACTCGTTGCGATTCTCACTATTGCTTCTCTTGTAACCGCAATTTCTTTTACGATTCCATGTATTCGTTGTGATGCTGGTTGTCGGGCGTCTTCTAGCCGCAGATCTTGTTTGTGCTTCATTTGCCTGCACCGTCGCCTCCAATTTTTTTCCGTGCATTTTACTGCAGCTCCTCAGATTCATTAAAATAATGTCTAATTTTGCATGACGTCATAGACGCAAAAAAAATTCTTTCCCAGATTTTACTCAGTTTTCATATTTTCGCTTTAATTGCGTTTTTAAAATAATTTAGTAACAACCAGAGATGTCCCTGTTCAGAGTCTTTTGTCCTCTTGTGTAATTTGCACGTGTCATAGATACCTAATTTTAATTCTTCCTTCCTGTTGATCAATCATAGACTCACACATGCTAAACTAACACGTTTTTTCATTCCATTGTACCTTGCTTTTTTTCTTCTACCCGCTCAAGCACACGAAACTAACACGTTCCTTCATTCTATTATAATTTTGCTTTGTTTTCTAACAGCAGATTTCAACGTTTTCCTTTGCATTTCAATGTGATTTTTGCTGTTCCTAGTTTGATCCATTTTTTTAGCTGTTAAGTGTAATTTTGCAACCGTCATAGACACAGAAAAACAATTCGACTACCCCTGGGAGAAAAATGGTGTCTTGACACCTATGTAAATATGGCGTCACTCACATGATCCCCCCCCCCCCGAAATTAAGGCTCTAAAACGATTTTTCTCAAACTCTTAATCTATTATCAAACTCTATATCAAACTCTATAATTTTACAAGCTAATGTTGAAGTAAATCAATAAATTAGGCTAGACATTAGTTTTACAAGCTAATGTTGAAGTAAATAGATAAATTAGGCTAGATATTAGCTTTATATTAGTTTTACATTAGTTTTTTACATTAGTTTTACAAGCTAATGTTGAAGTAAATCAATAAGACAGGCTACACATTAGTTGTGTAGCCACATTACACATTACCCCTGGGAGAAGAATGGTGTCTTGACACCTATGTAAATATGGTGTCACTCACATGATCCCCCCCCCCCCCCCCAGAATTAAGGCTCTAAACGATTTTTCTCAAACTCTTAATCTATTATCAAACTCTGTATCAAACTTTATAATTTTACAAGCTAATGTTGAAGTAAATCAATAAATTAGGCTAGACATTAGTTTTACAAGCTAATGTTGAAGTAATAAATAAATTAGGCTAGATATTAGCTTTATAGTAGTTTTACATTAGTTTTTACATTTTTTTTTACAGGCTATTGTTGAAGTAAATCAATAAATTCAGCTAGACGTTAGTTTTACAAGCTAATGTTGAGTTATATTAAATAGGAAAACCAAAAAGTCTTCTGTATAACTTTGTTCATACTTCCCTATAATAATTTGATATTTAAAAAGTCATACAGAAGACTATACCATTTTCCATGTTTAAAGGAAACATAATATTTCTAATGAATTTCATTTTTATGTTCCTGGCCTCCCCAGGCCATTCAGCGTGTCCCCAGGTGGCGATAGGGGAACGCTCTGCAGATATGTAGGGTACCTCCATAGGAGGCACGGACCAAGGTGGGACCTTGTCCCTGGGGGTCCATAATAGACACTGGGGTACCCTCGCCCGGGGTCATAAATACAGGAGGAGGAGGAAGAAGGCCCCTCAAATGTACACTCAAAAAGGCCCACTGGTTTGTCCACAAGTCCCATGAGTTGCAAACCTTATCCCAGTAATAGGTTAAATTGCATGGTGATGCAGAACACTATCGCGGCAGGATCCTCTATAGGAGGACAACTGCGGCAGGGCGTAAGATCCAGATCTATGGACAACGGCCTCTGCAAAGGGCTGCCTCGACCTTTTCGGGGTACCTGCAAGACTGGGAACCTTGCGGTCAACTCTATTCCCACTTGAGGAGTGGCGCCCCTCGAGGAAATTATAGCCTAGTAAACGACACAGCATTCGCAAGGGATTCTGACTAATAGACAATTTTTCTGGGCTTGGTATGTTTTGATGGGCGTCTTTGGGCTGAAAAACCTCTTCCTAGCTAATTTATCTATTATGGGTTGTTTCCCCGTAGTAAAATAATATTTGTAGGCATGAATATATAATAAGTCGGAGGTAATAGGCTTGAGACTGTCTGTGCAGGATTTCGACTCTTGTTGATAGAAGAGCATCGCCAAGTGCTGAAAACCATGTTGTGACCAAGATGGGCCCAGGATTGCACAAAGCCTCCATTCATGGAGGTCCCAGGGACTTCTTGCTGTCCGGTTCTAAGCCGGCTTAAGCACTTCAGTGTAGACTTGAGAAGATATGTGATCCCCGTCCTGCACTGGTATCCGGGATGATCATTGCTTTTCCTGAGGCGAAAATAATTTCAATGATTTAAAGAACATGAAAATTGAAACTTGGAATGTTACGACATTAAAAAAATGACTATCGTATCGACATATTGACTGACAATTTCAGACGATTCGAACTGGATTTATTAGGAATTTCAGAAACTCATATCCAAGGGGTAGGAAGCATGAAATTAGGTGATATAGAATTTGTTTACTCAGGCAGGAAGCATGGGGTACATAGAAAGGGAGTAGGGCTCATGATGAATAAGGAAGCTGCTAAGTCTTATTTAGGCTGGGAAGGTATTAATAATAGGATACTAATTGCTCATTTTATGACTAGAAAGTTCAGGGTATCAGTTATAGTAGTATACGCCCCTGTAGAACTGACTGACGGAGATACTAGTGACTCAGATGAATTTTACTTACAGTTACAGGAGCAAATAGACAGGGTACCAGGTAGAAATATGATGTTATTACAGGGATATTTTAACGCCCAGGTTGGTTAAAAATAGGGATAGATGGTATCCCAGCCTAGGTAAATTTGGTGTAGGAAAAGAAAAAAGTAATGGATACAGACTTTTGCAATTTTGTAGGTATAACAATCTAGTTATAACCAATACGGTATTTGGTCATAAAATGGCTCATAAGTTAACATGGTATTCACGTGATGGTAAGACAGCAAACCTTATTGCTTATGTTATAGTAAACCGAAGACTGGCAGGATCAATACAAGATACGAGGGTATATTGGAGTGCTGTTATTGATGTTAAAAGTAAAGATCACCATCTAGTAGTGTCAAGGGTTGATTTAAAGCTGAAATATCGGAAGGGTAACTACCTCCCGGGAAGTTATGATGTTGGTAGACTCCAGGATGAGAATTTGAGAGAAAATTTCCAGGAACAGTTGAATACTAAACTTAAGAGTTTAAAATTTGATAATGTGGAAGATGGTTAGAATAATTTTAGAAAAATAATTTGTGAAGTTGCTGAAGGTGTATTAGGGAAGAAAGCTAGAACTGCAGCTAAGAATATTTGTGAAAAAAGCTTTATGTTTAACAGAAAGGAGAAAGGACTTGTACAAGAATTATCTGAGTGATAGATCGTATGAAAACAAAAGAAATGTAATAAAGTGGAGAAAGCATTAAAATATGAACTAAGGAGGTGTGAAGTGGAGGCCATGGATAAAATTACCGAGGATCTGGAAGATGCAGCTAGACGGCATAATAGTAAAATATTGTACTGGCACGTTAACAAATTGAGAGGGAGTAGTCAATCCGGACTTGGCCCAGTTAAAGATAGGAATGGGGTCGCAATTAGCGATAAGGAAAAAACTAGAGAGAGATGGACCGAACATTTTGAGAATTTGCTTAACCGAGATAGAGTTGCAGGAAAAAATATAGAGGAAAATGAAAAAGTTTGTGATACCTTGGATGTGAAGGAAGATTTGTTTTGTGAGGAGGAATTAGCAAAAGTACTAAAAGGTTTAAAGAATAATAAGGCTCCAGATGCTGATAGGGTGGTAAATGAGTTTCTTAAATATGGTGGCTCTGAGGTTAGTAATAAGTTACTGAAGATTATGAATATGATTTTTGAAAAAGGGGAAGTACCTAACGATTATAGGAAAACCTTAATTAAGCCACTTTATAAGAAAGGTGATAAAAGTGAGTGTGGTAATTATCGAGGCATTAGTCTGGTCTCTGTAGGTAGTAAATTACTTAGTAATATGATACTTTTTAGACTGAGAGATGCCGTAGACAAAGTTTTAAGAGAAGAGCAGTGCGGTTTTATAAAAGGTAGAGGATGTGTCGACCAAATTTTCACTCTTAGGCTAATAATTGAGAAGTGCCTGAGTTTTCAAATACCTTTGGTCCTCAGTTTTATAGATTATGAGCAAGCGTTCAATTCTGTTGATAGAAGAGCTTTAGTAAAGGTTTTATCCTTGTATGGTATACCAGACAAATACATTAAAGTGATTAGTGCTATGTACGAGAATAACGCTGCTGCGGTTAAGGTAGGAAATGAGGTTAGCAGCTAGTTTTGTATTAAATCAGGAGTTAAGCAGGGTTGTGTTCTATCCCCCTTTGTATGGATTATTTTGATGGACTTTGTTTTAAGGAGCACAGGAAAGGCAATGGAAGACCACGGAATCAAATGGGGAGGAAAAAGTCTCCTGGATTTGGATTATGCTGATGATTTAAGCATCCTAGATGAAAGTGTGAACAAAATGAATGAAGTTTTAGAAGTTTTGCGAGTTCAGGGTGCTAGAATTGGTTTGAAAATTAATGTTAGGAAGACTAAGTCACTAAGGCTAGGAATAAGTGAAGATGAAAAGGTGACGTTGGGTAATGAAAAGATTGATCAGGTGGGCAGCGTCACTTACCTTGGTAGTATTATTAGTAAAGATGGTAGGAGCAGTGAAGATGTTAAATATAGAATAGCCAAGGCTCAGGGTGTTTTTTCACAGTTAAAAAAAGTCTGGAAGAATAGGAAGATAAGTCTGCAAACCAAGATTAGAATATTAGAAGCTACAGTGATGACAGTGGTCAAATATGGCTCTGAAGCATGGACGCTCCGAAAAGCGGATGAAGATTTGCTAGATGTTTTCCAGAGAAATTGCTTAAGGATTGTTCTGGGTACCCGGCTGGCTGACCGTATTTCAAACAATAGGCTTTACGAAAAATGTGGTTCAATACCGCTCTCTAGGGCTACAATGAAAGAAAGGTTGAGGTGGCTAGGGAACGTTGTGCGGATGAAGGATGACAGATTTCCAAAGAGTGTTCTTTTCGGCCAACCATCTAGGGCTAAACGGAAAGCAGGTCGTC
Organism: Artemia sinica; assembly: GCA_027921565.1. Taxonomy (NCBI): domain Eukaryota; kingdom Metazoa; phylum Arthropoda; class Branchiopoda; order Anostraca; family Artemiidae; genus Artemia; species Artemia sinica. The sequence goes on from CM051271.1 coordinate 50,913,670, forward strand.
CCCGTCTGGGGTGGGAGGGCGTCATAAAGAAAGATTTAAAGGAAATGGGAACTCCGTGGGCGGGTGTAAAAAGGGAGGCTTTGAATAGATTGGGGTGGAAGAGGAGGGTGCGTAGCTGTGTTGGGCTCAGGCGGCTTGGTGATGCGATGTGTTGTTAGTAGTAGTAGTAGTAGTCTTAATCTATCTAGATCCTTTTTCACGCCAAAAAATTCCGGGGTACTAATTTTCAAACAAAAATATGGAGCCGTTTCCGAGAAAACATTTATGCATAAATACATCCATAGTAGCTCGTTTAAAAGCAAAAGATTTGTCTTAAAACGTATTTACATCACAGTTTACCAAGTCAACGCAAAGACGATTGACTATGATCATAAATACACTTGCAATTTCAAACATTCTCTAATTATAAAATGGACACCGGTTTTCAAATGGCTGTTTCATAGGCAGCGCGCTAGCGCTGCCTAAGTAAAGAACGATGTGGGCACAATGTGTTTTTTTTCTATATACCCGGGCACTTCGTATCGAAGGACTTGTCGTAAAACTTCGAAAAGGGCTCATTCATTGGAAATTGGAGTGGCTAGTGCCCTTTTTAATAGTCGAAAGTGATTGGAGGGCAACTAACCCCCCATGCCCATCATTCCCCCAAACACATCCAATCAAAATTTTGAAATAGCCATTTTGGTTGATTTCCAGATAGAAAATATCTTTTTGAGGAGGACACTCCCCCATAACCCTCGGGGCAAGGGTTTTAGGATATGCCTTGAGGGCATATAAGATCAATGTTGACACAATGTACAGTTTATTATTTTTTTCTTTAAAGCAGGGCACTTCACATAGAAGGGGTCGTCTTAGAGACTTCAAAAGGGTTCATTCGATTGGAAATCGAGAGTTCTAGTGCCCTTTTTGAGGGTATATAAGGTTTTTATAGAAGGCGTTGTCGTAGAAACTTAAAAATAGGCTCATTCAATTGGAAATTCAAAGGCTAGTGCCCTTTTTAATAGTCGAAAGTGATTGGAGGGTAACTAACCACCCCCGACGCCCATCATTCCCCCAAACACATCCAATCAAAATTGTGAGATAGCCATTTTGTTCAGCATAGTTGATTTCCAGATAGAAAATATGTTTTGGGGAGGACACTCCCCCACAACCCTCAGGGCAAGGGTTTTAAGTTATGCCCTGGGGGCATATAAGGTGTTTATTGAAGGCGTTGTCGTAGAAATTTCAAAACAGGCTCATTCGATTGGAAATTCAAAGGGCTAGTGCCCTTTTTAATAGTCCAAAGTGATTGGAGGGCAACTAGCCCCCCCCCACCAATCGTTCCCCTAAACACATCCAATCAAAATTTTGAGATAGCCGTTTTGTTCAGCGTAGTTGATTTCAAGATAGAAAATGTGTTTTTGAGGATGAGACTCCCCCACAGCCCTCAGAGCAAGGGTTTTAAGTTATGCCCTAGGGCATATAAGGTTTTTATAGAAGCGTTTGTCGTAGAAACTTCAAAAAAGCCTCATTCGATTGGAAATTAAAAGGGCTAGTGCCCTTTTTAATAGTAGAAAGTGATTGGAGGGAAACTAGCCCCCCCCACGCCCATCTTTCCCCCAAACACATGGAATCAAAATTGTGAGATAGCCGTTTTGTTCAACGTATTTGATTTTCAGATAGAAAATAGGTTTTTGAGGAGGACACCTCCCCCACAACCCTCAAGGCAATGGTTTTAAGTTATGCCCTGGGGGAATATAAGGCTTTTTTATAGAAGGAGTTGTCATAGAAACTTCAAAACAGGCTCATTCGATTGGAAATTCAAAGGGCTAGTGCTCTTTATAATAGTCGAAAGTGATCGGAGGGCAACTAGCCCCTCCCCCCTACGCCCATCATTCCCCCAAACACATCCAATCACAATTTTGAGACAGGCATTTTGTCAGCGTAGCTAATTTCCAGATAAAAAAATATCTTTTTGAGGAGGACACTCCCCACAACCCTCGGGGCAAGGGTTTTAAGTTATGCCCTGGGGGCATATAAGGTTTTTATAGAAGGCGCTGTCGTAGAAACTTCAAAAAAGCCTCATTCGATTGGAAATTCAAAGGGCTAGTGTCATTTTTAATACTCGAAAGTGATTGGAGGGCAACTAGCCCCCCCCCCCTACGCCCATCATTCCCCCAAACACATCCAATCAAAATTTTGAGATAGGTATATTTTCAGCGTAGCTGATTTCTAGATAGAAAATAACTTTTTGAGGAGGAAACTCCCCCACAACCCTAGGGGCAAGGGTTTTAAGTTATGCCCTGGGACCATATAAGGTTGTTATAGAAGGCGTTGTCGTAGAAACTTCAAATCAGACTCATTCGATTGGAAATTCAAATAGCTAGTGCCCTTTTTAATAGTCGAAAGTGGTTGGAGGGAAATTAGACCCCCCCCCCCCCAACGCCCATCATTAACCCAAACACATCCAATCAAAATTGTGAGATAGCCATTTTGTTCAGCGTAGTTGGTTTCTAGGTAGAAAATGTGTTTTGAGGAGGACACTCCCCCACAACCCCTCAGGGCAAGGGTTTTAAGTTATGCCCTGGGGCATATAAGGTTTTTATAGAAGGTGTTGTCGTAGAAACTTCAAAACAGACTCATTCGATTGGAAATTCAAAGGGCTAGTGCCCTTTTTAATATTCGAAAAGTGATTTGAGGGTTTCTAGCCCCTCCAATCCCCCCCCCCCCCCCCCACGCCCATCATTCCCCCAAACACATCCAATCAAAATTTTGAGATATCCATTTTGTTCAGCGTAGTTGATTTTCAAATAGAAAATATGTTTTTGAGGAGGACACTCCCCCACATCCCTCAGGGCAAAGGTTTTAAGTTATGCCCTGGGGGTATATAAGGTTTTTATAGAAGGCGCTGTCGTAGAAACTTCAAATCAGGCTCATTCGATTTGGAATTCAAAGCGCTAGTGCCCTTTTCAATAGTTGACAGTGATTGGAGGGCAACTAGCCGCTCACGCCCATCATTCCCCCAAAAATATCCAATCAGAATTTTGAGATAGCCATTTTGTTCAGCGTATAGTCTAGTTGATTTCCAGGTAGAAAATATGTTTTTTAGGAGGACACTCCCCCACAACCCTCAGGGCAAGGGTTTTAAGTTATGCCCTGGGGGCATATAAGGTATTTATAAGAAGGCGTTGTCGTAGAAACTTCAAAACAGGCTCATTCGATTGGAAATTCAAAGGACTAGTTTCTTCTTAATAGTCGAAAGTGATTGGAGGGGAACTAGCTCCTCCCCCATGCCCATTCAAACACATCCAATCAAAATCTTGAGATATAGCCATTTTGTTCAGCGTAGTTGATTTCCAGATAGAAAATATGTTTTTGAGGAGGACACTCCCCAACAACCCTCAGGGCAAGGCTTTTAAGTTATGTCCTGGGGATATATAAAGTTTTTACAGAAGGCGTTGTCATAGAAACTGCAAAAGGGTTTCATTTGATTGGAAATTCAAAGGGCTAGTGCCCTTTTTAATAGTCGAAAGTGAATGGAGGGCAATTACCCCCCCCCCCCCCCCCGCCCACGTCCATCATTACCCAAACACATCCAATCAAAATTTTGAGATAGCTATTTTGTTTAGCGTAGGCGAGTCTATTTCTAGGTAGAAAATATATTTTTGAGAAGGACACTCCCCCAAAACCCTCAGGGCAAGGGTTTTAAGTTATGCCCTGGGGGCATATAATGTTTTTATAGAAGGCGTGGTCGTAGAAACTTCGAAAAAGGCTAATTCGATTGGAAATTCAAAGGGCTATTACCCTTTTTAATAGTCGAAAATGATTGGAGGGCAAAACTAGCCTCCCCCCAACGCCCATCATTTCCCCAAACACATCCAATCAAAATTTTGAGATAGCCATTTTGTTCAGTGTAGTGGATTTCCAGATAAAAATATGTTTTTGAGGAGGACACTCCCCCACAACCCTCAGGGCAAGGGTTTTAAATTATAACCAGGGGGCATATAATCTTTTTATAGGAGTTTGTTGTAGAAACTTCAAAAACAGCTCATTCGATTTTAAATTCAAAGGGCTAGTGCCCTTTTTAGTAGTTGAAAGTGATTGGTGACAACTAGCCCCGACACGCCCATCATTCCCCCAAAAACATCCAATAAAAATTTTGAGATAGCCATTTTGTTTAGCGTAGTTGATTTACAGATAGAAAATATGTTTTGAGGAGGATACTCCGCCACATCCCTCAGGGCAAGGGTTTTAAGTTATGCCCTTGGGGCATATAAGGTTTTATAGAAGGCATTGTCGTAGAAACTTCAGAAAAGGGCTCATTCGATTTGAAATTCAAATGGCTAGTGCCCTTTTTAATAGTCGAAAGTGATTAGTAATATTTTTTGTTGTTGTTGTTGTTTAGACCAGGGCACTTCGTATTGAAAGAGATGTCGTGGGAACTTCAAAAGGGGCTCATTCGATTGAAAATAGAAAGGGCTGATGCCCTTTTTAATAGTCGAAAGTGGTTGGAGGGCAACTAATCACCCTTCCACTCCCACCCTCCCATTTGCCCATTATGTTTAAAAACTAAATTTTGCCTTAAGATTAAATCAAAATGCACTGTGACAATGCTAATTCTCAATAAGGCATCTCAGCAGTATCCCAAGAACGACTGAGTGTATTATGTTCAAAACTTTCGAGGCTACTTCTGCTCTTAAAATATAATAAAAGTGATTTTTGGGCAACTAGCCCCCCCCCCACGCCCATCATTCCCCCAAACACATCCAGTAAAAATTTTGAGATAGCCATTTTGTTCAGCGTAGTTGATTTACAGATAGAAAATATGTATTTGAGGAGGATACTCCGCCACAGTCTCTCAGGGCAAGGGTTTTAAGTTATGTCCTGGGGGCATATAAGGTTTTATAGAAGGCGTTTGTCGCAGAAACTTCAGAAAATGGCTCATTCGATTTGAATTCAAAGGGCTAGTGCCCTTTTTAATAGTCTTAGGTGATTAATAATATTTTTGTTGTTGTTTTTTGCTTAGACCAGGGGACTTCGTATCGAAGAAGTTGTCGTAGGAACGTCGAAAAGGGCTCATTCGATTGAAAATAAAAAGGGCTGGTGCCCTTTTTAATAGTCGAAAATGGTTGGAGGGCAACTATTTTCCCTTCCACTCTCACCCTCCCATTTGCCCATTATGTTTAAAAACTAAATGTCGCCTTAAGATTAAATCGAAATGCACTGTGATAATGCTAATTCCCAATAAGGCATCTCAGCAGATCCCCAAGAACGACTGAGGGTATTATGTTCAAACTTTCAAGGCTACCTCTGCTCTTACAATTTAACCAAATCAAAATAGTGTAAGTGTATCCAAGCTATCAAAGAAAGTAAACAGATTATTTTGCGAATGGTATTAAGTTTTCCATTTCAGGTCAACTAGAGGAGGTATGAAACTAAATTAAACAGTTCTATTTGTGTCCAGATTTTTAAAAGGGTGTATGTTGTTAAAAATTGCTGAAAATTTTTCTCCAGCATACAAATAGCAGGCCAAACTATAAAGTCTTAAAAAACGAAAAGATTTAAAGTGTTATTTTCTTTTTCCCTGAAAAGACTATGTCAATATAAAACGAACAAAAATTAATTAAAAAAACTTTTTCCACAAAATAAGTTTTTCAAAGAAAAGTAAAGAATTCCATTAAACAAAAATTAAGCAAAAATAAAATCAAATAATCTACCAAGCTTGAAATTACCACAAATCAGCATCGATAAATAAATGAAACCCAAAACGAACAGAAATTACAATAAATAACCCAGTCAAACTCAAAACGAGCAGAAATTAACATAAGTTGGGCGCAAAACCCCTATGCCTTCCCAAGGCCAGAACAAAATTTGCACTTTACTGAAAAAATACAAATGAATGTGCATTGCCAGTTTAATATCCATATACTGATATTTAGTAATCAAAATGTTAAAATTATTTGATTTATTAAAGTTATAAAAGAAAAACGTTTTATATTTTTTTCAGTAAAGCACAAATTTTGTTCTGGCCTTGGGAAGGCATAGGGGTTTTGCGCCCAAATTATGTTAATTTCTGCTCGTTTCGAGTTTGACTCGGTTATTTATTGTAATTTCTGTTCGTTTTGGGTTTCATGTATTTATCGATGCTGATTTGTGGTAGTTTTGAGCTTGGTAGATTATTTGATTTTAGTTTTGCTCATTTTTTGTTTAATGGAGTTCTTTACTCTTCTTTGAAAAACTTATTTTGTGGAAAAAGTTTTTTTTAAATTAATCAAGGAGGCACATTTGTGCCTCTATAAAGAGGCGACCCACCACAATGTTAAGCGATTTCAGGTCCTAGAGGTCGCAGAGAGACGGCGGTAATCGCATTTTGTAGCCCAAGCTCAAACTAAGAAACTTGCAAAATTTCATCCTCCTCCGACTTTATCTTCATGGGGTAAACTGGGCCGGAAGTTTGGACCCTCCCCACCACAGCCCCCCTTTAACGTTGTCCGATTGGGCTGAAATTTAGAGGTTAAGCTTTCCTAGGGCCCGGGAGCTTATCCTCGAAATTTCAGCTCAGTCCGATCACTCCTTCCCTGTTTTCAAAAAACCAAATATAGCCACTTAAAATTCATCATTTCTTTTTTTTTTTCTTAGCCACGCCTACAGGCCACAGTTGGCAACAGATCCGGTTGAATGAGGACTCATTCGAAGCAGAATTCGACCTGTTAGGGCCTTTTGATATTTTTCAGACCGAAAAAATTATCCCCCGAATTTACATTTACGAAAAACCTCGTTTTCCTATATTAGCCCATGTTAATTTTTCCCACCACAACCCCCCTTTAACGCTGTCTAATCGGGCTGAAATTTAGAGGATAAGCTTTCCTGGGACCTGGGAGCTTATCCTCGAAATTTCAGCTCAATCTGATCACTCCTTCCCTGTTTTCCAAAAACCAAATATCAAGTTTTTTGGGAATTGCTTGCGTCGAAAATAGCTCCGATTTACTAAACAACAATTACTATTGTGTCTGTATAGTCCAGCGGTTGACACTCTAGACTGTCAGGCGGAAATCTCGGGTTCGATTCACCATCAGAGCAAATTTTTTATATGCTGAATTTAAACTTTAAAAAAAACTCAGTTTCCTTTTAAATTATTTGAAAAAAATTACGTTTTCTAAAGAGTTAAAGAGGCTGAGTTACAAGGTCGACCCTTAAAACGTACAGGGATTAGGAGGCACCCTGTACGACGTGATTTGAGTATTCAGGAATTAAAAGCCTTAACACAAGAATGTTCAAGAGCGGGGGGTTTGGGGGGCGGCAGCCCCCCAACTTTAACTCCTGACACGATCAGCTAACAGTTAGTCAAGCAATAATAAGTAATAAACTGTACAAAAACGTGCAGAAATTATTTGAAAAAAAACTACGTTTTCTAAAGAGTTAAAGAGGCTGAGTTACAAGGTCGAACCTTAAAACGTACAGGAATTAGGAGGCACAGTTGGGGGGATACCACCCCCAAACCCCCCGCTTTCGCAGCCTTTAAATATAAAAAAAATTCTTTAAACTGAAAGTAAGGAGCGACATTAAAACTTAAAACGAACAGAAATTATTCCGTATATGAAAGAGGCTGTGCCCTCCTCAACGCCTCGCTCTTTACGCTAAAGTTTTTATTGTTTAAAAAAAGAGTTGTGAGAAAGTCAAACTTTAGCGTAAAGAGCGAGGCGTTGAGGAGGGCACAGCCTCTTTCATATACGGAATAATTTCTGTTCGTTTTAAGTTTTAATGTCGCTCCTTACTTTCAGTTTAAAGATTTTTTTTTTATATTTAAAGGCTGCGAAAGCGGGGGGTTTGGGGGGCGGTATCCCCCCAACTGTGCCTCCTAATTCCTGTACGTTTTAAGGTTCGACCTTGTAACTCAGCCTCTTTAACTCTTTAGAAAACGTAGTTTTTTTTCAAATAATTTACATATAAAGCGACATTTACCAGTCTGAATCGACGCTGGGGTAAACAAGGTGTAGAGACTGCGCGCTCAGCACACAAATACGCTACCCTTGATAAGGGTAGAAATATCTTTTTTGTGTGTGTTAAAATGAAAAATGTGTTCTGTTGTTAACAGTGCAAGGTTCTAACTAAGAAAATTGTGTTTCCTGTAGAAATTCCCTAGTAAGTTACTCCTAAACCTTGTCGAAAGGGCAGAAAACATAAGCCTCCTAGTGAAACTCTTTGATGTTTGTCAGTTCCAAAGAATTTCACAAGTAACACACAGCAAAATACTAATTTGTTACATGCAATTCACGAAACTTTCAGGGGGGGGGGGGGAGAAGAATGTATTTCAACGCACACTTCAAGCGAAAGAAAATACTCTGTATTTGAGCGGGGTCAGGGGCGGATCCGGGATTTTTTTTAGGGGGGAAAAATAGGTTCATCCGATGAACTTGCGTTAGAAGCAAGTTCAATTAACGCAATCTTGCGTTAGTTAAGTAAATTACACTACTTTAGACTACGTTAGGGGGGCGCGTGCCCCTCTCGCCCCTCCCCTGTATCCACCACAGAGCGGGAGGATCCAGCCACTGAGCGGGAGGAGAGGGAGCTGCTTTCTCCTCTCCCTTTCCCTCTTCATACTGTAGTTTAACTTTTTTTTTGATTTTTAAAGAAAGGCTGCTCAGACATAAGTTCTGTTTAGTTGGAATAAAAATTATTTTTAAAGAACTTTACAACTTTAGTGTAAATATGAGCGGTGAGGAGGGGGTGGTCCCCCTGATATCTGAAATTACGCCTGTTCATTTCAATTTGAATACTGTTCTTTAATTACAACAGTAAAATCTGTTTTCAAGCTAATTCTAACTTTGCAAAATGTATTTATTTGAAATTTGCTCATCGAAAGCTACTGCTAAAGTTGCACTTTAATTTTCGCCTAATTTTCAAAAAGGAGGTCAATTCCACCGAAAAAGGGTACAACCTTGATGCAAATTTGGCAATAAAATTTCACATTTACGAGCATCATAAGCCCACTATCTACAAAATATGAAATCTCCGATTTTTTCGATGGAAGAATGTCATCCATAGTTCCTAGTCATAGAACATTAAAAGAGGGCTCACTTGAATTCATGTTTAAAAATCAAGTATTTTTTCGAATGAAAAAGGATCATGCCACGGATGCGTACTGAATTCTAGTTTTTTCGCCCAGACGGGGCGAAAATATTATCGTGCAAAAGTTCTAGAGTTATCATGAAGCCTTTCAACCTCAGAGGGCATACTAGCTGACAGAAACCTGTGTGAAAAAAATTGTTTCAAATATAATTAAAGAGCAATACTAAAATCAAAACGATTAGGAATTAATCCGTTTATGACAAGGGCGGCCCTCTCTTCAACTCTTGATCTTTACACAAAGTTGTATAATACTTTAAAAAAGTATATTTTTGTTCCATTTAAAAGGAACTTGTGTTTCAGCTGTCTTTGCTTAAGGATTTGAATAAAAATTCAAACTATAACCCTCCCCCCCCCCAAATAGGAGTAATTTTTTTTTTTCGATTTTAGCTTAATTCTGCTCTCTGCATTCTTTTGCAAAACTTCAAATTATATAATTCCTGTTCATTTTAATAGCATACCCGCTGTTACACTAAACCCGTGGAAGGCTACAACGCCCTCACATTGACTCTTTAAATCAAAATTTAAATTTATACAACATTTAAGTAATGTTTTTTTATTTTTCAGTTAATTTGCTCAATGAAATATATTAGCTCATGCAAATTTCCAGAGTGTTAGAATTAGGAATGCAGCTCCACTAAAAAGGGCGAAATTATGATGGTGAATTATGAAGAAATTATCTACGGAAATTATGCAATGAAATTGAATATGTGTGACAGCCCAAAAGGCAGTATCAAAATGTGAGGGGGGGCGAAATATTTGCTCATACTGCAAAGACGAGTGTTTATTTTGGATAGTTATACTATATTTCGAAAAGTAAATACACTAAATTAGCTCTTTTCCCGAAAGTACTGTTCCGTCAAAGCTAACTTTGACTTAAATAGTCAGGTTTGAGGGGGTTGTAGCCCTACTCACATTTAGTTTACCCCTGGGAATGGTATTAAAACAAACAGAAATTAAATCATTTTTTTCCAAATGAAGGTAAACAGCGAGACCAAAACTTAAAACGAACAGAAATTATTCCGTGTATGAGAAGGGCCAACGAACAAATACGTTTACCAACGAACAAATACGAACCCGCAACCCGCACCATGCCACCACCCGTCACAGAAGTAATCAAGTATAGACGCTGGCGCTTTCTTGGTCATGTATTACACATGCCGGACAGTAGACTACCGAAGATTACGTTCCAATGGAATCCAGGGGGCTCAAGACGCAGCAGAGACAGGCCGATGAATACTTTACGCCGGACGTACAAAAAAAGACCGAGCAACAATAAACACTGCTATTGTGCCAAACTGGGCGGATGTATTAGCCTCTACCCAGCTCCGAGAAGAATGGCGGAATCTCACTGATGCCCTATGCGCCCTGGATGGCGCTGGAGCTATGGTCGAAGGATGAGAGGGGAAGTTCTCTCCTTAACCCCCTGCTATTCACGCTAAGATTTGACATTTTTCTTAATAGTTAAGAGTTGGTGTTGCAGTACAAGGGAAATTGGGGCCGGAAAAAGGTTGGCACTTGTGTATTATAGCAACCCCACGCAAGAAGTGAAGTTACGTTAATCCTAATGAAATATGCCTAAATATGATAAAAACATAATACTTTTAACAAAATTATGGAAACTACTACAAAGAACTATGGACAGCCGGCCGCCCAGAACGCATTATATTAAATACCTAACCAAAATACTAACTCCATATATTAAGCATTTAATTATAACATACCTATATAGTAGTTTTATCTCATTCTGCCTAAGCTAATTGTTTCCGAAGGGAGACAGACAAACCAGTTTTACGCAGACAGATCAGATCAAACTGCTTGAGCTGGGTCGCTATAATACATAAGTACTAAAATGTTTTTCACAACACAACAAGAATGCAAGACCTTATCGATACGAATTTTCTTTACACAATAAATTTTCAGTTCAAATATATTAAATTTATTTATTTTTAAAGTATAAAATTATTTATTTAACAATATTTATTTTAAATGTTCTAAAAGATAATCAGTAAACAAGACACTTGTAACTACCCACTAGTTTTATTCATTGCGCTCATAATTCTTTGTAGCCCTGCTGCTACAAAGAATAATTATGTATATTTTAAGCTTTAATTTGGCTCCTTTTTAGTTTTATCTTTTTTTGTAAATTCTCTTTTACTCTATAATCTATCCTTTTTTTATCGTTGTACTGTGCTTGAGCTTCCGCTTTTCTTTTAGCAATTTTCCACCATGAGGTTGTAAATATTGGAGTTCAATCATATTATGCACCAGGAGATAATTCTAATATGTACCACCAGAATAAATATCCAGAATATAACTAATTAATTTACTCTATAATCAAGATTATTGATGCCTGTATGATTCTTTTTTACACAGGGTGGTTGAAAATTCAGTGAAGTATGAAGGGTTATGTTGCTCACAGAGTTTGAAGTACCTAAGTTTCTGAGGGCATAGGGGTTAAAGTCTTTGGTCTTATAATCAAAACAACTTGTTATTTAAATTCTTAGCAAAAATTTTGATAAGGTATTATTTACTTAAATATTATCTGTTTTACGGGCGATGACGCACTTGGGTCCAAAAGATATAATCCTCGCCACGTGCCAAACCGTGAAGCACGTAATTTATTAGGATAATCGAATTAATTTCTATAATTGGTGCATTTTTTAAGTGCTTTGTCCACCCACTATCTCCTACCTCCAATAACATAAAATATAATTGGAACGTGCATGGGCCTGACAGGAGAGCCCAGGGCCGGCTGGCTATTCTGCTTTCTCCTGAATTTCGCTGGCTTCAGTCTCCCCTACTATGATACAGAACCAAAATTTTGTCATGTATTTTTGAGCAGCTAGAAATAGATTTTGAGCTTCCTTTGCAAATTTTTTATTGATGCTTCCTTGTTGCCCTTATTTCAACCAGGCCTTTTCAAATGTACTTTATTTCCTTTCCTTATAGGCTAATATTCAAAATTTTAATTCATTTAAACTTTTAAGTTCTGTGTTCTTGATGATGAAATATAAAATGTCTCTAAAATGAAAAAAGAAGTGATTTGGTAAAAAACTGTCTAAAATCTTAAAATAATTTAATTTTGGGATAAGCCACTTGATGCACACTTTTGGACTATCACCTAATGATATTAACTTAAAAAAATAGGTTTTTTCAACTGAAAGTAGGGAGCAACATAAAAACTCAAAATGAACAGAAAATTATCACGTATATGAGGGTGGCTACCCCTCCTCAATACCTTGCTCTTTACGCTATAGTTTTTTTTTCGAACATTTAAAAAAGCTTATTATTCTAATTAAACGGCCTCTTATTTCAGGATCGTTTCTTAAAGAATTGGGACAAAAAGTCAAACTTTAGCGTAAAAAGCAAGATATTGTGCAGGCGGCAATGAGACGTATGTCCAATGCTGCCATGTAAAGACATATTGCCTTTCATTGTGAGTTTATTGTAAGAAATACTAAATTTAACTATTGTGATAATGAGTTTTTAAGGGAAAGAAGACCCCCAGAAACTAGACTGTTTCCCTGAACACGCTTTCAAAGTTCAACGGACGACCGACGGTTTTCGTTGACTTAAAAAGTGACAATAATTGACCAGTATAATAAATCAGTTCTCTGTCAAATTTTAAAGTTGGCTTTTCGCTCCTTTGAAATCAAACTCGTGATTACGTTACGAAATTATGTAATGATTTGGCTAATTTTTTATTTCCAAAAAATATTTGCATAATAAGAAAAAGTTTTTAATTCTAATTCAACGGCCTTTGTGTTTCAGGAGTCGTTCTTAAAAATAGGGACAACCTGTCAAACTTCAGCGTTAAGACGAGGTATTGAGGAGGAGGGAGGGTGGGGGGTAAACAATTCATATACGGAATAATTTCTGTTTGTGTCAAGTTTTAAATTTGCACAGGTTTCGTTTGAGGCCCATATGAAAGGTGCTGATGCTGCGCTATTTTTGTTTAAGATATATGTATAGAAATCTGAAAGCTAAACTTAAAGACGGTATTCTGTTATTTCGGATCCTGAAAGGTATATGCCAAGAAGCTTTGATTTCTCCAGTTTTGTTTAATACTTGCATTCCTGATGCTCAGGATAAGTTGAACTGTGCATTTATGTTCAAAGGAGTTGATCTCCTGTTGGTTACGCTTGCGGATGGCATACTGAACCTTTCTTACACTTTCCAATGATGCTCTTTGACTTTCGAGTTTCTCCAAGAAGAGCATGAGCGCATTGGCTTGAGTTTTAACATTAATAAAAGAGTTGTTTTACCATTTAACTTCAAAGGAAATCGGAGTTCAATAAGTCTACCTGGCTCTGAAGTTCCTTTTGCTAGCAGCCTTATTTACCTGGGTATTTTTATTGGAGCAAATCTGAAAGAAACTGAAAAACCTGGCATTGAAAAGTTATTCTTGTAAAATACGGGCTGTTTGTGCATCCCTGGCCTCAAACGTTTCGAATCTAAGTAGAGCACACCGTTCTCAGTAATAAAGCAGCCTAAGAGTTTTTCACCTACTTGCTCTTGCTCAAGTTTGGTATTCTTTTTTTAATTGAAGTAAGGAAAAGCAAGTTTACCGTCTTTATTTTAAATTTGCGAAGTATTTGATGGAATTGCCAACATGAGTATTCTTTCCGCAGAGAAAATACGGTATCGACTGAAAAACCCAGCTGGGGTTATCGAGAAGCGTATTTGTGATTTTCCACTGAATGCCAGAAGTCTTCCCATCTTTGGTCATTTCTCTTTAGCCCATGTTCGTAGCTGTCAAAGTGTGTTATTTGTTTGTTGTTTCTTCTTTTTATATTTTATACCGTCTTTTCTGGGCCCTGCCTATTTTTTCGTGACGGGTTGAAGATAAAATAATGATGATGGTGATGGTGTGGTAAAAACAAAGTTCCATTTATTTTTAGAATATTTCTGTTTTTATGTTTCCACTTAGTCAGTTCATACAATCAGATTCAGTTTCATTCAATTTCACTCTCCTTTGGACTTTAAGCTTTCTTTTATGTTTTTTAAAATTTGTTTCTATATAAATCCGTTCTATATAAAGAGGCCAGGAAGAAAAACAGTAAAACGTTAAACAAATAAAACGTTAATAACACCGTTAATAAAATGTTGGAAACGCATAACAATCTACAAGGTCAATACCGTAACACTGAGCTATGGATTGCTATGGATTTGAAGATACTATTGAAATTTCAGACATTCCCTCATTATAACATGGACACTGCCTTTTTGACGTTCATGCCAAGTGACGTTCACGTTCAAGTACTATATTAATCAATAAAAAAATGTTTTTTACAAAACTATAAAATTAATGTACCAGAGTAAGAACAACTCGCATGTGGATTTATGCATTCAACAATAAATGAATAATACTAAATCCATATACTAGAACAAAAGGATTGCTCTTCAACTCTCCGTTTGGTAACAAAAAAAAAAAAAACTTCCAATAAATTAAAATAACCAAATAAAAAATAAATAAAATAGAATGAGGAGCCCCCGCCCCAGATTTTAAAATTAAATTAATAGTTACTAATTAAATGATTCTCAAATCTAATTTTTATTAACCAAGGATTTATTCAAATCTACAAAACTACAAAATGATCAACAGCTTCAACAGTTTTCAAAACTTTCAAATTTTCAACTTTTCAACAGTATGCCCCGCTTTTGTCATAGGGACAACAGTCATAGGGACAACATAGGGCAACATAGGACAACACAGGACAAAAGTTGTCAGAGGGACAACAGTATGCCCCGCTTTTGTCATTGAAATCTGCCGGGAAGAACAGAAAAAAGTAATTGATGACGACTAAAATTTTATTTACAAATGAAAAGAAGGAGAAAAACTAACCGACATAGAGGGCAGTATTGCTCCAGGAGTATCTTGACCTATTTGCTTTGGTAGTTCAGGCAACCAAGAGTAGCTTAGTGTTCCAAATTGATCAACCATGTCGCTGAAGGATTGGGAAAACACTGCTTGACACTAAAAATTAAAATTAGAAAATTTTACTGAAATTGAAATATAATTAGTCACACCACTAATCAGGTCTTCAAAAATTTAATACTAAAAAATCTGCCAAAAAACCAAATTTGTTGAAACTGAAAAGAAATTTGGAAGTATTAAATGAAATTTTTTGTAAATTAAATTTAAATATGGAAAAATTTAGATTGCAAAACCAAAATTTTTTACTTGTTTTTTTTTTTTTTTTTTGCTTTTTTCTGCTTTTACATATGACACAGCCAAAATCACAATCATAAGCTAAACAACTAGCCAATGAGATGAAAGGGTTAAGATATATGCATGAGGCATGTTTTGTTCGGATTGTTTGCATAATATACAGCCCTCGTATCCAGGACTATATACTTATAATATTAGATCCCGAATTAAGTTCTTTAGGGCTTCCAAAGGTTCTGATTAAAAGTTATATCTTAGTATTTTTGGCCAATGCTATAGAGGGTTAAGGACCTCAGGTGCCCATGGTGCATTGAAAGAACATCTTTCGACCCTCCTATCAATTTCGATCCTTAAAGGGGGCTAAGGTATATAATTTGCGATCAAATAGGTACCTCACCAGCTTCCTAAAACAATTTGTTCTTGATGATATGCCCTGACAAAAAAGAAGAAAAAACACATATCAGACATGCTCTTTTTTATCGAGGTGTTGATGATGATAAGATCACCTTTGAACAAAAATGTGTTTGTTTTTATCCTTTATTATATATTTTTATGTTCCATTTAACTGTTTCACAGGAAGCACAATAGCGCTGGCTAAGTAAAGAGTGATGTGGGCGCAATGCATTTTTTTAAAGACCAGGGCGCTTCGTATCAAAGGAGTTATTGTAGAAAATTCGAAAGAGCTCACTCGATTGTAAATTGAAAGGGCTAGTGTCCTTTTTAATAGTCGAAATTGATTGAAGGGCAGCTAATCCCTCTCCCACGCCTACCACTTTCCCAACAACATCTAATCAAAATTTAGAAATAGCCACTTTGTTTGGCGTAGTTCAAAGGTTCAGAAATTATGTTTTCTCGGAATGACAACCCCCCACAGCCCTTAGGGCAAGAGCTGTAAGCTATGCCTGTTGGCACATAAGGTTCTTATAGAAAGGATGGTCGTATAACTTCTTCGGAGGGGGCTCATTGAATTGGTAAGCAGAAGTTCTGGAGTCATTTTTAAGATTCAAAGTGGTCGGAGAGTTGATATCCCCCTACACCTCGTATTTTCCCGAAATGCATCTGATAGAAATTTGAGATGGCCATTTTTTGTCGTAGAAACTTCAAAAAATGCTCATTCGATTGGAAATTGAAAGGGCTAGAGCACTTTTCAATAGTCAAAAGCCCCTAATCTGTGATTGGACGGCAACGAGCCCCTTCGCCCATCAATTCCCAAAACATATCTAATCAGGATTTTGATTTTGAGCTCCATTAAGCCAAAAATGAGCAGAAATAAAGTCGAATAATCTGCCAAGCGTAAAACTACCACAATCACTAGAAAAAAAAAAACCAAAAACTCAAGACAAACAGAAATTGAAACTCAAGACAAACAGAAATTGCACTAATCAGCCGAGTCAAACTCAAAACGAGCAGAAATACAAATGAATGTGCAAAATACAACAGTTTAATATACATATACTGATATTTAGTAATCAAAATGTTAATATTATTCGATTTATTAAAGTTATAAAAGTAAAAAAACATTTATATTTTTTCAGTAAAGTGCAAATTTTGTTCTGGCCTTGGGAAGGCAGAGGGGTTTTGCGCCCAACTTATGTTAATTTCTGCTCGTTTTGAGTTTGACTCGGTTAATTATTGTAATTTCTGTTCGGTTTGGGTTTCATTTATTTATCGATGCTGATTTGTGGTAGTTTCACGCTTGGTAGATTATTTGATTTTAGTTTTGCTCATTTTTTGTTTAATGGAGTTCTTTACTTTTCTTTGAAAAACTTATTTTGTGGAAAAAGTTTTTTTAATTAATTTCTGTTCGTTTTATGTTGACATAGTCTTTTCAGGGAAAAAGAAAATTATACTTTAAATCTTTTCGTTTTTTAAGACTTTATAGTTTGGCCTGCTATTTGTATGCCGGAGAAAAATGTTCTGCAATTTTTAACAACATGCACCCCTTTAAAAAATCTGGACACAAATAGCAGTGTTTAATTTAGTTTCATACCTCCTATAGTTGAGTTGTAATGGAAAACTTGATACCATTCGTAAAAAAAATCTGTTTACTTTCTTTGATAGCTTGGATACACTTACGCTATTTTGATTTGGTTAAATTTTAAAAGAGCAGAAGTAGCCCGAACGTTTGAACATAATACCCTCTGTCGTTCTTGGGATACTGCTGAGATGCCTATTGGGAATTAGCATTATCACAGTGCATTTTGATTTAATCTTAAGTCAACATTTAGTTTTTAAACATATAAAAATTGGATTTGAGAAAGACTAAAATCTATTCCATAAATTATATACAACAACTTTCTATTAAACCTTATATGCCCCCAGGGCATAACTTACAACCCTTGTACTGAGGGCTCAGAGGGGGTTATCATCCTAAAAGATCTAATTTCCAAAACGTCCAACTACGTTGAACAAAATGGATATCTCAAAATTTGATTGGATGTGTTTGGAAAATAGTGGGCGTAAGAGGGGCGTTAGTTGCTATCCAATCACTTTCAACTATTAAAAAAAGGCACTAGCCCTTTCAATTTCCTATTGAATGAGCCCTTTTGAAGTTTCTACGACAACGCTTTCAATAAAAACTTTATATGCCCCCAGGACATAACTTACAACCCCTGCCCTGAGGCTGTGGGGGGGGGGAGGGGTTGTCATCCTTAAAGACCTAATTTCAAAAACTTTTAACTAGGTTGAATAAAACGACTATCTAAAAGTTTTGATTGGATGTGTTTTTGGAAAAGATGGGCGAGAGAGGGGGGTTAGTTGCCCTCAAATCACTTTTGACTATTAAAAATGGTACTACTCCTTTGAATTTCAAATCGAATGAGCCCTTTTTCAAGTTTCTACGACAAAGATTTCAATAAAAACCTTATATTCCCCCAAGGCATAACTTATAATCCTTGCCCTGAGGGTTTTGGGTGAGTGTCCTCCTTAAAAATATGTTTTCTATCTGGAAATCAACTACCCTGAACAAAATGGCTATCTCAAAATTTTTATTGGAAGTGTTTGGGGGAATGATGGGTGTGGGGAGGGGCTAGTTGCCCTCCAATCACTTTCGACTATTAAAAAGGGCACTAGCCCTTTGAATTTCCAGTCGAATGAGCTGTTATTGAAGTTTCTACGACAACGCCTTCTTTAAAAACCTTATATAACCCCAGGGCATAACTTAAAACCCTTGCCCTGAGGGATGTGGGGGAGTGTCCTCCTCAAAAACATATTTTCTATCTGGAAATCAACTACGCTGAACAAAATGGCTATCTCAAAATTTTTGATTGGATGTGTTTGGGGGAATGAAGTGCGTGAGGGTGGGATAGTTGCACTCAAATCACTTTTGACTATTAAAAGGGTACTAGCCCTTTGAATTTTCCAATCGAATGAGCCTGTTTTGAAGTTTCTACGACAACGCCTTCTATAAAAAAAACCTTATATGCCCTCAGGGCATAACTTAAAACCCTTGCCCTGAGGGTTGTGGGGGAGTGTCCTCCTCAAAAACATATTTTCTATATGGAAATCAAATACACTGAACAAAATGGCTATCTCAAAATTTTGATTGGATGTGTTTGGGGCAATGATGGGCGTGGGGGAGGGGGCTAGTTGCCCTCCAATCACTTTCGACTAGTAAAAAAAGTACTAGCGCTTTGAATTTCTAATCGAATGAGCCTGTTTTGAAGTTTCTTCGACAACGCCTTCTATAAAAACCTCATATGCCCCCAGGGCATAACTTAAAACCTTTGCCCTGAGGGTTGTGGGGGAGTGTCCTCTTCAAAAACATGCTTTCTATCTGGAAATCAACTACGCTGAACGAAATGGCTATCTAAAATTTTGATTGGATGTGTTTGGGGGAATGATGGGCGTGGGGGGGGGGGGCTAGTTGCCCTCCAATCACTTTTTACTATTAAAAAGGGTACTAGTCCTTTGAATTTCCAGTCGAATGAGCCTGTTTTGAAGTTTCTACGACAACGCCTTCTACAAAACCTTATATGCCCCCAGGGTATAACTTAAAACCCTTGCCCTGAGGGTTTTGGGCGAGTATCCTCCTCGAAAACATATTTTCTATCTGGAAATCAAGTGCGCTGAACAAAATGGCTATCTAAAAATTTTGATTGGATGTGTTTGGGGGAATGATGGGCGTGGGGGGGGGCTAGTTGCCCTCCAATCACTTTCGACTATTAGAAAAGGGTACTAGCCCTTTGAATTTCCAATCGAATGAGCCTTTTTTGAAGTTTCTACGCCAACGTCTTCTATAAAAACCTTATATGCCCCCAGGGCATAACTTAAAACCCTTGTCCGAGGGTTGTGGGGGAGTGTCCTCCTCAAAAACATATTTTCTATTTGGAAATAAACTACGCTGAACAAATTGGCTATATCAAAATTTGTATTTTATGTGTTTGGAGGAATGATGGGCGTGGAGGGGGGGGGGCTAGTTGCCCTCCAATCACTTTCGACTATTAAAAAGTGCACTAGCCCTTTGAATTTCCAATGGAATGAGCCTTTTTTGAAGCTTCTACGACAACGCCTTCTATAAAAACCTTATATGCCCCCAGGGTATAACTTAAAACCCTTGCCCCCAGGGTTGTGGGGAGTGTCCTCAACAAAAAGATATTTTCTATCTGGAAATCAACTACGCTGAACAAAAATGGCTATCTAAAAATTTTGATTGGATGTATTTAGGGGAATGATGGGCGTGGGGGGGCTAGTTGCCCTCCAATCACTTTCGACTATTAAAAAGGCACTAGCCCTTTGAATTTCCAATTGAATAAACCTTTTTTGAAGTTTCTACGACAACGCCTTCTATAAAAACCTTATATGCCCTCAGGGCAAAACTTAAAACCCTTGCCCCGTGGTTGTGGGGGAGTGTCCTCCTCAACAAGATATTTTTCTATCTGGAAATCGACTACGCTGAACAAAATGGCTATCTCAAAATTTCGATTGGACGTGTTTGGGGGAATGATGGGCGTGGGGGGGGGCAAGATTACCTCCAATCACTTTCGACTATTAAAAAAGGCACTAGCCACTCCAATTTCCAATCGAATGAGTCCTTATCGAAGTTTCTATGACAACTCCTTCGATACAAAGTGCCCGGGTGGAGAAAAAACACATTGTGCCCACATCGTTCTTTACTTAGGCAGCGCTAGCGCGCTGCTTATGATACGTTACAAATCCCGATTTTTTCTAAATTAAAGAATTTTTCATTAGAGTTTCTCAGAACTAAGTTATATTTTTCGTAAATATTTTGAATAAATTCCTATGAAATGCATTCCTTCTAGCCTTTTAAAGACCAGAGGATAATTTATACTTTACTGAAGACAGAATAGATTTTAAATGCTTTCTCTTTTATTAACTTCATACATCCACAATTATTAAGACTTTCAGGGATAATTATCAGTATGTATATTAAAAGGTCAATCCACACTCATTTGTTTTTTGTTTTGTTTTCAGTAGTTTTGGATATGATGATGATTTTTTTTTCTCTTTTTTTCGACACTATAAGACGTAAAAACACACAGCTTGAAATTAGGATTGTTTTCAGCAGAGTTCAAGTTATTTTCTGGTCTTTAGAAGCCACTGGGGAGGCCTACTTCTCTTAGTTGCGACTCGTTTTAAGACTGAATCGGTTATTTATTGTAATCAATTAAAAAAATTTTTCCACAAAATAAGTTTTTCAAAGAAAAGTAAAGAACTCCATTAAACAAAAAATGAGCAAAAATAAAATCATATAATCTACCAAGCGTGAAACTACCACAAATCTTTTTTTTTTAGAAATTCATTTTTATTAAAGACCAATATTCACAAAAAAATCCTATAAAACAGACCTACCACGTGAAAATCTATGCAGATTTGTTTGTGGCAGGACTCGGAGTATTTTCTCAGTTATTACATATATAAAATCAGCATCGATAATTAAATGAAACCCAAAACAAACAGAAATTTCAATAAATAACCGAGTCAAACTCAAAACGAGAAGAAATTAACATAAGTTAGGCGCAAAACCCATATGCCTTCCCAAGGCCAGAACAAAATTTGCATTTTACTGAAAAAATATAAATGCTTTTACTTTTATAACTTTAATAAATCAAATAATATTAACATTTTGATTATTAAATATCAGTATATGTATATTAAAGTGACGATGCAAATTCAGTTGTATTTTTTCATTTGTCCTCCTCAAAAATATAATTTTCTATCTGGAAATCCACTACGCTGAACAAAAAGGCTATCTCAAATTTTGATTGGATGCGTTTCGGGAAAGGGTAGGCGTGGAAGGGGTGTTAGTTGCCTTCCAATCACTTTCGACTATTAAAAGGGCACAAGCCACTCCAATTTCCAATTGAATGAGCCCTTTTCGAAGTTTCTACGACTTCTTCGATACGAAGTGCCCTGCTCTAAAGGAAAATAAATAAAAATAAATAATTTATAAAAAGGATTAATAAATAATTCATTGTGCCAACATCGTTTCTTATACGACCCCAGGGCATAACTTAAAACCCTTGCCCTGGGGATTGTGTGGGAGTGTCCTCCTCAAAAACATATTTTCAATCTTGAAATCAACTACGCTGAACAAAATGGCTATCTCAAAATTTTGATTGGATGTGTTTGGGGGAATGATGGGCGTGGTAGCCCTCCAATTGAATGAGCCCTTTTTGAAGTGTCTATGACAATTCCTTCGATATGAAGTGCCCTGGTATTGAAAAAAAAAATATTACATTGTGCCAACATCGTTCTTTACTTAGGCAGCGCAATCGCGCTGCCCATGATTTATGCAACAACTTTCTATATAGACCGTATTTGCCCCCAGGGCATTACTTTGCAACC
The DNA here is from genome assembly GCA_027921565.1 of Artemia sinica. NCBI lineage: Eukaryota > Metazoa > Arthropoda > Branchiopoda > Anostraca > Artemiidae > Artemia > Artemia sinica. The sequence continues at coordinate 50,935,751 of CM051271.1, forward strand.
CTTGCACTGAGGGTTCTGAGGGGGGTTATCATCCTAAAAGACCTAATTTCCAGAACTTTCAACTACGTTGAACAAAATGGATATCTCAAAATAATGATTGGACGTGTTTTGGAAAATGGTTAGTGGGAGAGGGGCGTTAGTCGCTATCCAATCACTTCCAACTATTAAAGATGTACTAGCCCTTTCAATTTCTAATTGAATGAGCCCTTTTGAAGTTTCTACGACAACACTTTCAATAAAAACTTTATATGCCCCCAGGGCATAACTTACAACCCTTGCACTGAGGGCTCTGAGGGGCTTATCATCCTAAAAGACGTAATTTCTGGAACTTTCAACTACGTTGAACAAAATGGATATCTCAAAATTTTGATTGGAAGTGTTTGGGAAAATGGTGGGCGTGAGAGGGGCGTTAGTCACTGTCTAATCACTTTCAACTATTAAAAAAGGCACTGACCCTTTCAATTTCTAATTCAATGAGCTCTTTTGAAGTTCCTACGACAACACTTTCAATAAAAACTTTATATGCCCCCAGGGCATAATTTACAACCCTTGCCCTGAGGACTGTGGGGGGAGGGGTTGTCATCCTTAAAGACCTAATTTCCAAAACTTTCAACTACATTGAATAAAATGGCTATTAAAAAAATTTGACTGGATGTGTTTGGGGAAAAGGTGGGCGTGAGAGGGGGGTTAGTTGCCCTAAAATCACTTTCGACTATTAAAAAGTCCACTAGCCCTTTGAATTTTAAATTGAATGAGCCCTTTTTCAAGTTTCTACGACAAAGATTTCAATAAAAACCTTATATTTTTCCAGGGCAGAACTTATAACCCTTGCCCTGAAGACTGTGGGGGAGTGTCCTGTTCAAAGGTATAATTTCCTGAACTTTGAACGTCGTGGGACAAATTGGCTATCTCAAAACTTTTATTGGATGTGTTTGGGGAAATGGTGGGCGTGGAAGGGGTGTTAGTTGCCTTCCAATCACTTTCAACTATTAAAAAAGGGCACTAGCCATTTCAATTTCCAATCGAATGAGCCCTTTTTGAAGTTTCTACGACAACACGTTCTACAAAAACCTTATCTGCCGCCCCAGGGCATAACTAACAACCCTTGCCCCGAGGATTATGGGGGAGTGTCCTCCTCAAAAACATCTTTTCTATCTGGAAATCAACTAAGCTAAACAAAATGGCTATCTCAGAATTTTGATTGTATGTGTTTGGGGGAATGATGGGCGTGGGGGTGGGGGCTTGTTGCCCTCCAATCACCTTTGACTATTAAAAAGGGCACTAGCTCTTTGAATTTTCTAAGACAGCGCCTTCTATAAAAACCTTATATGCCCCCCAGGGCATAACTTACAACCCTTGTCCTGAAGGCTGTGGGGTAGTGTCCTCCTCGAAAACATAATTGCTATCTGGAAATCAACTACACTGAACAAAATAGCTATATCAAAATTTTCATTGGATTTGTTTCGGGAAATGGTGTGCGTGGAAGGGGTGTTAGTTGCCTTCCAATCCCTTTCGACTATTAAAAAGGGCACAATCCACTCCAATTTCCAATTGAATGAGCCCTTTTCGAAGTTTCTACGACAACTTCTTCGATACGAAGTGCCCTACTCTAAAGGAAAAAAAAATAATAAAAAATGCATTGTGCCAACATCGTTCTTATTTGCCCTCAGGGCATAACTTAAAACCCTTGCCCCGAGGTTTGTGGGGGAGTGTCTTCCTCAAAAACATATTTTCTATCTGGAAATCAACTATGCTGAACAAAATGGCTATCTCAAAATTTCGAAAGATTCTACGAATTTTTTCGAAGCTTCTACGACAACTCCTTCGATACGAAGTGCCCGGGTATGGAGAAAAAATAATACATTGTGCCAACATCGTTCTTTACTTAGGCAGCGCTATTGCGCTGCCTATGATTTTCGTTCGATTTGTGTCTCATTTATTTATTGATGGTGATTAATAGTAGTTTTACTCGGGAAAAATATTTGATCTTATTACTTCTCATCTTTGGCTTAATGTAACTTTCTACTTTTTTCTTTTAAAAACTTCTTTTGTGGAAAAAGCTTTTAAAAATAAATTTCTGTATGAAAGAAGAAAAACCCCTCCCCCCCCCCAAAAAAAAAGTAAACAGCAACAGTAAAACTTAGTACGAACAAAAATTATCCTGTGTGTGACGGGGATACCCCTCATTTTTTAACCTAAAGCTTACAATGTCTTAGCCATTTACCAAAATATCTATATTGTTTAAGTCAAACTTTATTTACCGTGAAGTATGTAAAAGGAGTTAATGGCAACCTAATGGTAGTTACGCAATTTTGTATTTTCATAAATAAGGACTAGGATAAGCGGATAAGCTTAGTCTCAGATAAGCTGAACTAAACGATATATTTTCAATAAGGTAAAATATTTCCTGGGGTTTGTTATCATAAACCTCTTGCAAAAGATAATCAAACCTTTTGAAATGATATTCTTGAGTTATGCTTCGGATTTTTTTTTTCATGTGTGTAGCGATGGAAAAATTGGTTTTGTGGTAATGGGAGATTCGCTACTGTGGTGATAGAAATTTCTCCTATAAGCGCCACTTATAGCGCTGGAGATTGTGTCAACTAGGCTAGCGCCGCTCTCAATTAATGAGAGAAAATTGAATATGTAGACATACAAATGTGGCTTCTTCTTTCTTGGGCTATCTGGAGATCAGATTCCTTTGGGAGCATTTACCATGGAGACTGGCGAACTAGTTACCTATTATCGGACTAGACTCAGACATATAAAGTAACAAACACATATAAAAAGATAATAGATTTATTGAACTTACATGCTTAGTTGTACAGCAACGGGTCACTTCAAGGACAATAAAAATGGTGACCGAGATTGTTTGCGGTACTAATCGCTTGGAGCCTGAATACTATTGAAATTAAAAAACACATTTACCCCCACTCCCAACGCAGTTCTTTCGTCCTGCGCTCTAGGGACTGCCTGCCATTGGCTCAAGCGACCCAAGGACGCAAATCTTCGTCAATAATCTCTTTAAGATTTTTCAGATGATTCAGGAGTTCACACAGTTTTTGCCATTTAAACTTCCTTAGAAATATCGTGCTTAGCATTTTGTTTTTGCTACTAATTATCTTAGCGAAATTCGAACGACTAGCGCCGTTGTCTGACTGAAGCTAGAAATGCAATTTCTCTTTTTTGCTGATTATGAATTTAGACTCCTGGAAGCGGTATTTGAACTCAATTAGGGAACGTTAATTTTCTGCCCGAATCATCTTTAGAAGGAAAGAATCTTATATTTTAAATATATGGTATTCTACTGCTGGTGCACATCACCCTTCCCATCAATAATGACGTCCCGTCATTAGTAACTGCTCATTAGGAGTGCTTAAAATTTTTCAATTATTTTTCTTATTTTATTCTACATCCCTATCTAAAATTCATCTACCGGACTAAGATTATTTTTGGTTCTAGGTTAGCTACTATACTAAAAGATTTTTTTTTTTTTTTTTCTATATCTAACACTGATTACTTTTACTTTTCCAATAAGGTTGGGACTATTCTACTTTTATATTAGTTCTCTTTTTTTTTTTGATTTTGCTGTCTATATGACGTACTACAATACTATCTACACAACGTTAAATGAATAACATAATAATATTACACCTAATTCTACTTGTGGTACATACATAAATGATTTATAACATACAATATTTGGTTCAACATATTCACAGATGACATTAAAACACTTTCACTATTTAGATTTTTGCATTGTCAAAGCTGTTATGAAGTAACACATGTAGCTTCACATCTATTCATCACCTTTCGTGTCCTTAGTGTACTACACCCTTCTGTTGTAAATTACTGTCCTTCACTCCTTTTGTCGTGGCAAAAATTTCGAAGCACGTACGTTATGGTTTCTTCATGGAACAGTTCGAGTCTAGTTGTCTTTACACGGTATGTTTTCCCTAATAGTCAACTGGGAAATGACCGTTAAATATCGTTCTAATAGTCAACTGGGAAATGATTCTTCCCACTAAAGGTGTTGGTGTTTTTCTTCTTAAGCATATCATTTTTAGGATTTTTGAGGCACATAGAGAATGTATTCTCCAGTAAAATTGTTCATTTGTGCCTTTTGAAACGGTTGCCGTCATATTATAGTGACTCTCTTAATATATTGTCTTTAAATTCAACTTCGAACCTCTTCAACTATCATCTAACTTCAAATATCGTTAATTATCGTTTATCTTGTACTGCTCGATGGTGTTCTCAGAGTTAAAGTTCAAATTGTCTTTAATTTCTGCTTCAAATATCCTCAAATGTCTTTTAAGTGTCATTTAACTTCAAATATCGTTTTTATCATGTGCTGATTGATGGAGTTCTCAGAATTAAACTTCAAATTGTCTTTAATTTGTCTTCAAATATCTTCAAATGTCTTTAAGTATCTTTTAACTTCGAATATCGTTTATCATGTGCTGATCGATGGAGTTCTCAGAATTAAACTTCAAATTGTCTTTAATTTCATCTTCAAATATCTTCAAATGTCTTTAAGTATCATTTAACTTTAAATATTGTTTAAATATCGTTTAGCTTCAAGTATCATCACTATACTGTCAAATTATTATGGGGTCCATAGTGAGTATCAACAGCGATATCTACGTATTTATATCTTGTATTGGCCGATGGGTTTCTCAGCGTTTATGCGATTATATAGTTCGTTAAAGCACTTGATACTGAGGTTCAAATATAGTGTTACCTGATACATAATATGGTTCATAGTCGAAGAAACGACGATCGAAGGTAACTGTTGTTTTTCGTAGACGAAGCTGGGATGAAGTTGCCTGGAGTCATGGTGAGTACTCTTCGTTGGTTGAGATATGATGAAAATAGATGTTACTGGGTCGTATCTGTACTGGGCAGCTTATTGTAATACTCGATGACCAAAGTGTCCATTTACCTTCCTGTAATAAAACAACGCGGCAGAATCACATGTTCTTTTAAGTAAATACACATACAATAACTCACGCATTAATTGGGTTATAATTTCTTAGCTATGAGACAGAATTAAATAAATACACTAATATTGGTACTCACATTGAAAATCTAAAACAGAAATTTTCTTCAAATTTGTTTTGATAACGAAAATATCGATATTAAATAAACATAATTTACCCTACATTATTAAGTTTGAGGTCTGTTTTTACAATATTTTTTTCATGCCTGCATTGTTCACGCAAGTCCGCGCTGTATAAGAAACGCATGTTGCAGCGTCATAACCACACGGTTTTACGCAAACGATACTACAATGAGGGAACAAGACATAACAAGGACTAGTGGAGACCTCTATACCCACTAGTTTTCTGATGTCTTCCCTATTTCTTGGCTTAGACGTTCTCATGTGGCTCCGGTTTTTAACGGCTAAAATGCAGAGGTTCTCAGTCTCAGGATTTTTCCGTAATTGCAAGTCAACATTGGTGCCTCATATTCGCTTTTCGAATAAGGTAATTAGATGCAGGATTTCCAAGCTTGTTCGCGTAGATTCCAGTTGATGCTTGGCAAAGAATATAAGCATAATGAAGAACTGACATCAATATCTTTTTAGAAGGCTATTGTTTGAGCAAATCCTTCAGCACTAAATAAATAAATATTATATTAAAGTCTTATTAGAATCCGTTAAGCGAGAAACACCTTCACATTAATAGGGAATTCCTTGTGGGTTTTACTTAGTCGCCATTGGACATACACAGGGTTTCAATCCATATATCTTAACTGATTAAATGGTTTTAAAATTTTACATATTATTATTGAGATATAATTTCACATCCGCCGTGAAATTCTACATATAAACGTACCATAGGTTGTTTGGTTATAGTTTACCAATAGTTGGCTATTGGTACATATATTACTCTAGTAATGAGTAAGGAACACATGAATAAGCAAACTTGCGGCGCATAATTACACTGGTAGGCTTAAAATAATTATAATCTGCACTAAGATAAAATATTTCATATAATTAGACGCTTCCGTACTGATAATTTCTTGTTTTTTTTTTTTTGATAATATCCATCTTGGTTAGGACATGGGTCGATTTTTCATAGAAAATCTGAGGGGACCTGAGTCAGTATAGGTAAGATATAACGTGACTGACTTGCGAAAATATTTCACAAAATTAGAGCACAATATATGTCATAGATAAACCAATGAAATTAAAGGACATTTTTATCACAGAACTATAGAACAGTGATCTCTCTGTTATTGTATATGTCATAGATATAAACTAGTGAAATTAAATTTTTCGCCAAGGAGCTAAAGACATAAATGCCTTTGTTTCTATATGAAAGTAATGTTTAACACAGCTGTAGGACAGCATACGTCATAGATATAATATAATGAAATTAAAACGCTTTTTTTTTCTCGGAGCTATAAGAAAGTAAACTCTCTGTTTCTCTTTCAAAGCATTCTGATCCAAAAAACGAAAACTTAACTAGCTCACAGAAGTTTCTATTCAACCTTTAAGTATTGTTTTGACTGACCCTGATTGGCATAAAAATACTAATTTCTTACACTTGAAGGACTGAGAAATATCCCTTCCTACGGTCGTTAAAAAAAGAAATTACAAAAACAATCATGGGCCTTGAGTTCCTCCCCAGGCTTCCCATAAGACGTGGTCCAACACCATTTGTCGTTCTCAGTAGACCACGAGCTTTCTACCTTTGGTTATTTTCTGTTCCAACCTTTCTATTATCCTTTGAAAGGGCATAGAAATAACACTTAACAAAAATAAGACATCTAAAACTTAATCAAATCCTTAGTAACATAGACTAATTTAGTCTAAGGTGCGCAAAGTATAGCAATCAGGATGCTTGTTGTAACAAAACATTGAACGTAGATTTAACTAAACTGAAGTACTAAGGTATGTCTTATGTCTAGCTACAAAAATAAAACCTACATATGCTCATCCTCTCTCGCTCTTAAATAAATAGAACAACATAAAAAAAAATTGACATTTTCAAATAAGCAGTTTTTAAGAACAATAGACAGACTTTTTGACGACCTTTCTTAATTGTGTTTGAATGGTATCTGTTTATAAGAAAGCATTAAGTTAAGTCTGATATTTGCCATCATTACAAATAACCCATAAAATTAATAAGCACAAATAACGCGGATATTTATCCACTAGGGGACCTAACGTGTGCGAGGGGAGTCGACCCCCAGCAATACAAATGACACTCGACCAAAAAAAATATATTCATATATTTTTAATTATTCTTTGTAAACAAGCATGAACACTGGCTTGTTTTTACATCTACATGGCTCTAAAGTAGCCATGGTTCAAAATTCAAATTTTCTTGTTCACTCATTTTGCGGAGCTACTTCAGAATTTGAATTTTTTCTAACACCATTATTCACGTGAAGGTCGTCTGTGTAGGTAAAGGAGACCCTTTTAAAACCTATCCCCCTGCCTCCATTTTCTGTGATTAACGGTTTCTTTCGCCGAATTTCTCGCCTTATGCAGAGTTCCAGTCACAGCTGGGTAACAACTCTTCTTTTTTTGCTTCCTTCGGCGACTTTTGCTAAGCTTTCTAGCATGTGTGCTTATGCCGCTGCCGCTAATGTTCGTAGTGCTAGCTACCGCTGGCACCACTTATTGGGGTTTATGTGCAGGTCACACTACTTTTAAAGGCAAAAAATGACGCAAAAGATTGCTATGCCACTTACTCGAATGACGCAAAAAGATTGCTATGTACCACTTACTCGAATGGGAGAGCCCCTTGTCGGCCCTAATGTTAGTGAGACTCCCGCTCTTACCCCACGGTTCTGCAAATATCGGGTTTGGTACTACCCTATTTACAGTATAACCCTGTCTCAGGGTATGGTAACGCGATCGAGTGGTCAAATGGCCACTTTCTAAAGCCAAACGTACCCGCCTTTGGGTTACGGCTAAAAAATTTCTACTCTCTCCTTGGAGGTAATAACCTTCCCTGTCAATATAATAATGACAGTGCCTTGTAGCTCTATTCCTACCCTGCCTGGGTTACGGAAAATACTACACAGTTTGTAGAAAATACCTTACTTGTATTCTTCCAAAAGGGTCACAAATGTAATTAAAGAAACGAAAATAGGTCATTTATCTGAAAGGAAAAGAAACAGGGGTGGAATATAACAGACCCCATTTGCTACTATTATGCCTAAAATTCTTCTGTTTCTACCAACGTTTCATCGGTCCAGCTACATTTTGTTTTTCTTTCCGTATTATCTTTTATTTAATTCTTTCAATTCACGGTACAAATACTTTATTATTTAGTAATATACGGCACTACTACATTGCATTTATTACTAACACTAAAAAAATTACTAATTATACACTTGCTTCTACTTGTTAAAAACTGAATACTATTTTTTTTTTTTTTTTTTTTTTTTTTTCATTTTAACTACAATTCTTCATTGAGCCTTTTCTCCATTTTTTCTATTGTACCCAACTCTTTGAGGGGATACAAATTTGTTTCTAATAGCCAAAGTTCAAGCAAAGCTGCTCGAAGTTTTGCTAATTCGAGAGCAGTTAAAAGCGAAGTCCATTTACCTTCCTCCCTTTGACAAAGCCATTTCTGTTACAATATACAATATTTCAATATTTTTTTCTTTTGCGTTTATATCAACTTAAAACAAATTTATTATTTTTACTTAACCTATTTTGGGGAGGCTATTATCTCCTATGAGATATAAGGGGTTTCCTATCGTAGCCTAGCGGTTATAGGCCTAATCACTTTATTTATATGTCTGTATCTCTCCAATAATTAAATTTAAATTACAAAGTATTAATAGCCTAATTAGTTCGCAGTTTTTCTTCCAATTTCCGACTCGCGTCATTTGTAGCAATAGAAGTTTTTCTTGGCACACGATATGGCGAACTAATTAGCCATATAGGCTAAATACAGACATATAAAATGGAATAAACAGAGATAAAAAAGGACAATAGATTTATTGAACTTACATGCTTAGTTGTACAGCAACGGGTCACTTCAAGGACAATAAAAATGGTGACCGAGATTGTTTGCGGTACTAATCGCTTGGAGCCTGAATACATATTGAAATTAAAAAACACATTTACCCCCACTCCCAAACGCAGTTCTTTCGTCCTGCGCTCTAGGGACTGCCTGCCATTGGCTCAAGCGACCCAAGGACGCAAATCTTCGTCCATAATCTCTTTAAAAGATTTTTCAGATGATTCAGGAGTTCACACAGTTTTTTGCCATTTAAACTTCCTTAGAAATATCGTGCTTAGCATTTTGTTTTTTGCTACTAATTATCTTAGCGAAATTCGAACGACTAGCGCCGTTGTCTGACTGAAGCTAGAAATGCAATTTCTCTTTTTGCTGATTATGAATTTAGACTCCTGGAAGCGGTATTTGAACTCAATTAGGGAACGTTTAATTTCTGCCCGAATCATCTTTTCTTTAGAAGGAAAGAATCTTATATTTAAATATATGGTATTCTACTGCTGGTGCATGTGTCCAAGGTCATATGGTGACCAGAAAGGGCCAGTGGATGGCCAAAGCTATTTAAGTCGGGCACACTCAAATTTTAAAAAATTATGCGGAAAAAAAAGAAAAAAAAAGAAGAGCATGAACATTTACATACAAAAAATATGAACTTCCTCTGTATTTCATTTTTAAATTTTCAATTGTCATTTTGTCCAAACTAGTCAAAAGATCCAATAGCTGAGCCTCCAGGATGCCTTACCCCCTCCTCCCCAGTCCTGTGGCAAGGATTGTAAATTTTGCTAATTACTCGCTGTTTAGATGCAGGATTTATCATTAAGAAAATAGGAAATGTTTGATTTGGCTTAATCCGAAAAGGCTAAAGGTATTAAGATAAAACTTTGGAGAATAATGAAGGGTATATAAAACTAAATCAAAAGACACTATATGCTTCCAGTTTATCATAAAGGAGAATCTGTAATATCTTAAGAACGGCGAGGGTATTAAGTTGAAAATTTCAGGACATATTGAGGAGAATTTTTAAACGTGGCTGGAAGGATGACACTCCCTCCATGCTCTTTTTTTATGTACCCTCCATCCAGTAGAACCAAAATTTGATTTTGGCCAAATGTTTGATTTGGCTTAATCCGAAAAGGCTAAAGGTATTAAGGTAAAACTTTGGAGAATAATGAAGGGTATATAATACTAAATCAAAAGGCACTATATGCTTCCAGTTTGTCATAAAGGAGAATCTGTAATATCTTAAGAACGGCCGAGGGTATTAAGTTGAAAATTTCAGGACATATTGAGGAGAATTTTGAAACGTGGCTGGAAGGATGACACTCCCTCCATGCTCTTTTTTTATGTACCCTCCATCCAGTAGAACCAAAATTTGATTTTGGCCAAATGTTTGATTTGGCTTAATCCGAAAAGGCTAAAGGTATTAAGGTAAAACTTTGGAGAATAATGAAGGGTATATAATACTAAATCAAAAGGCACTATATGCTTCCAGTTTATTATAAAGGAGAATCTGTAATATCTTAAGAACGGCCGAGGGTATTAAGTTTGAAAATTTCAGGACATATTGAGGAGAATTTTGAAAACGTGGCTGGAAGGATGACACTCCCTCCATGCTCTTTTTTTATGTACCCTCCATCCATAGAACCAAAATTTGATTTTGGCCAAATGTTTGATTTGGCTTAATCCGAAAAGGCTAAAGGGTATTAAGGTAAACTTTGGAGAATAATGAAGGGTATATAATACTAAATCAAAAGGCACTATATGCTTCCAGTTTATCATAAAGGAGAATCTGTAATATCTTAGAACGGCCGAGGGTATTAAGTTGAAAATTTCAGGACATATTGAGGAGAATTTTGAAACGTGGCTGGAAGGATGACACTCCCTCCATGCTCTTTTTTTATGTACCCTCCATCCAGTAGAACCAAAATTTTGAAATAGCCATCTTGTTCAAAACAGTCTAATGGTCTAATAACTATGTTTTTTGGGGATGACGATCCCCCTGCAGCTTTTCAGAGAGACGCCGTACACAATCAAAACACACTGTTTGCATGTTTTTTTTTTCCCCAAAGGACGTATCAGCATATCTAAGAACCACTGAGGGTATGAAGCTGAAACTTTCAAGCTATTTTGAGGTGGATGCTGAAGAGTGATCGGAAGGCAATCAGCCCCCTTACCCTTTTTAGAATTCCCCTCCTTTCAACTCTGATCAAAATTTTTAAATAGTGATTTTTGTTCAAAATAGTCAAAAGGTCTAGTAAATATATGTCCAGGGATGCAATGCCTGCTACATTCTTCAGGGGAAGGATTGTAAATTATGTAATTTGCCCTCTTTTTACGTGCAGGAATTATCATTTGAAAAGGAGGAATGTTTGATTCTTGTTGCTTTCGAAAAAGCTAAGGGTATTAAGGTGAAACTTAAGGCAATGTCGAGGGGGATGTTAAACTAAATCAAAAGATCAAAAGATCCACATCAAAAGGCGGGGATCCAGCTTATCAAAAGGCATATCTGCAATATCTCAAGAAAAGCAAAGGGTTTTAACTTCAAACGTTCAGGGCATGTTGAGGGAGATGTTGAAAAGCAGTAGGAGGACAACCAGTCCCCCTCCAATTGCTGCTTTTAGCTGTACTCCCTCCAAACATGTCTGATCAAAATTTTTGGAATAGGCTTTTTGTTCAAAGTAGTCAATAAGTCAAACGATTATGCCTCAGGGGATGACATAACCCCACAGGCTCTGGGGCAAGTAAGCTATATAAGTTGGCCATTGTTTACAAATAAGGGTAATTATTGGGAAAAGTAGGCGTATTTGATCCCAAGTCTCCAAAAAGGCTAAGGATATTAGTGTAAAACTTTTAAAAAATGTTGAGAGGGGCGTAAAGCAAAACCAAACGTGTTACTTGCAGAAAGCCTGTCCAACGGGCAAAACAGCAATATCTAAGGAACAGCTAAGGAACGGATTTTGAGAGGGACGTTGAAAAGGAACGGAGGGCAACCAACTCCCCCCTTGCCCTTTTAGATGCCCCGATCAATACTGATAGAAATCTTAAAAAGCCATTTTGTTCAAATAGTCACAACGTCTAATAATTATGCCTCTGAGGATACTATGCCCCCAGAGCCCCTTGGACAAGGTATGTAAATTATGAAATTTGTTAATTTTTATTCGCAGAATTTGTCATTGGGAAAGGGAGGGGATTTTTGATCCTGGGCGTGTCTGAAAACACTAAGAGCATTAAGATGAGATCTCGGGTAATGTTGAGGTTTCTCTGGAGCTAAACTAAAAGAAAGCATCTGCAATATATTGGGCAGTATATCTGCATAATGTAACAGCAATATCTTTGGAATGGATGAGGGTATTTCTTTGAAACTGTCAGGGCCACTACTACTATTACTGCGGCTGAAAATGCGACTAGCTGCGACTGCGACTGTGACTACTTCTGACTGTGACAACTTGCAACTGCTACTATATCTACTTGTGACTACTTTCAGGGAATGTTGAGGGGATTTCGAACAAAGTCAAACACACTGTGCGCATGATGATTATCAAAAGGGCATATCAGCAACATCTCAGAAACAACTGAGAGTATTAAGTTAAATGCTTCTACGGACCTCTAGCGCCTAAGTGTACTTACGTAATTATTGTAGTATTTAAAAATTGAAACTGAAAACTGTCAGCGCATGTTCAACAGTGACTAGATAGCAAAAGGCCCTCTTGTCCTGTTAGACCTCCCTTAACACTGGTCAAAATGATGAAATAGCCACACTTTGTTCAAATTAGTCAAAAGGTCTAATAGCTATACCTCTGGGAATGTCATGATCCCCCCCCCCCAGCCCCTGGAGAAAAGGCTGTAAATTATGCACTGTCCCCATTGTTTACTTGCAGGATTTACCGTTGAGAAGAGGGGGAATGATTGATCCTGAATGAGTCAGGATAGGCTAAGAGCATTAAGGTAAAACTTGAGAAAGTGCTGAGGAGAATGTTGCACTGATTCAAAGGCACTAGGAGCGTTCTGGTTATCAAAAGGCTTTATATGCAAGATCATATGTGTGGCTAAGGATATTAACTTTTCACTTTCAGGACCACTGTTGCACTACTACTACTAGTACGGCTGCAACTGTAACTAGTTTGCGACTGAGTCTATGACAATTTAGAACTACTTGCAATCGTAACTACTGGCGATTTCAACTACCTCTAGTTGAGACTCAGAACTGTGTTCACTCTGTGAAACCAGGTTATCAAAAAGTTATATCTGCAAAATCTTGCATACGGCGAAGGGTAATAACTTTCCATTGTCAGTACCACTATTACTACCACTACTTTGACTGAATCTGTGACTATTTGTGACTGCAACTATTGCTACTTGAGACTACTTGCAAGTGTCACTATTTATGACTGCGGCGGTGATTATGTGCATCTGCTGATGCGACTACTTGCATCTGTGACTATTTGTGGCTGTACATGCTTGTGATTGCGAAAACTAGCGAATGCGTTTACTTGTGACTGTGACTAAGGCTAATTGCAATAACGACCGTGACTACGACGGTTTTGTGATTGCAGCTTTTGCAATTGTCACAACTTCCGACCTTGATGGCTTCCGACTATGACTACTTGTGACTGCGAGTGCTTAAGCCTAGAAATTTTTGTGACTGAGACTATTTGCGATCCCTAAAGCTTATTACTGTGACTGTGGCTACTTGTGACTGTGAATCCGAATGCAACTCGACTTTTGCTGCGGCTACTTGCAACTGCATGTGAAGTAATTTGTGACTAAGAGTGTGACAACTCGTGACTGTAACTGCTACTGCTTGTGACTCTGAATACTGCTATTAGTGCTGCGCTTGCTGCTACGATTGCCATTGTGACTGTAAATATTGCTACAGCTCCTACTATAACAACTAAAACTATTGAACAAGATCAAACAAGTTTAACGAGATCTTGCTTGTCAAAATAGGAAAGTACATCCAAGTTGTCATGGCTGCACTAAATCAGAAGACTCCAGGTGCACCCAAGAGGTCAAATGGGCGTATATGAGTGCATCTAGTTTAATCCCAGGAACGGCTACGGGTATTACGTTGAAACTTTCATGGAATGCTAAGGAGGGTGTGAAACAAAATCAAAAGGCACTATGTGCATCCATGTTTTTCAATGGGCAAACCTTGAATATTTCAAAAGCATTTAGGGAAGGATATCAAGTTGAAAAGTTAGCGATTGTCTAAGGGGATTTTTACTCAAAGACATTATGTGTATCTCAGCTGTTAAGGGGCGTAGCTGCAGTATCTCAGGAACGGCTGAGACTAGTAAGTTGAAACTATCAGGAGATGGTATGAGATAGTGCATTAAATTAAAAGGCACCATATGTGTTCTGGTTGTCAAAACTGCATGTGTTCTATATCCGATAAAAAAGGAAGGGCATTGCGTTGAAACTTTAAGAGTTTCGGAGATATTGAACTTAATCAAAATACAATTATGTGCATCCCTGTTGTCAAAAATGCATTTGTTCAATACCTGAGGATCAATTGGCTAATTTTTAGTTAAGACTTTCAGGGGATGTTACACTAAACAAAAGGTAATATATACCTCCAGCTTGTTAAAACGGTGCGGTCAATTTTTAAGGAACAGTTAAGGGTATTAAGTTGAAACTTTCAGAGAATGTTTTAGGGTGATTTTTAGCTTTGTCAAAAGATGCTATGTACAGAATGCATATTCTATGTCAGAAAGGTGTGTTTGAAATATCCCGAGAATGGCTAATGGTACTAAGTTGAAACTTTCATGGAACGTGAAGGGGGATATTGAATTTAATTAATAGACACTAACTAGAACTAATTAATTTGTATCCTATATTTTAAATCACATGCTGGAGACGTGAAAACTGGAGAAATATTCATTATATTAACCAATAACAAAACTTTGGTAATCAACACCGAACAAATATTAATTAAAAAGATCTTTTCAAAAATAAGTTTTAAATAAAAGTCGATAGTCATAATAAACTTAATACCAGTAGAAATATATTCATCTAATGTTTCAAACTCTAAACAACCAGAAATTGCTATTAAAGAATAAATGAAACCAAAAACGAACAGAAATTATTATTAAAAATATTATTAAATATTATTATAAATATTATTATATTAAAATAGTATCAAATATTATTAAAAACGAACAGAAATTAAAGTAAATGATTTTAGAAAATATAGATATAATGGGTGCAAATATAGATAAATAAATGAATCTTAAAACGAGTAAAAACTACATTGAACATTCAAGTCACACTTAAAACAAACACGAATTAATACAAACAGGAGCTAGGCCACTTTTCCCCTCCCCCTTTCCCCTCCCCCCTTTCCCCTCCTCCTAGCCTAATCATAAAAGTCTAAAGCCTATTGCGTCATTGGGTTTTTACTGACAACGAATTATATGACAAATATTTTCTCTTGTATTTGAAACATTGAAAAAAAATTAGATTGAAAAAAATATTGAATTGCAGAGTTTCTAGGAATTTGTATCATTACATGTTAAATTTGCTTTTTTTGTTTAGTAGTTCAGTAGTTTGTTCAATAAGAACTACCACCTTGTTCAAGAACCAAAATAGTATTCAATCAAACAAAAATGACACAATAAGCCTTAGACTTTTACGATTAGGGGATGGGGAAGAAGAAGGTAGTAAAACTCCTGTTTGTAGTAATTTTTGTTCGTTTAAAGTTTTACCTGAATATTCAGTTTAATTTTTATTTATTTCAAGATTTGTTATCATTGATTTAGTTTCTGTTTGTTTTGGGTTTCATCTATAATTTTATAGTAATTTCTGGTGGATTTAAGTAAGAATTATTATAGGAGTTTATTTCTGCCGGTATTAAGTTTATTATGGTTCCTTACTTTTCTTTAAAAACCTTCTTTTTCGGAAATATATTTTAATTAATACAAAAAAAAAAACGCAGAAACAAAAATAAAAGACCAAGTGGTTCAATGCTCTCTCCGTTAACTTGCCAATTGTAGCTTTAGATGAATGAAAAAGTTGCTCAACTCTCACTGTGGTAATACACACATTTCTAATAGTTGGATGTCTTTTGCAAACTAAGCAATAATTTTAGAAGTGTTATTAACTACTTAGAAAACCTGAAGAGCGCAGAGAATTTCTCAAAGTAGTCGATTTTTCACTTATTTTTAATCTTATTTTATTTACATTAATTAACTTTAA
Organism: Artemia sinica; assembly: GCA_027921565.1. Taxonomy (NCBI): domain Eukaryota; kingdom Metazoa; phylum Arthropoda; class Branchiopoda; order Anostraca; family Artemiidae; genus Artemia; species Artemia sinica. Next base: position 50,951,932 of record CM051271.1, read on the forward strand.
GGCTTCATTAACTTATGTGCAGTAAGTTTTTCTTAAGCGGAAGGGGGGAGGCTCCTCCAAAATTATATTCTAAGCTAAAATTTATAAATTGCAGTAAGAGGGCCTTAAGAAAAAATGTAGAGGGTTGGATGAAGGGAAGACCCACCCCTTAACGCTCCTTCAATATGAGGAATATGGTTGACCTGAGCCTTCAATATGGAGTGATAGAGCCCCTTTACCTGAAAAATATTGTAAAATACAACATCATCGAATACATTCATCCGCTTGCCTCTAAAGAATAATTTAGGGTGGTAGGCATCTTCAAAGCAGCTTTTATTTGTAAAGCTTTAAACTCCCTCCCACCCTTGAAAAATATTATAGAAAGTTCAACTTTCGAGGTTTTATTCTCATTCTCAAGATTTTATCAATCAAAAACAGAACTTGAATTTAAACAGTCGAATAGAGGTTGCTGATAGTCTCTCTTACATTAGCTTAAATTTGAGGGTTTCTCGGCATCTTCTATTAAATGATTTAAGATATCCCTAAAGCAAACAGCCGCTCTTACCGAACTGGAAGTAAAGAGACGGCCATTGGCAATAGAAACCGTTATTCGAATATAAATAATTTTGTATACATTGTAAAAAAAATTAAATGCCTTTTACACTACTCTAAGTATGGAAATTCATTAATTTAAAGTGACTCCGTCAAAAGTTATTTGCATAAAAAAGCTGCTAAATTTTAGAAGGAGCTAAAAATGAATGCGGCTGTCTTTGGCCGTCGAAAATTCCCAAAAATGAATGCAGTTAGGATGGAAATACTATGAAATCAAGATTCTTGAGAACCCTGAATCAAAGTTTCCTCCGAGGTCTTCTTCCGAGCGAGGATGGTCGAGAAGGCTTGACCTAAAATTAAACTTTTTATCGGCTAAAATTAACAATTACAAACACTACATAGTTGTGCCCCAGCTATTAGACTAGAGGTTCGTAAATATTTTATATGTGTGGGGGGGGGGGAGTATCTAAAGCCTGAAAAGTGCACTTTAGAACATCAGTTTAAAATTTTCATGGGACGGGCTTCAGATAAACATAAAGACCTGATTTTAAACTTACCTCCTGTAATCGGGAAGAATAAGCTTTAGAGTAAACTTACAAATCGAACTTTCTTGCAAAGAGTAATGGTTTTATATTTATATGAATGACTTTATATCCTTTATTTAGAGGGGCTGCCAGTAGCGGCAATTCACGAAACTTTAGGGAAACCAACGAAATGCACGGGGTTGAAATGTTGAAAAAAAAAAAAAACAACAACGAGGATAATTGTCAGCCAGTGAAAAAAAAGCGCAGCAAAGCATGTATTTATGCAATGTAACCCTATTTATAAAAACCTAGTAAAAAGAAAATGATACACATTCCCTATCACTCTAATATAAAATTAAATAGTATGTTTTATCCAAACCGAAGTAATAGACAGGGCTGCCAGGTAAAAAACTCATGATCAATCTAATTTTTGAACATTCTTTTTATTTATTTTCATGTTTGGATTCAGTCATCATGAATTAGAAATCACAATAAATTTGAGATTAACTAGTAGGGCAATTCCCCCCCCCCCCACACACACACACAATCGGCTAAAACAGGGGCTTCTATCCCATTAAATTCTCTGCTACATATACTATTATTTGACTCCCCTCCTCTGATGGTTCGAAAGCGACTACCGTGACCAATGTGATAGAAAGTTCAATTGATCTATATCAACCCCTCAAGAATGGAAGGGCTTATCCATTTCTTTTTGTTTTTTAACATTTTCAGCTCAAATGCTTTAGAAGACAATCATTAAATAAAGTACATGCAACTACAAACTGCTTGAAACTCTAATTTCCATAACGTAAAGAATGTTATCTGCTTGGTATAAGGTCTTACTTTTTACATTCGCTTGAAGCAAACCCTTTTTTGTTTAACAGAAAGAAAAACTTTACAAGCACTCACAAAATCGTCTCGAATGCTCAATGCGTGATTCATTGCGTAATAGATGCTAAACAGAATGTACTCCTCATTTTTGCTGATTATGAGTCGATTTTCTGCCGTTCGAGCTCCTCGGCTGAACAAAAGCTCCATATCTGTTTGAGCTCCACATGGGTTTACCCAATACGGAGGATCTAGCATGAGAATTTTTTTGAGAAGGAGCAAAATGTGCAAACTTCAACATCTGTAATACTCCATATTTTTCTTCAACAATCGGTTGCTCAGGGGCAGAGGGCTCTGGTCGTGGAAGTGGTGGGTATGTTTTTTCCTTCCACTTTCTTAGAAGTAGTTTTTTGTTGTTGAGCTCCACTTTCATGGCAAGACTGGCTCATTTTATTCAGATTTGAATGTTCTTTGTGGTTATTTTTTTGATTGGAATAGCAATTGCATGGTGAATCAATTATCTTTAGATCTGCTGCGCTAAGCGACTTTGTCGGTACCTTGTAGACCCTCATTTGAGAAGGGACAGGATAGGCTTCAACATACACAATTTTCGACTTTTTATTCCCCATATCTGGTCACTGTAATTATCCCAGTATCAAACACAGTTCCGTCACATTAATTTTAATGTCTTATCTGTTCCACTAAATAATTACATCTGGAAAACAATGATGCTATCTGTCTTTATAAACTGCTGAAAATTTAGATGTATCTTCTTTATGAAGAGCTATGATATATTAAAGTTAGTTTTTATCTTTGAAGACAAACTAATTAGAGATAAAACTGACAAGTGACCTCATGTCCAATGGGGAAGTAAAAAAATAGACGAGTACTGAAGCATTTAAAATTAAATAAATAGTTTAATTTATTTCAAAACTTCAAAGATATAACTTCACAAGAGCGCACAACAGAAATAAGACATTCAAAAGTTAAATTGAATAAAACAAAAATAAAAAAAAAATGATATATAGTATCACCAAAAAAAGAAAGATTAATTTCCGTGTTAATTCCATGAAAAAATATGTTCTAATTCTGTTGTGTTATATATATATATATATATATATATATATATATATATATATATATATATATATATATATATATATATATATATATATATATATATATATATATATATATATATATATATATATATATATATATATATATATATATATATATATATATATATATATATATATATATATATATATATATATATATATATATATATATATATATATATATATATATCATAGACAGCGCAATAGCGCTGCCTAAGTAAAGTACGATGTTGGCACAATAAATTATCTTTTTTTTTTTTCTAGACCAGGGCAGTTTGTATCAAATGAGTTGTCGCAGAAACTTCAAAAAGGGATCATTCGATTGGAAATTGGAATAGCTAGTGCCCTTTTTAAAAGTCGAAAGTGCTTGAAAGGCAACTAACACCCCTTCATCGCCCACCATTTTCCCCAAACATATCCAATCAAAATTTTGAGATATCCATTTTCTTCAACGTAGTTGATTTCCAGATAGAAATTATGTTTTTGAGGAGGACGCTCCCCCCCCATAGCCCTCTGGGAAAGGGTTTTAAGTTATGCCCTGGGGCATATAAGGTTTTCTACAGAAAGCTTTGTCGTAGAAACTTATAAAAGGGCTCATTCAATTGGAAAGTCAAAGGGCTAGTGCCCTTTTTAATAAGATTGTCGAAACTGATTGAAGGGCAAATATCCCCCCCCCACCCCTCTAAAGCTAGCCATTTCACCGAACACATCCAATCAAAATTTTGAGATAGACATTTTATCAACGTAGTTGGAAGTTCTGGATGTTATGTCTTTGAGGATGACAACCCCCCCCCCCCCACACAGCCCTTAAGGAAAGGATTGTAAGTTATGCCCTGGACGGCAAATAAGGTTTTTATAGAGAGAGTTGCAATAGAATCTCCGATGGTTAGTGCCCTTTTTAGCTGTCAAAAGTGATTGGAGGAGAATTAACCCCCTTGCCACGCTCACCATATACCCAAAAACATCCAATAAAAATTTTGAGATAGCCATTTTGTTCAACGTAGTTGAAAAGTCTGGAAATTATGTCTTTGAGGATGACACTCCTCACACAGCCCTCAGCGTAAGGGTTGTACGTTATGCCCTGGGGGCATATATATAGTCAAAAGTGATAAGAGGGCAACTAGCCCCCCTCTGACGCCCACCATTTCTCCAAGAAATTTTGTTCAATGTAGTTGAAAGTTCTGGAAATTAGGTCTTTTCCAGCGTTGTTGCAGAAACTTCAAAAAGGACTCATTCAATAGGAAATAGAGAGGGTTAGTGCCCATATTAATAGTCAAACGCGATCGGAGGGTGAATGCCCCCTTGCCCATCATTTCCCCAAACACTTCCGATCAACATTTGATATAGCTATTTTGTTGAACGTAGTTGAAGGGTCCGGAAATCGTGTGTTTGAGCATGACAACCACCCACAGCCCTCAGGGCTAAGGTTATAAGTTAAGCCCTGGGGGCATATAATGTCGTAAAAACTTGAAAAGGGGCTTTGTTGATTGGAAATTTAAGGGTTATTGCCCTTTTAAATAGTCAAAAGTAATCGGAGGGAGAATCTTCCCCCCCCCACACCCGTCATTTCCTCAAACATGTCCGATCAACATTTTCATAATCCATTTTGCTTAACTTAGTTGAAACGTCTGGAAAGTATGTCTTTTCGGATGACAACCCCCCCATAGCCCTCAGGACAAGGGTCGTAAGTTATGCCCTCGGAGCAAATAACTTTTTTTATAGAAAGTTTTTTTTTAGAAGCTTCAAAAAGGGCTCATTCGATTGGACATTTAGAGGACTAGTACCATTTTTATTAGTCGAAAGTGATCAGAGGGCAAATGTCCCCTTTCACACCTATCATTTCCGTAAACGCTTCAAATCAAAATTTTGATACAGCCATTTTGTTAAGCCTATCAGAAAGGTCTGGAAATTATGTCTTTGAGGACAACGAATCCCCCAGCCCTCAGGGCAAGGGCTGTAAGTTATGCAACTGGCACATATAGGATTTTTATAGAAAGGTGGTCATATAAACTTCGAAGGGGGCTCATTGGATTGGTAATCAGACACTCTAGTGCTCTTTTTAAGAGTCAAAGTGATCGGAGGGCAGCTACCTTCTCCCCTCTACACACACGTCGCATTGTCCCGAAATGCCTCTAACAGAAATTTTGAGATAGTCATTCTATTCAAAATAGTCTAAATATCATATAACAAGGTTTTTGGAGTTTTCCTTTCAATTTCCAAAAATTATTTTAAATGTTTTCATTTTTATAACTTTAAGAAATCAAAAATAAATTAAGATTTTAAGGAATAAATATCAGCATATGTATATTCAACTGACAATGCACATTTTTTTTCAGTAAATTCATTTGAATTTTTTCAGTAAACTACAAATATATTCTGGCTTTTAGAAAAACATAGGGTTTAGAACCCCACTAAGATTAATTTTTCTGCTCGTTTTGAGTTTGCCTTATTTTAATATTATTTGAAAAAAAACTACGTTTTCTAAAGAGTTAAAGAGGCTGAGTTACAAGGTCGAACCTTAAAACGTACAGGGATTAGGAGGCACAGATGGGGGGCTGCCGCCCCCCAAACCCCCGCTTTCGCAGCTAATAAATAAAAAAAAAAAGTTTTTTAAACTGAAAGTAAGAAGCGACATTAAATCTTAGAACGAACAGAAATTATTCCGTATATGAAAGAGGCTGTGCCCTCCTCAACGCCTCGCTCTTTACGCTAAAGTTTGACTTTATCACAACTCTTTTTTTTAAACAATAAAAACTTTAGCGTAAAGAGCGAGGCATTGAGGAGGGCACAGCCCCTTTCATATACGGAATAATTTCTGTTCGTTCTAAGATTTAATGTCGCTCCTTACTTTCAGTTTAAAAAACTTTTTTTTTTATTTAAAGGCTGCGAAAGCGGGGGTTTGGGGGGCGGCAGCCCCCCAACTGTGCCTCCTAATCCCTGTACGTTTTAAGGTTCGACCTTGTAACTCAGCCTCTTTAACTCTTTAGAAAACGTAGTTTTTTTCAAATAATTTCTGCACGTTTTTGTACAGTTTATTACTTATTATTGCTTGACTAACTGTTAGCTGATCGTGTCAGGAGTTAAAGTTGGGGGCTCCCGCCCCCCAAAACCCCCGCTCTTGAACATTCTTGTGTTAAGGCTTTTAATTCCTGAATACTCAAATCACGTCGTACAGGGTGCCTCCTAATCCCTGTACGTTTTAAGGTTCGAACTTGTGACTCACCCTCTTTAACAGCCCCCCAACTGTGCCTCCTAATCCCTGTACGTTTTAAGGTTCGACCTTGTAACTCAGCCTCTTTAACTCTTTAGAAAACGTAGTTTTTTTCAAATAATTTGTCTAAGAAACCTAGATGGCGTTTAGTTTGTGCAATCAGACGCTTATTATTTTGTAAGTATTATTTGAAAGAAACTACGTTTTCTAAAGAGTTAAAGAGGCTGAGTTACAAGGTCGAACCTTAAAACGTACAAACTTTAAATTCAATATAAACTCGACGCCTCGCTCTTTACGCTAAAGTTTTTATTGTTTAAAAAAAAGAGTTGTGAGAAAGTCAAACTTTAGCGTAAAGAGCGAGGCGTTGAGGAGGGCACAGCCCCTTTCATATACAGAAGCGGGGGTTTGGGGGGTGGCAGCCCCCCAACTGCACCTCCTAATCCCTGTACGTTTTAAGGTTCGAACTTGTGACTCAGCCTCTTTAACAGCCCCCCAACTGTGCCTCCTAATCCCTGTACGTTTTAAGGGTCGACCTTGTAACTCAGCCTCTTTAACTCTTTAGAAAACGTAATTTTTTTCAATAATTTAAAAAAGAAACTGAGTTTCTTTTTAAAGTTTAAATTCAGTATATAAAAAAATTGCTCTGATGGTGAATAGAACCCGGGTTTTCCGCCTGACAGTCTGGAGTATCAAGCGCTGGACTAAACAGACACAATTGTAATTGTTTTTTAGTAAATGGAAGCTATTTTCGACGCAAGCAAATTCCCACGAAACTTGATATTTGGTTTTTGGAAAACAGGGAAGGAGTGATCAGATTGAGCTGAAATTTCGAGGATAAGCTCCGAGGCCCCAGGAAAGCTTATCCTCTAAATTATCCTCTAATCTTCAGCCCGATCAGACAACGTTAAAGGGGGGTTGTGGTGGGAAAAATTAACATGGGCTATTATAGAAAAACGAGGTTTTTCGTAAATGTAAATTCGGGGGCTAATTTTTTTGGTTTGAAAATATCAAAAGGCCCTAACAGGTCGAATTCTGCTTCGAATGAGTCCTCATTCACCCGGATCAGTTGCCAACTGTGGCCTGTAGGCGTGGCTAAGAAAAAAAAAAATGATGAATTTTAAGTGGCTATATTTGGTTTTTTGAAAACAGGGAAGGAGTGATCGGATTGAGCTGAAATTTCGAGGATAAGCTCCCGGGCCCTAGGAAAGCTCAACCTCTAAATTTCCATCCAATCGGACAATGTTAAAGGGGGGCTGTGGTGGGAGGGTCGAAACTTCCGGCCCAGTTTACCCCATGAAGATAAAGTCGGAGGAGGATGAAATTTTGCAAGTTTCTTAGTTTGAGCTTTGGATACAAAATGCAATTCCCGCCGTCTCTCTGCGACCTCTAGGACCTGAAATCGCTTAACATTGTGGTGGGTCGCCTCTTTATGGAGGCACAAGTGTGCCTCCTTGATCTATTTGTTTTGGGTTTCATTTATTTATTGATACTGATTTGTGGTAGTTGTATGCTTGGTAGGTCATTTGATTCTATTTTTGATTTTATGGAGTTCTTTACTTTTTTTGAAAAAGTTTTTTTGTTTCTGCAAAAAGTTTATATATATATATATATATATATATATATATATATATATATATATATATATATATATATATATATATATATATATATATATATATATATATATATATATATATATATATATATATATATATATATATATATATATATATATATATATATATATATATATATATATATATATATATATATATATATATATATATATATATATATATATATATATATATATATATATATATATATATATGTATATATATATATATATATATATATATATATATATATATATATATATATATATATATATATATATATATATATATATATATATATATATAGATAGTTTAGCATATAGAAAAGTCAAATATTCGTGGTAACGAACTGTAAGTATAAGGAGCGACCCGGCTCATATAGTATACCGAAACTGTAGAAAACAGACTTTTGATACCAATAGATATATAAAATATATAGATCAGATTTTAAAGCTGATTTCAAATGTATAAGTTTCATCAAGTTTAATCCTAACGAACTGTATCAAAAGTAACCGAAACTGTACAGTACCAATAGATATGAGAAAATTTTAAAGCTTTCAAATGTATAAGTTTTCATCAAGTTTAATCCTACTTATCAAAGTTACGAAAGAGAAAATTTGGCTGGGGGGCAAAGACCCCCTAAAAGTTATAAAACCTTAATGAAAATTACACCATCATTTTCAGCGTATCAGATAATCCTATTGCAGAAGTTTCCAGCTCTTATCTACAAAAATGTGGAATTTTGCATTTTTTGCCAGAAGAAAGATCACGGATGCGTGTTTATTTGTTTGTTTGTTTTTTTCCCCTTGGGTGGTCAGATCGACCCGGTGGTCCTAGAATATGATGGGAGGGCTGATTCGAACGTAAATTAAAAGTTCTAGTGCCCTTTTTTAAGTGACCAAAAATGGAGGGCAACTGGGCCCCCTCCCACGCTCATTTTTTCCCAAAGTCACCCGATCAAAATTTTGAGATAGCCATTTTGTTCAACATGGTCGAAAATATGATAACTATATCTTTTAGGATAACTTATTCCCCTGAAGTCCGCGGGGGAGGGCTGAAAGTTATGAACTTTACCCCAATGTTAGCATATAGTATTGGTTATTGGGATGTATACAGACGTTTTCAGGGGGGATTTTTTCTGGTAGTGGGGGGGAGTGGGTCGGGGGTTATGTCGGAGGATCTTTCCATGAAGGAAGTTTTCATGGGGAAGGGACATTGCTATGAAGGGGGCGCCGGATTTCCCGGCATTATTTAAAAAAAGATCAGAAATTATATATATGAAAAAACAAGTTTTTCGACTGAAAGTAAGGAAAAACATCAAAACTTAAAACGACAGAAAACATTACGTATATGATTGGGTTCATCCCCGATTCAATACCTCGCTCTTTAATCCAAAGATTATTTAGTACTTTCATAAGAGCTATTTATTCTAATTAACGGCATTTGTGATTAAGGGGTCATTTTTAAAGAATTGGAACAAAATCCGAACTTTAACTTAAAGAGTAAGGTATTCACTAGGGGGTGAGCCCTCTAATATACGTATTAAAAGTATATGAATATAGAAGTTCGTTACGTAAGTTAATTCGTAAGTAACGTATATGTACTACTAATAAAAACGTTCGTAAATAAAATTAAACAGGTTTCGAGAAAGCCATTTAACCAAATAAAAGTAAAATTAATATTCAAATTTTGTTTAATTATTCATGTGCGGTGAGCCAAAATCAAAACCTGCATTAATTCAAAAACGTTCAAAAATTAAATAAAAAAACAAGTTTTTTTTTAAACTTAAAACGAACAGAAATTATTCTGTATATGAAAGGGGTTGTCCCCTCCTCAACACCTCGCTCTTTACGCTAAAGTTTGACTTTCTCACAACTTTTTTTTTTTTTAAACAATGAAAAACTTTAGCGTAAAGAGCGAGGCGTTGAGGAGGGGACAGCCTCTTTCATATACGGAATAATTTCTGTTCGTTTTAAGTTTTAACGTCGTTCCTTACTTTCAGTTAAAAAAACTTATTTTTTTTTATTTAATCTATATTCTAGGGTGATTCAGGTGGACCACTGATGCTTCAAAGTTCAGGAGGAAGAACAATCCAAGTCGGAATTGTGTCCTGGGGTATAGGATGCGCTGACAACTCCCACCCAGGCGTTTATGTTCGAGTAGCCAACTACTCAAAATGGATACAAGACAATACTGCTGATGACACTTGTTCTCCATTTGTTCAAGGTAAGATTTAAGGCACAGTTTATATAATTATCCAGGAAGTTTATCGCAGATCATTTCTGGTCTTCATTCTCGGTACGAACAAAAAGCTCCTCCCACTTCTTTCTGCATTAGCGGGTTAGTCTGTTTCCGATTGTTTCCAACAAAGTGCATTATTCGTAATAGCGGGTTTCCTTTTGTTTCCGATTAGATCACAGTCTGACTTGCCTACCCGTGAAAAGATCTGATTCCGCTTATGTTTCTATCTGCCAAAACGTTCTCTGGAGCACTCGCACCTTGGTCCGGGTTTTTATAATGGGTGAGATAGGGAAGGATCATACTGGATAATTATATAAACTGTGATTTAAGGTTAGTGCCCAGGTCATATTATAGTCACAGTTGTCAATAAAATCAAAATTACCCAAGACCATGGGGCCAATTATGTACATCATTGATTATTGTTCAACTTCGAGGCACAAAATTTTTAACTGACCGATTAGAGTTCAGATTTAAGGCAGATTTGTTTGTAGCTAGAAAAAATGTAAGCTTGAACAGCAGATTTTCTTTCTGTAATGACAAATATGGCTAAACCCTCAAAAATACAGTACTAGTAGAGAGTAGTTGGGAAGAAATTAACAACGACAAATGCTTTTGAAACCAACATGTTGCCATTTGGTTTTCACTTCTGATATACGAGTGAAACCTTGTAATCAAGAAAATCCTTGTAACTTTTTTTGCCGACAGATGTGACCATTGTGGGATTCTGGAAAAGGTACCTGCATAGCGATGATCCTTTGGCTCAGGGAAGTCTGAAAATATTACGAACATGAAGAAACAAAAGGTGAAAAAGGATTCCAGAAGTGTATTTTTTTTTTGTACTGATATTATAATTTTTTGTTGGGTGGATAGGGCAGTTTCTTCTTGGATTCTATTGGTTCTTTTATCCATAATTTCTTACAGATATACTATGATTTTGCTTTTTTATTAATTAAAAAACTTTATCCACTGTTGGGACCTATGGCCCCTTTTGTTTCAGAAAAATGTCTTTTTTATAATTTAAACTTCATTTATATTACATATCTAAATCATCGGAAAGCTTTTATTACGATGTCTGAGGAATCCACTAACTATCGAGTGTCTGAAAAAGCCAGTAGAGCGATGAATCATACTGCTTAAATTTACAGCTTGAAAGCTTCAAAGGATGCTGGGAATTTTATTTTGATTCGGCCATTCATCGCCTTTGGTCAGAGGTGCGCGCACAAGCGCGTGTCTTAAAGTGTATTGGTGAATCGCAAGAGTTTTACCTTTAGTTCAGTTTTGAGTTCCTCTTTTGTAGCGTGACTGATTACAGTACGATTTTTTATGCTATATAATCTTTGACTTTTTAGCCTAGGTCGAGTTCAAGGAGATAGTTAGAAATATTACCGGTAACCCTTGACACTACAGTCGCCCCTGGGACCATTCGATAACGCTATCGTACCCTAAGGCAGGGTATATTGTAAATCGGGCACTGACATACCCGATAAAAAGGAACCGTTGGGGTAAGCGCGGGAATCCCACTAACATTTGGGCCGACAAGGGGTTTTCCCCCTCGAGTAAGTGGCACAGCAACCTTTTTGCGCCATTTTTGCACCAATTAGTGGTGACCCTCGTACATCTACATCCCAATAAGTGGTACCAGCGGTATAAATCAACCCAAAAAGTGGTGCCAGCGGTATAAACCAGCCTAATAAGTGGTGGCAGCGGAGGAATTGAATTATTGGGTTGATTTATACCGCTAGCACCACTTATTGGGTTGATTTATACCGCTGACACCACTTATTGGGGTGTAAATGTACGGGGGTCACCACTTATTGGTGCAAAAATGGCGCAAAAAGGTTGCTATGCTACTTAATCAGGGGGGGGGAGAACCCCTTGTCGGCCCAAATGTTAGTGAGATTCCCTCGCTTACCCCAACGGTTCCTTTTCTATCGCATGTCAGTGCCCGATTTACAATATACCCTGCCTTAGGGAACGATAGCGTGATCGAATGGTCCCAGGGGCCACTGCAAGGCCAAGGGTTACCGGTAATATTTCTAACTATCTCCTTGGACTCGACCTAGGCTAAAAAGTCAAGATTATATAGTATAAACAATCTTACTGTAATCAGTCACGCTACAAAAAAGGAACTCAAAACGGAACTAAAGGTAAAACTCTTACGATTCACCAATATACTTTAAGACACGCGCTTGCACGCGCACCTCTGACCAAAAAATGCGAATCAAAATAAAGAATGGCCGAATCAAAATAAAATTCCTAGCATCCTTTGAAGCTTTTCAAGCTGTAAATTTAAGCAGTACGAGTCGTCGCTCAACTGGCTTTTTCAAACACTCGATAATTAGTGAATTCTTCAGACATCGTAATAAAAGCTTTCCCAGGATTTATATATGTAACATAAATGAAGTTAAATTTATAAAAAGGACATTTTCTGAAACAAAAGGGGCCCCATGATAGGATACCTTCGCTGCTTTAAATAAATAAAAAAATAATTAACTTTTTGGCAGCCCTGCCTTCAATAAAAATTTTTTTGAGATATTATCATTTGAATATAATACCTCCCTACCCCCCTCCCCCCCTCTGGATATCACCTTGATAGGATACCGTCTCAGCTTTACATTAAAAATATAATTTACTTAATTATTAACTAGGTCACTATGTGGTTCAAACAAACACATGAAATAACGTTAAACAGCTTAGTGTTCCTTGAAAAAAAGTTGAGGGTACGAGTAAAGGGGTACAATGACAACAACAAAAATGTTGAAATTATTCAGATATACCTCAAATTATTGGAAAACTGATTCGCCGTGGAATCAATAAGATCCAAAGAATCTAATTAAAAGGGAGCCCACACAAATGCCAAATTAGGCCAGTAGCCTATGGGAAATTGCAAAATACCAAGACAATGAACAAGTCCCAATGGGGGGGTCCAGGGTCTATCAAAATATTTCAATGCTTTCCCAGGGAATTTGATATCATTTTCTTCAGTCTCCACTTTAAATAAAAAAAAATTATCTTTTTGGCATCCCTGCTTTCAATAAAAAAAGAGGTATTATCATTTAGAAATGATAGCCCCCTATCCCCCCCCCCCCTATAGGTAATAATTTACAATTTTTTTATGAATCATATTTTTGGGGTAACTCCCGTTTCAGTCTTTAATTCCCAAACCTTGTACATAGCTCAGTCTATAGCTAAATTTTGTCTCAATAGAAGGTTTTTTCCTGGGGGGGGGGGTAAAAATTTTTCAGAAAGAAGATTTTATTTCTTTAATCTATCAGGCGTTCAACAATTGTGTATTAAACATTAAGAAAATCTTATCTAAAAACAGCAAAAGAAAACAAAATTCTGCAAACTTACGATTCAGCTGTAGAAAACAATATGTCGACTATCAATTTCAAAATCCAACTGAAGCTGTATAATTGTGAATGCGTTCTATTCAACTTAAAAATAAAATTTTTGACTACAAATGATGAAAGAAATAGCTATTGGAAACTGTATCGGTCGATCCATCGGCACGGCACTGGGGTCTAATTGTGGTCAAGCGAAGAAGTATTTTGCTGGCTGTTTAGCACCGATAGCCGAGAAAAGTTTATTCCCTGTATACGAAGGGGTTTTTGACTGCTGATTTTGGATAGGTAGAAAAAAATTTGGCGCTAATATGACAAGGAAAAGAATGATGGGGAAAGGAGCAGACAATTCATTGCTGTCAAGCCAGTCATCAACTGATGCAGCGGTTATCGCGGTGACCCTAGAGACGCTTGCGGACATTATCAATGTCGTTTTATCAACTTTACAAATTAATACAGAGAAATTCAGTGAGCTCACGACAAATATTCACCGAATTAAGGAGAAAGTGGACAGCTTAGAATCTAAAGTAAATGATGCAAGAAGGGAAATGGGCAAGCTAAAGCCGAAAGTCCAGACTGTGGAGTCGGAAATAGAGAATCTTAAAAGATACGTTGCGATTGTAACAGATCAAAGTGTAACTTTAAAGGCACAGTTGGATGCACTTACACACATGCTTGTAAAAGTCGAAAGTAAGGAAACGGAGAAAAATCTGCTCATGTGGATTGTGAATTTTAGAAGTGAGTTTGAAACAAAGGACTTATTTAAAGCTGTGGTAAATGAAGAGCTAGGCTCGACTGAGGATTTTCCGTTTAAAGTCACAGAATTTCAAACTGAAAAGAAGTTTGTCAAAGTTGAGCTAAGCTCCAAGAAGTGAAAATCGGATTGTTGAAAAATTCTAAAAAACTGCATGGTAGAATTATCGGTGGTAATACACACGAATCTTTCTCACTGACGATGTGCCTGTATCAGTGCGTGTACAAAGGAAAAAGTTACTTACTTTGTTTTCGAGGTGCGTGATAATGGTATTGAATTGTGGATAGGAAAGTCCTTGCCCCCCTGCTTGTTTGTTCGTGGTCAAAATGGTGTTGTCGAAAAGTACCTTCTTGGTGAAATCCTCAAAATTTAATGATGCAAATAGAAGGGACTTAGTAACTTTTGAATGGACTGAAAGAAGGGAAAAAAGAGAAAAAGGAAAAAAAATCTGAGTTTGTGGTTAAAGTTTGGTGAATAGGATAGTTTTTTTTGTCTTTTTTGTATTGCAAGTCTAGGTTATTGCTACTATTGAGTGAAAAAGGTATGGGAAAATGTGATAGTTTAGTTCTCGCGCTTTAACGTCAACATTTAGGTAATAATTACGACAGAAGAAAGTCTCCATGATGGTAATGTTTTGTTTCTTTATTATTATTTATTCTTTAGTTATTTTAGTTTTGATAGGTGTTGTGGATAATAATTTCTCAAATGAGAAGGTAATTGAAATGTCGACGGGTGTTTTTTGTGTCAACTATTATTCGTGGTTATTATGGTTATGTCTAGTGAAATATTGGCACTACTTGAGGGTAATGGAGTAAGATTTTTTGATCGTTTGGACTCGCAGCTTAGGGATAATGATGAGGGAATAATACGCAGAGGTTCTCCTGATGCTAAGTATGCATTTGTGAGGGATGTTATATGTGGTTTGGCGCATTCTGCAGATTTTACGGTTATGTATTTTAATTGTCGAGGTCTAAATAGCTCATATTCATATTTATCTGAGTTGTGCCAGGAGAGCGATATTCAGGTTGTAGGTTTAACTGAAACTTGGCTGCGTGACCACAACCATTCTTTGTTAGATATAAATGGATATAATTTATTTAATAAGAATAGGAAAAATTGCCAGCACGGTGGTCTGGCAGCATTTGTGAGGTCGAGTCTTAATGTAAAGGTGAGAGAAGGTATTTCAGTACCTAAAGACTGGTTTTGGAGAGCATGGTATGTGAGATAGTTCAGGGTGAAACCAATTTTTTTATTGTATTGATGTACAAGCCACCGTCTGATTCTTGTTTTTTGGAACTGATGGAGTGGCAGCTTGAAAAAGTCCCGGTTTCAACGCACCCGTGTTTGGTAATCGGAGACTTTAACGTAAATTTGATGCTAGCGAATGATAGATCGAGTCAAAATTTATTTAACCTCATGCTTAGCTTCAATTTATATCCAAGGGTTAATATCCATACAGTGAAAGTAATGCGACACTAATCGAAAACATTTTCATGAATATTGGATTTAATGATCAGAAAGTAATTATCAATGATGTATCGGACCATTGCGCTGTTATATTGACTTTAGAAGTATTGAGTTCCCAAAATCAAAGAAAAGAGAAAAGAAATGGGATTCAATTAGATGTAAGTAAGTAAGTAATTATGACGGCACAAGACCCTTAAGGTCCAAACCGGCGGTGCTGATCTCCGTTTCTTGGCCCTTCAACCAGGAAGTGCAATTGGGGGCTGGGGGCCAGCCATCCTGTGCTTTCGCACACCCTTCCTGTTTACCTTCCCAATTAGATGCTGCCTCGATTAGGAAGTTTAAATGTAAACTAGCGTCACAGGATTGGTCACACCTTAATAACTATGAAGATCCTAGTCATCAAATGAAAAAATGGTATGGTCAGTTAAATTCACTGCTCTGTTCAAGTTGTTCTAAGCATAAACAGTCGAGAAAAGATGAACCAAATAAGCCTTGGATAACGAAAAGCCTTCTAAAGTGTATAAATAGAAGGCACGATTTATAACAAGAGAAAACCTTGAGCCCAAATACATTTAATGAAGGGTTCTATAGAGGGTATAATAATGCTCTGAATAAGCTTCTCAGAAAATCAAAACGAGATTATTGTCAAGCTGCATTTAAGAAAAGCGAAGGTGATTGTGTGATAACATGAAAAGTTATTAAGTCAATACTTCTAAAGTCATCAAAACTTCTAAGTCATTAAGTCAAAACTTCTAAGTCTTCTAAAGTCATCAAAACTTCTAAAGTCATAATATCGACACGACAGGACATCGACAAAATCCGTCAGGATATCGACAAAAAATTTTATAAGTTTATATAATAGTAATAAGTATATAATAGTTTAGAAACAAATTTCGCCTATATTAGAACATCAGGGGGGTAGCCGTAAAGCATAGCAAATATTAAATACGTAGCCTTGCCTAACCTAGATACCTTTCCCCCCCTAAACCCCAAAAAACTAAAGTTTTAAAATTTAAATGTTATGACGGATTTTGTCGATGTCCTTAAGTGGTGATGTTACGACTGTCAACGTTCTGACTGCTAGCAATTGTGATTGTCGATGAACTGACGTGTCGATGTTATTACTGTCGATGTCCTGACGTGTCGATGTTATGACTGTCGACGTTCTGACGGGTAGCGATAGTGACTGCCGATGTCCTGACGATGTTGGCACAATGTGTTTATTATTTTTTTATCTCTTCTTCTTTTTTTCCATACCAGGGCACTTCGTATCGAAGGAGTTGTCATAGAAACTTTTAAAAAAGGTTCAGTCGATTTGAAATTCAAATGGCTAGTGCCCTTTCTAATAGTGGAAAGTGATTACTACTACTACTACTACTAACTCATCGCAGCACCAAGCCGCCTGAGGCCAACACAGCTACGCACGCTCCTCCTCCACCCCAATCTATTCAAAGCCTCCCTTTTTACACCCGCCCACGAAGTTCCCATTTCCTTTAAATCTTTCTTTATGACGTCCTCCCAACCCAGACGGGGACGACCTGCTTTCCGTTTAGCCCTAGATGGTTGGCCGAAAAGAACAATCTTCGGCAATCTGTCATCCTTCATCCGAACAACATGCCCTAACCACCTCAACCTTTCTTTCATTATAGACCTAGAAAGTGGTATTGAACCACATTTTTCGTATAGCCTATTGTTTGAAATACGGTCAGTCAGCCGGGTACCCAGAACAATCCTTAAGCAATTTCTCTGGAAAACATCTAGCAAATCTTCATCCGCTTTTCGGAGCGTCCATGCTTCAGAGCCATATTTGACCACTGTCATCACTGTAGCTTCTAAGATTCTAATCTTGGTTTGCAGACTTATCTTCCTATTCTTCCAGACTTTTTTTAACTGTGAAAAAACACCCTGAGCCTTGGCTATTGGAAAGTGATTGGAGGGCAACTAACACCCCTTTCAAGCCCACCTTTTCCCCAACACATACAATCAAAATTTTAAGATAGCCACTTTTGTTCAACGTAGTTGAAAGTTCTGAAAATTAGGTTTTTGAGGATGACAACCCCCCCCCCCCCCCCACATCCCTCAGGGCAAGGATTGTAAGTTATACCCATGGGGCATATAAGGTTTTCATAGAACAAGTTGTCGTAAAAACTTCAAAAGGGGCTCATTCGATTGGAAATTGAAACGGCTAGTGCCCTTTTTAATAGTCGAAAGTGATTGGAAGGCAACTAACACCCCTTCCACGCCCACCATTTCCCCAAACACATCCAATCAAAATTTTGAGATAGCTATTTTGTTCCAGGCAGTTAAAAGTTCAGGATATAATACCTTTGAGCCGGACATTCCCCCAACAGTGTTCAGGGCAAAGTTTATAAGTTATGCCCTGGGGGCATATAAGGTTTTTTTTGAAATCTTTGTCGTAGAAACTTGAAAAAGGGCTCATTCGATTGGAAATTCAAAGGGCTAGTCCTCTTTTTAATAGTCAAAAGTGATTTGAGGGCAACTAACCCCCCCTCTCACGCCCACCTTTTCCCCAAACACATACAATCAAAATTTTTAGATGTCCATTTTATTCACCGTAGTTGAAAGTTTTCGAGATTAGGTCTTTAAGGATGACAAATCCTCCCCCCCACAGCCCCCAGGGCAAGGGTTGTAAGTTATGCCCTGGGGGCCAATAAGGCTTTTATAGAAAGCGATGTTGCAGAAACTTCAAAAAGGGCTCATTCAATTGGAAATTCAAAGGGTTATTGCCCGTTTTAATAGTCGAAAGCGATTGAAGGGCAAATAACCACCTCTCATGCCCACAATTTTCCCAAACACATCCAATAAAAATTTTGAGATATCAATTTTGTTCAACGTAGTTGAAAGTTCTGGAAATTAGGTCTTTTAGGATGATAACCCCCTCAGAGCCCTGAGTGCAAGGGTTGTAATTTATGCCCTGGGGGCATATAACGTTTATATAGAAAGTTGTAGTAGAAATTTCAAAAAGGGCTCCTTTAATTGGAAATTGAAATTGCCCTTTTTAAAAGTAAAAATGAGTGGAGAGTTATCAACCCCCCTATCACGCCCAATTTTTCGACAAAAATATTCAATCAAAGTTTAGAGATAGCAATTTTGGTCAACGTAGTTGGAAGTTCTGAAAATTATGTATTTAAGGACGACAAATCCCCCAGAGCCCCCAGGGCAAAGGTTGTAAGTTATGCCCTGGGGGTATGTCAGGTTTTTATAGATACAGCTGTCGTAAAAACTTCAAAAGGGGCTCAATCAATTGGAAATTGAGAGGGCTACTGCCCTTTTTAATAGTCGAAAGTGATTGGAGGGTAACTAACCCCCCTCTCACGCCCACCATTCCTCCACACACATCCAATCAAAATTTTCAGATTACAATTTTGTTCAAAGTAGTTGAAAATCTTGTAATTAGGTCTTTGAGGATGACAGCCTCTCCCCAGCCCTCAGGGCAAGGGTTGTAAGTTATGCCCTGGGAGCATATAAGGTGTTTATTGAAAGCTTTGTTGTGGAAACTTCAAAAGGGCTCATTTGATTGGAAATTGAAAGGGCTATTGCTTTTTTTAATAGTTGAAAGTGATTGGAGAGTGACCAACGCCCCTCTCAAGCCAACCATTTCCCCAAACACATCCAATCAAAATTTTCCCCCTTCCACGCCCACCCTCCAATTCGCCCATTACGTTTAAAAACTAAATGTTGCCTTAAGATTAAATCAAAATGCACTGTGTTAATGATAATTCCCAATAAGACGTCTGAGCAGTATCCCAAGAACGACTAAGGGTATTAAGTCCAATCTTTTGGGGCTACTTCTACTCTTAAAATTTAACCAAATCAAAATAGCGTAAGTGTATCCAAGCTATCAAAGAAAGTAAACAATTTTTTTTTGCGAAAGGTATCAAGTTTTCCTTTTCAGGTCGACTAGAGAAGGTATGAAACTAAATTAAATTCTACTATTTGTGTCCAGATTTTTAAAAGGGTGTAAGTTGTTAAAAATTGCTGAAAATTTTTCTCCAGCATACAAATAGCAGACCAAAATATAAAGTCTTAAAAAGAACGAAAAGATTTAAAGTATTATTTTCTTTTTACCTGAAAAAACTATGTGAACATAAAACGAACAGAAATTAACTAAAAAAACTTTTTCCACAAAATAAGTTTGTCAAAGAAAAGTAAAGAACTCCATTAAACCAAAAATGAGCAAAAATAAAATCAAATAATCTACCAAGCGTGAAACTACCACAAATCAGCATCGATAAATAAATGAAACTCAAAACGAGCAGAAGTTAATATAATTTTGGGCTCAAAACCCCTATGCCTTCCCAAGGCAAGAACATAATTTGCACTTTACTGAAAAAAATACAAATAAAATTGCATTGTCAGTTTAATATACATATCCTGATATTTAGTAATCAAAATGTTAATATTATTTGATTCATTAAAGTTATAAAAGTAAAAACAATAATATTTTCTGGCTTCTGGAAGTCTGTAAATATTTATATAAATAAAGTGATTTCTCTAAAAAAAAAATAACTGCATTCGCTAGTTTTCGCGGTCACAAGTAGCAATAATCACAAATATCAAAAGTCACAAGTACCTCATTAGCAAACAGAAATATTCACAATCACAGTCATAAGTTGTTGCACTTGCAAGTAGTCCCTATTGGACCTAGTCGCAGTTGCAAATAGTTGCTGTCGCAAGTAGTGGCAATTGTAGCCACGGTACTAGTGGCAATAATGGTCCTTAAAGTGTGAAGCTAATACCCTCAGCCGCTCCTAAGCACGATATTCTGCATATACGACATTTTTTATCTCTCTTAGCCCTCAGATAGCTTGTCTTGGAACATCGTAGAGAGCTGTTTAATAGCTCATTTTAAAAGAATCCTGGTTTATTCTGGCCTAAAACAACAATTTAGATAGGTCAGAAGTTTGAGAAAATTTGTTAAGAACCTTAATTTTGGAATAATCTATTTATGTGAGTAAAATTATTTTCATATACATCAGTATTGCAATGATGTGGTCACACGTGTCACACTTATGAGGAAAAGTTGAAGGTTTTCAGGCATGGAGAAGTAGATTAAATTGTATAAAAGAGCAAAAATCTGGTGATTGAAAAAATGTTTGAATATATTTTTAAACAGAATTACACCAACTTCAAAACCTTAAAAAAGAAACCAAAAGTTTGAAGCTCAGTAAAAAGCGTTATTAGAAAGTGGACTGCATTCAATAATTAAATATATTTGAAAAGACACAGTATGAAAATACATTAAATTGCGTAAAGAGAGAAAAACTGGTAATTTTAAAAATATCTCTACATATTTTAACATGGGATTTCCATAATTCAAAAACCTTAAAAAGAAAACCAAAAGTTTGAGGCTTAGTAGAAATGGTTGTTAGAAACTGGATCAGCTTGAATAGTCAAAGATCTTTGAAAATACATTGAGTTGTTTAAAGAGCAAAAAACTGGTAATTGCGTGGAAAAAAACTTTCTGAGGTAAAGATGAACGAAAATGGACGATAAAATCTAGGGTTGGAAAACAAGGAACAGCGATGACTGGCCACAAAAACGATCTAAATAGATCAGGGACATCAAGAAAAGACTCCAATTGACTGCGATTAGACGACAAGCGACAATGAGAATCCATATATAAAAGCTTGCCGCGTGCCGTTAAAGAGAAGTCGGCATGCGGCAGGCTTCTATATCAGGATTCTTACTATCGCTTGTTCAAGACCATCTTTTCCCCCGGTTATGACTATTTTATCCAAAGTAAGGAGGTGAGAAAACGGTTTGCCATTTCTTCTGAGCCTGTACTGCATAATTAGCCAAATACAGGCACATTCGTATATTCTTTCGAATGATAGAAGATCTGGGGTGAGCAGATTCCCGCCTTCATACTTGTCTTAAGGACTTGTCATGGAATGTTGTGAAATTTAGATCTAAGAACATACTCCTTGACGCTTTTTTATTCCCTTCCCAAGATTATTAAAATTGTTTTGGCCGAATAGCTGGTTCACTTTATATATGAATACGAATATGTAAGAACTTTATTATATGAATATTTTACCGTTACTATTGCTTGATAAAAGATCTATAACAACAGTTTGTTCTTATAGACTGCACATATGTTTAGGGGGAATTGTACCATAGGATACGAATATGGCCTCTGGAACTGTGACAGTGATTAAGATGCTTTTTGACAATTTTAAGCGACCAGTTTGAACATCTATACTGAAACCTCACCTATTCCAATAACAATAAATCCTATACTCACTTCCCCTGCTAAGATTTTTCTATTTTAGTATCACTAATTTTGTGACTGCATACGTCACGGCTGTTATTGCTACCTTTTTAATCCGGGTTGCAGCGGTAGCTAGCAACTTAGTAAGAGACGATCACATCCCATAGGAAAAATTATAATACCCCAAAACTTCTAAAAATAGAGTCACATCAAAAACTTAGGTTTTTTGAACACCACTTCCTCTGATATGATTTTTTTACTTTATTATCACTGATTTTACGACTGCACACACCACGGCTGTTGCCGCTACCTTTTTTATTTTAAATAACATTAATTCATATTACTAATACAGCTTATTAATGGATATTAATGCCAATAATAAACAGAAATACTATTTTAATTACAAATTGAACAAACAAAAACACGGTTACTCTGCAAAAAGTAGAGTAGAGAGAAAATCGAAAATTTTAAACGAACCAAAATCAGCTCGTTTAATATTAGTTTAATAAGTTACCAGGCCAAATCCACTGATTACTTTAATAAGTTACCAGGCCAAAACTAACAAAAACTAGTATGAGTGAAGAAATAAATCTTTCAAGGACAGAATTTGTGTTATGCAATGGCTCCATATTGAAACGAACAGAAATAAGAACAGAAAAACACATTATGGATGCCATCCTCAAGAGCCTCTTCCTAAAAAAGATCAGCTTTTTTTTACTTTACTGGAAAAAAAATGAAGAAAAATCTAAATTCTGTTCATATTTCCTAAATTTCTATTGATAATAGTTTCTTAATGTATAGTATCTTGTTAGAAGGAATTTAATTTTAGTTAACTCCAGCAATAATCTTCATAAATGGTTTATTCCTTTTGAAACAAACCGTTGGTTTATTAATAAAATTGGCTTATTAATAAACCAAAATGGTATATTTCCTTCCAAGATTCTCGCCCATATGATACTAGAATTTTCATCAGTTCATATAATCTTACTTCACAGAATCACAGAATATAAGCTAAGGAGTTAACAAACATGCCTTTCGGCCAAAATACGTTCCCGAGAATGAAATAACTTTAACTTAGAAAAAGACTGTCATAAACAAAACCATGAAACTATACAAACAATAAACAAAAACCAATAAAATGTCAGCCACTACTTTAAAAGACCATAGCAGATTTGCTAATAAAGACTAAACTGCCATATATAGCTAAACTTCCATTTGGGCTTAGGTGAAAACTAGATTTAGAAAAAAAATTAAAATTTTGCTTTACGGAGAACTAAAAAAAAGAATTAAAAAAAGACTTTTGGTGTTTTCCAGAAACTAAATTTTATATATATATTTGAAATGATTAACTATATATTTTCTAATATTTTTCAAAAATGTGTAATATAAATCAATCGGCTAAACAGGGCTTATTATTGAAGTAATCCATATAGATTTAAGTAAAATCCAAATAATACTTTAAATTTTTTGGTATTTCAAGTGGCAAGAACACCATATTCTCTGTTCATATTTATTTTTTGTTTAAATTATGATTCTCTGTTCATTACAACCACTGTCTGATATAGGTTTAATTTCTTTATCCATAATCTTATTTTCTTTTAAGTTTAATATGTTATAAAACTTAAGCAAATCTAACCAATACTATTCTTAAGTTTTAAAATCATTTATTTCTAATTTTAAATAGGTTTTCGAGTATATGCCACAATGATTTTTAAAATATTTAAGCCTTTTGGGACATAGCGTTTCCCTCGTTTCAGTCCGGGTTGTTTTTCACTAAATAGCTTCAAAACTCCCTAGCTGAGCAATTGAGTGTTTCACATTGCCGTTTCTTTTTCGCTAGAATAAGCATGAATTTCTTGTTTTATATGAAGTGTTTCCACGTGTCTCCTGCTGCTTATGAGCGATATTTCATAATTCAGCACTAAGTGATTCCAAATGAAAACCACTCAAGTTCTTAAGCACTTATAAGAGCCTGAAATTATTTCTAGTAATAAAGGACTTGTCACTCTTAGATATTTTACTAACATCTTCTCTGATCGTCTTGTGTGAAATGAAGCCTAGCTTTTGATTTTTCCTATAAAGATGTCCAACTAAAGTTTACCGTTGTTACAGAGAATGGTAAGGGATAGTAAATATTGGTTTATACACAAAAATTGAAAAAAAAAACTGCAAGCTAGCTTTCAATTTGTAAATATTGAAGAATTTATTTTGGTTTGTAGTCAGGTGGGTTGAATTATAATCTGTCTAGTTAAAACTACTTTAGGCGTTCCATCTGCGCAGTAAATTGTGACGTCCTTTACCATGGTAACCAAAACTTTCGAGGCACTGCAATACCACAATGTGCATTTAACATTTCTATTGCAGTTGGCTAAAGTTCTTGTCCTAAATTAGGTATTTTTCATTTATCTTATAATTTAAAGTATATAATAGGCTGTCTGTAAAAAAAAAAAATTTAAGGAGAGGACTGATTATCAATTATCGCTGATGGGTCTATAAAATAAGGGTCTTAAAAGGGTCTATAAAAATAAGTACAAGATCGTTTGTCAAGTGTTTAGACAAAAGCGAGCTTTAAGTGGAAAAATTCTTTTCAATATTTTCACTTTTATAACTTTAAGAAATCGAAAATTGATTAATATATTAATTAATAGATACCAGCATATGTATATTAAACTGACAGTGCATTCATTTGAATTTTTTTCAGTAAAGTACAAATTATATTGTGGCTTTAAGAAAGCATAGGGGTTTTGAACCCTAATCAAATTAAATTCTGCTCGTTTTGATTTTGACTCTGTTATTTATTTTAATTTCTGTTCGTTTTGGTTTTCATTTATTTATTGATACTGATTTGTGGTAGTTATATGCTTGGTAGATTATTTGATTCTATATTTGTTCATTTTTTTTTTTTTAGTTCATAAGTTTATTAATCCACATTCATAAACAAATAAATAAATTAAAGAACACTTTCACGCTGGAGAAAACCTATGAAGGTTTGCGATCGCACGAAACTCCACGTAACTACTTACCTAATAACTTAACTATTTACAAAAACCTCAACTATTTAATTAAAACTATTATAAATAAACCAAAAATAGATAAACTATATATATATATATATATATATATATATATATATATATATATATATATATATATATATATATATATATATATATATATATATATATATATATATATATATATATATATATATATATATATATATATATATATATATATATATATATATATATATATATATATATATATATATATATATATATATATATATATATATATATATATATATATATATATATATATATATATATATATATATATATATATATATATATATATAATAATAATAATAATAATAATAATAATAATAATAATAATAATAATAATAATAATATAAATATAAAAGAAAAATAATAATAACCAATCCAGTCTCCATCACTTATTATACTCAACTCCCTCTCCCCTCCCCCACCCTGCCAACCTTACCTTAGCCCCTACCCACCCTTACGTTCCAATCCCAACCTTACCTCTTCAGCTCCTCTTCCTCCCCTACCTAACTTACCAGCCATAATAAAATTTAACAAATTCCCCCCAAAAAATAATCTTTTAAATTCTTTTTAAACTGAGGTATATGTTCCGCCGCTCTAATGATCAATGGTAGCTCATTCCATACAGATGGACCCAAGTGTTTCATTGAAAATGAAGACTTGGTACCACGACACAAATCAACAACCCTATTATCACTTTGCCTAGTTCCATAATTATGTAGGTCATTGTTAATTTGGTAAAAATTCTTAAAAACATCAGGGGTTAAACCATTTTTACACTGAAACACAAATACTACAGCTTGGTAATATCTTATCTGACCCACATTAAGGAGCTTCAGGGACCTAAAACAAGCACATGTGTCAAGAACATCCTGGACATACCTACCGATTGTTCTAACAGCTTTATTTTGTAGAACTTCTACAAAATTTGCACTCTTTTGTAGAACTTCTACTATTTTTTAGCACTGTTCTATAGTTGCATAAGAAGTTACTACTCCATAGGAGGCAACCATAGGAGATATATAGATAAACCCACGAATACTATATAGTTAAAAGTATTCTTTGAAGAAGAAAGTGCTGCAAACGTCGATGTATTCCTACCCAACGGGTAATTTTTGATGAAATTGCGTCACTGTGACACTTCCATGCCAGATGGCAATCAAGATAAAAACTAAGGTAATGGAGATGATAAACTTGCTGAACCAGATTACCACATAAAGTTACCTGGCCAGACACATCCAGTGGTGTACCAACTCTAAAAAACGTCATTAAAAATGTCTTGCTAACATTTCACACAAGTAGTGATAGTCCTATTGATTGGAAACTTACAAGAAAACTTACACCTGAGGCATGAATATACAGTGCAGTTTGACGAGCACATTGCAAAAAGTGACCAATCCTTTTATATTATATACCTATAAAGGGATCAAACACGTTTTGAAAGTATAATTGAGATTGTATCACGCAACCAGACTGGTTTTTGAGGCAACACCCATTTTTTAGGGCCAGTCAGAGAGAGCGGAGGTTACTCCATATGCGATAACTTGATTGGTAGTTGGATTCGAATAAAAGGAGTGATTTTCATTGCAATTCATATTAGTAAGAGAATTAAATTCAGGGAGAATAGTCTATTTGAGACGATATTAGTAGAGAAAATGAGTGGAGCATTTACACTATTGGAGGTTGATGGTGGAGAGCGGCAGCAAAGATATACGAGTACCAAACGTGGCTGTGGAAATAACAGGAGGCTGTAGACTATGCCTTTAATGGGCTGATATGTATGGTAGATACGTGATATCATTGAGCAAATTTAAAATAGAGGAATAAGTATGTTTTGCTGCGAAACTGAATATTGTGCATATAAACAGACTTAAGGTAGCATTAGATGCGCTAGTGAAATGTATTGATGAAAACAAATTGAATCAGCGATTATTATTGTTGTAATTATGCTCAATAAAACTGTTTCTGAATCAAGGATATTTTTCTTTCTATAGTAGGCTAGCGTGTATTTTTTTTAGTAGAAAAAAAAATTCTGGTTAGTCTGAAGTTGGTTGTGAGAGTGTTAGGACTCTAAAAAATGGATAGATTTGAGAAAGAGCAAATCATAGGGAATCTTGTATTTATGGAAAAACGTTTGATTCTAGATGATGATTTTCTAGAGCTGTCTATTCAAAGGAAGATATCTTCTCAGGGAATGCTTGTCGATATAATGAAAACTGATTCTCCATCATTAAACTATTGGATGAAGCTTTTACGTTGTGGTCCAAATGTATTTACACAATTTATTGACATATGAATCACGGCACGGCAAAATGATATTGTGGGTATGCTTTTAAACACTACTTTAGAAATTTAGGACTTTTTTTCATGAGAAAGATGGTGTTCAAGGATGATTTACTCCTCTCTCTCTCTCTGTCCCACTCAATTTGCTGATAGTAGCTCAGTTTCATTGTGGGAGTGAGAGTGTCAACACATGAAAAAATGTTCCATACATGCTCACTATGCATGTACACACTGGGCAGCTGGTCATCATGTGAGAATTGCACAATGATTGATGAGTATGATGAAAATTGCAGATTATGCAACCCGTGTAAATTGCATAGAGGATATGCTGTACAAATTAAAAGGTTGTAATTCATGTCTTGAAGAGGTGTGTGACTCTCAACCTAGAGGGCACCTATGCTCCAATTGCCACTATGATAAATGTAATCAGTGGGAGAATACATATCCTGGTATGATTGGAAAGAATTCTATGCGTGATTTTAGTTTATTGCTAAGAGATTGGTATCGTCGTGGTTTTTAGATTCTTTTGGGAGGAGGAGCCGGGTCAGAGATTCAACTGTTGGAACAACAAAAGAATTTGGTTTCTACGTCATCGTTGTGAAGACAATGGCTACTATGATTATAAGCCAACTGATTTTTATTTGGCTGTGACGGAATTTGATTCACCACTTGAGGACACTGTTTGTGACATTGCTTCAAATAAGCAAATTGAAACATGTGAATTCTATAAAATGAATGAGAATAGTATCATAGACTATACAAAGAGATATGACAAGAGTGAAGTTTTACTCTACTGTAGAAAATGTGACCCTGACATTGCAGAACATCAGGATCAGTATACTGTGAATTCAGATAACCTACCCGCATTAGTTTGTTCTCAAAAAATACCTATACCTAGTAGAAGATGAAATCTAAAGAGTAGAAAAGTCGTTTTTATCATGTACATACATTTTTTTTATTAATTGAAAGTCGAAACAAATTATTGAAAGTCGTTCAATCGAGGTAAGTCAACATAGATGTCGAAAAACTGCTTGTAGGTATAGCCACGACATCTGAACATGAAAAAGATTAGAGCATGAAAGCCACATGTCTTAGTAGTTAAATCCTGTGCTCTCCTTTTATTTTGAATAATAGTTTTCCCACTGCTTTCAATAAAGTAGCTGATGTGTGGTGTGTAGAATTTATATGATAGGCCAAGAGGATCAAAAAATTCAA
Source organism: Artemia sinica (assembly GCA_027921565.1). Lineage (NCBI taxonomy): Eukaryota > Metazoa > Arthropoda > Branchiopoda > Anostraca > Artemiidae > Artemia > Artemia sinica. Next base: position 50,980,367 of record CM051271.1, read on the forward strand.
TATTCTTCGCTGTCATAAAGATGCTTAGCCAATGGCCTGTCTTCAAATTCGATGGACTGCTATTAACAATGATTAGGGTATTGTTAACACTTGGAATTTTTTCGATGAAGTCCGATGGTATGTAATAGGACTTGTACTGGGACATGTATGGATCCATACTAAATACGTTGATTATTTGGTTTGTGTTCATGGTACTAGGTCTAGTAGAACACTGTTGTCGAGTGTGATTTCCCAATAGGTTTCAAATTGACTCAATGATATTAGTGTGATACTCTCAGTCAAAGCATCGGCAAATGTACACTCTAAGCGTACATTCCCTGTTCGTACTATGCTCATATCCTGGGTTTCCGACAAGTCCAAAACAATTACGCCATGATTTTTTGAAAACATTGAATCGGTTATTCCATTTTCAAATAGTTGGGAGTCATGATCTAGGGATTGCATGGTCATCTCGTACAGAGTTCTATAGGAGTTTTTGTCAAAAGATAGAGTGTACAGTGGAATACCATTCACTTTGCACACAAGGCTAGATAGACCGAAAAATTAAAATCATGGGGGGGATTCAGTCGAGGATCCAACGGCACTGCCACTCTTCACAAAGGCCAAAGCGAGTTTTGATGGGATTTCTCCATTGATAAATGATGAATCAGTTTAGCTACGAGACCCGGTGGCAATGTGACGTTGATTGGTGATCGTATGGGGGACAAGAAGTTTAACGTTGTTGCCATTGGCTCTTAGCTTTTTCCACTGCCAATGAAACAGAGCTCATAACCTGTTGTTTTTAACGGTGAGAATTGCCGATGTGATAATGACATTTGCATCGGGTGCTGCATGAAGTGTTTTTCTCAAAATGAAATTCGATGGGGCCAGTTGCAACTTTATGTCAATCTTGACATTGGGGTGTAACCATTGGGATATATTGAATATCTCATGATTTAATTTTCCAACTAAATGATACTCCTGGGTCACTGCAGTAGTCAACTCACCGTCAGTATAAAAACCTGATCGATATTCATAGCCCAATGACTGTCCTCTCAACTCCTTATATGCCTTTGGTGTTATCATCATAAATTGTATGCAGCTTGCATAGTTGGATAAATTATTGCTAGTGCTCAGCAATGTTCCATTAATAAATACATTAATTTGTTTGAACAGGTTGTGTAGAATACAGTTTTCGTAGGAGAGACCATCGGCAGCAGTTGGAGTTGTCTTATCTGACTTTTTCTTCACCGGAACATTTAAATCAATAAATGTTGATGACAAATCAATGAAATAGTCTTCATTGGAAAATATTTGAAAGTGTATATTTTCCGAGAGGGGTTGCTGGGGATGAGATTGTTCATAGTAGCCATACTTGACACTGACATCAAGATTTTCAGCATTGAACAGATTCAATGAGGAACTGATTGATGGATGTGATTCCTTGTGGGAGAGATAAGTCATCTTAAGAGAAGAAATCCTTCTTTGATCTAACAATCTTTTTCTTTTTCTTCTTATTGGTCTTCCTCGTTTTATTTCTCAAAGTCCTTGTTGATGTCCTTCGCTTCCCGCCTGGGCAGAGACTTATAAATGAATGACGCGCACGCATCCTTTTCAATCCCTTCCCATTTTGCTCAGATTTTAATTCCTCACCAACGGCTCTTGATGAAGATCTAATATTTTCCTTAACACTCTCCTTGAAATTCTTACCCGACCCCCAGGCCTGTAGTGTTGAGGTAGCAAAATTTGATGCAGCAGGTACAAGATATTTTCTGGCAAGGGGTAGTGCAGAACGAAATAGCCTAGCAAACCAGCTACCAAGACCATAGCCAGACATTGTAGTACGCCCCTTGTAGTAATCCAATCCATGACCTATTTGACTTGGACTCAGAGCACCAACATAGCAATTGATATCGGGACAGACAAATGGAATTCTTCTATTGTTCATTTTAGGAGGTGGTGTCACCGACGATGGGTCGAAAATGACATGTAAAAACTGCTAAGCCTTTTGTTATTGCTAGAGGATCACCCAATTCACTTCTTAGTGTTAACTGACAGGGTTCCAAATACGAAGTGTTTACAGGAACATACTGAAGATGCTTTATATTATAGTGATGAACAAGTTCATGAGTTGTTTTTCGTTCAAGAACACGTAGGAGGGGGACATTTGAATTACCAACTCTCGATGTTTCCACAAAGGATGCATAGAGAAATATACAAGAGTCCGAGGCAAAACCAGGTGGATAATCAGCAAAAATAACTTGATCCATCCCGTAAACTATGCCAGCGTTTTTCCCATTGATCATATTCTGTTTAAAGCCAAGAACGTCTCTCAGATTATCATTGAGATGAATTATTTCAGTGTAAACAGGCGAGGTAATGTAAATCCTATCATGTTCCATTGAATAATTAAAATGGAATGTACCATTCCTACGATATGAGATTTTTCTATTGATTGTACGACACAAATCTGTCTTACCATCATATTCAATATATTTCAATTTGACATGTGGATATTCGCTAGATTTAAGTGCTTCAACCCATTCATACTCGACAAAGAGTGTCCAATCGAATGGTATAACTTTTATATATTATACACACGATCCTGTCTCAGGATGTCATATATATTTTTGAGAATACAATCGACAAGAGCCACTTCATACGCACCGTCAAATTTGATGGCGGGGTAGAGTTTCGTCCAAAAATCACTTGTCTTATTCAAATCTATGTAGAGAGGATCGGAAACGTTGGACATAAATGTTACATAGAAATCATTGGGCATTGTCAATATCTTCAACACCGATCCAATAATCGAAATCAGAGTTGCATCCTAGCCACCGAAGAAGTAACTGTTTCTTACCCCTGCGAGTACGAGTCTTTAATATCTTTTCAATTTGAAAGATTTCACTATTATTTTTAACTTTTTGTAGTTCATAGTCATAAAAGCCACGAGAATCTCTTCATCTTTGGTATCGCGCAAACGATAAGTTATGGGTTTAGTGTCTAGGATTTTTGCCACTTTAAAAAGTTTTGTGGACCACAAGTAATTACCCTTTTCAAAAACATTAATTGTTCTATTAATTCGAACAGTATCACCAACATTGATTTTTTTATTGACAATCATGTCACTGGAATATTGTTTAAGAAATTTGTCAATGTATCATGATCAGAATGATGAACTTCCGTTGGGGTTGAATTGGACAATGATCGATGAGGTCGTTGATTGTAAATCAACATGATTTTATCTAAATCATGAATAAAAGCAGATGTATTTTTCAATGTGCAATATCTTGAAATTAAAAGTCGAATAGTTCTTATCAATCGTTCGGCCAATGCAGCCTTTATAGGACTATGACTATGATAGAGCAGTGTATTATATTTCACTAGTACTTTTGCAACAGGGGGATTAACAAATTCACTACCGCGATCCGTTTGAATTTTTTTATACGAATCCTCTTCGAGAACACTTTCTATAGCCTGAGCAACTTCAATGCCTCTCTTTGACCGCAATGGAATTGCATATGCATAACGACTATAAACACTGATTGCAAGTAGAATGTACTTGTACGGTGTATTGTGACGTCTTTGAATCTCATCTAGAGTTAAGAGATCTGCTTGCATTATATGCAATGGGAAGAAGTATTTAGTTTTTCGATAATGATTAGCACGAAGTCTACGATTTCTATGCAGAGTGTAACTTGATTCATTTTGTAGATAGTCTTGTACACTTTTAGTGTGAACACCAGTGACTTTGGAAAGAGTGGTGGGGGAACTTAAACTTCCCGCTTCACCAATTCTTTCATAAACACCTTTCAGAACTTCAACTATTTTGAATGTAAACACGTAGTGTAACGTCCGCTATCCTTTTGTGTACTAGTGGTTGGCGATGGGGGTGATGGCGACATTGACTTGATACGTTTTCGCTTTTGTCTAGCTATCAATGGTGTGCTCCTCCTCCTCCTCATTGTCAAATCCATGTTTCCACTAGGTGTGCTAGTATTTTCCAAGATTGATTTAAAATCTTCTTCTTCATGTTCATATTTTAATGTTGTTGAGGGTGCATGTTCATTTATTTTTTTAGACTTTGTCTATTGCTAATAAGGCTTTTGGGGAAGTTTAATGTATTTAGAAAGTTGTATAGATGAGCGTCAAATGATAATAGTCCTTTACGATTTGTAATCATATCATAGATTAAATCAAGTAGATTATAGCTCTTGCCCTGAATTATAATTCCCTTCCCATTGCTATCAACTTGAATATAATCTTGACCACTTTCCATGAGATATGTTATGAGTCGTTTACTTTGTTCACGATATGAGTGGGGCATTAGATTTCAAATTTTCAACACAATTGAATCCAATTCCTCCTTCTTTAATTGTGTTCCAGCAGCGGCAGCAGCAGCAGTAGAATCCTGAAGAGATGATTCTTTTTTTAGATCAATACCACTGGTCTTCGCACGATAGGGCTTATGTTTGTCCAATCGGCGAAGTACATCTTGAATTAAAAGCAGTTTTTTATCATCCTCAATATTCTCGTTGTCAATGAATTTACTCAGATTGTCCTCAAAGTGTTCCACGGGTGAGAGAGCGAGTTCTATTGGTGTCAATTTATAGGGTTTTGCCATTCTCTAGAGAAAACTGTTTACAATTCCTGCAATTATTGGCAGTAAAAGTGTGAAAAAGCTACCACCCGCCTGAAGAAGACGTTTCCTTTTAAAATTATTTCCTTTGTTTTTAGAGGCCAATGTACGTACAATGGAACGATGTTGCTTTGCCTGTTGCTTAACTATTTCTGGCAGTTGAACATTGCCCTCGGTCAAATTTAAACAAAGTTCGGATATTAGATTAATGAAATCATTGTCAATACCATGTTTGAGTATGGCTTTCCTAAGCGAGGGTTTTGAAGTGCTTAGAACTGAAAATAAATGTCTATTTTCCTGTAGTTTCTTCAGTGTCATGATACAACTAATAGGTCTTTATACTGTTAACGGGGAGATATACTGTAACTTCATTGTTAAAAATATCTGTGACTACACGCAGATCCTCGGGTGTATTTTGATTAAGATCCAATAGGATATAGCCTTAGGGTTTATTAGTTGCCAGATTGTATGATGAGAGGAAAAATTTAGGGGCGCCGGGGTATATTTGTTTATTGAGAGTTATTAGCGAGCCAGAATCACGAACAACTCTGTAGATGATATAGTAGGTGCAGTTCAATGCAAGTGTTCGCATACATTTGCTCTGGTGAAAGAGATTGTGTAGAACCAGAGTAACGGAAATCTGTTCATGATGAGAGTGAACAGTGAACAGTTGTAGCATTTCCTGGGACCATTGTTCAATAGATTCAGCCATATCGTCAATAATCAGCCAAGAGTTTGATTCAATAATGCTGAAAACATCAAGTCCCTGTATGAATTGTATCTGCACCAACCCCGATATGCCAATTGCTTTTATTTTATCGTATGACTCCTATCAAATACTGTAACAATAGTAGATTTTTTTTCGGCTTTTCCACAAACGTTTTATCGCAATTTTTAATTATTTTAGTTAAGAGTGTTGTTTTGCCTGACATTGATGGTCCACACAGAAACGATCTGAATGGTGTTTTAAATTGATACGTGTTCCCTTCAACAGTTCACCTACAAATAACTGTAGACTATAGTTGTCCAATGACTAAATAATTTCCCTCTTAGTACTACTAGTCCGTTAAAGAATAATGAGAAGAAGAAGAAGAAGAAGAACAAATCAATAAAGAATCATATTTTCTTTTTATATACATAAAAGTAATAGCACTTTATAAATACTACATTGAACATTAAAAAAGCACATTAAACATGAAAAAATACACTTTTTTAAATTTATTTATAATAAAAATACAACATTTATCTTACATAAGCACTGGAAAAAAAACACTTTAATAAATGGTCTTGTTACAGTTAGTTGTAGGTGAAATGTTGAAGGGAACATGTATCAATTTAAAACACCATTCAGGGGGTTTCTGTGTGGACCACTACTAGTATACAAAAGTGGCTCTTGTCGATTGTATTCTCATAAATACCTATGACATCCTGAGAAAGGATCGTGTGTATGATATAAAAGTTATACCATTCGATTGGTCACTCTTTGTCGAGTATGAATGGGTTGAAGCACTTAAATCTAGCGAATATCCACATGTCAAATTGAAATATATTGAATATGATGGTATGACACATTTGTGTCGTACAATCAATAGAAAAATCTCATATCGTAGGAATGGTACATTCCATTTTAATTATTCAATGGAACACGATAGGATTTACATTACCTCACCTGTTGACACTGAAATAATTCATCTCAATGATAATATGAGAGACGTTCTTGGCTTTAAACAGAATATGATCAATGGGAAAACGCTGGCACCGTTTACGGGATGGATCAAGTTATTTTTGCTGATTATCCACCTGGTTTCGCCTCGGACTCTTGTACATTTCTCTATGCATCCTTTGTGGAAACATCGAGAGTTGGTAATTCAAATGTCCCCCTCCTACGTGTTCTTGAACGAGAAACAACTCATGAACTTGTTCATCACTATAATATAAAGCATCTTCAGTATGCTCCTGTAAACACTTCGTATTTGGAACTCTGTCAGTTAACACTAAAAGTGAATTGGGTGATCCTCTAGCAATAACAAAAGGCTGAGCGGTGATTACATGTCATTTTCGACCCATCGTTGGCGACACGACCTCCTAAAATGAACAATAGAAGAATTCCATTTGTCTGTCCCGATATCAATTGCTATGTTGGTGCTCTGAGTCCACGTCAAATAGGTCATGGATTGGACAACTACAAGGAGCGTACTACAATGTCTGGCTATGGCCTTGGTAGCTGTTTTGCTAGGCTATTTCGTTCTGCACTACCCCTTGCCATAAAATATCTTGTGCCTGCTGCATCAAATTTGTTTGCCTCAACACTACAGGACTGGGGTCGGGTAAGAATTTCAAGGACAGTGTTGAGGAAAATATTAGATCTTCAGCAAGAGCCGTTGGTGAGGAATTAAAATCTCAGCAAAATGGGAAGGGATTGAAAAGGATGCGTGCGCCTCATTCAATCATCAGTCTCTACCCAGGCGGGAAGCGAAGGAAATCAACAAGGACTTTGAGGAATAAAACAAGGAAGACCAATAAGAAGAAAAAGAAAAAGATTGTTAGATAAAAGAAGGATTTCTTCTCTTAAGATGACTTATCTCCCCCACAAGGAATCACATCCATCAATCAGTTCCTCATTGAATCTGTTCAATGCTGAAAATGTTGATGTCAGTGTCAAGTATGGCTACTATGAACAATTTCATCCCCAGCAACCCCTCTTGGAAAATATACACTTTCAAATATTTTCCAATGAAGACTATTTCATTGATTTGTCATCAACATTTATTGATTTAAATGTTGTGGTGAAGAAAAAGTCAGATAATACAACTCCAACTGCTGCCAATAATCTCTCCTACGAAAACTGTATTCTACACAACCTGTTTCAAACAAATTAATGTATTTATTAATGGAACATTGGTGAGCACTAGCAATAATTTATCCAACTGTGCAAGCTACATACAATTTATGAGGATGACACCAAAGGCATATAAGGAGTTGAGAGGACAGTCATTGGGCTATGAATATCGATCAGGTGTTGATACTGACGGTGAGTTGACTACTGCAGTGACCCAGGAGTATCATTTAGTTGGAAATTTAAATCATGAGATATTCAATATATCCCAATGGTTACCCCCCAATGTCAAGATTGACATAAAGTTGCAACTGGGCCCATCGAATTTCATTTTGAGAAAAATACTTCCTGCAGCAACCGATACAAATATCATTATCACACCGGCAATTCTCCACGTCCAAAAACAACAGGTTATGAGCTCTATTGCATTGGCAGTGGAAAAGCTAAGAGCCAATGGCAACAACATTAAACTTCTAGCCCCCATACGATCATCAATCAACGTCACATTGCCACCGGGTCTCGTAGCTATACCGATTCATCATTTATCAATGGAGAAATCCCTTCAAAACTGGCTTTGGCCTTTGTGAAGAGTGGCAGTGCCTTTGGATCCTGGACTGAATCCCCACATGATTTTTTTTTTTCGGTCTATCTAGCCTTGTTTGCAAAGTGAATGGTTTTCCCACTGTACACTCAATCATTTGACAAAAAATACTATAGAAGTCTCTACGAGTTGACCTTGCAATCCCTAGATCATGACTCCCAACTATCTGAAAAAGGAGTAACCGATTCAATGTTTTCAAAACACCATGGCGTAATTGTTTTGGACTTGTCGGGGACCCAGGATATGAGCATAGTACGAACAGGGAATGTACGTTTAGAGTGTACATTTGCCGATGCTTTGACTGAGAGTATCACGCTAATATCATTGAGTCAATTTGAAACCTATTGGAAAATCACACCCGACGGCAGTGTTCTACTAGACCTAGCACCATGAACACAAACCAAATAATCAACGTATTTAGTATGGATCCATACATGTCCCAGTACAAGTCCTATTGCATACCATCGGACTTCATTGAAAAAAATTCCAAGTGTTAACAATACCCTAATCATTGTTAATAGCAGTCCATCAACTTTGAAGACAGGCCATTGGCTATGCATCTTTCAAACAGCGAAAAATATTGAATTTTTTGATCTTCTTGGCCTATCATATAAATTCTACATTCCACACATCAGCAACTTTATTGAAAGCAGTGGGAAACTATTATTCAAAATCAAAGGAGAGTACATGATTTAACGACTAAGACATGTGGCTTTCATGCTCTACTCTTTTTCATGTCCAGATGTCATGGCTATACCTACAAGCAGGGTCTCGATATCGATGTTGACTTACCTCGATTGAACGACTTTCTAGTGGAAAATATACTTACAAACGTGTTTAATATTGATTTTAGGTCCCTACGAATAAAATGTTCTAAAAATGTATGTTAAATTGTTTATTAATAAAAATAATGTATGTACATGATAAAAACGACTTTTCTACTCTTTAGATTTCATCTTCTACTAGGTATAGGTATTTGTCTAGAACAAATAATGCGGGTAGATTATCTGACTTCACAGTATACTGATCTTGATGTGCTGCAATGTCAGGGTCACATTTTCTACAGTAGAGTGTAACTTCACTCTTGTCATATCTCTTTGTATAGTCAATGATACTATTCTCATTCATTTTATAGAATTCACATGTTTCAATTTGCTTATTTGAAGCAATGTCACAAACAGTGTCCTCAAGTGGCGAATCACATTCCGTCACAGCCAAATAATAACCAGTGGGCTTATAATCATAGTAGCCATTGTCTTCACAACGATAACGTAGAAACCAAATTCTTTTGTTGTTCCAGTCAGTTGAATCGCTGACCCGACTCCTCCTCCCAAAACAATCTAAAACCATGACGATACCAATCTCTTAGCAATAAACTAAAATAACGCTTAGGATTCTTTCCAATCATACCAGGATATGTATTCTCCCACTGATTACATTTATCATAGTGGCAATTGGAGCATAGGTGCCCTCGAAGATGATAGTCACACACCTCTTAAAGACAGGAATTACAACCTTTAATTTGTACAGCATATCCTCTATGCAATTTACACGGGTTGCATAATCTGCTCTTTTCATCATACTCATCAATAACTGTGCAATTCTCACATGATGACCATTTGCCCAGTGTGTACCTGCATAGTGGAGATGTATGGAACATTTTTTCATGTATTGACACTCTCACTGCCACAATGAAACTGAGCTACTATCAACAAATTGAGTGGGATAGATAGAGAGAGAGAGAGAGAGAGAGGAGTAAATCATCCTTGAACACCATCTTTCTCATGAAAAAAGTCCTAAATTTCTAAACTAGTGTTTAAAAGCATATCCACAATATCATTTTGCCGTGTCGTGATTAATATGTCAATAAATTGTGTAAATACATTTGGACCACAACGTAAAAGCTTCATGCAATAGTCTAATGATGGAGAATCAGTTTTCATTATATCGACAAGCATTCCCTGAGAAAATATCTTTCTTTGAATAGAAAGCTCTAGAAAATCATCATCTAGAATCAAACGTTTTTCTATAAACACAAGATTCCCCATGATTCGCTCTTTCTCAAAACTATCCATTTTTTAGAGTCCTAACACCCTCACAACCAACTTCAAACTAACCAGAATTTTTTTTGTCTACTCTAAAAAAAAATACACGCTAGCCTACTATAGAAAGAAAAACATCCTTGATTTAGAAACAGTTTTATTGAGCATAATTACAACATTAATAATCACTGATTCAATTTGTTTTCATCAATATATTTCACTAGCGCATCTAATGCTGCCTGAAGTATATTTATATGCACAATATTCAGTTTCGCAGCAAAACATAATTGCTCCTCCATTTTAAATTTGCTCAATGATATCACTTATCTACCATACATATCATCCCATTCAAGGCATAGTCTACAGCCTCCTGTTATTTCCACAGCCACGTTTGGAACTCGTATATCTTTGCTGCCGGCTCCACCATCAACCTCCAATAGTGTAAATGCACCACTCATTTTCTCTACAAATATCGTCTCAAATAAACTATTCTCCCTGAATTCAATTCTCTTACTAATATGAATTGCAATGAAAATAACTCCTTTTATTCGAATCCAATTACCAATCAAGTTATCGTATATGGAGTAACCTCCGCTCTCTATGATTGGCCCTGAAAAGGGGGGTTGCCTCAAAAACCAGTTTGGTTGCGTTATACAATCTCAATTATACTTTCAAAACATGTTTGATCACTTTATAGGTATATAATACAAAACGATTGGTCACTTTTTGCAATGTGCTCGTCAAACTGCACTGTATATTCATGCCTCAGGTGTAAGTTTTCTTGTAAGTTTCCAATCAATAGGACTATCACTACTCACACAATAGACTTAATGAAGTGAAAATTTCCAGCCTTGACAATGCGAGATTCGCTTTTCTCACCAGGCCCTTCGCAGATGAGGCACACACAGTTAAAACGGTATCATCAGCAAACGAGATAAGACACATATCTTTCAAATAAAGACGCATGAGATCAACATAGATGAGGTAAAGCAGGGGACCTAACACTGACCCTTGTGGTTCTCCACACGTCACTGGAAATGCTGCTGAACCCACATCATTCAATACTACTTTGAGGGATCTCCCTGTGAGATAAATTTCGAACCACTTCAAGCACTTTCCGCAGACACCTAACGACCCCATCCGACTTAGCAGAGTTTGAAAATCAACTGTATAAAATGCTTTGTGAATATCTATAAATATAGACAAAGGTGTTTTTCACCTCTGTCCATAACACTGTTGATTGATTCCATAAGTTGTTGCAAAGCATTCGTCGTCGAGTGCCCTTTGCGAAATACGAATTGGGTCCCACTCAGCAAATCATTAGCCTGTAGGAAACTATATAGACGCTTATGAACAACTTTTTCTTATAATTTCGAAAACAGTGGAAGGATCAAAATCGGTCTCCAACTCTCAATTTCATTTTTAGGGCCACCTTTATGAAGTGGTATCACTTTTGCAACTTTTAGTTGGTCAGGAAAAATTCCCTTTTCAAGTGACAGGTTTATAATAAAAAGCAGACACGGTAGAATATAATGCATTATTGCCTAAAACGCTCGAAGAGATAAGCCGTCCACTCCCGCAGAATTTGATTTCAGAGAATTTATTATTTAAGCAGTTCATCACTTGTACACGGATCAAAGGCTAATTCAAAACTCTCACCTCTATTATCACATATAATGTATTCTTGAACCTGTTGACATCTTTTTTTTTTACACTATTATGCACTTTAATACTAATATTGGAGAAAAAATTACCAAATTCATTTGCAATTCCAGACTTATCATCAGAGGCGAACCGTTCAAGTTGTACTTGATTCCTTCCAATTTCAGCATTCCCATTGGTCACTTCATTTATCAGTTTCCATGTTTCTTTCATATTTCCTTTACAATTTGAAAACTTTCTATCGCAGTGTTCGGCCATAGCTTTGCGACGTAATTTGTTCACTAAATTGCGCTGTTTTTTGAACAATTCATACGAAACATCACTTTTATCATCTAGATATCTTTGATAAAGCTCAATCCTTAGCTTTCTTTCTTCCAGTATTTCACTCGTTATCCATGGCTTACGGGGTTCCTGTTTCTTCACTTTCATTACCTTAATAGGACACGCACAATCATAAATGGGTACTATAACTGACATTAGATTATCAAGGGCTCTCATAAGGGATTCTTCTTCAGAAAACACAGGGGTCCAATCGATAACACTAACCTCCTCCACAAACTTTTGAAGATTCCCTTTTTTTATTAACCTTGTCTTTATTTTCTTTTTCTTTGGTCTGTGCAACTGACACTTCATAACACTCACCAATGGAAGATGGTCAGAACCAGGAAAGGCCACAACATCAGCAAAACAAAGCTTCAAATTGGCAGAACGAACGAAAATATTATCAATTAGGGTTGCAGTCTGTCCAGTAATCCTCGTGGGTACACTCACAAGCGGGTATAGATTATTCGATATCATAAAATTTAAAAAGTTAACATTAAGATTAGATAAATCCAGCCGGTTAAAATTAAAATCACCCATAACAATATGAATAGCTCCAGACGGTACCTTTGAAATCAGCTGACTCATACCTCCCACAAAATCCTCCAGGTGAGCACTGGGCGGCTTATACACCATACTAATTATATTTTTTCTCCCATCAAATTCAATTTCAATTGAAAAAACTTCAACCTTACCTTCAATCCATATACTAAGATCATCCCTTTCATTATAATTCAACACATTCTTTACAAGGAATCCAATACCACCACGACCCATCGCCGCTCGGTTCTTAACGCAAAGATCATAACCTGGAAATGAATACAGTGAGAGGAACTGGTTTGAACTCAAAAATGTTTCACATAATCCTATAATATCAAAAGAAGAAAATTGTTCAATTAATTCTAAAATATCCAGGTAGCTTGTAGTCATGTGAACATTCCAAAAACATAGTCGCAGACTTTTTTCATTTCTATCATGAATGTACGGCGACCGAATATAATCATTCTCCCTCATAGGCTTTAGCTCAACATTCGGTATATCATCATCGCCTGCAATACCTCTTAATAAATAATCCTGAAGACTATATCGGTCTTGATCAGACATTATCATTTTTCATATATATAAAAAAAAACACAAGAAGTAGCACTTAACAAAAAGAGAGAGAAAAAAGAAAAACAAAAAAATAGCACAAATATAAAAAAAAAAACTCTATAAAAAGGTCATCAATCGACCAGATATGCTTGATTGGAGCAGTCTCAGTTTCGCGCGCACAAAAATACGGCCTTGATCAGACCACACACTGCGATTTCCAAACTTATCTCTTGAAGCGCTCAGAATATTGCGCTTACGTTTCGTAAGGTTCTCAGCTAAAAATAAGCCTGAATTACCAAGCTACTTCTTCGCTTTAAACACATGGCGAGCTATTTCTTTTGATCAAAACTGGACGAGAACAGGGGCAACTTTATCTGGTCTTTGAGCATTATTTGTTCCAACTCTAAATCGCTGAACACTAACTATGTCTGAATCCTTAATATTAGTTAGACCCATCTTGACAAACAATACTCGCTTCATGGTGTCCCCTACACTCTGCGAAGGAATCTGCTTCACACCATTAAACAACAGGGAATCACTTCTCCCTTCTTGCTCAATGTCGTCTACCTTGAGCTCAAGCTGATTCACGCGATTTTACAGCAAATTAATCATATGCATGCATGTTTTTAGATGTTTTTCAATCAGTTCAAATTTAGGATAAAACTCAACATGTACTGCATCATAGACTTCAGAAACCCTTGTTTCAACTGGAAACTTAGCATTAAAATTAGCTGTAGTCTGCAAAGTCGATTTTTTCAACTTTTCGTTAATTTTTATCTCGATTTCTTTAGTTAGATTTTGTTTTGTAGCCGCAAGTTCATTCTCTGTAGCCACTATTAGTCTACGCAGATCAGCACTGGGATCTGAGAGCAGATTTTTCCGTTACCGATTCTTGCCCTTTTCTTAGAAACTAGCGGTAAACATCAGGATGATTTTTTAGCTCTGCAAACGCATAATTAACACCCTTAGTTTTCTTTGTTGATGCTTCCTTCTCATTGCCATCAAAACTAAGTAAACTCGTGACGGATAGAACCAGACGGTCGTGTTTTTTTTTTGCCGTAGCAAAAACCAACAAATTTGCTGTCTCCGGTATTTGTCTTCATAATTTCTAGGATTCGAATCAGCCAAAGGGGATAACCCTCAAATTTGGCGAGGAACAAATCTCCAATTTTAACGTTAGCCGGATCCATGACGGTAACAATAAATATAAATAATCAATAAAATTTGAATTTAATTAGTATCAGATAGAGACGAAAAGAAACTTATCTTATGTGGGCAGGCCCACGGATGGCAGTGGCAATCATTTTATTGGTCGGTGGCCCGATGGACCGTAGAGACCTGCTGATTGTTAACCATCGTACTCTGACATCCAGAACACACCATCCACATATAATGTCCAATTTTCTCCACACACCACAGTCGGCTAACGTATCCAATTTCTCAACTTAAAACGCCAAAAATCTGATTTTGTAAAAGATCAAGTATCCGATTGCAAAACTTATCATTGAATTAATTCAATGTTAAAGAATCAAGTTCAAACAGTTGTATTCCCTTTGAGAGTTAGTTCAAGACATAGTTAATTGAGAGTTAGTTTAATGGAGTTCTTTACTTTTTTTCTGAAAAACTTATTTTGTGGGAAAGCTTTTTAATTAATTAAATAAAAAACAAGTTTTTTTCAGCTCAAAGTAAGGAGCCACATTCAAACTTAAAACGGACAGAAATTATTGCGTATATGAGGGTGTTTTCCCCCTCCCCAACACCTCACTCTTCACGCTAAGGTTTTTCGGCACTTTTAAAAAATTACCTATTGTTCTGATTAAACTACCTTTGTCGTTCAGGAGTCGTTTTTAAAGAATTGTGACAGAGTTTCAACTTTTGAGTAAATAGTGAGGCGTTGAAGAGGAGCAACTCACCTCATATGCAAAATACTTTCTCTCCCTTTTATGTTTTAATGTTCCTCCTTACTTTGAACTGAAAAACTTGTTTTTCTATTTAATTTCTGATTGTTTTTTAAATAATACCAGGAAATCATGTTGAAAAATCCCAATCTCCAGGGAGATATTCTCTGGACAATTCAATCCTAGTGAAAATTTAACACAGACAACTACCCTTAACATATCCACGCGCAAAAATTGAATCGGTAAAGAGAAAGCAAAACATATAAAGAATTTTCGTATAAGATTTCCGGCAAATTTACCCAGTATAAAATTTCCCCTGAAAAGCTCATCCCCTGGAAACTCCCGTCTCCTTGGTGAATTCTCCCCGTGCAAAATCCCCCCGAATAAAATTCGTCATCTCTTCCCCACCTGAAAAAATGCATGCATAGTTCCCAATAACAAATAATATACGCAAACAATAGGCAAATTTTATAACTTAAAGATTTTTCCCCCAGGGGCTCTGGGGGTCATGTTATCTCCAAAGACATTTTTATTGGCCCTTTAACTATGTTAAAGAAAATAGCTATCTCAAAGTTTTGATCGGATGATTTTGGGAAAAAAGCGGCATGGGAGGGGGCCTAGGTGCCCCCAATTTTTTTGGCTACTTAAAAAGTGCACTAGAACTTTTAATTTTCGTTAGAATGAGTCCTCGTCCGATGTTCCAGGCCCACTGGTTCGATATGATCACCCCTGTGAAAGAAACAAAAAAACAAACAAACAAAAAAACAGGTCTCCGTGATCTTTCTTCTGGCAAAAAATACAAAACTCCCCATTTTTACAGATAGGAGCTTGAAACTTCTACATTACTGTTCTCTGAACCGCTGGATTTGATGGTGTGATTTTCATTCAGATTCTATGACCCTTAGGGCGTGTTTGTCGCTTTTTTTCGAAAAACCTTTGTTGGGTTAGACAAAACTTAATTCAGCATAAAAATCAAATTCTTTTGATATAATTATTGGTATCAAAATTCCGTTTTTTTAGAGTTTCGGTTACTATTGATACGGGTCGTTCGTTATTTACAGTTCGTTACCATGACCTGTTTGATAAGATAGTCTGTCATGTACAAAGATGGAGTATAAAAATAAAGAAATAAATAAAGAAAAAGTACACACACAGCACAAGAAACAAATATGATTCCAATATAACTGAGCAAAAAACTTGGTGTGTCACTAATGGAGTACTACGGCACGACAAATAGTGTGGCACAGATATAATGTGCACTTGAATCGATGAATTCTATCGCCAACCATTACAAAAGGGTCCGCTCTCCTATAGTTTTTTAAGCAAGCGTATTATTTAACACCGGAAGGAGTTTCAAGAGGTATTTTCCATATTTGAAGAATGTTGAACGGATCGTACATTTATCCTTTTCAATCAGAATAATCCAGAAAGATGAACCCGCCAGAACATGTGGCATGATAAAAGTGGAATAAAGTCTTGCCAGGACAAGACGATTGTACAGACGTTTACAACTAACCAGGATACAGCACCCTCTACAAACTTTCTCAGCGAAAGGCATGATCAGTAATTTACGCATAGACTTAATACCGGGTGTAATTGATGCCTCGAAATATGTAAGCTGTTCAGCAGAAACAACCTCTGTATTACCAAAACAAGCCGTAACCAAACCAGGACCTTTAGCTTTGTAGCTATGTGCTAGAAAATCATTTTTTTATGGGTTGAACCATGATAGGCTTGAACACGCTGAAAATATGATAATTATCTTCAGTTTAAGACGCAAACCTACTACTATTGAAGATATCATCAATAAAAGTTAGATTGTGAGATTGTGAATACCATCGTAGATGCAACATGTTTAAGATGACTGCTAAAGCTCAACAATATTGTTATTATGAGAGGGGGCAATGCAATTGCTCCCTTCCGTATACCCTTACGCACAGGAATTCCTTCGGCAGAAACTTTCAGATATCGACCTTGTGGCACCTTAATTCTTACTTTCAGATCCCTATACATTTTTCTAAAAACAGTAATAATAGAACGACCGACACCACGCTTAGAGGCAAAAAGCAGAATTTGTGCCTGAATACCCGAGTCAAACTCTCGTCGAATTTGGTATTCCCCAGAACATAGTATTTCATCCGATTCATAAGAATTAAGCAGAAGGATTGCCATAAGGAAATACAGGTGTTGACGACTCACACCTTTTTTAAAACCAAATGGGAACCTGGTGAGCTACAAATATCAGTATTCTGGTCAATAATAAGGAGCTCAAGAATTTAACAGAAAACCGGTGCAATAGTTATGGTCCAATATGAAGAACGACTAGTGGGATTATACCCATTTTAATCACAGGTATTATTAGACCAACAGAGTATATATCGGGCAATAAACCGAAATTAAATATCATCAGGTATAACAGGGTTATATATTGGATCAATAAATCACTACCGAAATTATGTTCAAACCGCATTTTAGATCAGCGTCTCTTGAATATTTCTTTTCTCAGTTCTTGTACCAAATACCGAATTTGAAAAACTGACACAAAGAAGCCTGTATCGTTTGAAATGCACTGAAAATGGGAGTCTCAAATTTAGGTTTTAGTTCTTGGTTGGGCGGATCTTGGTCTCGGTGGGCTTTGACTGGAGCGCGAGTTCCACTTACTGTTCCCATCTCTCACTCTTTATCTTCTTTATAAACTTCCACACTCGCTCTCAGTCTTCTTGGAGTGATTCGGAATACCTATCGATAAGATAAGCTCGGTATTCTTATAAGCATTTGCGGATTTTCAGTTAATATCCAGTCTAATAGTATTAACGACACCTTGTCGATGAACTCAGTAGTATCCCTGCTCTGCTTTTAATGAGGCACATAGCAGATTAACATGGGATTCCGATAAGGCCCTGTTACGTCACGACACCCTTGGCAAGATTCCGGAAACACGCCCTGGCAAGATTTCTGGAATTCCAATTTTGTTTCAGTATTGGCAAGATTCCGGGCACATCCCTATCTCTTTTCCCAAAGAATTCCTGTGACACAGAAAGGGAAATTAGCATAGGATTTCCACGAAACAGATAGGAAATTACCATGGGATTTTTGGAAGTCAGATAAGTGGAGCTCCTAGTCCCTCGTACCTGGGCACTGCAGTCAGCTGGTAAGATTCAGAACGAATGGCAAGATTCCTGGGATTCCAGTATTTCTAATATGAGTAATTGGAGCGTGGTTACTATAATAGACAAGTAGTAATATGTGCCACCCCTCGCCCCTTTTCAATAAAGTCCCTGTTTCTAGGTGTAATATGCTTGACGTAATCTTATTTCAGACGACGAAATTCCCACAACACACCCCTCTGGACTCAATGACGTCACACCACTTAATCCGTTTTAACCGGTTAGGTGTAATATGAATGGCACAATTTTATGTAATCTTGTGACAGGACCCGTGGGGAATCCTTGCCTGTAACTTAACGACAACACACACCTTATGCAAGGACGGTTCACATATCTTATGTAAGGACAGCGCACATCTTACGTAATGACAGCGCACATCTTACGTAATGACAGTGCATACATCACCGTCCCATAATACTCTTTTGGGATTTTGTTTTTCGCCGAAACCTTCAAAGCGTTTTTTCTTTCTTTTACCTTAATGATGGAACAAACTTTATGTAAAAACAGCACAGGTTGCGTAATGAGGGCACGCAAGTTACATAATGGCAGCGCACACATGACCATCACATAATACTTCTTTAGCATTTTATTTTTAGCTGAAACGTACAACGCATTTTCTTTCTTTCTTTCAAAATGTTTCTTCTTTAGTTTTTTGTCCTCGCTAGGACCCGAAAGGTCAATTTACTTCCATTGGAACAACGCCCCAAGCAATAGGACTAAATTGCTATTTCCAGTGTTCTGTACTGAAGACTACATTCGAAAAATAATTTATTGTGCAACACCTGATATTTCCCATTTTTCGCATACGCTAGAACAGCGTGTTTACTGCCAAATTTGTCACGACGAAATTGCTCCCAAGGTATATTTAGTAATAAAGGGAAAATGTGTGCTTAATCTTTGTAAAAACCTAAGTATTAGAGATGCATTCTGAGCAATAAGTCTTAAAAACACAGACATTGTAAATAAAAATAGATTTACAACAATATTAAAACAAAGAAAAAGCTGTTAAAAAAACACGACAAACAAAAAATAAAAAGATAAAAAGCTTATAATGACTAAAGTATAAGGAAACAAAACCAAGCATTAAAGAAAAATACATCTTAGTGATCATTTTCAGACGGGCAAGATTGATAATACAGATAAACCTAAACCATATTGAGGTGTTTCTGAGAGCATTTAATGAAAATATCTCGTTTCTTCGAGCTAAACTTATGAATATCTCACACCATTGGGACAATTTACAACTCCCCTCACCCTTCTTGTAATCATTTCCGAGGGCAATTTTGACTAAGGTCTTTTTACCACTTGAGTATTTTAAACAATTATTTACCATATTTTAACATTTGTTTCATATTTTTAATATTTTCTAGGGCTCATGGCCCGAGGTCAGAGAGTTTTTATGATATTATTCTAATATTTTTTATATATTCCGTTATTTTTCTCGTGTTTAATAGATCCAAGGCTTACAAAATTCAAACAAGAGAGTGGAATGACACTGCGACACCATTTCACACACATCTAGGGGGGCAATTTTGACCAAGGATATGCCAGCACTTGTGGATTTTAAACAATTTTTTACTATATTTTAACATTTGTGTCATATTTTAAATATTTTCTAGGGCCTAGGAGACCCGTATTTTGAGAGTTTTAAGACAATATTTTATTATTTTTTGTTATTTTCCCCGGGTTTAATAGATCCAAGCCTTACAAAAGTCAAGCATGAGAGCGGAATGGCACTGTGACATCTTTTTCACGCACATCTAGGGGCAATTTTGACTAAGGATATGCTAGCACTTGAGAATCTTAACAATTATTTACCATATTTTAACATTTGTTTCGTATTTTTTAATATTTTATAGGGCTTATGGCACAAGGTCTGAGAGTTCTTTATTATATTATTTTAATAGTTTTTTTTTATATTTTTCATTATTTCCCTCGGGTTTTATAGATCCAGGGCTTACAAGTTTCAACCTGGAAACCAGAGTGGCACTGCGACATCGTTTTCATACACATCTAAGGCCAATTTTGACTAAGGGTATGCTAGAACTTGAGAATTTTAAACAATTAGTTACCATATTTTAACATTGTTCCATATCTTTAATATTTTCTAGGGCCTATGTGACAAATGTTTTGAGAGTTTTTATGATATTATTTTAATAGCTTTTATCTGAAGGCAAGTTTGACTAAGGATATGCTAGCAGTTGAGGATTTTAAACAATTACTTACCATATATTAAAAGCGCCAGGAATTAGAGTTGAAATCAGTTATAAATAACAAAAATAGTTAAAAGAACCTTTAAAACAGGATTCTGAAGTTGGGTTTTACGGCTATCCCCCTCCCCCCCCCCTTAACAATCATTTCCAGAGGGTAAGGTTGACATTAGATGCAAATTTTTCGGAACTATTGAGGTATTAACGAGAGCTATTAACGATAATGCCCCTTTTCTTTGAGCCAACACTATGAATATTTCTCAAGATCTTGACAATAAATAGACGCCCTCATCTCCCTAGCAATCATGTCCAGGGGACAGGGTTGATATTAGGTGCAAAGTTTTAGGCATTATTTAGGTATTTCCGAGAACCCTTAACGAAAATACAAAATTTCATTGAGTGCAAGTTAGATTTCCCACCTGTCCTCCTCCACGGAAAAAGTCTGTTAAACACCATCACCTTAACTTTAAAGCCGTAGAGCATGTTACTCCATGGCATTCACGCCGCAGAGATATTATTTGACTGCCCCCCTGACATCACATCATCACCTCCAAGACATTTTTCAGACATGTCTTGTGTTAAAAACTATTCTTCAATCCGGTTATTCAAGTTTTTGCAAGCCAAGCTTATCCTAATAACCTCCAAAACACTCCACACCACCGTTGCACTACACAACTCCCCCTACCTAATCAACCTGGCACAACCCCTTGTCACCCCGCAGAACATGTTCAGCCTTTTCCCACCGAAAATAAGCCCATGAATCTAAATTAAACACTGTTTTTACTTGAACAGAGGAACTCGACATTTCATTGCTAGAGTATGATATTCCAAGCTATTAATACCACAATGCCAAACTATTACTGCTCTGTGATACCCTCTGGCATCACATCATCACCTCCAAGACAATTTTCAGACATTTCTTGTTAAAAATTATACTTCAACCCATTGATTCAAGTTTTCAAAAGCCAACCCTACGTGATATAGCGTGTCAATTCACACCGTCTTGGAATTATTCCATTTTTACCTATTTTCATTGATAAAACAACAAATTCTACGTTTCTTGTGGATAGGCGAGTGAAAGCTCAAACTAAGGTTCTTTGATGTGCTGTATTTGATTCTGTAACTTTTATCAAGACCCTTTACACCCTTTGAAGGTGTTTTTCCCTTTTAAAAATACAAATTTGCCTCAATAGAATACAAAACTTAGATTACATGCAAAATTGTCCAGAGTTTTTCACTGATACCGAGAATAACCAAGATTTTCTAAGATTTTCGCACCTGACTCTTCACTAAATTGTGAAGTTGTTTGACTAAGAGCACACATTCACCAATGTTACCACGTAAAATTTATTATTTTTTTTTTTACATATTTTCATCGAAAAAGCAAAAATTCTACCTTTCTTGTGGATAGGCAGTTTAAACCTCAACACTAAGATTCTTTTGATGTGCTATATTTGATGCTGTAACTTTATCAAGACCCCTTGCCCCCTTTGGGAGTGTGTCCGCCTTTTTTTCGAAAACCAAATTTTTTTCAATAATACACAAATCTTATTCTACAGGCGAAATTGTCGAGGATTTTTCACTGTTATAGCGAATAACCAAAATTTCTAAGATTTTCTCACCTGACTCTTCACAAAATTGTGAAGATGTTGGACTGCTAGCACAAATTCACCAATCTTTCCATTTTTACATATTTTCATCGGAAAAGCAATAAATTCTACATTTAATGTTAATAGGAACGTGAAACCTCCGCACTAAGGTTCTTTGATATGCTGTATTTGATCCTGTAACTTTTTCTCTTCTTTGGAATAAATCCAGAAAAGAACTTGATCCTCTTCTTTTTTTGAGAAGATTCAGAATTGACATTTAGCATTTTGCTCCCCTTTGGAAAAAAAAATCAAAATGGAAGTTTAACATTTCTATTCAATGGAAAAATTCAGAAGAGAAGTTGGACTTTTTTTTCTCTTCTTTGAGAAAATTTGGAACTTAAGTGGAACTTTCTCCGTTCAGAAAAAGATTCAGAATGGAAATATAATTTTTTCCATCTTCTAACGAAAATTCAGAAATTGAAGTGAGACTTCTATCTCTGCACTGAGAAAATTCAGAAGTGAAATGAAACTTCCTTTTCTTATTTGATAAAATTCAGAATTGAACTGGAACTATTTCTATTCTTCGGAAAAATTCGTAATCGAAATTTAACTTTTTTCTCTTCCTTGAGAAAATTCAGAAGAGAACTTTTTTCTCTTCGTTGAGAAAACTGTGAACTAAAACGGAATTTTCTCTCTTTTTAGAAAAAACTCAGAACTGAAGTGTAACTTTTTCTATGTTCTACCGAAAATTCAGAGTCGAAGTTTAACATTTTTATCTTCTCTGTACCAATGTGTTTTTTTCTCCATACCTGGGCACTTCGCATCGAAGGAGTCATCGTAGAAACTTCGAAAACGGCTTATTCAATTGGACATTGGAGTGACTAGTGCCCTTTTTTAATAGTCGAAAGTGATTGGAGGGCAACTACCCCCCCCCCCCCCACGCCCATTTTCCCTAAAATACGTCCAATCAAAATTTTGAGATAGCCATTTTGTTCAGCGTAGTTGATTTACAGATAGAAAATATCTTTTTGAGGAGGAAACTACCCCACAACCCACGAGGCAAGGGTTTTAAGTTATGCCCTGAGGGCATATAAGGTTTTTATAGAAGAGGGCAACTAGCCCCCCCCACGCCCATCACTCCCCCAAATACATCTAATCAAAATTTTGAGATAGCCATTTTGCTCAGCGTAGTTGATTTCCAAATAGAAAATTTGTTTTTGAAGAGGACACTCTCCCACAACCCTCAGTGCAAGGGTTTTAAGCTATGCCCTGGGGCATATAAGGTTTTTATAGAAGGCGTTGTCGTAGAAACTTCAAAACAGGCTCATTCGATTGGAAATTCAAAGGGCTTGTACCCTTTTTAAGAGTCGAAAGTGATTGGAGAGCAACTACCCCCCCCACGCCCATCATTCCCCCAAACACGTCCAATCAAATTTTGAGATAGCCATTTTGTTCAGCGTAGTTGATTTACAAATAGAAATATCTTTTTGAGGAAGACACTCCCCCAGAACCAACAGGGCAAGGGTTTTAAGTTATGCCCTGAGGGCATATAAGGTTTTTACGGAAGGCATTGTCGTAGAAACTTCAAAAAAGGCTCATTCCATTGGAAATTCAAAGGCCTAGTGCTCTTTTTAATAGTCGAAAGTGATTGGAGGGCAACTAGCCCCCCCCCCCCCTACGCCCATCATTCCCCCAAATACATCCAATCAAAATTTTGAGACAACCATTTTGTTCAGCGTAGTTGATTTCCAGATAGAAAATTTGTTTTTGAAGAGGACACTCCCTCACAACCCTCAGGGAAAGGTTTTTAAGTTATGCCCGGGGGCAGATAAGGTTTTTGTAGAAGGCGTTGTGGCAGAAACTTCAAAACAAGCTCATTCGATTAGAAATTAAAATGGCTAGTACCCTTTTTATTAGTTGAAAGTGATTGGAGGGCAACTGGCCCCCACACACCCATCATTCCCCCAAACACATCCAATCAAAACTTTGAGGAGGACACTCCCCCACAACCATCAGGGCAAGGGTTTTAAGTTATGCCCGGGGGACATATAAGGATTTTATAGAAGGCTTTGTCGTAGAAACTTCAAAACAGTCTCATTCGATTGGAAACCCAAAGGAATAGTACCCTTTTTAAGAGTTGAAAGTGATTGGAGGGCAACTGGCCCCCCATACACCCATCATTCCCCCAAACACATACAATCAAAACTTTTAGGAGGACACTCCCCCAAACCATCAGGGTAAGGGTTTTAAGTTACGCCCGGGGGGCATATAAGGTTTTTATAGAAGGCTTTGTCGTAGAAACTTCAAAACAGTCTCATTCGATTGGAAACCCAAAGGGCTAGTACCCTTTTTAAGAGTTGAAAGTGATTGGAGGGCAACTAGCCCCATCCCCACGCCCTTCATCTCCCCAAATCCATCAAATCAAAATTTTGAGATAGCCATTTTTTTTCAGCGCAGTTGATTTACAGATAGAAGATATGTTTTTGAAAAGGACACTCCTCCACATCACTCAGGGCAAGGGTTCTAAGTTATGCCCTGGGGGTATATAAGGTTTTTAAAGAAGGCGTTGTCGTAGAAACTTCAATAAAAGCTCATGCGACTGGAAATTCAAAGGGCTAGTGCCCTTTTCGTAGTCGAAAGTGATTGGAGGGCAACTAGCCTCCCCCCCCCCCCCGACACCCATCATTCCCCCAAAC
The DNA here is from genome assembly GCA_027921565.1 of Artemia sinica. Lineage (NCBI taxonomy): Eukaryota > Metazoa > Arthropoda > Branchiopoda > Anostraca > Artemiidae > Artemia > Artemia sinica. Next base: position 51,005,099 of record CM051271.1, read on the forward strand.
ACATCCAATAAAAATTTTGAGATAGCCATTTTGTTCAGGGTAGTTGATTTCCTGATAGAAAACATATTTTTGAGGAGGACACACCCCCACATCCCTCAGGGCAAGGATTATAAGTTATACCCTCGGGGCATATAAGGCTTTTATTGAAATCTTTGTCGTAGAAACTTGAAAAAGGGCTCATTCGATTTGAAATTCAAAGGAATAGTACCCTTTTTAATAGTCGAAAGTGATTTGAGGGCAACTAACCCCCCTCTCACGCCCATCATTCCCCCAAACACATCCAATCAAAATTTTGAGATAGCCATTTTGTTCAGCGTAGTTGATATCCAGATAGAAAATATGTTTTTGAGGAGGTTTTTATACAAACCTCCTCCCTCCCATTTGCCCATTATGTTTCAAAACTAAATTTTGCCTTCAGATTAAATCAAAATGCACTGTGATAATGCTAATCCCAATAAGGCATCTCAGCAGTGTCCCAAGAACGACTGAGGGTAATTTTAGAGGCTACTTCTGCTCTTAAAATTTAACCAAATCAAAACAGCGTAAGTGTATCCAAGCTATCAAAAAGAGTAAACAGATTTTTTTTTTGCCAATGGTATCAACTTTTCCATTTCAGGTCAACTAGATGAGGTATGAAACTAAGTTAAACAGTACTATTTGTGTCCAGATTTTCAAAATGGTGTATGTTGTTAAAAATTGCTGAAAATTTTTCTCCAGCATATAAATAGAAGGCCAAACTATAAAGTCTTAAAAAACAAAACGATTTAAAGTGTTATTTTTTTTCCCTGAAAAGACTATGTCAATATAAAACGAACAGAAATTAATTAAAAAAAACTTTTTAAAAAATTAAAAATAACTCCATTAAACAAAAAATTAGCAAAAATAAAATCAAATAATCTACTAAGCTGGAAACTACCACAATTCAGCATCGATAAATAAATGAAACCCAAAACGAACAGAAATTACAATAATTAACCGAGTCAAACTCAAAACGAGCAGAAATTAACACAAGTTGGGCGAAAAACCCCTATGCCTCCCAAGGCCAGAACAAAATTTGCACTTTACTGAAAAAATATAAATGTTTTTACTTTTATAACTTTAATAAATCAAATAATTTTAACATTTTGATTACTAAATATCAGTATATGTACATTAAACTGACAATGCACATTCATTTGTATTTTTTCAGTAAAGTGCAACTTTTTTTCTGGTCTTGGGAAGGCACAGGGGTTTTGCGCCCAACTTTTGTTACTTTCTGCTCGTTTTGAGTTTGGCTCGCTTTTTTGTAATTTCTGTTCGTTTGGGATTTCATTTACTTATCGATGTTGATTTGTGGTAGTTTCCAGCTTGATAGATTATTTGATTTTGTTTCTGCTCATTTTTTGTTTAATGGAGTTCTTAACTTTTCTTTGAAAAACTTATTTTGTGGAAAAAGTTTTTTAATTAATGCACAAAAAGATGTTATATATGCAAAGTGAATCCTTCATGCTATGTTGAATATTACGAATCGTCTTGTGATCCACTCTAAAGATGAAGACAATATCATTGAAATGTCCAAACTTCTAGTAGCAGCTGCGAAAAATAATGTCAGCATGCCAAAATTTGTCATCTTTAACCCCTGCTGGGCTCCGGTCATCGGTGATGCGGTGAATGCAACAGTTACTGCCAAAGTAAAAGAATTTTCTCGGAAGCTTGAAATTTTTTAGCTACCCAGTCCGCGCCAGCTGTCAGTATTTTCACATGCAGTTTTAGTGCACTGAAACGTCCAAGCCCAAACATCATTCCTATTCTGTTGTCTTGAAAAATCCCCCCAAGGACCTTAATGGCCCAAACGACCGGAAAGAGTTCATAGATAGTTTCTGTGAAAATGCAAATGACATTAGTGAACTTCGCAAATCTGCAAACGAATGAAAGCTTGTGGTCAGGTCAAAAGCTGAGCAGCTGCGAAAATCGTTGAAAAAGCGAAATCTTCCAAGTCCGATCTCAAAATTGCTGTTCGAGAGCCCCTGCACATAGCTGTGCTTTGAAATGTCCCTGAGGATATAAACTGTGTAGGTCTAACAAATCTAATCCTGAATAGTACGAAGGCTGAACAATGCGGAAAATCCCGTTCTTTCAAATTGTATTTTTTTCCACTATCAGTGAGCTCCAATAATTTCTGAGTGTTTCGGGGATTATCGGCAACGAGCGTCTACCTGCTGATTCGTTTAAGTTCTTGCCAAGACGATGCTATAATTGTCACAAAATTGGTCACTTGCTTCCCAGTGTACGGCTGAACCTTTGTGCTCTAGATGTGGCTCAAATGAACATCGTTCTACGCCAGATAAACCATGCAGACAACCGGCATTCTGCGTCGTATGCAAATTCGGCAGTCACACGTGTTACAGTGTAAAATGTCCCTCAAATAGTAATCCACAAAAGAAATGACATCTGAAGCTTCTGCAGCTATCTGTTTATCATTGAACATTAATGGCTCGTCCGCGAATAAAATTCCAATTTTAGATGTTGTATTTGAGCAAAATGAAGTTGTCTGTTTACAAGAATATTTCGTCACAAGCCGCAGTAAAAGTATTCTTAGTTTTCATAGTTCAGTATCGCTTTACTCAGTTTCAAAGAAGCAGCTAAGTGGGAAATGGCGACCCTCCGCTGGTATTGCCACTTTCGTTCGTTTGACTCTAACATCTGGTGTATTTGACGTCTATGATAATTTTCTAGCGGTTCGTGTTGAGGGTTGTGTTTTTATTAGTATATATTTGCATACAAATTACCATGATGAGCGTTCGTAGCGTGCTTTAAACTTTTTCTAGTGATAAACTCGACCACTGTACTAACCATTTTAGATCGTTAAGTCTTCAATGCATATTAGTTGGTGACTTCAATTGCGATTTGACTGAACCGCTCTTATCTATGTGTTTACATTTTACGCTGTTGCTTAGTATTTTTGGACAGACCAGTTTGATCTCAAATGCAAAGATTTAAATTTTACAAAGGCACACACTTCAATGTTAACATCATATCTCGATCACGTTGTTGCGTCTGCAAATCTCAGATCTTGCCTGTCAAGGTTGTGCTTGATTTTCAGCTATCTGATCACTTACCAATACAGTTCTTTAGCCGAGACTCCTTGCCACAGCTCAGATACACAAACAAAAACAACTTTGACAACACTTCCTCGGTCTCGCGCCGTGATTGGCGTAAAATTAACCCTGTTTTGTTTCTTGAATAAGCACCAGAGTTCTTAGTAAGATCCCTGTCCCTTTCCATCTTCTCTCTAGATTGACTGCTCTTTCAAAGGAGGAAACAAAACTATCAGTTGATATATATTGCGCAGAAATTGGCAATGCCTTTCAGTGTGCTGAAAAAGCTGCCGTCCCTCTAAGTAGACCCTCATTCTACCCTTCATGGCTGGTCTGAAAATCCAGAGTTAGTGAATACCCATTCTAAGTCTAAATTTTGGCGTCAACTTTGAATTTCTTGTGGACGACCTCGAACGGGGGTAGTCAATTGAATCTGCGTGTTCAAAAAAAAAAAAAAATTCGTGAAGTAGCTAAAAGCTCAGAGAAAAAAGATTCGATATCGAATCAGCAAGGGTCAAAATTAAGCCTTATCTCCTTTGGCGTTTTCTGTCCTCGAAAAACGAGGAATCTTTGTCCGCATATGCTATCCCTAATTCTGAATGGTATGCGTACTATGGGTCGGAATTTTTGCCTCCTGACCCAGCGCTCAACGAAAGATACAAGGCTGAGTTGGATGACTTCTTAGATAGTTGTCCTCAGGGTGATTATGTTGTAACAGAGGGAGCTGTGAACAAGGCCATCTCTCGTCTAAAACCTAAACAATCTTTCGGGAATGATGAAATCAGCGCACTCTATTTAAAAAGTGGTTTGCCTGCTCTCTTTAGTCACACAGCTCTCCTGATGCAGATTATACTCATTCAGGGTATGGTCCCAACCACTTTCTTGATTGGAGATCTTACGCCAATTCCTAAAAAAGGAAAAACTACCATGCAATGCTCCTCTTTCCGTCCAATCACGATTGCTACTTCTCTTTGTAAGCTATTTGAACTTTTATTCGTAGATGAGTTTGAGACAATATGTTGTCATCCGGCAAGACAATCGGTTTCCAGCACGTCATTGGTTTTGCTGTAGCTCTCCAAGTCGTTGCATATGCACTCCTGGATGCACACAAATCGGAAAAAAGCCTAGCTATCGGTGGCTTAGACCTGTAGAGAGTGTTTGATTCATTGATTCTTGCGCTTATGTTGCTAAACTCTGCTAAAAGAGGAGTGAACTCAAATATCATTCGGGCTTTCCGTGATCTTTACTCTCACCTTCTTGTGTGACTCAAGCTCCCTCCCGATAAGGCCTTCCGCCAGCCTCAAGGTCAGCTTTGATACCAGTCCGCCAAGGTGCTCGTCAGGGGTAGTTTTATCTCCAAATTTCTTCAACAACTACATTATTGAGCCTCAAGACAGCTGTCCTTCATCATGCATTCTCAGTTCCATTAACATCTCCCTAGTTTGCTATGCTGATGATACGCTAAATCTCTGCTGGACGCTTAATCGCCTTTCAGAAATATTCTCATGTCTGCAATCAAATTACGAGAAAGTCGGTCTGAGATTTAACTCCCAAAAGTCGGAAGTTTGGCTTTACAATTGGAAGAATGACCCTTCTAATAATGTCACACTAGGTGATTGCTCAGTAAAACCTGTTTATAAAATAGTATATCTTGGGTTGCCAATAGGTACCACATTACGGCATACCCGCTCCCTCCTGATCTCACGTCTTGAATGGTAAATTTCCAGCTCCTATGTTTTGATCGTTAAATCCGCTCTGAGATTTAACTCTCCACTACTGGCAAGTATTTACAATGCTACTGCTCTGCCACATATTTTATATGTGACTCTTTTCTGTAAATTATTGGCAAACCGTGAAAAGTCAAAAATCCGCTTTTTGTTTTCTGTTTTGCCAAGTACCTAGTAAAATTGCCACTATGGACAAAAAATAGTTTTCTGATTCGGCACTACAACCTAGCTAACCCAAATCTAGCTGTTGAGATACTTATTAGCCGGCAAAAAATAAAACCAGCAATTTTAGAACACGAGTGGACAAGTTTGCTTGTTTAATTTTCCCCTCTTGTTTCCCTTTTTTTTCTTTTTTTCTTCCTTTCAGAAGTTGTTGTCTTTGCTGTTATTTTCGAAGAAGTTGTTGTTTCTGTTCTTATTTTTGAGTATCTTTGCTTTCTGTTTCCTCTTTCCGTACTATTTTGTAATATCATTATTGTTATTATTATTATTATAAGATATGTGAATCGTCATTGCATAAGGTGTGTGCTGTCGTTAAGTTTCAAGCGGGGATTCCCCACGGGTCCTGTCGCAAGGTTACATAAAATTTGTCATCCATATTACACCTGACCGTTTAAAACAGGGTAAGTCATGTGACATCATTGGAGTTCATAGGGATGTATCGTGGGAATATTGCCATCTGATGTAAGATTGCGTCAAGCATATTACACCTAGAAACAGAGACCGCATTGCAGAGGTGTTAGGGGCTCCACTTATTACTACTGGTGTATTAAAGCGACTACACTCCGATTACTTAGATAAAAAATACTGGAATCCTGGGAATCTTGCCAGCCACTCGGAATCTCGCCTGCTGACTGCATTGTCAAGGTGCGAAGGACTAGGGGCTCCACTTATCTGAATTTCAGAAAATTCCATGTTAATTTCCCTATCTGTGTCATGGAAATCCTATAATAATTTCCCTATCTGTGTCACAGGAATCCTATTGGGAAAGGGATAGGGATAAGCTTGCAATCTTGCCAATACTGAAATAAAGTTGGAATCCCGGGAATCTTGCCAGGGCATGTTGTATGAATCTCGCCAGGGGTATCGTGACGTAACACGGGGTTATCGGAAACCCATGTTAATCTACTATGGGCCTCATCAACAGCAGATTGAGGATACTACTGTCGTCCATAGTCATCCCACCTTCACGACCAAGACTTTACATGATTGCACACCGTGACCAGATTAGGGAAGTTCCAACGTTACATCCTTAACTATTCTTGGATATTGTACAGACGCTCTTTAAACAATCTGGCTACACATGATGTATTTTAATTTAGTTTTACACCCCTTTAACTATCACTGAAAATTTCAACTTAATACCCTATTCTGGTCTTGAG